>CM038141.1:164144642-164792258 GCA_021437245.1 Aegilops speltoides
TTTTAACAAATTGTAGATGGGTTGTAGTAAATTCAATTAGAATGCAAAAATGGGCTGCACATTCTTACAAATCTCAAATGGGCTATAAGTTCTCTGCCACACACTTGTGGCCTTACTAAGTTGACGCGTCCCCTAGAAAAAGAGAGTTGACGCGTATGTAAGGCTTTGTCAACTTATAGTCAACACACGGTTCTAGCAGCAGTGGCCATTGTATGTCGATCCAACGGATGCCGTGCTTCTTCTTCAATCTCGGATATTCTAGCTTCACCCACCCAAAAAATGATTCCTCCCCCTGACATCTGGGGCGCACCGTTTCGGAAGCTGACCTGTGGGCCTACTAATTGACGTACCAAGGGCTTTGTCAACTTACTCAATATAAACAATTCTAGCTGTAGTGACCATACGATGTCCATCCAACGGCCATCGTGCTTCTTCAACCTCTGGTCAACTTATTCCCCAGCATCGAACGTGTCGGTCATTAGCGAGTGAATCCAGGCTGTAGCACTGGGCTAACAGGACTCCGGTATTCATCGCGTGACATTTCCCCGAAGGGACAGACACAGGAGCGAAGAAGGACACATGCCGGCCAGCCTAAGTGTTCCGGAGCAGTAGCACGCTACCATGGCTCAGTGGAAGCACTAGGAGACATTTCCCGGTAAGAGAGGCTACTAAGAATAAACAACTAGATAGTCAGATCCCACACATAGCAATACACATTACACGTACGCATAACATGCAAGTATGTGCTGTACAACATGGCATCACAGCATAACTCAACAACTCATATAGACAAGGCTCAAAGAGCCATCATAACATATATTGCAAACAGGGGTCACAAGACCCATCATACAGAGCATACAAGCAACAAGCGGAAGCATTACATGTCTGGGTACAGACATCTACAAATGAAAAAGGCTGAAGAGCCTGACTATCTACAACATCCGATCAAGATCGTAGCTGAGGTACAAGCTACTCGTCGAAGTCCACGAGAACACTAGTAAGACCAAAGTCTCCGCTGCAAAAACATAAATAAAGCAACATGAGTACAAAGGTACTCAAAGAAGACTTACATCGATCCTATCATACATGCATTTGTATCAAGAGGGTAATGTGGGGTTTAGTTGCGACAAGCCAGCTTTGACTCGTGTGGCTATCCCATTTCTCGACTACTGAAACTTCTTTGAGGTGATATGGCACACACGAGTCCACTAATCACCACACAATACACTACTATGGATTCATCCCCGTCTCCCTACGAGAAGGCCATCCATAGCACTCACACTTGTCTTGAGCATTTTATAGTATCCACTTCAAGTTGTCTATGTACCATGTAAGCATCCAAGAAGTCCATATCCGCGGACCCGGCTATTCGAATAGATCATGTTAACCCTGCAGGGGTGTACTTCTTCACACACGCTCTCGCCACTTACCGCCATGTACACATCATGTATCTCGGCAACCTTCAAGCGAAGCTTTGGCGAGGGTGTCGGCCACGACCGACTAACCACACAAGACTCTAGCCCTGTGTTTATCGCCTATTCGGTTCTATCCGCAAGGAGATCCGCCGGGTGTCACCACGGCCCCAAACGATGTGAGCAGGGTTCCCAAGCCCACCATCCGGTGCCACTTGGTACACCGTACCACTGTGCCTAGTCTGTCCCAAGCCCACCGCCGGGTGCCACTTGGTAGACTACTAACACTACCTACAAACACCAAACTAGTTACGACTCTGGGCAGAGATCAAGTTGGTTAATAAGTCGAGAGGGGCCGAAGTTACGGAACCCAATGTGTGGTAGTATCGAGTCATTGGACAACATACATAGAACTCGAGGCTTAGGACGGTTCGGTGAGACAACCCACCATGTACTCCTACATGGCATCTCACCGCTACCTTTACCAAATCGTGTTCACACGCTTAACTCTCAGCACCAGAACAACTCATAACACTCCAATTCATTCCCAATGAATTAAACCTGACACAACTCTAAGCAATAGCAGGCATAGCATGGTAGGAACAAAACATGGGCTCAATCAACTCCTACACATGCTAGTGGGTTTTAACTATTTACTGTGGCAATGACAGGTCATGCAGAGGAATGGGTTCAACTACCGCAGCACAAAGTAGCAGATGAATCGTTGTTGTCCTAATGCAATAACTAAGAGCAGGAGCGAGAGGGTAGGATTTTATCGGAATGAACAAGGGGGTTTGCTTGCTTGGTAGATCAACAAGGAAGGCACTGCTTCATAGACAGGTACTCTGGAACGGTCTCCGGAGCAAGACCTATCGAGAAGGAACGGTGCCAACAATCAATACACAAGCATATGCAACAATATGATGCATGAACATGGCATGAAGATGTGATGCTGATTGAGCTAATGCAACTAGTATTCATTTGGTTTGAAGTCCATTTGAACCAAAGGTTCAAATGCATCTCCAAAATAAGCTCTTTATATAAGCCATTATAGTGTTTCACTTGTACAGCAGGTATAACTTGGTTTTTCATGCATGAAACTGGTACAGATGGATAGGTTGCATTTTTCTGATAATTTTTCATATATAAATTATTTCAATCTGAGCTACGGTTGAATTGATATGAATTTTTGAAGTTTTGAATATTTTCTGGGATTTCCTGTATAAAAATAATTCCAGAAAATAAATAATTGCGTCAGCATGACGTCAGCACTGCATCAGCATGACGTCAGCACTGCGTCAGCGGTCAAATGCGCTGACCAGGTCAAACCTGACGTGTGGGGTCCACACGTCAGTGTCACAGTTAGTTAACAGGGGGGTTATTTCTAATCTAACTTAGATTAGTGGCGCTGGGGCCCACTGTCAGTGTCTCTAGGGGGGTAATTAGTGCCTAACTAGGGACCACGTCAGCCCGCCGGAGTTTTGGCCGGCGGCAACCAACAATGCGGCGGCGACTCGCCGGACTTGCGCTACGAGCGGCGGCTGGTCACGCGGAGACCACCGGGGCGTAGCCCGTCGTCATCCGCGTCCTGAGGAAGCGTTGTTGAGGCTACGGGTGCCGGAGCTCGCCGGAGCGAAGCTCGGGGCGGTGGCCGGGGTTCGCCTCGAAAGGGAGCGAAGCACGGGGCACGGCAAGGGCCGGGGTTGGTCGCGTTCGTCTCCTGGAGACGTGCTGACCTCGGTGGCAGGTGCAGGCACGGGCTGCGGTGGCTCTGGCACGACGGGCGAGGAGTCTGCGCGGCGATGGCTTCGCCATGGTGGTAGTGGCGGCCACGACGCGAGAGCGAGGGGAGAAGAGAGGGAAGCAGGAGAGCTCACGGCGATCACGCAGAGCAAAGACAGGCAGGCTCGGGGAGACTCGAGACGGCGAATCGACGGCGCGGACGGCGGAGCCCGAGGAGGAGGACGATGGCGATGGCGGCGATGGAGGCCGTCCGGGCTTGCTTCCTTCGCCGAGGAGACGTAGTAGATGATGGCGGAGCTCGCAAGCACGACGGGCGGTCGAGGGAACGGCGGGGGCGTCGCGGTGAGCTGCGGCGGCGGCAGCGCGTCGGGCGCGGGGAGAGGAAGAGGTCCAGGGGAGGAGGGAGAGCGAGAGAGAGGGGAGGACCGGGCGGGCGCGTGGTGGCGCTCGTTCAGGCCCAGATGCGACGAAAGGGAGAAGCAGAGGTGGCGGGCGCGGGTCGCGGCCGGCTCGGCGTGCCAAGCACGCAGCTGCTTGGCGAAGGGGAGAAGACGACAGAGGAGGAGGGCGGGCTGGGCTGGCCAATGGTGGCCGGGCCAAAGTCAAGATCTTGGGTCCAAAGACAGAGCTAGGCGCCGATAAGTCTCCCTTTATTCTGTTTTCTAATTTTCTGACATCTGTTTGATTTAATTAAAATACTAAATCATTTTATTTCCTTATGCCCATTTTTGCAGGAGCTAACTATATTATTCCAGAGCTCCTCAACAAGTGGCATAATTTTTGGACATATATTAATATATATAACTAATATATTTCCAAAGGCAAATATTTATGCATTAATTCCAAATGCCCAAAATAAATACTTATGAGCTCCTAAAAATATTGGTTTGATTTTTATCTCTGTCCAATATTTTCAGAGAGCAACATGAGCATTTTCTTGGACCCTTTTGGAGAAATTTTTATTTGGGTCATTTCAAAAATGATCCTGAGGGTTTCACCAATCCTCATTTCAAATTTAAATGGAATATAAACATGATGCACAAATGACTAGCTAGTCTAGGTCATACCGTAACTAGGATGTGACAACTCGCCCCTTCTTGAAAGAATCTCGTCCCGAGATTCGTGGGTCGACGGAAAGAAAGCGGGTACTCCAATGAAGACGATCTTCTCGCTCCCAAGTAGCTTCTCTCTCGGAATGATGAGACCATCGAACCTTGAGAAACTTGATGTTATGACGCCGAGTGACACGCTCTGCTTGATCGAGAATGCGAACCGGTACTCTCGGTATGTGAGGTTATCTTGGAGATCAAGCGTTTAGTGGTCCACTCCACGGATAGGATCCGAGAAGCAACGCTGAGTTGAGAGACGTGGAAGACATCATGAACTCGAGAAAGATGTGGGGTAGTTCCAAGCGGTAGGCAACCTCTCCTCGCTTAGCGAGAATGCGAAAAGGACCAATGTAACGAGGAGCCAACTTGTCCTTGATATCAAACGATGGGTACCCTTCAAAGGAGTAACCCGAAGGTAAGCTTTGTCGCCAACTTCATAAGTCATATCCTTATGATGACGATCATATCTTGCTCTTTTGACGAGACGGGCTGTTTTAAATTCTCACGAATGATGCGAACTTGCTCTTCTCGCCTCTGGATCATGTCCGTCCAAAGAATTGTCTTTCACCGTTTCGACCAGTTTAACGGTGTTCGACATCTTCGCCCATAGAGAATCTCAAAAGGAGCTTTCTTGAGACCGGATTGATAGCTATTGTTATAAGCAAACTCGGCAAAAGGAAGACATTTCTCCCAATCCATACCGAATGAGATAACGCAAGCTCTAAGCATGTCTTCGAGAATTTGATTGACCTGCTCCACCCGACCACTTGATTGAGGGTGGAAAGCGGCATCAAGGAAAGATGGGTTCCCATGGCAGTTTGGAAACTCTCCCAGAAATGAGAAGTGAAAAGACTGCCACGGTCTGAATTGATCTCTAGTGGAACACCATGAAGTGATACTATTCGGGAAATATATAAGTCAGCGAGCTGACTAGCGGTGATACTCTCTCGAACAAGTAGGAAGTGCGCCACTTTGGATAGACGATCAATGACTACGAAGATAGCATTATTCCCTTTCTTGGTCCTGGGAAAGCCGGTGATGAAATCCATACCAACTTTATCCCATTTCCATTCAGGAATAGCTAAAGGTCAAGGGTGCCAAGAGGTCTTTGATGCTCTCGCTTAACGCGACGACAAACGTCACAATTAGCAATGAACTCAGCGATTTCTCTCTTCATCCTAGTCCACCAGAACCTCTGGCGTAGGTCTTGATACATCTTAGTACTACCGGGATGAATCGTGAGAGGGGATTCATGCGCCTCCTTAAGAATCAATTGTTGCATCTGCGACTCTTGGGAACCACCAAGCGTTTCCAAAGTAAACAACACCTCGTTCATCCATAGAGAAACAACCAGCTACTCCCTTGGAGATATTTTTCTTGATTCGGGAGATTCCCATATCATGCTTCTGGACTTCTATGATACGATCCACAATAGTAGGTTTCGCCACCAAGGTAGAAAGGAACTGTGAGGAGCAATGTGAAGGTTAAGCTTACGAAATTCCTCATGGAGAAGTGGTTGGCCTTGCGCAACATGAGATTGTTGCAATAGGATTTACGACTTAGCGCATCAGCCATGACATTTGCTTTGCACGGGTGTAGGTAATCCCTAGATCATAATCTGAGATCAACTCCAACCAACGCCTTTGCCTAAGGTTCAGATCTGGTTGGGTGAAGATATACTTGAGACTCGGTGATCGGTGTAGATCTCGCAACGCTTACCAAGGAGGTAATGTCGCCAGTCTTGAGTGCATAGACTACGGCCGCAAGCTCTAGATCATGTGTGGGATAATTCTCCTCATGTGGATGCAACTGTCGAGATGCATAGGCAATCACATGACGATCCCGCATAAGAATGCAACCTAGTCCTTGTCGTGAGGCATCGCGAGAGATAACAAAGTCTTTAGTGAAACCGGTGGCACAAGTATGGGAGCAGAAGTCAGCGCCTTTTCGGTTCTGAAAACTGTACTCACACTGTGGGGACCACTCAAACTTTTTATCTTTCTTGAGAAGTTCCGTGAGGGTTTGGCTACTTTGGAGAAGTTTTCAACAAAGCGGCGATAATAGCTGGCTAGACCAAGGAAACTCCTAACTTGTTTAACGGTTTGGTGGAGTCCAATCAAGAACGGCCTTAACTCTCTCGGGATTGACAGCAATGCCCTTACCGTAGATTACGTGGCCTAGATAGGTCACTTCGGCAACCAAAATTCACACTTGGAGAACTTGGCATAAAGGCGGTGCTCTCTCGAGTTTTTCTACTACAAGTCTAAGATGTTCGGCATGCTCTTCCTCGCTCTTCGAGTAAATAAGAATATCATCGAGGTAAACCACGACGAACTTATCTAGGTACTCCATGAAGATCGAGTTCATCAAGCGGAGAAGGTAGTCGGGCGTTGGTTAGACCGAAGGACATGACGGTGTACTCAGATCGCCATAACGAGTGACAAAGGCTGTCTTGGGGATGTCCCGCTTCGATCTTGATTTGGTGGTAGCCTAACCTCAAGTCCATCTTGGAGAAGATCGAGGATCCAAATGAGCTGATCATACTGTGTCGTTGATCCCGGGAGCGGATATTTGTTCTTTATCGTGACCAAATTAACGGACGATAATCTACAACCATCCGGTCCGTACCATCCTTCTTCTTGACGAAGAGGACGGGCAAGCCCAAGGAGAAGAACTAGGACGGATGAAACCCTTTGCAAGGACTCATCAAGTTGTTTCTAAGCTCGGCTAGTTCTAAGGGTGCCATCTTGTAAGGTCTCCTAGAAATTGGAGCGTTCTGGGATAAGATCTATGATTTAACTCTACATCTCTGCGGTGGAACACCGGCAGTTCCTCTGAAAGACATCCGGAAAGTCACGGACTACGGGATATCTTCAAGGTCCGGAAGAGGGCTGGCATTAAGAGAATAGAGTGACGCCTTGCAACTCTAGTGGAGATAAAGACTATCTTACCGATGGGTGTGTAAGCTGAATGACTGGTGTAACAATCAATCTTGGCATAATGAGCTGTCATCCACCATACCCAAGATGATGTTAATATCTGAGACTTGAGGGCTATAAGTGATGCGAGGAATACAAGTCTGTCTACAAGGATTTCGTTACCATGGCTTACACTAGAAGTTTGCCATTTGGAGCCAGGAGTTTGAATGACTAGTGGAGAGGGCATATCACAAAATGACATGTTGTGCAAGTTAGCATAGCTTTCAGAAATGAAGGAGTGAGACGCCCAAAGATTTAATGTAACGATGGATGACAATTGACAAGGAGTGTACCAAGAACGACATCTGGATCATCATGAGCGTCTTTAGCTGAGACGTGATGCACGCGTCCACGTTCAGTGGAAGCTGACTTGACACTGATCATCTTGCATGGTGGCTTAATACAGCCAACAGGCTTCTCGGGCTGGGGTGGAGCATAACTAGTCTGAGAGCAGTCACGTGCATAGTGTCCTGGCTTCCCGCATGTGAAGCAAGTCCCTGAAGTTGGACGTGGACCCGCATTGACAAGTGGTCTACCAGTAGGCCTGGGTGGAACATACTGCTGAGCTGGGGAAGGCACCACAAAGGATGGTCTTGGTGAATATCCGGAAGGAAGAGCGGAGTTCGGAACCCAAATCCGGCGCTTTTGAGAGCTAGAACCGGAGGAAGATCCCAAATCACGGGTGTGCTTACGAGACTCCTCGTAAGTGAGCTGAGCTGTCTCTGCATTAATGGCCTTGTTCACAAGAGCTTGGAACGTATCACAATGATGCAGGTGGAGATCACGATGCAACTTGGGGTTGAGACCCTTCCGGAACCTAGCCTGCTTCTTGGCGTCCGTGGACACCTCTTCTGAAGCATAGCGGGCGAGGTTCTCAAACTCTCTACTGTAAGCATCAACAGCCATCTTACCCTGGGTGAAACTACAGAACTCTTCTCTCTTGCGGTCGATGAGGGCCTCGAGGAATGTGATGCTCATGAAAAGCCTCAATGAAATCCTCCAAGTAGGAATCGCCACCGGAAGCATAGTCTCATAGTTCGCCACCAAAGACTAGCGGGACCTTCCGGTGGTATGTGGCATAGGTGACCTTGTCATCTTCAGCTACGTTCGCGGAACGCAGCTTATGTGTGATACTACGGAGCCAGTCATCTGCATCGAGTGGCTCGATGGAATGATGAAAGGTAGGTGGGTGCAAACGAATAAAGTCATGAATGGTCACAGATCCTTTGAACTGATGTGCGGTGTTCTCCTCGATACGTGCCAACAAGCGGTTAGACTCACGCTTGTTTCTCTCCATCTCTAACATGAACTCTGTCAACGAAGGTTGGTCGGGAGGATCCTCATCCCTACCATCTCCGTGGTTCTGGCTACGAGCAACAGAACTTCGCTTAACTGATGACATCCTGAGAAACGAAACCAAGGACGGATCAGCATCATCCATAGGCTATAGAATGTAGGATAAGGAAATTAGTAACTCTCAAGCTCCTAGGGCAATTCCGGCAGCATAACGACAGTAAAATGCTCAGAATGAGACATCCTGCTAAGATGGGGTAGTAACACACTCAACATCACCACTTAAGGTTCTGGGATAGTACTAAACAGGTTACACCGGAAGTACTCGAAAGCTGGGATATGACTCTGATCAACCAATCCTAAGGGACTACGGAGTAGTAACACGTGATCCTAATAGACGGAAGAGATAGCCTAGTTCCTTAACCCCGTAGGAAAGATAGGATGACTCAGATCAGAAGGCCATGAGGTATAAGGAGTAAAAAGAGCCTTACGTTCCTTCCCACAATCAATTCCCTTATATAACTAAAGAATTTCTAGACTCAACTTCGACCAGTTTGGCTTGGTAATCCTCTGAGCAACAAAGCTCGATACCAAAGCTGTCAGACCCGACTCAATGCCACATCGATCTAGCATGTAACACTTCATATCACTTTGCGGCCTCACGCACGGTATCCCCACGGTGTCGCCTTACCTTTGCGGGACCGCTTATGCCTTTTGGCACACGATATGATAGTGTCGCTAGCATCCATATGATAAGGAGCCCGGCTGACATGGCTAGTCGTAAACCCAAAGTGGCACAAACTTACAGGACAGCATCCATGACCCAAAGATCGAACGTGTCGGGCCATCGCGAGTGAATCCAGTGCAGTAGCACTTGGGCTAACAGACTCGGTATTCATCGCGTGACATTTCCCGAAGATGTATACCTGAGAGCGAAGAAGGACACATGCCGCCAGCCTAAGTGTTCCGGAGCAAAGAGCACGCTACCATGGCTCGATGGAAGCACTAGGAGACATTTCCGTAAGAGAGGCTACTAAGAATAAACAACTAGATAGTCGATCCCACACATAGCAATACACATTACACGACGCATAACATGCAAGTATGTGCTGTACAACATGGCATCACAAAGATAACTCAACAACTCATATAGACAAGGCTCAAAGAGCCATCATAACATATATTGCAAATAGGGGTCACAAGACCCATCATACAGAGCATACAAGCAACAAGCGGAAGCATTACATGTCCGGGTACGACATCTACAAATGAAAAAAGGTCAAGAGCCCGACTATCTACAACATCCGATCAAGATCGTAGCTGAGGTACAAGCTACTCGTCAAGTCCACGAGAACACTAGTAAGACCAAGTCTCCGCTGCAAAAACATAAATAAAGCAACATGAGTACAAAGGTACTCAGAAGACTTACATCGATCCTATCATACATGCATTTGTATCAAGAGGGTAATGTGGGGTTTAGTTGCAAAGAAGCCAGCTTTGACACTGTGGCTATCCTGTTCTACGACTACGAGAACTTCTTTGAGGTGATATGGCACACACGAGTCCACTAATCACCACACAATACACTACTATGGATTCATCCCGTCTCCTCCCACGAGAAGGCCATCCATAGCACTCACACTTGTCTTGAGCATTTTATAGTATCCACTTCAAGTTGTCTATGTACCATGTAAGCATCCAAGAAGTCCATATCCATGACCCGGCTATTGAATAGATCATGTTAACCCCGCAGGGTGTACTTCTTCACACACGCCTCGCCACTTACCGCCATGTACACATCATGTATCTCGGCAACCTTCAAGCGGAAGCTCGGCGAGGGTGTCGCCACGACCGACTAACCACACAAGACTCTAGCCAGGTTTATCGCCTATTCGGGTTCTATCCGCAAGGAGATCCAGCCGGGTGTCGCCACGGCCCCAAACGATGTGAGCAGGGTTCCCAAGCCCACCATCCGGTGCCACTGGTACACCGTACATCAGGCCTAGTCATCCTAAGCCCACCTGGCGGGTGCCACTTGGTAGACTACTAACACTACCTACAAACACCGAAACTAGTTACGACTCACGGACAGAGATCAAGTTGGTTAATAAGTCGAGAGGGCCGAAAGTTACGGAACCCAATGTGTGGTAGTATCGAGTCATTGGACAACATACATAGAACTCGATGCTTAGGACGGTTCCAAAGAGACAACCCACCATGTACTCCTACATGGCATCTCACCGCTACCTTTACCAAATCGTGTTCACACGCTTAACTCTCAAAGACGTAACAACTCATAACACTCCAATTCATTCCCAATGAATCAAACCCGACACAACTCTAAGCAATAGCAGGCATAGCATGGTAGGAACAAAACATGGGCTCAATCAACTCCTACACATGCTAGTGGGTTTTAACTATTTATCGTGGCAATGACAGTCATGCAGAGGAATGGGTTCAACTACCGCAAAGACAAAGTAGCAGATGAATCGTTGTTGTCCTAATGCAATAACCGAGAGCAGGAGCGAGAGGGTAGGATTTTATCGGAATGAACAAGGGGTTTGCTTGCACGGTAGATCAACAAGGAAGGCACCGCTTCATAGACAGTACTGAACGGTCCCGGAGCAAGACCTATCGAGAAGGAACGGTACAACAATCAATACACAAGCATATGCAACAATATGATGCATGAACATGGCATGAAGATGTGATGCTGATTGAGCTAATGCAACTAGTATTCATTTGTTTGAAGTCCATTTGAACCAAAGGTTCAAATGCATCTCCAAAATAAGCTCTTTATATAAGCCATTATAGTGTTTCACTTGTACAGCAGGTATAACTTGGTTTTTCATGCATGAAACTGGTACAGATGGACAGGTTGCATTTTTCTGATAATTTTTCATATATAAATTATTTCAATCTGAGCTACGGTTGAATTGATATGAATTTTTGAAGTTTTGAATATTTTCCGGATTTCTGTATAAAAATAATTCCGAAAAATAAATAATTCGCCAAGATGACGTCAAGATCGCGTCAGCGGTCAACGGCGCTGACCAGGTCAAACCCGACGTGTGGGGTCCACACGCCGATGTCCGCTTTAGTTAACAGGGGGTTATTTCTAATCTAACTTAGATTAGTGGCGCCT
Organism: Aegilops speltoides; assembly: GCA_021437245.1. Taxonomy (NCBI): domain Eukaryota; kingdom Viridiplantae; phylum Streptophyta; class Magnoliopsida; order Poales; family Poaceae; genus Aegilops; species Aegilops speltoides. Next base: position 164,156,323 of record CM038141.1, read on the forward strand.
GGGCCCACCGCCGCTGTCTCTAGGGGGTAATTAGTGCCTAACTAGGGACCACGCCACCGCCGGAGTTTTGGCGGCGCGCACCAACAATGCGGCGGCGATCACGGACTTGCGCTTCGAAGGCGGCTGGTCACGCTGGAGACCACCGGGCGTAGCCCATCGTCGTCGCGGCCGAGGAAGCGAGTTGAGGCTACGGGTGCCGGAGCTCGCGGAGCGGCTTCGGGCGGCGGCCGGGTTCTCGAGGGGAGCGAAGCACGGGCATGGCAAGGGCCGGGTTGGTCGCGTTAAGTCTCCGGAGACGTCTGACCTCGGTGGCAGGTGCAGCGGGGCTGCGGTGGCTCGCCACGACGGCGGCGGAGTCTGCGGCGGCGATGGCTTCAGCCATGGTGGTAGTGACGGCTACGACGCTGAGCGAGGGGAGAAGAGAGGGAAGCAGGAGAGGCTCACGGCGATCACGCAGAGAGCAACAAAGAGGCTCGGGGAGACTCGAGACGGCGAATCGACGGCGCGGACGGCGGAGCCCGAGGAGGAAGACGATGGCGATGGCGGCGATGGAGGCCGTCCGGCTTGCTTCCTTCGCCGAGGAGACGAGAGACGATGGCGAGCTCTCAAGCACGACGGCGAGGGAGGACAGCGGGAGCGCTGCGTGGCGGTGAGCTGCGGCGGCAGGCGGCGCTGGCCGGGCGCGGGAGAGGGAGAGGTCCAGGGAGGAGGGAGAGCGAGAGAGAGGGAGAGGACTGGGCGGCGCGTGGCGCTGCTCCAGGCGCCCAGGCGACGAAAAGGAGAAGCGTGGAGGTGGCCGGGCGCGTGTCATGCGGCCGGCACGTGGCGCTGCACGCAGCTGCTTGGCGAAGGGGAGAAGACGACAGAGGAGGAGGCGGGCTGGGCCGGGCTGGCCACTGGGCCTGGCCGGGCTGGCCACTGGCCGGGCCAAAGATCTTGGGCAAGACACAGAGCTAGGCGCCAGGTAAGTCTCCCTTTTATTCTGTTTTCTAATTTTCTAACATATGTTTGATTTAATTAAAATACTAAATCATTTTATTTCCTTATGCCCATTTTTGCAGGAGCTAACTATATTATTCCAGAGCTCCTCAGCAAGTGGCATAATTTTTGGACATATATTAATATATATAACTAATATATTTCCAGTGCAAATATTTATGCATTAATTCCAAATGCCCAAAATAAATACTTGTGAGCTCCTAAAAATATTGGTTTGATTTTTATCTCTGTCCAATATTTTCAGAGAGCAACATGAGCATTTTCTTGGACCCTTTTGGAGAAATTTTTATTTGGGTCATTTCAAAAATGATCCTGAGGGTTTCACCAATCCTCATTTCAAATTTAAATGGAATATAAACATGATGCACAAATGACTAGCTAGTCTAGGTCATACCAGAACTAGGGATGTGACAGCAGCTGCGTGGAGAGCGCACAGCCGAGCTGCGCCAGCTCCTACTTGCCGCCTCCTGCCTCCCCTCGCGTCTGGCGATGCCACGCGACCCCCCTCGCTCCTCACCCTCACTCTCTGCTCAATCCCTCATCCTCTGCTCCCTCTCCCGAGCACACCTGAGCGGAGCCCGTCGCCACCGTCGCCGTTCTCCACGGCCACCAACCCCTCCATGCCAAGCCAGCTAGCCCACGAGCTCCGCCTCTCTGCCGTGCACCTCTGCGACGAATCCCATGAACCCGGACGCCCTGAAGGGACGCCTCCAAGCTCGCCACCACCGCATCTGCCGCCGGACATCGTCGTCGGATTCGCCTTGTCCAGAGCGTCCCCGAGGCCGCTGACCTACCCTGTCGCATCACTGTGAGCTCCTCTTCCCCCTCCCCCTAACCCCATTGCTCCGCTCGACCTCAAGCTAACGCCGCCGCCATGGCTGAGCCCCGCCGCCGCCTGCCTTGTTGTGTGCCACATCAAAGAGTTACATTGCAGTCGTAGTTCAGGATAGCCACTGAGTCAAAGCTGGCTTGCTGCAGTTAAACCCCACCATCCCTTTGTTGATAATGATGCATATGTAGATAGTTCTGATGTAAGTCTTGCTGGGTACATTTGTACTCACGTTTGCCTATTTTATGTTTTTGCAGAGAGACTTCAGTCTCATTAGTAGTTCCGCTTGTACTTCGACCTTAAGCTTGTTACCTCAGCTACGATCTTGTGCCCTCGGCAAGATCTGGTAGATAGTCAGGCTTTTCAACCTTTTTTATTTATAGTTGTTTGTACTCAGACATGATAAGCTTCCGCGTGTGCTTTGACTTGTATGCTCTGAATGTTGGGTCATGAGACCCATGTCTATAATATATCGCTCCTCGGAGCCTATTGAATAAAATACTTGAGTTGTAGAGTCATGTTGTGATGCCATGTTGTATTTGCACATATCGAGCATATTGTGTGTAGGTTATTGTCGGTGTACTAAGGTAGGGGTACCTCAGTACCCCAACTTGTGCACGGGCAGCCCCAGCTCCCCGCAACCAGATCCATCAAACGCTTGCCGGAGACCATCTCCGCTCCACACCAAGCCGTTCAAGAACAAAGTATATAAGATAGAAACTCAAGACCCCGGCAAGAGGAGCTTGCCGGGAAGGCCATTCCAGGCTCAAGGCTACATTACTCCTGCAGATCCCCATGAGAGGAGCCTCGCCGAGGACCAAGATCACATCACAGAAGACACGCCTCGGCGCCAGCGCTTGGCGGCGAGGACCCGGGGCGGCAAGTCACAGAGCCCGACAAGCCCCGGCCCGCAAGATCAAGGCCCGGCAAGGTGCTTGCCGGGAGAGCTATGCTACGTGCCGCACTCCAGCTCATTTGCCCACGCCGCCCCCAAATTTTCTCCAGACGCGTGGCGGGTGGTCTGTGCTGCATGAAGAATGCGGTGGCACTCCACGGTGGTGGCTTCGCCGTGGCGAAAGAAGACGCAATGGCGGAGCTTTTGGGCGACGGCGACGGGCATTTAATGCCCTTGTCCCCTTTGTCAAAAGTAGGTAGAAAGCATCGTGCTGCACTGCTCCCGCACTATTCCAACTACCACCTCTTTTCGCTTTTACCCCTCTACCACGCTGACACTGTCGGTGACCCTTGCCCTATAAAAGGAGGCCCATGCACAACGAGAGGGTTCAAGGGTTCGAAGGGTTCGACGGCTAGCTACTCTCGCGAAGGGTTCGGCGACTAGCTACTCTCGCGAGGGCTTCACACACCACTCCACCGTTTTGCTCGCATTCTTGAGCAAGATCAAATACAACACAATGCAGCAAGAGGGTTTCGCGACCATCGCGGCCCGGCCGGGTAAAATCCTCACAAGACGCCTCGATCTGCTCTCCGTGCAGCCTCCGCCTGCATCAACACACGAAGGGGCCCGGCCCCATAGGTGCCGCGCCACCCATCGGCGCGACATCTCGGGCGCGCCCGGTAGGGGCGCCGAGGTTGTGCGAACTCGATCCGTGTTCGCGCCAAAGACTCTTCATCAACCTCTCCAGCCGTCGCTGCCAGCTTTCATCGGCAATCGTCATGGCCTCAAGACGAGAGCTTCGGGGTCGCAGACCATCTCCGTTTTTCCGCCGCCGCCGGAGCCGACGGCAGCGGGGAGACGCCGATGGAAGGGTGGACACCGGCGAGGGCGCCATGTGCCACGGATCAAGGACAGGGACGGAGGACCGCGCCTCGGCCTCCGAGATCCGTGGTCCACTCCAAAGATATAGCGCCCAGCGGCGACATACCGCGAGAAGGTGGTATCCGCCACCGGGCAAGAGCAAGGGGGTTCGCGGACGCCTGGATCGCTGTCCATGCATGAGCAAAGCGAAGAGGTCGAGGCAGATTCTGCTCCCCTAACATTATTAGGGACCCGAGTGTATCCGCCCCCACCGCCGCCTCCCGCCCCTCGGCCCGCAAGCGCCTATCCTTGAGCGTTACGATGTCGCCGAAAGACGCGCTTATCGAGCTCTAAGTCCGCAAGGACGGCTCGTGCTCCACCCGACAAGCGCATTTCCTGAGCGCGGTAAGCCCGGTGAGGACAGCTTTGGTGCTCGCCCGCAAGCGCGCCTCCCGGGCGCCGCGCCACCGCCATGGACACACCATTGAGCTCCACCAGCGAAAGCAAAAGAAAAGAAAAGCTAAGTCGCCGAGCCTTCGTGCGAGCACTCTGTTAATTTCATACTTTTATATGTTATACTCCTCGCGATTCGCCCTTTGTGCGCGAAACACATCTTGCGGAGGAGCCTGCTTGTGGATGGTCGCACCCTTACTTCGCTCAACACGCCAACGAGTTAAGAGTAAGCCGCGACCAGCCAAGGCCTCGTTTCGTTCGAGCCTGCTCGGCAAGTTAAGTGCGTCGCGCCGACGCTGCAAGGTTGTTTGCCGGAGGCGACACCAGCCAAGCGGGCTGCCGACGCCCGCACTCAAAGAAGCGTGTTGAGCACCGCAAGTTACCTAGAAGCGAGGGGTGAAAGCACACAAAGGGTGTAGGGCGGAGGGTATAACGTGGCGAGGCATGCCGTGAAACGTCAGTCCGTATGAGAGACTTGGGCGCAAGAGGAGCCAAGTCGTGGCCCGCTTCGCGTGCTTTTGTTTTGTTTCCGAGTCCGCCAACAAACACAAGTGTGCTGCAGCACCCTTATCTTGCTTCCGAGCCACGCCGCAAGTTAAGCGTCGCGAATCGCCCGACAAGGTTGCTTGCCGGAGGCGACGCCACCAGCGGGCTGTCCCGCGGTCGCTAAGCGTGTCCGCCCCGGCAAGCTCCCCAAGAGCGTAGAGTACAAACATACGAAGGACAAAGCCCGGCATCGCATTGCTTAGCCAAGATTTATATACACATACACATACATGTGCGCTGAGCAATTGCATATCTACCTCAGATATTTTCATGGCTAAAATTGCAGCAACAAGAAGGAACTAAAGATCGCACCAGCACAGGGGCCCGGCGAGTCGTGGTCGCCGGGCCGCGGATGCCAAGGTTCTTCTTCGCGAGCCAGCCTCACTGGGGCTGCGAGCATCGAGATTCGCCTCCGCGAGCTAGTGTCGCCCGGGGCTGCGATTTCAGATAAGTTTTCCATCCTCATCATGCATCCTCTCATGGACCGGAGATGCGGATCTGCGTCTTTGAACGATCGTGCCTTGTAAAACTCCCGACGTGGAGGAACCGAAGTCGTGACCCGCTTGCATTTGGTTTGTTTCGAGTCCGCCAACAAACCCAAGTGTGCCGCTGCACCTCTATCTTGCTTCCGAGCCTGCTTCAAGAAGATAGGCGCCATAATCGCCCGACAAGGTTGCTTGCCGAGTGACACCACCAGCGGGCTGTCCATGATCGCTAAGCGTGTTCGCCCGGCAAGCTCCCCGATAGCGTAAGAACACACAAGGCACGCAGATCAAGTAAAAGACTCATCCGCAAGCTTTCCCTCTTTTCATTAAAAACATTCAATTTAGTACAAGTCCATAGAGGATGAAAACATGATAGAGAGGATTACAAGTTCTTAAATGCAGCTAAGTGCCCGAGGGCTTACAATCTGAAAAGATAAGGTGCCCGTGATCCTCTCTGTTTCTCTGCTCAGGAGTTCAGGAGGTAGGTCAGAGCCCCTGCAAGATAAGCTTGCCGGGGAGAGGAGACCCCGGCAAGAGGAGCTTGTCGGGGAAGGGCGAAGGGAGCGCCTAGGAGAGCGTGGCGGTGACGCCGCCGCGCCGCAGGAGCTGCGCAAGGTGACGGGCATGGGGAACGCATGCCCGGAGAGCCGGCGACAAGCCCCTGAAGCCCGCGAAGAACCACGGGCGCCAGAAGACCCCAAGAGAACACCCCGGGGGCCGGCCAGGAGCTTGGCGGAGTCGGAGGCGTAGGAGGCAGAGCTTGAAGACGGGGTAGTGGGGCGCCAAGACGCTGTCGAAGGCTACTCGCCCTCGTGCGCACGTAACGGCCTTGCCGCCACTCCCCTCTTCCTCTTCCGCAGCCTCCCACGCCCGCCGCCAAGAAGACGGCCCGGGAGTTCAGGAGCCCGCAACCTGAAGAAGGGGTTGCGGTGGCCGCGAGGCAGCGGTGTCCGACGCCTAGTCGGGCCCGCCATCCCCGCCGCCGCTGCCGCTCTCCTCCTCGCCACTCTCGCCGAGGAGGGGCCTCGCTATCCGAGGAGCTGTCCACACAGCAGCGCACCCGGGTTCCATAGTCGCCAAGACCTTGACGGCGAGGAGGTCACCATCCAAGAACTTGAAATGGAGGGTGAACCCCGCCCGTCAAGCTATGGATCCGGCGAATGTCTTCCACCCTCGGTCGAAGAACATCACGCCGGGCTGGGGACACGACACTCACCCGAGTGCCGCTGATCCCGCAGCCCTCATGCGTAGCTCCATCACGCCGGGCGGATCCGCCCCATTGCGTCCGCAAACGGGCCGGCAACCAAGGCGACGGCGAGGCGCCCGAAGCTTGATGAAGAACTCCTGTGGGTCATCTCCGGTGTGGACCGCGCCAGTGGTCGAGACGCCGGAGGAGACGGGAGGCTCCTCACCACGACCGCTCCCTCGACCGCCTCGGCCACGCCCTCGGCCTCGATCATGCCACGCCCCTCTCTCCCTCTCGTGGCGGCTCCACCGCCACGGGAGCGAGATGGGGAGCGGCGCTGCCTAGAAGCAACCCGCGCCGCCACCGCCGAGGAGCCGGGATTCTCCTTCCATGGCGGCAAGAAGAACAGAAGACGAAGGCGAAGAAGAAATGGATGAGTATGGCTGCCAGGCACCCCTTCCGCCTCTATTTAAAGGGGCGGGGTGGGGACTCAACCGCCTGGCCAACCAATCAGAAGCAAGGAGGCCAGAGGAGCGGGCCGACTCGCCCTCCGCCCGTGACGGCTCGGTCTCCCACCTTTCGCCGCCCGACCCCCATGCATGAGGGTCATGCGTAAAAGCGAGCCGAGCGACAGGTGAAGCGACCCGCCTGCGCCACGATCACGGGTGGTGCCTTAAAGGCTGCATCGCCGCCCACCTCCCACGACGCCGCAATCAACGCGGCCGCTTGGGAGGAGACGACAGATGCAAGCGCAGATTCGACGCCGCCGTAGGCTTCAAGGCGCCCGTGCCTGCCTTGGGCCTGGCCCAACAGCGCTTCGGCACTGTATGGCCCAGCCGGGGCTCTGTCGGTGTACTAAGGTAGGGGTACCAAGACTTATCTTGTGCACGGGCAGCCCCAGCTCCCCGCAACCAGATCCATCAAACGCTTGCGGAGACCATCTCCGCTCCACACCAAGCCGCTCAAGAACAAAGTATATAAGATAGAAACTCAAGACCCGGCAAGAGGAGCTTGCCGGAAGGCCATTCCAGCTCAAGGCTACATTACTCCTGCAGATCCCCGCGAGAGGAGCTCGCCGGGAGGACCAAAGATCACATCACAGAAGACACGCCTCGGCGCCTTGCGCGCCCGGCGAGGACCGAGGTCGGCAAGTCACAGAGTCTGACAAGCCCCGGGCCGGCAAGATCAAGGCCCGGCAAGGTGCTTGCCGGGAGAGCTATGCTTACGTGTCTCAAGACTCCAGCTCATTTGCCCACGTCGCTTCCCAGCCTTCTCCAGAGACGGCGTGGCGGGTGGTCTGTGCTGCATGAAGAATGCGTGGCACTCCACGGTGGTGGCTTCGCGCCGTGGCGAAAGAAGACGAATGGCGGAGCTTTTGGGGACGGCGACGGGCATTTAATGCCCTTGTCCCCTCTCACAAAAGTAGGTAGAAAGCAATCAGTCAAGACTGCTCCCGCACTATTCCAACTACCACCTCTTTTACGCTTTTACCCTCTACCTCACGCTGACACCGTCGGTGACCCTTGCCCTATAAAAGGAGGCCCATGCACGTAGAGAGGGTTCAAGGGTTCAAGGGTTCGACGGCTAGCTACTCTCGCCAAGGGTTCGGGCGACTAGCTACTCTCGCGAGGGCTTCACACACCACTCCACCGCTTTTGCTCGCATTCTTGAGCAAGATCAAATACAACACAATGCAGCGAAGAGGGTTTTACGCGACCATCGCGCCCGGCTGGGTAAAATCCTCACAAGATCGCCTCGATCCGCTCTCCGCAGCCTCCGCCTGCATCAACACACGAAGGGCCCCGCCCCATAGGTGCCGCGCCACCCATCGGCCGCGACGCTTATTGAAATGCTTGGTATGTGGGATCCGACTATCTAGTTGTTTATCCTGGTAGCCTCTTCACCGGAAATGTCTCCTAGTGCTTCCATCGAGCCATGGTAGCTTGCTATTGCTCCTAACACTTAGGCTGGCCGACATGTGTCCTTCTTCGCTCCTGTGTCTATCCTTCGGGAAATGCCACGCGATGAATACCGGAGTCCTGTTAGCCCGCTACAGCCCGGATCACCGGAGTCCTGCTAGCCCAGTGCTACAGCCTGGATTCACTCGCTGATGACCGACACGTTCGATGCTGAGTCATGGATGCATGTCCCTGTAAGTTTGTGCCACTTTGGGTTTACGACTAGCCATGTCAGCCCGGGCTCCTTATCATATGGATGCTAGCGACACTATCATATACGTGTGCCAAAAGGCATAAACGGTCCCGGGCAAAGGTAAGGCGACACCCGTGGGAATACCGTGCATGAGGCCGCAAAGTGATATGAGGTGTTACATGCTAGATTGATGTGGCATTGAGTTGGGGTCCTGACAGCTTTGGTATCAGAGCTTGACTGCCTGTAGGATTACGAAGCCAAAATGGTCGAAGTTGAGTCTAGAAATTCTTTAGTTATATGTAGGGGAATAGATTGTGGGATGGAACGTAAGGCTCTTTTTACTCCTTATACCTTATGCCCTTCTGATCTTAGTCAGCCTCTTCTTTTCTGCCAGGGTTAAGAACTAGGCCTTGTCTTCTTTCTATTAGGATCACGTGTTACTAATCCGTAGACTTATAGGATTGTTGGTTTCAAGCCTCAGTTAAGTTCCTACTACTTCCGTATGTTAATTGTTGATCTCAAAACCTTGATATTGTGCTTCTGAGTGGCGATGCCACCATTTTTGTAGACTGTCTCAATCTTTTGAGCATTTACAGCCGTTATGATGTCCGAGTCATCCCAGGTTTCTAAATAGTCAGATGCATTTGCAAATCCCCCTTTCTGTTCCCAATGTTTCTTTGGGCCAGATTAACCACGCTAATCGGTGAGTTGAGGTACTCTGCTGCCTCGGCATTTATGTTGGAGTTGTTATTATGACCTTAGGTGTCTTAGAGTGTCACCTAGTAGTCTAGACATGTTTAGTATCCCAGTGTGATGATTCTGGCCATCATTCTCGAAAGCATCCCGTGATGCCACTTAGTTAGTAGGCATTCTATTCGTGGGTTCTTGAACCCGAGATTCACCCTACTTACCTCATGTTGGTAGTGTTTGCTCGTTCCTTTAGGTTATTAGTAACCCTTGCGATAGTTCTCAAGGTCCATGGTATTTCTTTCTTCCAAATACCATGAGCTTCTTATGGCAGAAGTTCCTCGTTGAACCGAAAGATCACAACCAGAGTGTTCTTGATGAGTTCTTCTTTCTATATCGTGACTCTACCAGTTCAACCTTTCTGCATGGGTTATCCGGAAGAAACCTGTTGAACCTGGTTCGACATACTAGTCCATGCATCCACAACTCAGAAAATTGTATGTTCCATTGAGTTGTCCCTATTTAGTTGTATTCCGGCCTTCATCTATTAGTTGATAGTCAAGAGTATGCGTGCATTTGTTCATCGATGCCTATTACTCTTGTGGTCCGTCAAGCCATTCTATTCTGGAATGACTAGGAGAAACAAACTCCAGTTTCTCATCCATATCTAGGATTGGGTCAAAGCAGTTGTGTTCCACAGATCAAATACTAATCCAGATTTTGTTCTGTTCCACCTTGGAGTGTTACCCTCTTTACGTCGGGATTGTCATGAGGATTGCACCTTCTCTTATGGGTTCTTGACGTAGTGATACTTCTTGCCATCATTATTCATTTCGCCGCTCCCGTGTTGTTGCAACCGGAATGCCGACAGATGAACTATGATGTGTGAAATCTATACTCCTAGCAACCTTGTTGCTTGGTAGTTAAAGGACAATAATTTCATACTTAGCGTGTTGGTTCTTGAATCATCATTCTAAGATTGATCGTGCTACCTAGTCCATTTTCCCTGGTCCACTCCTTGATCAATGAGATAGGATTGTGTCAATCCATCACTCTCTTGATCACATCATCTTGCCCTGAAAAGCAAGATTGATCTCGAGCTTAGTAACATACTGGTGGTTCGTGATTTTCCGAATATCTTCTCGGATGTATTACCAGGTTGTCACGTGACCGCTATGTTGAGTTCGTGATCATGTTGGTTTTCCTCCAAACCACCCATTCTCCAAGAATCTATGTTGGATACCCCTGAGCTAGTTGGTTGAGCCAAACAACAACTTGGAGAGTTGGAAGATAAAAGCTTGTCCGACTTAGTTCATTTTAAGGGATATCTTGTATGTGTGTCAAGAAAGTTGATATTTTCATCGACCGACCTCGTGATCGCTTAATGGACCTATCATTTTATCCAACCTTTGACTTGAGTATGGGCTATCATCAAATCAGACCAGAACCAACGATATTCGTAATGTTGTCTTACTCGTGGTTGATCAGTCGAGCATACACCATTATATCTTTTGGTTCTGACCAATGATATCACTTGTTCACATAATTATGGAACTCCATCTTCATGGAAACCTGGATGAATTGTTGTTGAGCCCATCGACAACATCCTTATCTTCTCCATGATTCTGTTGGACATTAAGCTAGTGTTGGAAACTTTGTAACCAATGCCTTTGAGTTCCGTCCCTGAGGTATATGTTTGGATGAGAGAAGTGATTTCCTCTAATTCACGTGTATCTGATGTAAGTTGCCCCCGTGAATTCGAGAAAGTTTGTTTTTGCTTCCTTTGGAATCATCCCAAGTCAGTCACGCATGTGCGTAGTATTCTATGGTTTGATAGACTGATCATCTCCATTCCATATGTATTCATAGCACACAAAGCGAAAGATTGATTTGTTCAAGGATAAGAAGTTCAAATGCTATTCCCAAAGGGCCCAGACGGACATGCAAAAGACTTCGTTATCTTCAATGATGGTTCCCAACCAGAACTCGGTAGTGTTCCATCATAAGACTACTACGTGGTCATGCTTGTCTACGACAGTGTGTCCATATGTGTGTGGCAGAACCAGCTCATGTTTTGGAGCTTGCTATCATAGTTCATCTCCCGAGAATCTCGCAACGCCATCTCGTCAATTTGTGTTGCAAACTTTCATTTTTCTGGACTTGACGAGTCTGGAATATTCTGACACCAACCAGATCCGAATCTCAGGCAGACTTGATGGTTGGAACTTTTCCCAAGAACTATAATATTGGTCTCTATGTAATCCGGTAAACTGGATGTCGTGGCCAACACACCCAGCCGGAAGACCTGTTATTGTAGTATCTTGATTGAGGAAGTTGGCCACCTCCCCATAAGGATTTCATAGGATTTATTCCCTAGTTGTCCCTTATGGATTTATGTGTCCCCGAAGTCCGACCTTTTACTTGATGTTCTAGGTACCAAACCATTTTAATAAATGGGTTGCGCTAGCACATCAAGGAGAACATTAGAAGCGGAGTACTAAATGTCTCTCGGTCGATCATCCAGATTTTGTTTCCTTGGCCTCGCTAAGGTGAAATCTGAGAAAGTGTTATCTTTCTTTGCATCTGCATCCTCCACCATTGTTCATCATGGTGGTATGATGTCTTGCCAGGATCCTCGGCACAGATGTTGTTAAGATCCTGATGAATATGGAAATGCTCAAGTTCTTGAGAGCATGCTCACACACTAGGTTATATCCTCGGTATCAATTGGAATGTGCCTTCCGTTTACTGAGTTGTCTTATAACTCTAGTTTCCTTTCCAAACTGAGTATGCCATTCCTTCAAATTCCTTCAAACGATCAATTGTAATTTGCCCTATGCTAGTATAGAGAGTCTCAATGATCTATATATCAAAGGTAATTCTGTTTGCCACTTAAGGTAATAATCCACGAGTCACCTTCTCTAAGATGTCTCATTATGGTATCATGGCAACTCAACTCCTCGCTACGTTGACAACCATTCACCACCTTCTTAAGTGTGAAATTGTTGTGTACCTAGTGAACCTTCGTCATCTGTTCCACTCCATTCCTCTAGATGTGTGCTTCGAGTCTCAGCTCAAGAGATGTTGCTATGACTTGCCCCGTGAGTTGATCCTAAGTTATTTGATCTTCGAGAAGATCGATCCTTTTAGAGTTGTCCCTTTCCTCTCATTGTCATGTTAATTGGTGTCCTCAGAGCAAGACTTCGAGATAGAGATGGTGATTGAGTCAACGTCCTTATGAAGTGCAACCTGGATCGTGAAGATCATGTTAGCTTGTGTCCCTCTGTCTTCTTACCTCACGTCTTGAATCTCGGGACGAGATTCTTGTTTAGTGGGGGCGAGTTGTCACATCCCTAGCTTCTGGTATTGCACTAGGCTAGCTAGTCATGTGTTGCATCATGTTTAATTTCTCTTAAACCTGAAATGGGGATTGTTCAAACCCTAGCACCAGATCAAATCAAATAGGTTCAACCTAAAATAATCTTCAATGAACCCAAAATGCCTTTGGAAATGGTCATGATTTTTGATAAAGGTGAAAACCTCTCCAAAAATGATGAGCATATTTCTTGGCCATTTATGGATTTTTGAATTAACTCATAAAGTATTTGAATTTGGGCATTTGAATGCTCTAAATAATTTAAATGTTTCAATAATTCTAAACTAAATGTGGGCTGTTGCATATATTTGGAAGGTGCCCACAATTATTTTCAGGATTTTAGAAGTGCTCGTATTTTTAATAAAGCCCAAACACCTCTGTAAAAATAGAAAATAGAACAAATAGGAAAAAAAAGGTTGAGAGAGAGAGTTACCTGGGCCAACCTACACGGGCGCCCAGGCCGGCCCACATCTTGTGTAGCCCAGCAAGTAGCTTTTTTCTTGAACCTTCGCTGTATATGCGAGGCAGCTACGTGGAGAGCGCACAGCCGAGCTGCGCCAGCTCCTTGTTGCCGCCTCCTGCCTCCCCTCGCGTCTGGCGATGCCACGCGACCCCCCTCGCTCCTCTCCCTCACTCTCTGCTCTCTGCCTCGTCCTCTTCTCCCTCTCCCGAGCACACCCGAGCGGAGCCCGTCGCCACCGTCGTCGTTCACCACGGCCACCAACCCCTCCATGCCCAGCCAGCTAGCCCACGAGCTCCGCTTCTTTGCCGTGCACCTCTGCGACGAATCCCGTGATCCCGGATGCCCTGAAGGGACACCTCCAAGCTCGCCACCACCGCATCTGCCACCGAATATCGTCGACGGATTCGCCTCGTCTAGAGCGTCCCCGAGGCCGCTGACCTACCCTGCCGCATCGCCGTGAGCTCCTCTTCCCCCTCCCCCTAACCCCGTTGCTCCGCTCGACCTCAAGCTAACGCCGCCGCCATGGCCGAGCCCCGCCGCCACCTGCCTTTTTGTGCGCCACCTCAAAGAGTTACATTGCAGTCGTAGTTCAGGATAGCCACTGAGTCAAAGCTGGCTTGCTGCAGTTAAACCCCACAATCCCTTTGTTGATAATGATGCATATGTAGATAGTTCTGATGTAAGTCTTGCTGGGTACATTTGTACTCACGTTTGCCTATTTTATGTTTTTGCAGAGAGACTTGATCTCATTAGTAGTTCCTCTTGGACTTCGACGCTTAGCTTGTTACCTCACCACGATCTTGTGCCCTCAAAGGATCTCGGTAGATAGTCGCTTTTCCTTTTTTCATTTATAGTTGTCTGCATCGCATATGATAAGATTCCATGTGTGCTTTGACTTGTATGTTTCAATGTTGGGTCATGAGACCCATGTTCAGAATATATCGCCCTCGAGCCTATTGAATAAAATACTTGAGTTGTAGAGTCATGTTGTGATGCCATGTTGTATTTGCACATATCAAGCATATTGTGTGTATGTTATTGAAATGCTTGGTATGTGTGGATCTGACTATCTAGTTGTTTATCCTTGGTAGCCTCTCTTACCGAAATGTCTCCTAGTGCTTCCATCGAGCCATGGTAGCTTGCTATTGCTCCGGAACACTTAGGCTGGCCGCATGTGTCCTTCTTCGCTCATGTGGCTGTCCTTCGGGAAATGTCATGCGATGAATACCGAGTCCCGTTAGCTCTACCATGTACCGGATCACCGGAGTCCTACTAGCCCAAAGGCTACAGCCTGATTCACTCAACATGACCGACACGCTCGATCTTTGGGTCATGGATGCTCGTCTCGTAAGTTTGTGCCGCTTTGGTTTACGGCTAGCCATGTCAGCCGGGCCCTTATCATAGCGACACTATCATATACGCAGCCAAAAGGCTAAAACGGTCCCGGCAAAGGTAAGGCGACACCCGTGGGAATACCGTGCGTGAGGCCGCAAAGTGACATGAGGTGTTACAGGCTAGATTGATGTGGCATTGAGTCGGGGTCCTGACAGCCGCGTCTTCCCCGGTTCCGTGATGTCCCCTTCCTAGGCCTCGCCGTCTTCCACCGCCGTGGTGCTCTCGGCGCGGCGTTGTCAACGTGGTCAAGGAACGACTTCCATCGGACGTGGACTGTACGTGGAGAGGCTGACAACTGGGTCCACGGCCGCAGCAAGGATGTCCCTCCTTATTACGCGGAAAATAATGATTCCTCCACCTGACAGTTGGGACCCACCGGACGGGCTACTGTATTTCGCAAAAAAAAAGTTTCCCCCCTGACTGCTGGGACCCACCAGCTACATCTTCGCATGCAAGGAAGTGCGTCTGAAAAAACGATTCGCCCCTGACTACTGGGACCCACCAGCTACATCTTCGCACGTGAGGAAGTGCCTGACAGTCGGGACCCACCTGGTCGATGCGTACGAAGCATTGTCATTCTGGTCGCGAACGTGTACGTACATACTGGTGGATGTAGGGCGTGCACGTGTCATAGTAGAGGCGTGCACGTGTCGTAGTAGAGGTGCGCACGTAGCATGTACACGTACGTACATCGGCTAGTGTGCAAGAAAGAAAATACAACCACGTATGTGTACATACGGGCGGGGTCTCGAATGCCTACTCGCGCATACGTACGGCCAGGGCTCCTGTACATGGCTTGGTCAGAACGGAGAAACAGCGTCATCGTCGTGTTCATGGGGAGCCAACCGGCTGGGTCGGAATGGAATGTGTCATCGTCTTCATCGGGTGGGCTTGGATGGAACAGGCAATGGAAACGAGGCCTGTCATACCGCAGAACGGAGGAAACGGCCTTGTGTTCGACCGGCCATGTTCGAAACGGGATTCTCTTCATCGGGAGGGGTCTGGCGTACTGCAAAATGGAGGAAACGGACCTCCTACGGCCGAAACGGGGGTCATGTTGAATGGGTGGGGTGTGGCATACCGCAAAACGGACGAAACGTACTTGTCTTGTAGTGCTACGGTCAAAACGGGGGTCCTGTTCATCGGGAGGGGTGTGGCGTACCGCAAAACGAGACTCCACGGGATACTGCTCATCTCCACCATCGACCTCCTCCAGCCTCCACGGGCTACTGTTCATCCACGGTCGACCTCCTCCAGCCTCCACCTGCGACTGTTCATCCACGGGCTCCTGTTCATCCAGCCTCCACTGCGTGCTACTCCACAGGCTCCTAATCAACCACCCCTCCACGGGCTCCTGTTCAACCACCCCTTGACGGATATCGCTCATCCACCCTCCATCGCTCATCGCTCATCCAGCCCTCTCACGGGTCGCCCAGCCATCCAGCCATCCACGGGGTCCTGTTCATCCAACCCCAACTGGCTCGATCGACCGGGGTCCTACTCATCCAGAGGCAACGCCACGGGGTCCTGTTCATCCACCCCCACCGCTCACTATTCATCCAAACCCTCCCACAACGCTCACTGTTCATCCAGAGGCAGCATCGATCGCCTTCAGTTAGCAGCAGTAGCAAAGGAATCGCTCGATCGGGTTCAGTTAACAGCCATCGATCGATCGCCGGGTTCGCAGAACACGAGCCTCCAAAGGCAATCGCTCGGGTTTAGTTAGAGCCCAACGCCTCGCTCGGGTTCAGTTAGAGCCAACGTCTTGCACACACGCGCATACGTGTACGAGAGAAACACTCATCGCTCGGCCCCTGACCTCCCACCGTAACCAAGAACTCGCCAAAATTTTCCTCGCCCTCGCTTCTACCACGGTTTTTTCCGTCATGGACAGCCCAAATAATGTCATGCGCTTATGCCTCCGCCCGCCTGTGACTTAAAAGCCCATTTTTTGTCATGATTTTTTTTCATAGATGTAGGAGCCCACCACATCTATGATGATACTGGGTTTGTCACAATTATTGTCATAGATGTGTCATAAGTATGACAGAAAAAAATTCCGTTCGGCCAAAAATGTCACGGATGTGTCTTTTTCTTGTAGTGTTGTTGCATGTTGAGGGATAGTTATTTGATCCAATTATGTTATCCTTGTTGAGATAACTTGCACTAGTGAAAGTGTGAAGCCTAGGGCTTGTTTCCTAGCATTGCAATACTATTTACGCTCACTTTTATCATTAGTTACCTTGCAGTTTTTATATTTTCAGATTACAAAAACCTATATCTACCATCCATATTGCACTTGTATCACCATCTCTTCGCCAAACTAGTGCACCTATACAATTTTCCATTGTATTGGGTGTGTTGGGGACACAAGAGACTCTTTGTTATTTGGTTGCAGGGTTGTTTGAGTGAGACCATCTTCATCCTACGCCTCCCATGGATTGATAAACCTTAGGTCATCCACTTGAGGGAAATTTGCTAATGTCCTACAAACCTCTGCACTTGGAGGCCCAACAAAGTCTAGAAGAAGAAGGTTGTGAAGTAGACATCACCGCGGGCCCCCACCCAGGGGCCCTAGAGAGCCTCTCGACACCGACCAGCCCCGTGGAGCAGCCCGCGCCGCCCCAAACGTGCCCCATCGACGCGGGGCTGCTCCAGGCAACACCACCAGGGGCCACGTTGGAGTGCCGGCCCCGGGCCAACAGGACCAGAGGGCGACTGAAGAAGGCGGGAACATGAGGCAGTCGGGCGGCGCTTCTGGTGCGAACAACCCGGAAGCCTACGTCCCCGTTGTGAAGGATCCAAGGCATGCGCGGTGAGAGGCCCCTAGCCGATCCCCCACGCCAGGCTGGGCGCTAGACATACACGAGGCCGAGCTCTCCTTCGAGCCGCCACCAATCCCCCCCAACATCTCCAATGGCGACAGCCTCTGGGCCAGCTAACGCCGCTGGAGCATGCTGACGCCGACCATGGATCGCAGGTGAACCAGGGTCCAGCTGCCACTAGGACTCTCAGGACGACGGATTCCCCACATGAACGAGAGGGACGTTGGGAGCAACGCGGGGAAGCCCAGTGGTAGGGCCCTCCTCGCGCCGCACGGAGCAGGGCCCTACCTGGAGGTAGGTTTCCCGCTAGGGAAGGCACCGGCGAGCCCTTCTCCGGTGGGGGGCCTACAGTCGCCGAGGACGCCGCCAGCATCCCCTTGGCCCCTTTGTCTAATCCTGGTTTCCGGACTCCCCAACGGTGGTCAGGGGTGGCGCACGCCGGGGTCCTCGTCGGGCGACATGAAGCAAGGCTCCGGCCTGTGAAGGTCTCTGCTCGTGAAACTCTCACATAATAATGAGTGGGGCTATACATGCCCTAGAGTCTCCTGAGTGCCGCCCTGGGGCCTCACGGGGGCTCCCACCCACATCCTAGTGGAAGCACCATGCTCCGTGCTGGCCATCGACACTGTCCCCAATGACTATGTCCAGCCAGTGGAAGCACTTAGCTCCATGCTGGTGAGAAGACCGAAGACCAAAGAATGAAGACTAGATAGGCGCCGGACGCGACCGTCTGCTTTTTGCCTCCTTTTTTATTTGCTTGCTGACTTTTTGAAGCAGTTCGTTTTGGTGCATTTATAAAAACGGGGGGGTTCTCGTTCGTGTTGCTCTCTTCCCTTCAGATCCTATGTTCTTTCCAGAGCTCATGACCGCTACCCTACCCTCAAGAGCCTCGCGAGCGGGGGCTGGGTACGGTGTACACGCTACTGCCGATCGCCCCCCCTAGGGGGCTCGAGGGTGCGGCCGCCTCGCGCGCCCACCTCGTCACGGTCTGGCAATGGGCTTCTCACGAGGCACTCTTCGGCAGGCCGACAGGACCCTCGAGAGGCATAGAACCTCGCGAGCCCGCTGCGGGTTCGCCTTAGGAGAAGGGGCTCGGCCGCGACGCCAGGCCCCACTCAAGACCCCCGAAAACCAAGATAAGTCATAAACAACTACCGTGCTCAGCGGCCCGCAGCCCTACGGGGCCCCGCTCCGGGTGATACTTCAAAAGCATCTAGCAATCTCACACATCATAAGGGGCACCCCCTTTTCACAATACTCTCACAAGAATGCGTTCAAGTTTTTGTCATACACATTAAAGCAAAAGAAACACGGGCCTAGCTAGACGCGCCTTCTTTGCCGCTCCCATCCACGCTGCTTGTGTTGTAGCTGCCATCGTCCTCGTCATCAACACCCACACCGGATTCTTTGGCCGCAAGCACAACCATATTGTCCTCGTGAGTCAGCTCCTTCACCAAGTCGTCCACATGGCCGTCCAACCACTTGGTGAACTTGTCTTGGATGGTCGTAGGCACGGGGGCTAGCACGATGCTGAAATCGAAGTGGGAATCAAGATTCAGGAGGTTGCTGAAGATGCGTGAGAGAGCACGCCCCGAGAAGGCCCCGGCTCCCCTCCTGAACAAGCTGGCGAGCTTTCGCAGCTTGATCTTCCAGGTGGGTCACGATATCAGTGAAGAAGTGGAGATGGCTGACATAATTGTTCTCATGCGGGTGAGGAGCGCTCTTGTCACAGATGGCACCCAAGGCATTGTTGGCTCTAACACGTAGACCTTGCAGCATGGAGCCGTGCTCGTGTTCGAATGTCAGACGGCGGCACTTCTCACTCGAAGCCTTCTATAGGAGGGAGGCAGTGACTTTGACTTGCTTCTGGAGAGAAGATATCTCGGCGCGGGCAGAATTCAGGGCAGATTCGGAGGAAGTCAGGGCTCCTCAGGTAGCACTCTCACGCTGCTCCATAGACTGCAGCTCAGTCTTTAGGGCGGAGGTCCGACCCTCAAGCTCAGCCTTGAGCAGCTCTAGGTCCAGGCGGTGCCTTCCAGCCAGCTCAGCACGTGCCTTCGTCACCCTCTCCTCCACCTCCACCTGGGCCTAAGCTTCTCGGGCGGTGATGGCGTCCTCAGCCACAGCGGCCTGTCGCTCCCTCACCTCCAGCCTCTCCGGCGCCAAGCTGTTTTCCACGGTCTCCAGCGTCAAGTCCTCATGGCGCCTCTAGAGCTCCGCCTCGGCAAGGGCCACGTCGCCTGGTGAGGAGGTCAGCAGGGCACGACGCTCCTCGACTTCCTGCTGCAGAGCCGCATTTGTAGACAGAAGATCTCGCTCCCGCTCCTCAGCCGCCTCGCGGCGGCGGTTGGCTGCCTCAGCCTCTTCCATGGCACGGGCGCCTCAGCTTCGTAACGCTGAAGCTTCCCAAACTTGATGGCAACCTTCAGCCGCTGTCACTCATCCTCCAGGCGACAGTTCTCTGCCTCAAGCCTAGTGTCGACGCTGGCAAGCTCCCCGCCAAGATGGACCATCACACGCATTGCTTGACCGAAGAGCCCGAAGCGCACCATGCTACTCCCGCGAGCGAGCGCAAATTCATCGCCAAGACCTTCGCAGGCTCCGGAGGCCGCTCGGGAGGTGTTGGGTGCTTCGCCATTCGCCGGCCGGGGGCTGCCACGTGTAGCCCCACAACTTGAAGACGAAGGCCACCTAGGGGGGCACTCCCCTGCCAGCAATGACAAGAGGAAGGACCACTGGTACACCCCCCATCTCGCGGGCAGAGTTGCGGGGAGAAGGAGCATGGGGCCTAGCTCCGGGGCACTCTCGCAGCGTCATGTTAACTGGACCTGGTCCCACGCCCTGCGCAGGATCGGGGTGCTGGGGGCTGCGCGCATGCGTCAAGCTGGAGTCCTTGGGGATGCCTGCCTCCCGAGGTTTCACCTTCATGGAGACCCTGCAAAACCCCATCCTTGAGAAAGCGCGGCATGCTGAGAGGTCAAGAGCAAAGGTACTTACTCATCGACAGCCAAGTATCTCCTCGGCTTCAGTGGCTGACGGGTGGCATCATTGCGGCACGGGGACCTCTTCCTCTTTAGGAGTGACTCGAGGCACAGGCGGGGCCGATGGAACCCCGATGGGCGATCCTCAGGAGGGGGAGTGCTCGGCGTGGTATCTGGAGTGGGGGTCCCAAGGGCAGGGCCACCCGGCGAGACCTCCGGGCTCACAACTCCGGGGCCTTTGGTGGGCTCCTCGCCGTCAGCAGCCACTCTGGAGCCACCATCCCGGACATCAGAAGCCCCTGCCTCTGGAGCCTGGGGTTGCATCAATTCCGCATCAGCTCCCTTCAGGGCCCTAGAAGCCTCGGCCTCCTGAGCCTCTAGTGGGGCTGTGCCTCCGAAAGAGCTCTCAACAGCTGACGGAGGTGCGCGCCCCCTGCCTCCACACTCGGGGCGCACGCGGCAGGGTCAATCAGGAGAGGAGCCACTTAGATAGGGTTCTTGGGGGCCCCTAAATGCCCTCGGTAAGCAAACCCCACTCGTCGAACAGAGGCATCTACCCCGCGAAGGCCACCTTGTTCGAGCACAGATAGAGAAGGCAGCCACCCCTCGGAAGGTCAGCAGGCTCAGTCTCGCCGGTCAGAAGCTTGAGCACCATGCCCAAGGTGTCAGCAGCAAGCGAAGGCCTTTGCATCCTCGTTGGATCTCCGATGCCCGTGAAGTCCCACATCAGGCGAGAATGGCGCTGGAGGGGAGCAATGCGCTGCTTCACGAATTCCTTCACCACCATTGGCGTCGTCACCTCCAGTTCCTGAAGCATTGCCAGTCTCTTCCAGACGAAAGCAAGACGCCGGCCGGAGAGCCTCTAATGGCACCAGCCGGAGCTAGGCGAGGCCGGCGCCCCAGTAATCAAGAGCCAGGGGCTAAACGCGTGGGCATCCATAAGAAGCCACTGCTTCCGGAATCCCTTCGCAAGAGGCAAGAGCTCAAAGTCAATCCCCGAACCACTGTTCACAGCCACGGCTTCAAAGGTCGTGCACCCAGACCATTGGCGAGTGTCGACCAACCTGTCAGAGTAATGGGCCACGGGTAGCCTCATCTGATTCCCTGAACTTGTCAAGACTTTGGGCCGGCTTCGCCCCGCAGTGTCCCAAGCTGAAGCTTCGCCCTCCGGGGGCCGGCTGGCTCAATGGCCGGCCACCGAAGGACGGCTAACCACCAGCAGACGGCACAAAGAGCGGCTGGCTCTAGTCAGCCGGCCTCTAGAGAGGACGGCATCATGCAGGCGGCCACCTAGCGCCCTCAGAGTCTGTGTCCCCATCAAGAGGACGAGATAGGGCGTGGCTACAGTGAAGCCCCTCACCCCTGAATCTTGGGCTTGGCGTGGCCACAGTGCCCCGTACAGGCGGAGATCTCTGCACGATATGGCACTGTTGCCACTCCCCCCCTGACGTCATTCCGGACAGGAGGAGCCCTGTTCCCCACGACGACTTGTTGGTACGGCCCGCAGGCTGCGGGCCCTATCAGGCAGTGACACCTCGGAAGATAGCGGATGCTGAACCCGGTCGGACTGGGAAGGCCAGCCCAAAGCCGAAAGCCGCCCTTCCTCAAAGCAAGTGCGCCATTAACTCGATGAGACCAGTGTGGCTACAAGGATCTCCGCTAGGCGGCGGGAGGTAGCCAAGACTGAGTCAACCAAGCTCAAGGCATTAGCAAAGACGGCTACAATGAGCAGCCACCAACCAGACACCTTGCCAATGGGGAGCGGCTGTCGGCTCCGCACTGCATCAGCGGCGGGCCCACCAGGCGGCTGGCCCTAGTAGTCGACAGAGAAGCCGGAGGCCAGAGACACTGACACCTGGGCCCAGCACCCGGCCAGATTACCATTGTACCCCTGGGGGATAGGCCTATATAAACCCCCAGGGCGCCCATGCAAAGGGTTCCCACGCCATTAGAACTAGCCACAACCCTAGAGCAGGAAGAGAGCTAGACTTGCCTACTCCTACCTCTAGAACACAGCTCAAGGAGCACCATTGTATCACTTGTGCCTTAGTGATCATGCGGAGACCCCGCAGAGCAGGACTAGGGGTGTTATCTCCTAGGAGAGCCCCAAACCTGGGTAAAGTACGCCGGCGTTCGTGTCTACGCCTCATCACGCTTCCAGGCACCGGCGACGTTCTACTCGCTCCCACCATGATAAGCCATCCCTGGGCATATGTCGCACCCAACCCCCGACATTTTGCGCCCACCGTGGGGCGAGGTGCACCGTCTCCCGGAGATCTTCTCTGGACGGTTACTTTGTTCCTGCCTAGCGAGCGAAGCCAGCCGAATACGACCGATGGCATCAGCCTCGACGCGCTACACGGCGCAGAGATCGCCTGTGCGGGGAGCTGCCTCGCCGACCTTGATGGCGAGATTCACCTCTCCGACGAGCCGGCCTCCGACGCAGGCACCGGCTGCCCCGAGAGTCGTCTTGTCAGCCTCCTCGACCAGCTCCACGTCACCAGCAAGCCTGCTGTGGACCTGGAGTTTGTCGGCTCCACCGACCCGATGATCGTCGACTCCGACACGGCGTCGCTTGACGCATTCCCCACCAACGTGGTGGTCTATGACGAGCCGCCTCCTCGCGAGCACAGTGGCAGGAGCACCATCACGGAGGTGCTCGTCATCAACAGTGGCGAGCGCTCGGGCGGAGGCGCTCGAGACCCACTCGATGCTGCGCTGCGAGACCTGACGGCGCCCATTCCAGAAGACGCAGACGCTGAGACGCTGGAAGCACGCCGCCCAGCTTCGAGAGCGCCGGCGATCAAGGCGTGCGGCGCCTCTCGACGCCTATCGGCACGAGATGGACCGGGCCATTGGCGGCACGCCGGCTCCTAAGGGGCATAACCGCATTGGCTCGATCCGGCAGCATGGCGCGACCATTGCCAGCATGTTCGGGGCGGAACGCGCCATCTATGCCACGCCTGCAGAGAACATCCGTGCCACCTAGGCGGTGACGGACGAACTGGACAAGTACGAGGGCGACGAGCGTCGCCACATGACGGAGCGAGTCCAGCAGCTCCTAGACGCGGCCGGCGCGCAGCACGAAGCCGGCTGCCGCGCTGAAGTGCCTGCCCCGCGGAACGATGAACCGCCCTTCGCCAAGATCACGGTGCGACATGTCGGACACCACTGGCGGCACCCGCAGAAGATGAGGCAAAGAGTCGGCTGCCAGCCACAGCCGGACTCACCTTTCCATCGAGCGTGTCGAAGACGGCCGCCCTCGAGCGGTGGAGCGGTGAGGCGACCCTCCTCCTTCTCCGCCTCGTGGAGAAAGGCATCCCACTCCGCCACCTGTCACGCACCCGATACTCGGCGACCTCCTTGGCCGCCGAGAGGGAGTCGGAGAGAATGACGCCCGCCATCGGATCGACCACCTCAACCGATCCCTGGTGCTAGAAGAAGAAGATGCACTGGGCCCGCCCTGTTTCGGCCCACTAATCCGAGATGAGCCTTTTCCCAAACGGTTCACCCTCCCATGAGATACGCCCAAGTACACCGGCTTCGTGAAGCCGGAGGACTGGCTAGTCGACACTTCCACAGCCGTCAGCATAGCGAACGGCAACAAGCGTGTTGCCGTGAAGTACGTCCCGCTCAGGCTTCAAGGCAGAGCCCCGACGTGGCTTAACAGCCTGAAGCCCCGCAGCATCAACAGCTAGGTTGATTTCACCGAGGCCTTTATCTGCAACTTCACCAGCACATACAAGCGGCCTCCCAAGCCCCGACAGCTCTCCTTGTGCGTCCAAGGGCCCAACGAATCGACTCGCGACAATCTCACGCGTTGGGCCGAGCTACGCAACTCCTGCGAGGGCGTGCACGAGGTGCAGGCAATCGAGTACTTCACCGCCGGGTGCCGAGAGGGCACCCTCCTCAAGCACCGGCTTCCTTACGACGAGCCACTGACTCTCGACGAACTGTTGATCATCGCCGACAAGCACGCCATGGCCGACTCCTCCATGAAGGCGGAGATCCTAGTTGGCGTCCGGCAAGGTGGCACCTCAGGCTCCTCGTACTCCGGCTGGTGACACCAGCCGACGACAACATCCAAGCAACAACAAGTGGAAGGCCACCCAGCCGGCTTCCACCAACCGGTTGGTGGCGACAATCAAGGACCAGCAACCGGAGGGGCAGCCGGCGCCCAAGCATCAGAAGGGCGGCATGCCCAATTGGTTGCCCGCATTCTCCTACGAGCAGACCCTAGTTGCACCTTATAAGTTTCATAGCGGCGCGAAGCCGTCCATCCACACCACTCGGAAGTGTCATTGGCTCGCCAGAATCGCCAAAAGAGATGGACTCCTGCCTCCTCTGTCAGCTGGACCGCCGCCTCGTCAGCCAGCCGGCGGCCCGGCCAGTCGGCACCGTACAAGACGAGTATCGAAAGGAGCACAGAGCTTATGTTGTGTTCACCAGCATGGCCGATGACAGACGCAACAGACGGCAGCAATAGCAAGAAGTACAAGCAGTGGCCTCAGATGCTCCAGAATTCATGCATTGGTTTGAGAAGTCCATCCGTTGGAGCAGGGCCGACCACCCGGAAGTGATGCCTTCCCCTGGTTCATATGCCCTGGTCCTAGATGCTACCTTTGCAATGGAGAGGCGCGCAACGCATTTCTCCAAAGTCTTGATAGATGGCGGGAGCAGCATCAATATCCTGTACCGTGACACAATGGAGAAGTTGGGAATCAAGCAGAAGCAGCTCCTTCCCAGTCGGATTGTATTCCATGGCATAGTCCCTGGCCTTTCCTGCTCGCCAATCGGCAAGACCGAAATTGATGTTCTATTCGGAGACAAGAATCATTTTCGCCGTGCGCTAGTTTGGTTTGAAGTGGTGGACCTTGAAAGCCCCTACCATCCACTGCTTGGCTGACCTGCTCTGGCCAGGTTCATGGTAGTCCCCCACTATGCTTACCTCAAGATGAAGATGCCGAGTACCAAGGGGATCCTAACTGTAGTCAGAGACTACAAGAAGACCGCCTGCACCGCGGATAGCAGCCAGCTGGCTGAGTCCCTCGTGATTGTAGCTAAGAAGCGGCTCCTTGACCGGGTGGTGGCGATGGCAGGCAAGAAGCTGGAAATGTCACCCATCCCCAAGGAGTCGGAGGTTGAGGGCTCGTTCAAGCCGGCAAAGGAAACAAAGAAGATACCCATGGACCCGGAGCACTCGGAGACGCATGCTGTCATAGGTGCCAACCTTGAAAGAAAATAGGAAAGCGAGCTCGTCGACTTCCTCCATGAGAATCGGGACATCTTCGCATGGTCTCCCAAAGACATGCCGGGTGTTCCTGTCGGATTTCGGGTTCCGGCAGATCCGCAAGGTTCGAAGTCTGGGGTGCGCAAGGAAATCACACCTACTGCCTACCTTTGTCTCGTCGCCTCGGAAGAATCTAAACTACACGAAGAACAACACAAGGGACAAGAGATTTATACTGGTTCATGCCACCATTGTGGTCTAATACCCTACTCTAGTGTGTGGTGTGGTGGATTTCTTCTGGGGCTGATGATGAATAGTACAAGGGAAGAACAACATCGCGAGGGTCTGTTCTTGGTTGGTGCGATGAACTGCTAGGGGGAGTTCAGTCGCCTCTCTATCTCTCTGTATCAGATGCAGATGTCAATCCCTCTACCCTGTGGGTGGCTAGTCCTATTTATAGGCGGAGGCCCTGGGCCTCTACCCAAATATTGAGCGGGAAGGGCGCCAACAATTGGCCATTTTGAAGGGGAACATCCAGTACACTTATCCTGACTAAAGTTTGTCACACCCTAGCTAGTTCATGCATTAGAGTGTTGCATCATGTCTATTTTTTTCAACAGAAACTTGAAATGGGATTGCCAGAACCCCCAGCCCCCTCTGAAACAACTAGGGTTTACTAAAATATTTTCGATGAACCTGAAATGCCCTTCTAAAATGTCCATCATTTTTGTCTTGGTCCAGAAGCTTTGCCAAAAGTGATGTACAATTTCCTAGGACATCCTGTGGTCTTTGAATTAAATCATAGCTATTTGAATTTGGGCATTTTAAATTTATAAAATATTTCAAATGTCCAAATATCTCCAAACTAAATGTTTCATGTTGGAAATATTCCAACAATGGACCATGAGCAGTTTGGTGAATTTTAGAACCTTTCGGTATTTTAAATAAATCAACAAAGTTGCAGAAAAATAGAAAAGAAAATGTAAATGTATAAACTTACTCGCCTCGCCCACTAGCCAGCCCACTGGCCGCCCAGCCAAAGATCAAGGCCAATGAGCTGCTTGTCGACCAGCAGCAGCTGGGTGCTCGACGGCGAAGCACCGCATGGGTGCCACGCACCTGCTCGCCGCCTCGCTGCTTCTCGCTTGCCACGCCGGGATCGCCTCGCTCTCTCCCGCACCCCTGCACACCCCCGCACTCCCTAGTTCGCCTCCCTCGCTTCCCCACGCCATGGCCGACGCCACCGCCGCCGCACCACCGTCAGAGCTGCCCTCCGTCGACCCCACGCCGTACATCAGGTCCAGAGCTCCGCCGCCGCCGACTCTTCGAGCTAGCCGAGCCTCGAAGCGCCAAGCGCTCTCAAGACGCCGCACCAGCCTCGCCGAGTCCGCCGCCGCCGAGATCCCTTCAACGCCGCTGCCGCTGCAGCTCGCCCCCGACCACGCTGCTCGCACCGCTGTGTCCGCTGTGAGCTTAGCTACTTCCCGACCTTTCTCTCGCCTCCGTGCACCACACAGCGAAGCGACGAGGATCGCGACGCGACGCACCGCCGCGACCTCGCCGCCGACGTGCTCCCGCCACACTCCGCCTTCCCACCGTGTCCAACACGTTCACCACATCGCGCCCGAGCTAACCACGCACTCCACGCACCCCACCGCACACCCCAAAGACGAGTTCGACCACCCGAGCTCCGGTGGCCGCCAAAGTCGCCGCCGGCGCCAACTCCGCCACCCCGAGCCCAACGGACTCCGCCAGAGCTGCGGCTCGCCCTCGCCCACTCCGTGGTCGCCAAGTCCTTTTGGTGGCCGAACGGCTAAAACACTATCGCCGCCACGCTGGGCTCGCCCAGCGGCTAAACGCCGTGGGTTTGACCCGGTTTTGACCACGGTGGGCCCAGTCGACCCCGGTCTATGACATGTGGGCCCACCTCGCTAATTAACCTAGTTTAGTTTTAATTAAATTCTAATTAAACTAACCCCATCGACATGCGGGACCCACTGGTCAGTTTGACCTGACCAGCCTGTTGACCCTCGACGCCATCATGACGCAAAGGTCGACGCAAAGATTTAAATTATCGAATTATTTTTACACAGAAATTCCGTAAAATGTTTCAAACTTCAAAATTCATATAAAATCAACCATAGCTCCAAATGAGACAAATTATATATGAAAATGATCAGAAAAATCCAATCTATCCATCTGTACTGGTTTCATGCATGTTTACAGAAGCTAACCCACTGTTTATCACAGAACAAGTTTAAGCACTTAAATGATCATATATGAGTTTGAATTTTGAATCTTTGGTTCAAATTGATTCAAACCCATCTGATCTTAGTTGCATTAGCCCAAAGCACTCATTTTGCCATGTCTCATTGCATGCATCATATTGTTGCATATTGTTTGGTAATGCTTGTGTATCGGTGTTCTCTCATGCAGTGTTCTCGCCTCGAGGAGTACCGTGATAACCCCGACGAAGAGCAATACCTGCAACAACGACCCGTCGTGCAAGCAACCAACCATTTGATCATATCGATAAAATCCCATGTTCTTGCTCCTGCTCGCCATCGCATTAAGACAACGCGATTCAAACTGCTGTGTGTGCGGTAGTTGAACCCATTTCCTCGCGCATGACCTGTCATTGCCACAAGAATTAGATGAAACCCACTAGCATGTGTAGGAGTTGATTGAGCCATGTGATTGTGTTGTTCCTACCTTGCTATGCCTGCTATGCTTAGAGTCGTGTCGTCCGGTTCATCGGGTGATGGCTAGAGTGAAATGATCGAGTCGGAATGAGAGTAAGGTGTTGAACACGATTTGGTAAAGGTATCGATGAAAGGCCATGTAGGAGTACATGGTGGGTTGTTTCATTGAGGCCGCCCTAAGCTAATCGAGATCTGATGTGTGATTTAAGATTCAGCTACTACCATGCATTGGGCCCAAACCAATGGACCCTCTCGACTTCTTATTCACCCTAGTCTTCGTCCAGAGTTGCAAGTAGTTTCGTGTTTGTAGCCCATCGGAGGCCGTGGACAGCGCCGACCGTAGGGGTGGGCTGTGATGCGGTAGGTACGCGGGTCGGGTGTACCGGATGCCCGCTTGGTATCCCGGGAACCCTGTTCACATCGCTTGGGGCTGTGAGCGAGACTTCGCCGAACTCCTCATAGATGGAACCCAAATAGGCGATAAACCCGACTAGAGACTTAGGTGTCTAGGTAGGTCGTGGCCGACACCCACGCTGGGCTTCCGCTGAAGGTTGCCGAGTACATGTCGTGTAGACGCGATAAGTGGTGAGAGCGTATGAAGAAGTACACCCTCGCAGGTTAACATCATCTATTCGAATAGCTGCCGTCATGTAAAGGACTACTTGGTTGCCTATACAGCTCATAGACAAGTAAATGGATACTACTAAAAGCCTCAAGATAAGCGTGAGTGCCGAGGATGGCTCCTCCGTAGGAAGACGGGGTTGGATCCTCGGTGGTGTATTGAAGTGATGAGTAGTGGACTCGAGTGCGCAAAACTATTTCAAGTTGGTGTCTCGTAGGATAGCTTAGCCATGAGTCAAAGCTGGCTTGCTGCAATAACCCCACCAACCCTTCTTGATAATGTGCATGTATGTAGGGTCTGATGTAAGTCTTGCCGAGTACCTTTGTACTCATGTTGCTTTAATTTACATTTTTCAGAAGATGCCACAAACCCTTCCGACGGGTTCTTCGTAGACGTTGACATCGACGAGTAGACTAAGGCCCAGGTGGTGATCCTGAGCAAGAGAAGGACCATGTAGTATAGCTAGGCTTACCCAAGCCTCTTTTATTTTACTAGTTGTCTGTACTCAGACAAAACACTTCCGCTGTTGGCTTGTATGCTTGTATGACTTGTATGTGGGTCGTGTGACCGTACTTGTGTGTATGATATGAATGGCTCTCTCGAGCCTTTAAATAAAGTACTTGTGTCGAGAGTCATGTTGTGATGCCTTGTTGTATTTGCACATATCGAGCATATTGTGTGTATGATTGAAATGCTTGGTATGTGTGGGATCTGACTATCTAGTTGTTTATCTTTAGTAGCCTCTCTTACCGGGAAATGTCTCCTAGTGTCTCCACCGAGCCATGGTAGCTTGCTACCGCTCCTAACACTTAGGCTGGCCGGCATGTGTCCTTCTTCGCTCTGTGTCTGTTCTTCGGGAAATGTCACGCATTGAGTACCGGAGTCCTGTTAGCCCGCCATGCCCGGTTTATCGAGTCCTGCTAGCCCAGCCGCTACAGCCCGAACTTACTTGCTGTCGACCGACACGCTCGATGTCGGGTCATGGATGCCTGTCCTCGTAAGTCTGTGCCACTTTGGGTTTACGACTAGTCATGTCAGCCCGGCCCTTTTCATATGGATGCTAGCGACACTATCATATACGCAGCCAAAAGGCTAAACGGTCCCGGCCAAGGTAAGGTGGCACCTGTTGGGATACCGTGCGTGAGGCCGCAAAGTGATATGATGTGTTACAGCTAGATCGATGTGACATTGAGTCGGGTCCCGACAGCGCTGGCATCGAGCCGACTGCTCAGTAGGTTCTCCAAGCCAAACCGGTCGATGTTGAGTCTAGAAATGCTTTAGTTATATGTAGGGGAATTGATTGTGGGATGGTACGTAAGGCTCTTTTTACTCCTTTATCTCATGATATTCTGATCCGAGTCACCCATTCTTCCACCGGGGTTAAGGATTAGGACCTCTTCTCTCTCGTTAGGCTCACGTGTTACTAATCAAGAGTACCTTGTAGGTTTGATGGTTACAAGCCCGGTTCATTTTATTATTCTGTTATGTTACTAATTGGACCCGTAATCTTGATATGAAATTGTTGAGTGGTTATGCAATTCCTTGTGAAATGTCTCAAACCCTTTTGAGCATTTACAGTCGTTATGCTGTCCAAATTCCGCTAGAAATACTAATGTCTTTGCATTGTGGTTATGCTTCCAGATGGCCACTCGTGACCAAAATCAAGTGGTTCGTCTGACCAGATGCATTGGGGTGACCGGTCATACAGCCATGCTAGTTCGGGTTATGATCGAAGCGGGATATCGTTGGTACCCCGAGTACACAGTTGAAGAACAGTATCGAGACTTTAATCAAAGTCAGTATCTTTGCACTGTCCGGGTGTTTCCCTCTTATCCTGGTTGCACCGAGGCCCTTCACAGCTCCTATGGGCTTGGTGTTACTATTGATATGGCGGTTCAAGATGCTGCATATTCTATGATGACCATTATACGAGCCAGATCGGGCTGCTCCGCAACACCGACTTCCCAGATATGCCGAGTTCACTTCGAGCGCTTTGGTTATCTTCGAGCCATCTATGCCGATTCCAACAGAGGACTCCCTAACCCGCATTACCGCCGAGCTACTCGAGGACAAGGACCGAGAGAGTCGGGCCTTGAGGATGGAGCTCTTCAATGCCCGTGCCGATCACCGGGCTACCTTGACTCGCTTTTGCACCGGCTGCTCAAGCTGGTTATATGGATATGAGAGATTTGTATCCCGTCAGGGCTGATCTGCGGACATGATGGATCGGCGTGATGTGGGGGCATCACCCCACCCCGTGGTCCACGCTTGCCACCGCTCAGAGGTCCAAGACCTCACCCGTGTCCTTACGGTCCACAGGCTCCCCAGACCGCCTGCTCCCCGACGATCACGTTGAACTCCTGTGTTACGGAGGAGACTTCTATGAGAACTACTACGAGACGCCTGAGTTAGTAGTAGTCTCACTAGTATTGTAATAGTTGTATTTCCACCGCCCCGCGTGACTCGTGGAATATGACTTAGTGTGTACTAATCCCTGAGGTGTAACAAAAATAATGTATAGGAGCTTGGTGTGCCTCCGATGAGATGTAATCTTCCTTTCACCGTAGTAGTACTTTGTTTGGTCTTGTACTAAACCTTGTATGGTGTGTATGACGATGGAATAAAGAAGCAGTTTCAGATTCACCATGTCATACGGATGATCATCTCGCATTCCGAGTTATCCATTACATTCTACACTTCTATGTCGGAATCTTGCCATCCCGACTAAATCCTTGTCTTGTTTTCCTAGGATGGTTAACACCAAGAACAACCCTGCTCCGCCAGAGCAGGCAAGGCAATGGAGTTGGAGAAGCAAACCTGCCTCACCCTCCTTCTCCGGCCGGGTTATGCTAGAGGCCGAGAGAAACAAACGGAGACCAACCGCTTGTCGGAGCGATCGAATGTAACACAGCCCATCATCGAGAAATAACTTGGTGTCGCCGCTGACTTCATCAAGTTACACCCACCTACCTTTCACCACTCCGCC
This sequence comes from Aegilops speltoides, assembly GCA_021437245.1. Taxonomy (NCBI): domain Eukaryota; kingdom Viridiplantae; phylum Streptophyta; class Magnoliopsida; order Poales; family Poaceae; genus Aegilops; species Aegilops speltoides. The sequence continues at coordinate 164,187,995 of CM038141.1, forward strand.
GAGCCTCTCGACGCTGATGATCGGCTTCAAAGATCACTCACAAGCTGCGCTCAGACCGGTAGCCGAGGCGACAAGGTCACCTTTGCTGCATATCATCTCAAGGCCCCCAGCCTCCGTGGGAGAACTATATGGCTATGCGCCCAGCTGGCCATGTCACTACTTGGGCAGAATTCAGCGAGGCTTTCCGTGAACATCACATTCGGAGGGTCTCATGGATCGCAAACGTGAGGAGTTCTGCAGTTTCACCCAAGGTCGCTCTCCGTGGACGCCTATAGTAGAGAGTTCGTAATCTCGCACGATATGCAATCAAGAGGTCTCCATCGACGCCAAGAAACAGCAAGGTTCCGCAAGGGACTTAGCCCCAACTTCGCCGAGATCTCCGCTCGCATGAGTGCACCTCTTTCCGTAAGCTTGTTAACAAAGCCATCAGCCACTGAAACCGGTCGACCGATTTCAAGCAACACGCAAGCATGGCCGTGATATGGGTTCCTCATCCGTGCCGGACCACGTAGCGCCGTGTGGGTGCCTAATACGCCTCGCCACCCAGATTCACACCGAGGCCATCCTTCCAGCGCCGCCCCGCTTCAAAGAAGATGCACCAGCTAGACCCTATGGTGGACCAACCAACAACGCCTCCTCACGCGCCAGCCCCGTGGACGTGCTTCAAGTGTGGGGAATCAGGCCACTACATGCGCGATTGTCCCTGCACCAACCCCAACCAGCCCGCAAAGCTGTTGGCCGTGGTAAACCAGCAGAAAGGTGTTCTATGCTGCCGCCACCACCGCACGTGGCCATGTCAATTGTGTCTCACCGAGGAGGCCCAAGAGGATCCCAACGCCGTGCTCGGCACGCTTCTTGTTAATTGCCACCCGCATCCGCTCTTTTCGACATCGAGCATCTCATTCATTCATATCCGAAAACTATGCTCGCTTGCATAACACCGCATTCGTGACATGCCTTCCACCATGGAAATTTCTACTCCGGTTCTAGATGGCAAACCTCTAGAGTAAGTCATGGTAATGAAATTCAGGTCGACAGACTTGTTTTCCTTGCATCGCTGATAGCTCTCAAATCTTCGGATATAAATATCATCTTGGGTATGGACCGATGTCAGCCCATCATGCCAAGATTGATTGTTTTTCTAGGACTGTTCAACTTACGCACCCTCGGGAAAGATAGTCAATGTCTTGACCCAATATCCAAGCGCCAACTATATTCTCTTAATGCCACCCATTGCTGCACTCAAGATGTTCCGTAGTCCGTGACTTTCCGGATGTCTTTCCAGAAGAATTGCCGTGTGTCCCACCGACAGAGATGTTGAATTCGTGATAGATCTCATTCCAGAACTGCCCCAATTTCTAGAAGACCCTATAAGATGGCACCCTAGAACTAGCCGAACTTAAGAAACAACTCGATGAGGCCTTGCAAAAGGGTTTCATCCGCCCTAGTTCATCTCCTTGGGCTTGCCCTGCCCTCTTCGTCAAGAAGAAGGATGGTACGGATCGGATGGTTGTAGATTATCGACCCGCCAACCTGGTCACAATTAAGAACAAGTATCCGCTCCCAGATCAACGATCCGTATGATCAGCTCGCAGGATCCTCGCCTTTCTAAGATGGATTTGAGGTTAGGCTACCATCAAATCAAAATCCAAACGGGACATTCCTAAACGGCTTTTGTTACTCGTTATGGCCAATACGAGTACACCGTCATGTCCTTCGGTCTAACCAACGCCCACCCACTTTCTCCCGGTTAATGAACTCAATCTTCATGGAATATTTGGATAAATTCGTCAGGGTTTACCTCGATGACATACTCATCTATTCCAAGAACGAGGAAGAACATGCCAACATCTAAGGCTAGTGTTGATGAAACTTCGAGAGCATCGCCTTTATGCCAAGTTTTCTAAGTGCGAATTTTGGCTGCCGTATGACCTATCTAGGACATGTAATTTCGGTAAAGGTATTGTCAGTAAACCCCGAGCGAAGTTCAAGCCGCCCTTAATTGACTCCACCTGAATCGGTCAAGCAAGTTCGAGTTTCCTTGGCTTAGCGAGCTATTGTCGCCGCTTCGTCGAGAACTTCTCCAAAGTTGCTAAACCTCTAATCGAACTCCTCAAGAAAGATAAAAGTTCGAGTGGACTCCACAATGTGAGCACAGCTTCGTGAACTGAAAAGACGCTTAACCTCTCGCTTCCCGTGCTGGTACCACCAGATTTCTAAGGACTTTGTTATCTATTATGACGCCTCATGACAAGGACTAGGCTGTATTCTCATGCAAGATCGACACGTAATTGCTTATGGTTCACGGCAATTACACCCACATGAGGAAAACTACCCTACTATGATCTAGAGCTTGCAAATGTAGTCTATGCACTCAAAACCTGGCGACATTACCTTCTTGGTAATCGCTATAAATCTACACCGATCACCAAAGTCTAAAGTATATATTCACCCAACCAGATTTGAATCTTAGGCAAAGACGTTGGGTTGAGTTGATCTCAGATTTCGACTTAGGGATAACTTATACCCCGTGAAAAGCCAACGCCATGGCTGATGCGCTAAGTCAGAATCTTATTGCAACAATCTGATGTTGCAACAAAATCAACCACTTCTCCACGAGGAATTTCGAAGCTCAACCTTCACATTGTTCCTCGAGGGTTCCTTTCCACCTTGGTGGCGAAACCTTCCTTTCGGATCAGATCATCAAAGCTCAAAAGGTAGATCCGGAATCTCCGCATCAAAAGAAACATCAAGAAAGGAGTTGCGGATTGTTTCTCCATTGATGATCAAGGAATCGATACTTCGAAACCGCCTAGTGGTTCCTAAAGTACGAAACCTCGCGGCGATTGATCCTTAAGGAAGCTCATGAATCTCCTCTCACCATTCATCCCGTAGCACTAAAATGTATCAGACCTACGCCAGAGGTTCCGTGGACTAGGATGAAGAGAGACATTGCTCAATATGTTGCTAATCGCGACGCTTGTCGTCGTGTAAAAGCAGAGCATCAACGGCTCGCCGCACCCTTCAACCTTTAGCTATTCCTCGAATGGAAATGGGATAAAATCAAGATGGATTTCATCACCGGTTTTCCCAGACCAAGAAAGGGAATAATGCTATCTTTGTCGTTATCGACCGCCTCTCCAAAGTAGCTCATTTCTTACCTGTTCGCGAGAGTATAACCGCTAGTCACCTAGCGACTTGTACATCTCCTAATAGTGTCACTTCATGGTGTTCCATTGAAATAAACTCGATCGAGGAAGTCTCTTCACCTCTCGATTTTGGGAAAGTTTCCAAAACGCTATGGGAACCCATCTTTCTTTTAGCAATCGCTTTCACCCTCAATCAAGTGGTCAAGTAGAACGTGTCAACCAAATCCTAGAAGACATGCTTCGAGCTTCATATCTCATTCGAATGGATTGGGAGAAATGCCTTCCATTTGCCGAGTTTGCTTATAACAACAGCTATCAATCTAGCTTGGGCAAAGCACCTTTTGAAGTTCTCTATGGACGAAGGTGTCGAACACCTCTTAACTGGTCGAAACCGGGAAAGACAATTTTGGCCCGGATATGATCCAGAAGCGTAAGAGCAAGTTCGCATCGCTCGTGAAAAGTTGAAAACAGCCCAATCTCGCCAAAAGAGTCAATATGACCGAAAACATAAGGCTATGACTTACGAGGTTGACGAGAAGGCTTATCTTCGGTTACTCCTCCAAGGGAACCCATCGCTTCGTATCAAAGGCAAATTGGCTCGCGCTACATTGGACCCTTTCGCATTCTTGCCAAACGAGGGAAGTTGCCTACCAATTGAACTACCTCCGATCTCTCCAAAGTCCACGACGCCTTCCACGCTTCCCAACTCAGCGCTGCTTCTCGGATCCTATCCGTGGAGTGGACCACGTAAACGCTTGATCTTCAAGATAATCTCACTTATCGAGAATATCCCGCTCAGATCTCGACAAGCCGAGCGCACCACTCGACGGCATAATATCAAGTTTCTCAAGGTTCAATGGTCGCACCATTCGAGAAGGAAGCTACTTGGGAAAGGGAGGATCGCCTTCGACTTGAGTACCCCGCCTCTTTCCGGAGGAACCAAAATCTCGGACGAGATTCTTTTGAGTGGGGTGAGTTGTCACACCCTAGCTAGTTCATGCATTAGAGTGTTGCATCATGTCTATTTTTTTCAATGTAAACTTGAAATGGGATTGCCGTAACCCCCAAATTCTCTCAAACAACTAGGGTTTACTAAAATATTTTCGATGAACCTGAATGCCCTTCTAAAATGTCCATCATTTTGTCTTGGTCCGTAAGCTTTGCCAAAAGTGATGCACAATTTCCTAGGACATCCTGTGGTCTTTGAATTAAATCATAGCTATTTGAATTTGGGCATTTTAAATTTATAAAATATTTCAAATGTCCAAATATCTCCAAACTAAATGTTTCATGTTGGAAATATTCCAACAATGGACCATGAGCAGTTTGGTGAATTTTAGAACCTTTCGGTATTTTAAATAAATCAACAAAGTTGCAGAAAAATAGAAAAGAAAACAGAAGCGTAAAAAACTTACTCGCACCTCGCCCACTAGCCAGCCCACCTGGCCGCCCAGCCAAAGATCAAGGCCAATGAGCTGCTTGTCGACCAGTGCAGCAGCAGGGTGCTCGACGGCGAAGCACCGCATGGGTGCCACGCACCTGCCGCCGCCTCGCCGCTTCCCTCGCTTTGCCACGCCGGGATCGCCTCGCTCTCCCGCGCACCCCAGACACCCCGCACCTCCCTAGTTCGCCTCCCTCGCTTCCCCACGCCATGGCCGACGCCACCGCCGCCGACCACCGTCGAGCCGCTGTCCTCCGTCAACCCCACGCCGTACATCAGGTCTCAGAGCTCCGCCGCCGCCGACTCTTCGAAGCTAGCCGAGCCTCGAAGCGCCAAGGCGCCCAAGACGCCGCACCAGCTCGCCGAGTCCGCCGCCGAGATCCCTTCAACGCCGCCGCCGCTGCAGCTCGCCCCGACCACGCCGCTCGCACCGCCGTGTCCGCTGTGAGCTTAGCTACTTCCCGACCTTTCTCTCGCTCCTGCACCACAGCGAAGCGACGAGGATCGCGACGCGACGCACCGCCGCGACCTCGCCGCCGACGTGTTCCCGCCACACTCCGCCTTCCCACCGTGTCCAACACGTTCACCGCATCGCGCTGGAGCTAACCACGCACTCCACGCACCCCACCGCACACCCCAAAGACGAAGTTCGTTTCCACCCGAGCTCGGTGGCCGCCAAAGTCGCCGCCGGCGCCAACTCCGCCACCCCGAGCCCAACGGACTCCGCCAGAGCTGCGGCTCGTCCTCGCCCACTCCGTGGTCGCCGCGTTCTTTTGGTGGCCGGAACGGCTAAAACACTATCGCCGCCGGCTGGCTCGCCGGCGGCTAAACGCCGGTGGGTTTGACCCCGGTTTTGACCACGGGTGGGCCCAGGTTGACCCCCCTGGGTCTATGACATGTGGGCCCAGCCCTGCTAATTAACCTAGTTTAGTTTTAATTAAATTCTAATTAAACTAACCCCACTGACATGCGGGACCCACTGGTCAGTTTGACCTGACCAGCCCGTTGACCCCCTGACGTCATCATGACGCAGTGCTGACGCAGTATTTAAATTACTGGAATTATTTTTACACAGGAAATTCCAGAAAATGTTTCAAACTTCAAAAATTCATATAAAATCAACCATAGCTCCAAATGAGACAAATTATATATGAAAAATGATCAGAAAAATCCAATCTATCCATCTGTACTGGTTTCATGCATGTTTACAGAAGCTAACCCACTGTTTATCACAGAACAAGTTTAAGCACTTAAAATGATCATATATGAGTTTGAATTTTGAATCTTTGGTTCAAATTGATTCAAACCCATCTGATCTTAGTTGCATTAGCCCAAAGCACTCATTTTGCCATGTCTCATTGCATGCATCATATTGTTGCATATTGTTTGGTAATGCTTGTGTATCGGTGTTCTCCGCGGCAGGTTCTGCCCCTGAGGAGTACCGTGATAACCCCGACGAAGAGCAATACCCGTGCAACGACCCGTCAGGCAAGCAACCAACCATTTGATCATATCGATAAAATCCCATGTTCTTGCTCCTGCTCTCGCATCGCATTAAGACAACGCGATTCAAACTGCTGTGTGCTGCGGTAGTTGAACCCATTTCCTCTGCATGACCTGTCATTGCCACAAGAATTAGATGAAACCCACTAGCATGTGTAGGAGTTGATTGAGCCATGTGATTGTGTTGTTCCTACCTTGCTATGCCTGCTATGCTTAGAGTCGTGTCGTCCGGTTCATCGGGTGATGGCTAGAGTGAAATGATCGAGTCGGAATGAGAGTAAGGTGTTGAACACGATTTGGTAAAGGTATCGATGAAAGGCCATGTAGGAGTACATGGTGGGTTGTTTCATTGAGGCCGCCCTTAAGCAATCGAGATCTCAGATGTGTGATTTAAGATTCAGCTACTACCATGCATTGGGCCCAAACCAATGGACCCTCTCGACTTCTTATTCACCCTAGTCTTCGGTCCAGAGTTGCAAGTAGTTTCGTGTTTGTAGCCTCATCGGAGGCCGTGGACAGCGCCGACCGTAGGGGTGGGCTGTGATGCGGTAGGTACGTGGCGGGTGTACCGGATGCCTGCTTGGTATCCCGGGAACCCTGCTCACATCGCTTGGGGGCTGTGAGCGAGACTTCGCCGAACTCCTCATAGATGGAACCCAAATAGGCGATAAACCCGGACTAGAGACTTAGGTGTCTAGGTAGGTCGTGGCCGACACCCACGCTGGGCTTCCGCTGAAGGTTGCCGAGTACATGTCGTGTAGACGGCGATAAGTGGTGAGAGCGTGTGAAGAAGTACACCCTCGCAGGTTAACATCATCTATTCGAATAGCGCGTCCATGTAAAGGACTACTTGGTTGCCTATACAGTTCATAGACAAGTAAATGGATACTACTAAAAGCCTCAAGATAAGCGTGAGTGCCGAGGATGGCTCCTCCGTAGGAAGACGGGGTTGGATCCTCGGTGGTGTATTGAAGTGATGAGTAGTGGACTCGAGTGCGCAAAACTATTTCAAGTTGGTGTCTCGTAGGATAGCTTAGCCATGAGTCAAAGCTGGCTTGCTGCAATAACCCCACCAACCCTTCTTGATAATGTGCATGTATGTAGGGTCTGATGTAAGTCTTGCTGAGTACCTTTGTACTCATGTTGCTTTAATTTACATTTTTCAGAAGATGCCTCAAACCCTTCCGACGGGTTCTTCGTAGACGTTGACATCGATGAGTAGACTAAGGCCCAGGTGGTGATCCTGAGCAAGAGAAGGACCATGTAGTATAGCTAGGCTTACCCAAGCCTCTTTTATTTTACTAGTTGTCTCAGACTCGGACAAAACACTTCCGCTGTTGGCTTGTATGCTTGTATGACTTGTATGTGGGTCGTGTGACCCGTACTTGTGTGTATGATATGTATGGCTCATCGAGCCTTTAAATAAAGTACTTGTGTCGAGAGTCATGTTGTGATGCCTTGTTGTATTTGCACATATCGAGCATATTGTGTGTATGATTGAAATGCTTGGTATGTGTGGGATCCGACTATCTAGTTGTTTATCTTTAGTAGCCTCTCTTACGGAAATGTCTCCTAGTGTCTCCACCGAGCCATGGTAGCTTGCTACCGCTCCTAACACTTAGGCTGGCCGCATGTGTCCTTCTTCGCTCTCGTGTCCGTTCTTCGGGAAATGTCACGCATTGAGTACCGGAGTCCTGTTAGCCCGCCATGCCCGGTTTATCGGAGTCCTGCTAGCCCAGCGCTACAGCCCGAACTTACTTGCTGTCGACCGACACGCTCGATGTCGGGTCATGGATGCCTGTCCTCGTAAGTCTGTGCCACTTTGGGTTTACGACTAGTCATGTCAGCCCGGGCTCCTTTTCATATGGATGCTAGCGACACTATCATATACGTGTGCCAAAAGGCGCAAACGGTCCCGGGCCAAGGTAAGGTGGCACCCGTTGGGATACCGTGCGTGAGGCTGCAAAGTGATATGATGTGTTACAGGCTAGATCGATGTGACATTGAGTCGGGGTCCTGACAAAGTTGGTCCCCGCATTCCAAAGACCCTAATGATGACGCCGGCTTGAGCTCCACGATGACCTCCGTTCTGCTGTCCTGTTGGTCTTGGTCTTGTTGCACCGAAATGGTTGCCTTTGCTTGATACTCTCGCATGCGCTTGCCCCCCTTTGCACCAAAGAGGAAACAAGGAATCTGCGCAGGCCGGTGCCCGCCTGGCGCCCGCCTGGCCTCGGTCGTCATGGCTTGCATCATGGGCACCTCGCAAGGTACCCCTCCTTGATCTCTCCGCCTCCTCGCGAGCCAACCTGACGAGGTTGTGTCCGAGGAAGCCTCCTGTCATCCGCCCTGCGAGGCTTGGCCCCTCGCGACGGTCTTGAGCATGTGTTGATGAAGATGGGCTGCACTGGGCCACACCTTGAGCCACGCCGCAGGCCGCACGCAGGCAAGTCTGGGTACCCCCGTTCCCAGAATGCCGACATTAGCCCCCGGGCCCAAGGCGCGCCTGGACTTGGCGTAGCAAAGAAGCGAAGGGGCAAGTGCGAAGCGCCGTGGCCCCAATAGCCTGCGGCCTTGGGCGCCGCATGATGGTTGATTGGACGTGGGCGACCTGGCTCCCACATGACGCCTCGGTAACTGCACGATTTGACAAGTCCCTGCATGCAAAACGGGTCATGATGACTTGCGATCGTAGTGGCCGGCGGTTGGCCTCCCTCGGCTATATGTACAGAACGGCGCGAGCCCTTCCAGTTAACCCCTTCTTGTGTCACGCCCAATATGCGACCCTATCCAAAAGGAACTCGAAGGTCCCACCAAGGATAGACCCGCATATTGAAACGCTTTTGCAAGGTGGATATCATTACATCAACATTACATAATAGATGGGGATACATACAAAGGGCATACAATGTCACACGAATACAACATCATTATACACAAGAGCATCACCCGACTATGGATGAAACACAAACAGAAACTCAAACGACATCCACCCTGCTAGCCCAGGCTGCCGACCTGGAACCTATCCCCTGATCGAAGAAGAAGCAGAAGAAGAACTCCAAAACAAGCAAACATCGCTCTCGCGTCATGATCATCGCATAACCTGTACCTGCAACTATTGTTGTAGTAATCTGTGAGCCACGAGGACTCAGCAATCCCATTACCATGGCTATCAAGACTAGTAAAGCTTAAAGGGTAAGGAATGGATAAGTGGTGAGGTTGCAGCAGCGACTAAGCATGATATGGTGGCTAACATACGCAAATAAGAGCGAGAAGAGAAGTAAAGGAACGGTCATGAAGCTAGCAATGATCAAGAAGTGATCCTGAACTCCTACATACGTCAAACTTAACACAGAAACCATGTTCACTTCCCGGACTCCGCTGAGAAGAGACCATCACGGCTACACACGCGGTTGATGCAATTTAATTCGGATCAGGTGTCAAGTTATCTACAACCGGACATTAACAAATTCCCATCTGCCACATAACCGCGGGCATGGCTCTCGAAAGTTTATACCCTGCAGGGGTGTCCCAACTTAGCCCATGATAAGCTCTCGCGATCAACAAAGGATATACCTTCTCCCAAGAAGACCCGATTAGTCTCAGAATCCTGGTTTACAAGACATTTCGACAATGGTAAAACAAGACCAGCAAAGCCGCCCGATGCGCCGACAATCCCGATAGGAGCTGCACATATCTCGTTCTCAGGGCAACACCGGATAAGTCAAGCTACAAGTAAAACCAGACCTCGAGTTTCCCCGAGGGGGCCCCGCAGGCTGCTCGGTTTGGACCAACACTTAGACAAGCACTGGCCCGGGGGGGCTAAAATAATGATGACCCTTGGGTTAATTACTCCCAAGGGAAAAGTAGGTGGTGGTGAGGCAAATGGTAAAACCAAGGTTGGGCCTTGCTGGAGGAGTTTTATTCAAATCGAACTGTCAAGGGGGTCCCATAAATCACCCGACCGCGTAAGGAACGCACAATCCAGGAACATAATACCGGTATGACGGAAACTAGGGCGGAAAGACTGGAACAAAACACCAGGCATAAGGCCGAGCCTTCCACCCTTTACCAAATATATAGATGCATTAATTAAATAAGAGATATTGTGATATCCCAACAAAATCCTGTCCACCATGGAGTAATCTTCAACTTCACCTGCAACTAACAACGCTATAAGAGGGAGCAAAGCGGTAACATAGCCAAGCAATGGTTTGCTAGAAAGGGTGACAAAGTTTACAGGTTCATGGCAATTTGGGGAGGCTTGAAGAACAAGTGATAGGAAGAGCAACATAGCGATAGAACGAAGCAACAAGCATAGCAATGATAGTAGTGAGATCCAGAGTGACGGTCATCTTGCCTGAAATCCCGCTAGGAAGAAGAACAAGTCCATGAAGAAGATTGAAGCCATGAAGATGAACCAAGCGTAGACGAAAGAATCCCCACGACCGCAACGAAAACGGGAACTATCGAGAAGAAGCACACAACATGGTAAACACACCACACATAGACAAGACATGATGCACAACAAGCATGATGCATGACAAAGCTACATGAAGCTACTCATGGCAAGAGACGATGCAAACAAGAGCAACACATCAAAGCAAGTTTAAATGAGGGCGGGAACAACATATAACAATTCTGGTAAGTCCTCATATGCAAATTTAGAAATTTGTCCAGATCTGAACAAACCTTATGTTCAAGTTGTTAAACAGCAAGCTAAGATGCACCAAGATGATCTACACGAGATTCTAGTCAAGTTACATATAAAGTTCATTAGATTCGGAGCTACGGCCTAGAAGATATGAGCAAAACAAGTTAAACATGGCATTGATGCAAAATGCATACAAACATCAAGCAAACACCTCAAAACAAGGATGCAACATGATAATATGAAACTACATGCAAAATGAAGCAAGTTTCATATATAGCACACTCAAATTGGAGCAATGGTTCAACACATACACTCTATACAAGCTATAACAACAATCTGTCCGAAACAGCAACTAGGCATCTTGCAAGCATCAAAACAATATGCTACAGAATCCTAACATAATAACAAAAGGCATGGGCATGAAGTACAGGTAGAGCATGACAAAATATGAACACTGAGCTATCTCCAAAATTCAATAGAACATGCTCAAACACACATGGGAAGATTGCATATATTAACAGTTTCAGACTTTGTAGAAATAACATCAGGTTGCAATGTTTAGAGCTATCAAACAACATGTTACAGGAACTTACCATGTCCAACAAAGGCATGGCATGAATCTACTAATCTCATATAACAAAAGTCCCTTACTGACCATGAGCCAAAAGGCACAGAAAATATGATGGCACCCATGTAAACATGGCAAAAGATATGACAGATTCAAACATGGCAGGAACAACAATAAGTAGGTATGTTGGTGAGCTTGAACCACTCAACACAGAGCAATACATGGCATGTCAAGGCAACCAACAGCAATAATACATGTTTATGAAGCTAAGCATGGAAGAACAAGTTCATAGGATGCATGGATCACTAGCAACAATCATGGCAACATTGAACTTAATGTTAATCAGGCTGACAACAACATTATTTAGCAAGGTTGGAGCAAGATTACAACATGTTACAGTAGGATATAAATGCAACAAGGGGCATGAATCGATAGAGCGTGATATGTACAACAAAACATCCTTAGTGAACATCTCCAGATTATGCATAGAATGACTAGTAGCAGCAGGTTTACATAGCATCAAAATATAGCAGAATCAGCCTAGCAAAACAGCAACAGCAAGTACCCTACTTAACAAGCTTGATGCACTCAGTACAAGACTCACAAAAATACATGGATGACACCCCTGTAAATATGGTATAGCATAGATCAAAACACATGTAGACATCAACCTCATAGGATGCACACATCAAACATGGCAAAAATGACAAATGAGCATGTCATAACAGTTTCAGCAGATTAACATCATATAGCACTTTTGCAACGATGAATCAGGCATAAAAATGGACTCATATGAACATGATGCAATGGAATGAAATGAAGAACTCGTTGAGACGAACAATTTGACATATTACACGCACGAAACGGAGCAGTATACAGCAAGTTACGATGCGTTGAACAGGGCATGAAAATGCTACAGATCTCAGGGACTTCGTGGATTTTACCTCAGCGAAAGTCAACGCGGGACGGAGGGATCCGGGATGCGGGGATGCCGCGTTTGGTTGGATGCGTGGGTGGATCTGATCCACCCCGAGTGGATCTGGCCGGAGAGAGTTCCGGCGAGCTCCGCGAGCTCCGGCGAGGGGGTTCCGGCCACGGGGAAGCCGGTGGCGGGCGGCACGGCGGCGGACGGCACCGGGCGGCGGGCGGAGCATGGGCGTCGGAGGTGGCGCCGGCCGGGGACGCGGGCGGCGCCGGCGACGGCCGGCGCGTGGGAGCAGCGGCCGGGCGGCGGCGCAAGGCACCGGGCGTTCGGACGGGAGGCGCCGGTGGCGGCGGCGGAGGCGCCGGCGGCGGTGGACGCACGGACGCTGCGGAGGCGGCGCGGAGGGCGCGGGCATGGGCCGGGCTGTCGGCGGGAGGATCGCCACGGGCAGCGGGCCCATGATGGAGGTGCGGCGGTGGGGGGCGCCCAGCGACGGGTGCGCCCGATTGGACGAGGGCGGCGGCGGGATTTCTGTCCGGCCGGACCAGACGTGTCCGGTGGCGCGGGGTGGAAGAAGACTAGGGTTAGGGGGAAATCATCCGCGAATTTGAACGGGGAGGGCATATTTATAGAATCTGGGAGCTAGGAGAGTCCAATTGAGGAGCGGTTTTCCCTCACATGATCGTGATCGAACGACTGAGATCATAGAGGGGAGTTTGCTGGGTTTTGGGCCACTTTGGAGGGGGTGTTGGGCTGCAACAAAAGAGGCTTTTGCGGTTACCCGGTTAACCGTTGGAGTATCAAACGACCTCCAAATGGCACGCAACTTGACAGGCGGTCTACCGGTGCTATACCAAGGCCGCTTGGCAAACCTTGGACCATTCCGAGAATGTTTAACACCCGCTCACAACAAGAGACAAAAGGGGGACGCCGGAGGGCATAGGAGTGCCGGATTGCAAAACGGACAACGGGGAAAATGCTCGGATGCATGACGAACACGTATGCAAAATGAGATGCACATGATATGAAATGCATATGATGACATGGCAAAGTGCAACACGCAAGAAAATGCCATGGCAATGACGGCGAATAACTGGCAGACACCTGGCGCATCGAATCCGGGGCGTTACAACACTCCTCCACTAACAAGAGATCTCGTCCCGAGATCTTAGGACCGAGACGGAAGGGAATAGGGATGAGGTGAAACAAGAACTCAAGAGAAGAAGCAAAGAATCGAGAGCACTCGAGAAGAAGAGAGGAACGACGAGAATGACGAGAATCGAAAGATCACGGAATCAGATAGACTCTGAAACCACTCCGGTTAGAACGAGATAAGAAATGAATAAGGCTGAAAGGATTTAGGCAGCACTCCGGCTAAACATGGAAGGAATAGAACAAGAACTTGAGAGGATGGAATGATATTTGATGAAGACATGACACAAAACCTCCGGAAAGAATTGAAATAGAATGAAAAGAACTTAGAAGGAAGGATTGAATGGAGTTGTTGAGAAGAACAACAACGAAAGAATAAGCTTGTTGTGGACTTATCCAAAACAACTCAAAACTTGAGGTGAAATTATGCCACAACCAAATGCTTAAATAACTGAGAAGAATGAAGAAATGCAAAACTCCACTTCAAAAGAATACAGGGAATTAATTGGACTTCAAGATGCAAGAAGAAAAGATACTAGAACTCCTTGAACAAGAATCTTGATGAACACTTGAAGAATGAATTAAATCATGAAGAACAACCATGAAGAACTCCGGTGACAAAAGGATGATGAGATAAAATGGAGGATGAACGAATAAGATTAAAGCTTGTGATGATTTAGATGGAGGTTCCGATAAAATGGCGGAGGAAATTTGAACTCCGGGAAAGAAAAGATGAAAACACTAGGAACTAGAATTTATTTATCAAGAACAAACTCCGAAGGAAAGGATTACTCACTAGGATGAAATAAGAATAAGATTTATTGTTTGCTTATCCTTCATCAAATTAAATTGATGATAAGCAATGGATTATGCATACTACTTATTCTTCTTTAAAAGGATTGAGAAGTGACATATCGCAAACTTGATAAGGTCTTCATGAACCACCAGTAGGATTGAAAAGAACGAATGAATTGATATGCTAATCAAAGAAAAGAATCTTGAACGAACCACCGTAAGAATTTGAAAATTACTGATGGAAGAGAATGAATCACCGGGAAGAATTAGAAGAACCAAAATGCTAGAGGGGATTTAGATGTAAAAGAACAAAGAGATCATGAGCTGATTAAAGAACACATGAACGAAGCACTGGGATAATTAGATAACGGTAGCTGAAATGTGAGGACAAAGAATTCTCCTGGAATGATGGCCTCTGGTGAAAAGAAACGGGAAAAGCAACTTCCGATATACTCCGGATGGGTAAGAAAAGAACATCTGACAAATGGAATAATTCGAGAGGATAACATGAAGCTAGAACCACGAAACTTCAAGACAACAGACAGGATTTAGAAGAAAAACTCTTCTTCGGTCTACAAATGATGACGAGAAACACCACCAAAATTACTGAGATACTCCGGGAGAATGAAAACCGAAAAGGTTGAGCCAACAATGAAAATGATTCGAAATTGATCTTGGAAAGATCTGACTGATGAAATTCATACTTACGTCACCCTTGAAAAGAATTGAGAATAACTCCGGGGGGATTAGAAGAGTCAGGTACGATCCTGGGAAAAGACCTGTGGGTTAGGGCCCACTAAAATAAAAAACATCGTTGGAAAGGGTTGTTGAACAGATAGATGATGCACCGGAACAAATGAAATATTTGAATGAGGTGACAACCTCGAATTAATTGGAACACAGACGAATCTCCTGAGATGTCTTGAGCACGCCGGAAGGATAAACTAGCGAGGGCGAATGAGCAAGGAGAACACTTGATCCAAGGGAAAAGAATGTGATCAACCCGAAAACTTGAATTGAGTGCACCAGAAAAAGAAAGGGATGAAGAATGACGAACGAGACGAGAATTCACCGGTTGAGATAATTTATGAAAGACTGAAGAGGTTCCGCATGAATGAAGTTGATGCTCGAAACAGACTCAAACTCCGGGAAGAAGAGGGTGGGAGGGCGGGAAAACAAAGGCAACTTGGAAGGGGAAACTGATGAATATCTTGAAGAGAAAACACCGGTTGAAATCATTGAGGAAAGAAAGCAACCACTTCGCATGAGTAGGATGGATACTCGATTACGGACTCCTACTCCGAGAAGAAAAAGGGTGGGCAGGTGGGAAAAACAAGGACAACTTCGGACAAGGAAAAACAACGACGTCGGAGGAAGAACTGAGGATTGAACTTGGCAAAGATGAAGAGGCTCGAGTCAACTTGACGAGAAATGCACCGGATGAAAAGAGCTAAGAACCAACGATCGGAAAACAAACTGCGTGATCTTAAAGAAAGTTTGAAAAGGGAAGAGGAGCAAAGCACCTACGTCAAGATTCCTCGCCAGAGCGACGAAGAGGCTGAGGAGTAAAAAGAATTCCTACTCTCCGATATAACTAGACTCAGAAAACAGTTTTCTTCTAGACTCAACAACGGCCAAACTACACGATCAATCAAGGGGGCGCCTAAGGTCGGTCGAGGCTCTGATACCAACTTGTCACGCCCAATATGCGATACTATCCTAAAGAGACTCGAAGGTCCCACCAAGGATAGAACCGCATATTGAAACGCTTTTGCAAGGTGGATATCATTACATCAACATTACATAATAGATGGGGATACGTACAAAGGGCATACAATGTCACACGAATACAACATCATTATACACAAGAGCATCACCCGACTACGGATGAAACACAAACAGAAAGTCAAACGACATCCACCCTCCTAGCCCAGGTAACCGACCTGGAACCTATCCCCTGATCGAATAAGAAGCAGAAGAAGAACTCCAAAACAAGCAAACATCACTCTCGTGTCATGATCATCGCATAACTCGTACTCTGCATCGTTGTTGTAGTAATCAGGAGCCACGAGGACTCAGCAATCCCATTACCATGGGTATCAAGACTAGCAAAGCTTAAAGGGTAAGGAATGGATAAGTGGTGAGGTTGCAGCAGCGACTAAGCATGATATGGTGGCTAACATACGCAAATAAGAGCGAGAAGAGAAGCAAAGGAACGGTCTTTAAGCTAGCAATGATCAAGAAGTGATCCTGAACTCCTACTTACGTCAAACATAACACAGAAACCGTGTTCACTTCCCGGACTCTGCCGAGAAGAGACCATCACGGCTACACACGCGGTTGATGCATTTTAATTCGGATCTGGTGTCAAGTTATCTACAACCGGACATTAACAAATTCCCATCTGCCACATAACCGCGGGCACGGCTGTGACGCCCCTGATTCAATGTACACTAATCATACACGCAAATGTCTACGATCAAGATCAGGGACTCACGAGAAGATATCACAACAGAACTCTAGACACGAATCAAAAATAATACAAGCTTTATATTACAAGCCAAGGGCTTCGAGGGCTCGAATATATAGCTCGATACACAAGAGTCAGTGGAAGCAACAATATCTGAGTACAGACATAAGTTAAACAAAGATGCCTTAAAAAGGCTAGCACAAAAGCATCAACGATCGAAGAGGCAAGGCCTCCTTCCTGGGACCTCCTAACTACTCCTGGTAGTCGGCGGCCTTCCCGTAGCAGCATCCAACGGCGATGGCATCTGGCTCCAAGGTTCCACCATCTGGTTGCATCAACCGGAAAGAAGAAAGAAGGGGGGAAAGGGGGGGTAGCAAAGCAACCGTGAGTACTCATCCAAAGTACTCGCAAGCATCAGATCTATACTAAGTATGCACTGGTATCAAATGGAAGGTTTGTATCTGTGGACTGAACTGCAGAATGCCAGAATAGAGGGGGAAGGCCTAGCCTATCGAAGACTAGCATCTTCACGCACCTTCGAGCATCTTGCAGCATGTAGAAGAGTAAAGAATAGCAATTTATATTTAACAAGCATGTTGTAACATTAATGCCTAGAGATCCTTCCTCGACTCCCTGCGAGAAAGCAATCCCGGAGCCACATATCTCAAGTATCCATTTGTAGTTGTATAAGATCAGGATATAAGTCTGAACGTCCGTTACCGTGGACACGGCTATTAATTGATAATCTTCCCTGCAGGGGTGCACCACGTTTGCCAACATGCTCGATCACGTTGGCCGGACACACCTTTCTGGGGTCAACTCCCGGCCTCGGAAGATCAACACGTCGCAGCCCTACCTAGGCTCAGCAGAGAGGTCCCCGCCGGTCTACCTCCTAAGCACTCTGGGGTCTGGGCCCATCGGCCGGTTCACTCTGAGTCGCTGCGAGCAGGGCGGGTCCAGGCTCCACCACTACAGGATGGTGTCGGCCCAGCCGTGCCGCACAGCTGAACTGGATGTCTGACAAAGCTTCGGCTGATAATGCGACGTCGAGGCCCATAACTATTCTCACGTGGTGGTTGGTGCGTAAAGGCCAGAGGCCAACTCAGAACAAATACCCAAACCATAGTGTATTATTAGCTTGCGGAGACGAGCAAAGACTCACGATCGAAAGTGACCCCGTCGCCCTGTCTCGTGGACTTACGACAAGGGCCTAGAATGCCCGGCCGTGCCACGTAACCATCTTGTGGTTGCTCTCCGGGCCCGCCCGACTTTCACCAAGTCTCAAGTAAAGTCATTGTAACTGTGTGTCCATACATCAAGGGAAAACCCGAGGAATCACGCCCGGTGGTCTCCACTCAATGTAATCATCAAGGGGAACGTAAGAGGGACCACCCTCGAGGTTCACACTTGAGGTGTTGAACGACAGAGCCGTATCGGGAATGGTGAAAGAGGAAATCACCCTCGATGACCACAACCGAATAGCTACACTACAGAATTATCATCAGGAGTGCGTTATGAGGGATCACCCTCGGCACTTGATAGTTGCTCTGCAGAGTCGAGCAACAAAAGGGGCGTGATGTGATGTGAGGTGTCGGGCTCGTCGTCGATCACGTCGACGGCGTCGATGATGAAGCAGGGCAACAAGGACAAGGTGGGGGTCACTGATGGATCACTAACCAACCTATACTAAGCAGTTTAGGATAAGCAGGTAGGTAACAATAAGCAGGTACAAAAGCAGGCTATGCATCAGAATAGGAGCAATCAAATAATCTAATGCAAGCATGAGAGAATGGAATGGGCGATATCGGGATGATCAAAGGGGGGCTTGCCTGGTTGCTCAGACAAGAAGGAGGGTCGTCGTTGACGTTGTCGATCACAGGGACATCAGCATCGGTCTCAGGGTCTACCGGAGAGAAGAGGGGGAAGAAACAGTAAATACATAGCAGACAAGTGCATAACAAGACAATAAGCGAGGCTAGAAGTGTTCTAACGCATCGCTAGGCGGTACTGGCGAAGGGGGGAACATCCGGGAAAGTTTTCCCGGTTCTAGACGTCTGTCACACAGATGAACTGGAGGGGAAAGTTTGCAGGTTCGCTATGCTAGAGACATGTGGCAGACGAACGGACCGCGTATTCAGATTCGTCTCGTCGTTCTGAGCAACTTTCATGTACAAAGTTGTTCGATCCAAGCTACGGATTATTTTATAATATTTTTCAAAGTTTTAAACATTTTCTGAAATTATTATTAATTCGAAAATGGGGTTATTGCATCAGCATGATGTCATCATGATGTCGTGATCAACACTTGACCGCTGACCGTCAAACAGGTAGTGGGGCCCGTCATCATTGACCTAACTAATTAGCGATTTAAATTAACTAAACTAGTTCATTAGGCTAACTAAGCAAGGTTAATTAAGTTAATTAATTAACTATCTAATTAATTAATTGTTTTTATATCTATTTATTTTTTAATCATTTTTTTAATAGGGGCGGGCCCAGTGTTAGTGGCCCACCGGGGCCAGCGGGCGTCAGGCGAAACGGGTTAACGGGGAGCCACAGGGTGGGCGCAGTTCTGAAGCCTTCGCCAGAGAGGGCCGACGAGCCCATAGCCATGGCAGTGGCGGTCCCGGCGGGTGGCCGCCGGCGAGGGCCAGAGTGAGAGGGGAACGGCGGGCGCCGGCGGGCGCATCGGCGGAGGTGGGCGGGCCATGGAGGCGCCGACGAATGTAGCAATGGGCATATGGGTCGACGGCAGCGATGAGCAGCGCCAAGGGGAAGCAAAGGCCGTGGCGGTCGTGGCGACGCGGGCGCCGCGCTGGCGGCGTGGCGTGCAGCAGCGAAGCGGGAAGAACACGCGACGGTGTCGTCATTTACGAGGGAAGAGAGAGAGTGGGAGCCTGCTCACATCGTTGGAGAGAGGGGACGGCGAGGCTCGGGAGATCTGTCGAGGGAGAGGCGGTCGGGCGGCGAGGTGGCATCGGAGCCGACGAGCGGAGTCGAGCAGGTGGCGCTGCTCGGAGAAGGAGGGCGGTCCAGCGCAAAGGGGCGGCTTGGGTGAGGTGCGACGGCGGCGAGGAGGTGCGGCTGCTGGATGGGTGCCGCGTCGGGGCACGGATCGAAGCGTCGGGTCGCTGGATCGAAAGGTCGGGTCGGGCGCCAGCCTCGATCCGAATCATGGGGAGGAGTGGGGAAGCGAGGAGGATCGTGGGGAGTGGGGTGTAGCGGGCTAGGGTTCTTTGGAGTGGGAGGGATAAGGAGGCAACGGGTGGGCGATGCGTGGGGGTGGCAGTGGGCGGCGGGGTTGAGGCCCTGGGAAGGGGGTTTCCTTTTATATATATATATATATATATATATATATATATATATATATATATATATATATATATATATATATATATATATATATATATATATATTAAAGGATAGCTACTATTTTGGATAGAAACCGGGCATAAAATGATTTTTGTCGAGTGTGAAACTCAGCAAATAGTTCGTGCACAATATAGTGGTGTTGCCTAAAAGTTTCAGGGCCAAAGGAATTGTTCAAGCATTTTAGAGATTGAAAAGGTCATTTAATATGATGTTGGACCACTAAATAATTTCCAGGGGCACTTTCGGAATCCAAAAGAGGTTGGTTCCAACATGACAAATACCCAGGGATTATTTGCCACACTTTGAACATTTTAGTTTTCATGTTTGGCAAATTTGAGTTTTGACTTTAAATTTGAGTTTGAATATGAACAATGATTTGGATCAAGTGAGGATTAACAACAGTAATGTGATACGTGGCACCATTAACAGAGGATTACTGTAGCTTAATTATCTGGGCGTCACAATTCTCCTCCACTACAAGAAATCTCGTCCTGAGATTTAAGTGGTGAATTAAGGGGGAAAGACTCGAGAAGGACGGAGCTCATCACAAGATAGGTACCTGAGGGCTATCTCACAGAACGTGGCATAGAGGCATCTCTTGAGTTGAAATTTAAGAACGTCATCGAGAGCAAGGTAAGAAGGTGCAATAAGAAGGTTCAACTGGGTAGGCAATCGTTCGTTGCCTGAAACAGAGGGTGAAAGGGGTTCAGAGCAATGAGAAAGTATTTCGTCTGATACCAGAATAGATCACTAGGAAGGTGGCTCGTGATTTACATATGAAGCCAAGTGCAAAGAATATTTTGGAGTCAAGGTTGTATAGGAGAGTCAGGTTTCGATCCTGTGGAACTGTGGGTTATGGGCCCACCATGTGGGTTAAAAGCAGGAAGGCGCTAATCATTTTGCATGGTCAAGATAGCAAGGCAGGTCATAGGATAGCATGTCAATTATGTTGGCAACAACGTTGGTACCAAGGGCGAGGGACGAAGAGAACTATTTTCCTGCTCGTTAAGACGAGGCGGACCAACAGGCAAAGTTCTCGTCCATCAGTGGCTACCGACATGTCATCAACAATAGTAACAAGGTCTGACTGACAGAGTTTATACACCGAGGTATTTACATAAGCAGCGAATTATCACTGCTCAGATAAGATAGGTTAAAAGAAAGATTAAACAACACAATGGAAAGGCAAGTGTGGACTCGAATCAGTTATCGGTGTCCTCGAGTGTCTAGCAACTCCGAACCCGTGGAAAATTTGAATCAGCGAGAAATAATAGTTGATGAAGAACTCATAAGAAGTTATGTAGTTCCATGATATTCTCGAGATAACAGAGTGTAATACTCGAAGGTAGAACATGATAGAGGTTGGACATGTGAAAAGATCTACAGATGACAAGTACTTCAACTTGTCTAAGAAATGGGATCAAAGAAGAACTATATGGTCGGAACCACGGTTGCAAAGGACCAAATATAGATACAAGATGAACTTATCACAAGGGGGTTATCATTATAACAAGAAGCTTCCAAGATAAGTTCCACATCGGGTCCATGGGCATGAACACAAAGGTTCAAGGTCGACTCCCACTTCTCTAATGCACAACTTTCCATTCACTTCTCGCTTTGGAAGAAGTTGTAGCATTGAAATTTACCTAACGAAAAGACAGTAGAGTATAACCCGCATAACTTCGTGTTCACACGGATTTAGGGAAGACATAGATTCAAACCACTGGGCATCTTAGGAACATATACCACAAACTTCACGAGTAAAAACTCAAGCCCGGAAGCAGAGTATGGTTGACAGGAGCGGGGGATACAATTTACCAAAGGCATTATGTATCCGAGGAAAAGTTCACAAGGTTACTGAATATGAAGGACGATGTCGGATAAAACCCAACAAAGAACCTGGAGGTCCACAATGGATCTAATGTGAGTATCGGTACTCAACCAGAAGAAGAAAGAATGCAAGGAGGTCAGGTTATAGAAACAACTGACCAAATCAAAGCTCAAATGTAACGGAATTATGATTCCCAAATCGGAGGATCAGAAGTAGAGGCTTTGATCAAAGACAAGTAAGTTGAAAAGACATAGATCAACAATCAATCTTGGCTTGATTTGTCGAACACCAGCTCATGTCCGGGGGTGACGTCTGAGCCGATGGGAAGAATTTTAATTATGACTGATGATCACGAGCATTCACAAACATATCGAATCAAATGCTCGAAATTACGATGACAAAGGGGTGCTAATGAATATTGCTATACATACGGAAGTAACCATAATGCAAGTAGATAAGGAGGAACAAGAGTATAGGCTACTGAATATTTTCGAAAGATCGAAAGGTATTCCAGAGAAATTTTGAAACACATGAACAACTGTGGATTAACGGATACTCGGCAAGCGCGAGTAATTATCCGTAGGGGTACTCAGATGGCAAAGAGCCGCAAGGCAATAGGCTCAACAGATTCTTAGGACAAGAGAGAGTAATTCGGGGCATCTTGTAATAACAAGAGCAACTGGGGATAAAGTTATGAACGACAACATAGATAGTTACACATAAGGATTTAACAATGGTAGGGATCGCAACGGCGAAGGACACAAGTGCCTTGGGAAAACATCGGAGAGTATCATCAGATTCTTCTGGTGCACCAAGCAATCATCTGGAGTGAGGGGGCTCTCCGGAAGAAAGTATTTACGAGAACCTAGAGTTAGAGTTAACAAAATCATTTAACCCGAATAGAAGAGATATCAGAGTCCCAGAGTATAGACGAGGAATAAAAGTTCCTAATACCACCCAATTGGCGACGTGGGCCCGTAAGCCACACAACCATGTTAGTAAAAACAGTTTTTCAGTGACTAGACTCAACTTCGGCCAAGGAGTTGGAAAGGGGGATCCTACAGGCAGTCGGCTCCGATACCAACTTGTGACGCCCCCGATTCAATTGTACACTAATCATACACGCAAATGTGTACGATCAAAATCAGGGACTCACGGGAAGATATCACAACACAACTCTAGACACGAATCAAAAATAATACAAGCTTTATATTACAAGCCAGGGGCCTCAAGGGCTCGAATACATAGCTCGATACACAAGAGTCAGCGGAAGCAACAATATCTAAGTACAGACATAAGTTAAACAAAGATGCCTTAAGAAGTCTAGCACAAAAGCAACAACGATCGAAGAGGCAAGGCCTCCTGCCTGG
The DNA here is from genome assembly GCA_021437245.1 of Aegilops speltoides. Lineage (NCBI taxonomy): Eukaryota > Viridiplantae > Streptophyta > Magnoliopsida > Poales > Poaceae > Aegilops > Aegilops speltoides. The sequence goes on from CM038141.1 coordinate 164,211,222, forward strand.
GACCTCCTAACTACTCCTGGTAGTCGGCGGCCTTCACGTAGCAGCATCCATCGGCGATGGCATCTGGCTCCAAGGGTCCACCATCTGGTTGCATCAACCGGAAAGAAGAAAGATAGGGGGAAAAGCGGGGTAGCAAAGCAACTGTGAGTACTCATCCAAAGTACTCGCAAGCATCAGATCTATACTAAGTATGCACTGGTATCAAATGGAAGGTTTGTATCTGTGGATCGAACTGCAGAATGCCAGAATAGAGGGGGAAGGCCTAGCTGTAACGCCCCAAGACCGGAGCTTCAGATGCCTTCCAGCTATTCCGAGTTTTGTCGTGTGTTTTGTTTTGTTTGTGCATTCATCATGCCATCTCTTGCATTTCATCATGTCATCATGCCATCATATCATTAATTTTAAAACTCATCTAAATAAATGGCATGGATCTTTGATCCATTTAAATCGAGGGAATTCACATATCCTCTTGATATTTAGAGAGCTATAGTAAATATTCCAATTATTTGGATTTACCGCAAACACACTTGCAAAATATCCCATGTCGTTGTTATCTCAATTCTTGGTCCCCAACCTTGCCCATAATTTCTTTCATCATTTTCCGGAGCTCCACCAAAAATCCAAACATTTTTGGACCTTCCTTTTATCAAGTCCTAGTTCAAACCCATTTGAATTAAATTCAAATGAGTTTGAATTTAAATCTTTCAATCATGCCTCTTTCTATTTTTCCTGGATCGAGCTCATTTTTACGAGTCCGTGGAAATTATCCCCGTGCCCAACTCTTTCTCTAACCTTTCTTTTCTTCCCTTTTTCTTTCTCTTTATTTTCTGTTTTGATAAGAGAATTAAAGAAAGAGATAGAGAGAAGGAGGCCAACAGCCTGGGCCTCCCAACCTCCCGCGCCGGCCCAAGGCCAAGGCCAAGCCGGCCCCTGCCTATCTAACCCTAGCCCCGATCCCCATCTCTCGATCCCCTCCTTCCTCCCAGTGCCGCCACATCTCCTCGCTCGATCCCCATCTCCCCTCGATCTCCTCCCTCACGCCCCTTCCTCCTCGCCCGCGCATCCCCGACCACACCAAGGCCGCGCCGCTCCTGCCCATCGTTTTGGCCGGAGCTCGCCGGAGCCCTAGCACCGCTCACCGCCGCCAAACCTGACGTCGCCCTCTTGCTTATCCTCCCCGTCGCCCTCGTCGACGACCAGCGCTGCCCGTGCAGCCTCCCCTCCTCCGCGTCGTCGCCTCCCCATGGCGCCGCGCCCGGCCTCCCGCACCACTACCATCTCCAGCCGCGGCCGGCTTCTACGCTGCTGCTCTGCTCCACTCCGCCGCCCCTGCTCCGTCCAGCAAGCGCGCCGCCGCTGCCCTCCTCTGCTCCGCCTCCGTTGCACCAAGGCACCCTAGCCAACTCCTGCTCCTTGCCGGCCTTCGCTGTGCGCGCCGCCGCTTTCCTGCTTCAGGCCAAGGCTGACGCCGGCCACTTCTTCTAGCCGCGGCTCGGCCACACACCAACCACCAGCAGCTCGAGCTGCCTCCATGCATCTCCGGTGTCCACCCGAGGCAGAGCCGTGCAAGTCCCTGGATGCCCCTTAAGTTCATCAAGATCGCCAGGTCTAGTGATGCGCCAAGTTTCTCTCCGATGCGTGTACGGCTACCGTTTCCCTGGATTCGCCAAGTACCATGACCATCGCGTTCCGTTCCATCACCGTCAAGGCCGAGAGGATGCCAAGTACCAGGACGACGAGGACCGCCAAGTTCGTCCACCATCGTCAAGTGAACGAGTACCATCATTCCAAGATCCAAACGATTACGGCGACATGAACATCTACGACCCGTGAACAACTACCGTCGCGAGAACGTCTACTTCCCACTACGGCCCGTGTACCACTACTTCCACTACCGCCGACATGTACGACTACGGCACGAGTACAACTACTTCCACTACGCCCCGCGAGTACCACTACTTCCCTCGACGAGATCGAACCACTCTGAAATGCACGCTTCGAAGGTATAACCGCCGAGAACGACCGCCGTGGACCGAATGCATGTGTCGAATGAGATGCACCGTTTGCACCGTGTTCGAATTGTCACTCATTTTCCATGCCACTAACCCGTGGGAACCCGGTAATCGGGAGCACCCCACCATCTCTAGCATGTTGCGCACATCCGCACGACTCCTTTTGCACCGGTATCTCCATGAGTTACCGGGACCGGAATGTTGCCGTGGCACCATTTTCGTTTCGCCGCCGTGGCACCCTTTTTGTTCCGCCATGGTGACCAAATGTTCATAACATGCTCATGTCAACATTTTCATAAAGTTGCATAAAACATGCATATGTCATCCGCATCATGATAACAACAATTAAAATGTTTTAAACTTGTTGTTGCATTAAATTGCTAAATGACATGCGGATTTTCCGGAATTATCGTTTGTTGTTTCCGGCCTCATTTAAACTTGCCTGGATAGGTAGTTTATATTATGCTTCACCTCTTGCCATGTTTAACAACAGTTAATATTGTTGGGTAGCATAACCGAGAGAGAACTAAATAATTGATGTGGTGTTTCATCAATATGCAACTCGTTGCATATTGAGCTCCACTTAACTTGTAGTATTGTTTGTTGCACTTTGCCATGCCATGCCTCATTAAACCGGTCATGCATCATACTTGTTTGTGCATCATGCCATGTTTATGCTTGTGTATTTACTATGTTGTTTGTTTCTTTCCGGGTTGCTTCTCTCGTTAGCTTCGGTTTCGATCCGGAGATGTGAGGATTTGTTCGACTTCATCCGTTTGTCTTCTTCATGGACTCGTTCTTCTTCCTTGCGGGATTTCAGGCAAGATGACCATACCCTCGAAATCACTTCTATCTTTGCTTGCTAGATGCTCGCTCTTTTGCTATGCCTATGCTAAGATGCCTACCATTTGCTTGTCAGCCTCCCAGAATGCCATGAACCTCTAACCTTTGACACCCTTCCTAGCAAACTGTTGTTTGGCTATGTTACCGCTTTGCTCAGCCCCTCTTATAGTGTTGTTAGTTGCAGGTGAAGATGAAGTTTGTACCTTGTTGGAACATGGAGATGTTGTTCTTTGTTGGAACATGTTTACTTGTTGGGATATCAAAATACCTCTTATATTATTAAAGCATCTATATATTTGGTAAAGGGTGGAAGGCTCGGCCTTATGCCTGGTATTTTGTTCCACTCTTGCCGCCCTAGTTTCCGTCATACCGGTGTTATATTCCCGGATTTTGCGTTCCTAACGCGGTCGGGTGATTTATGGGACCCCCCTGACAGTTCGCTTTGAATAAAACTTGTCCAGCAAGGCCCAACCTTGGTTTTAATATTTGCCTCACCACCACCTATCCCTTTCCTTGGGTCGGCCAACCCGAGGGTCATCTTTATTTTAGCCCCCGGCGGTGCTTGTCTAAGTGCTGGTCCAAACCGAAGCGATGTCCGGCGCCCGGGCAACTAGGGTCTATGCCAACCCGACGTCTGGCTCATCCGGTGTGCCACGAGAACGAGATATGTGCAGCTCCTATCGGGATTTGTCGGCACAGTGGGAGGTCTTGCTGGTCTTGTTTTACCATTGTCGAAATGTCTTGATGTACGGGATACCGAGTCCGATCGAGTGTCTCGGCGAAGGTCTATTCCCGTTGATCATGAGAGCTTGTCATGGGCTAAGTTGGGACACCCTGCAGGTATAAACTTTCGAGCCGTGCCCACGGTTATGTGACAGATGGGAATTTGTTAATGTCCGGTTGTAGATAACTTGACACCAGATCCGAATTAAAACGCATCAACCGTGTGTGTAGCCGTGATGGTCTCTTCTCGGCGGAGTCCGGGAAGTGAACACGGTTTCTGGGTTATGTTTGACGTAAGTAGGTGTTCAGGATCACCTCTTGATCATTGCTAGCTTCACGACCGTTCCTTTGTTTCTCTTCTCGCTCTCATTTGTGTATGTTAGCCACCATATCATGCTTAGCCGCTGCTGCAACCTCACCACTTTACCCTTTCCTTACCCATTAAGCTTTGAAAGTCTTGATACCCATGGTAATGGGATTGCTGAGTCCTCGTGGCTCACAGATACTTCCAAAACCAGTTTGCAGGTGCCGATGAAACCGTGCAGGTGACGCATCCGAGCTCAAGGAGGAGCTCGATGTAGATCTTGTTCTTTGTGTTGTTTCGTTTCAGTTGATCAGTAGTGGAGCCCAGTTGGGACGATCGGGGATCTGTGTAGCTTTTGGGGTAGTCTTCTTTTATTTTGGTTCCGTAGTCGGACCTTGATTGTATCTGTATGATGTAATGCTTTACTCATGTATTGTGTGAAGTGGCGATTGTAAGCCAACTATGTATCTTTTTCCCTTATGTATTACATGGGTTGTGTGAAAATTACCTCACTTGCGACATTGCTTTCAATGTGGTTATGCCTCTAAGTCGTGCTTCAACACGTGGGAGATATAGCCGCATCGAGGGCGTTACACTAGCCTATCAAAGACTAGCATCTTCACGCAGCTTTGACCATCTTGCAGCATGTAGAAGAGTAAAGAATAGCAGTTTATATTTAACAAGCATGTTGTAACATTAATGCCCAGAGATCCTTCCTCGACTCCCTGCGAGAAATCAATCCCGGAGCCACATCTCTCAAGTATCCATTTGTAGTTGTATAAGATCAGGATATAAGTCTAAACGTCCGTTACCGTGGACACGGCTATTAATAGATAATCTTCCCTGCTGGGGTGCACCACGTTTGCCAACACGCTTGATCACGTTGGCCGGACACACCTTTCTGGGGTCAATGCCCGGCCTCGGAAGATCAACACGTCGCAGCCCTACCTAGGCTCAGCAGAGAGGTCCCCGCCGGTCAACCTCCTAAGCACTCCGGGGTCTGGGCCCATCGCCCGTTGCACTCCGAGTCGTTATGGCGAGCGTTTCTGTGCTCCACCACTACAGGATGGTGCCGGCCAGCCGTGCCGCCTTCTTTGAACCGGGCGTCGACAAAGCTTGGTGATAATGTGACGTCGAGGCCCATAACTATTCTCACGTGGTGGTTGGTGCGTAAAGGCCAGAGGCCAACTCAGAACAAATACCCAAACCATAGTGTATTATTAGCTTGCGGAGACGAGCAAAGACTCACGATCGAAAGTGACCCCGTCGCCCCGTCTCGTGGACTTACGACAAGGGCCTAGAATGCCCGGCCGTGCCACGTAACCATCTTGCGGGTGCTCTCCGGGCCCGCCCGACTTTCACCAAGTCTCAAGTAAAGTCATTGTAACTATGTGTCCAGACATCAAGGGGAAAACCCGAGGAATCACCCCCGGTGGATTCCACTCAATGTAATCATCAAGGTGAACGTAAGAGGGACCACCCTCGAGGTTCACACTTGAGGTGTTGAACGACAGAGCCGTATCGGGAATGGTGAAAGAGGAAATCACCCTCGATGACCACAACCGAATAGCTACACTACAGAATTATCATCAGGAGTGCGTTATGAGGGATCACCCTCGGCACTCGATAGTAGCTCTGCAGAGTCGAGCAACAAAAGGGGCATTATGTGATGTGAGGTGTCGGGCTCTGGTCGTCGATCACGTCGATCGAGGCGTCGATGATGAAGCAGGGGCAACAAGGACAAGGTGGGGGTCACTGATGGATCACTAACCAACCTATACTAAGCAGTTTAGGATAAGCAGGTAGGTAACAATAAGCAGGTACAAAAGCAGGCTATGCAACAGAATAGGAGCAATCAAATACAATAGCAAAATCTAATGCAAGCATGAGAGAATGGAATGGGCGATATCGGGATGATCAAAGGGGGGGCTTGCCTGGTTGCTCAGACAAGAAGGAGGGTCGTCGTTGACGTAGTCGATCACAGGGACATCAGCATCGGTCTCGGGGTCTACCGGAGAGAAGAGGGGGAAGAAACAGTAAATACATAGCAGACAAGTGCATAACAGGACAATAAGCGAGGCTAAAAGTGTTCTAACGCAGCGCTAGGCGGTACTGGCGAAGGGGGGAACATCCGGGAAAGTTTTCCCGGTTCCGAACGTCTGTCACACAGATGAACCGGAGGGGAAAGTTTGCAAGTTCGCTATGCTAGAGACGTGTGGCAGACGAACGGACCGCGTATTCAGATTCGTCTCGTCGTTCTGAGCAACTTTCATGTACAAAGTTGTTCGATCCAAGCTATGGATTATTTTATAATATTTTTCAAAGTTTTAAACATTTTCTGAAATTATTATTAATTCGAAAATGGGGTTATTGCATCATCATGATGTCATCATGATGTCAGCGGTCAACACTGACCGTTGACTGGTCAAACAGCGCAGTGGGGTCCGTCTGTCATTGACCTAACTAATTAGCAGATTTAAATTAACTAAACTAGTTCATTAGGCTAACTAAGCAAGGTTAATTAAGTTAATTAATTAACTATCTAATTAATTAATTGTTTTTATATCTATTTATTTTTTAATCCTTTTTTTAACGGGGGCCGGGCCCAGCGGTCAGTGGCCCACTGGGGCCAACCGGGCGTCGCGCGAAACGGGTTAATATATTTATGTTATCCAGAACAAAAATACTTCACATACTTTTGTGTTTTGTCTAATTGTAGGTGTATGGGACATTTGTACAATTCACATATGAAGATAAGGGAAAAGGAGAAGTTTAGGTGCTGTTCAAAAAGTCTTCTCACGTCACTTTTGGGCCAAGAGAAGATAGAGTCCAAGTCTCTCACGTTCTGGATTCAGATTCGGACTGCACAGACATACCTGACTCAAAACGCCAACAACCTTTTCATACGGACTCCGAATTGGGTGATTCTTTTTTTGTTGGAAAGTAGATTTCATGCTCTTTCCAGCACAATTGGAATCACCTTAAAATCCGTCCGGAGCGTTGAGTTATGGACGAAACAATCTGACGCTGCACCAGAATCCGAGTCAAACTACAAGTCCAAAGGTGTTACCTCACCTCCACTTGGGCCCATTGGCCTTGTACGACCTAGGGTTAGTTTTAGGCTGCCTTGGGATGTCCTCCCACCTCCCTGGCCGCCACCCCTTGCTCCTATATAAGTAGATCCATCTAGTAGCTTTTCTCTTGGGTTTTGTTTAGATCAAAAGTTCGCCATAGCTGCGACTTCGCGTACTTCGTTTGTGTTCAACGACCAGACAAAGGCGTCACAGAACCCCACCTTGATCAATAAAGCTTTCATCTTATATTCGCAATATCCAGATTGCAATCTCAGTTTCTTGCTTGTTCTTCGTTTGCTCGCAGGAAATAGACCCTCGTGATCAGGTTGATCGTGCTCCGGCGTGGTCAATAACCTCTCGGAGTTAGTTTAGCGATTGCTAAGGCGCGACGTCCTCGCACGCTCGTAGTCGGATCGTCAAAGTCGTCTCCACCAAATCGATAGTTATCATCTCATCGAAAGATCGGGACACCCTCGCCTCTATCAAGTGGTATCAGTTTTCAAGTTGCTCGGTGAGATTTTACAGTTTTTTGTAGTTTAGATCGAGTCTGTTCTTCATACCTATAGTCCACGAAAAAGCCACAAAAAAATAGGGTTAGTTCATCCTATCCAAGCCAGTCTGAGCCTTTGCAATTTTTTATTCATTGCTTGCATAGTTGAATTATCGGTTGCATCGTCGTGTCAGTTGCTGGTCTTAGTGTCTAGTTCCTTTAGAGTTTCGAGTTCTGTTCACATTAGTCACGCCGCCGCTGCATCATTATCCCTTCCGTTGTCCACCATCCTATCTATTAATTTCCACCACGTGCTACGCGCTGTTCATTGTCATAATCATAGTTGAGGTCATTCACATCTTCGCCTGATCCAATCTGCATCTTATCTAGTTTGTCTTGGAAAGAGGGAGAAAAAAAAGATAGAGAAAAAAAAAGAAAAAAGGAAAGAAAAAAAAAGAGTGAGAAAAAAAGAGAGAAGAAAAAAAATCGAATCTACCTAGAATCAATCTCGTATCTGAATTCGGATTGAAATCTGTTTTGCGCACTGTTCAGTAAAACAGGTGTATCTTCTCATACGAAGTCCGTTTTGGCTCCGTGAGTACTCAAATTGAAGCTAGAGATGAGCCGCATCTAAATAGTAGCAGAAGCTGGTTCAATATTTGACACCTCAAAATATGCTTCTAAATAGGTCTTTTTTCCCTTCGAAGTTCGTGAACACAGCTTGTTCCAATTTTTCAGGCCAGTTTTAGAATTCTTTGACTCCTCATATCAACTCGGAATTGAGTGATTCTTTTTGCATTGGAAAGCTTGAGTTAGTAGCATTCTTTGAAAGAATTTATCAGAAAATTGGCTCAAACTTTTCAAAAGGAAAGTTGGAGAGAGAGTTGTTGTACATCCTGCTTGGTAGTTGTTTTTCATCATTATCTTCACTACCATTGTGATCTTCACTTATATCTTGCTGTCAAGAGCTACTTAGTATCCTTCATTGATGCTAGTTGTGCTATGCCATGACCTCATTAGTGTTCTAGGCTCGCGTCTCTAGTCCGGTCTAGCCTAGGACCAGCACAGTACCATCGTTGAGCGTTTATTCAACATTGCATCTTTGAATTGATTATTGCTAATCTTTTGCTACCATATATAGCCAACCCAGCTCAACATATTTCTACACCATGTATATGTACGCTCCCCTGGCAATCGCTTTACTCAATATTCGGAGTTACTTGACACCGCTGGTTGCCGATCACCGCCTGCCGCATGGTAAGAACTTGTAAGATATTGCTATTTGCTTTACTGTGAGCACTTTACAACCACATCCTAGTAGTTCATAGGAACATTATTCTCAATTTTGTTTCTTGTTTCTACTAATCATGACAGGTTTCGAGATAGAAGTTCTTGGACTGACGAACACATCTTCACCGTCACGAGAGTTGGAACAACACACACAAGCACATGGCCAGGTTAGCTCTTTACCGTCATTTGAGGGTAGATTTAATCCTGCTATTTATCTAGCTTGGGAGCTTGAAGTAGAACAAGTTTTTAGTCACCATGGCTTTTCTGAACTTGAGCGAGTACGAGCTGCCACTAGAGCATTTACTGGTTTTGCTTCGCTTGGTGGAGTGTGCATTGTAAGAAAAACATTGATAACCAACCCACAACTTGGAAAGATTTGAAAGATGTAATGAGAAAATAATTTTCCCTCCTTACTATCGTCGTGAATTGCTTCATAAATTTGAACAATTTAAACAAGGCAATAACACTGTTCATGCTTACTACCAAGAGTTCAAATCTTATATACATCATTGTGACATAGAAGAATCTGAGGATGATACAATGAATAGATTTTTTGGTGGTTTGAACCATGATATTCAGGCAAGATTTCAGTATATTCCTCGTTGCATTACTGGTATGTATGTTCGTGCTTGTACCTTTGAGAGACATTTACAGGAGAATGCATTGGGTGACTACAACAACTACAATTCCAGTTCATGCTCACCACCGCCGGTTGGTTCCTCCACCGTTGCACCTACTAGAGCAGCCCCACCTTGGAGCGCGACATCATCTCAAGAGTATGGTGCATTGTCTACGTCTCAGAACTACATCAGCTACGCCTTTGCGACAAGGTAACAAAGAAAGGTATTGATGATATAACTTCACATGAGAATGATGCATCCCTAGTTAACTTGAATGCATCATGTGTTGAGTTACCTGGTGATTTGAGCACAACACCTATTTTAGAGAATCTTGATACTGTCATGAATGCGTCATGTGATCAAACAATTGAAATACCAACAATTTTGAGTGCACCCATTGAATTAACTGTTGATGCAAAAGAATCAATGTTTAATCATTTTGATATGACCTCTAATCTTGGTGATGATTCTGTGTCGAATGACTCATTGCATGTTTGCTTATCTAAGCATGTTGTAGCATGTAAATTTGATTCAAATAAGGTTTATTCACCAATGTTGGGATGGTTTAATGATGAACATTGTCAATCTTTTGAAATAAATAAGAGCTTCACTTATATGTGCAAACTGAGTTGCAATATTTTCATGCCTTCTAGTTCTTGTGCTAATTTGTTGGCTTTAGATTTTATGAACTATGCAAGTTACTCATCTATTCATGTGTCATATATGCAAAAATCAAGGGAAGTAAAAATGGATGACGTATACATATACAACATGTACACCTTGTCTCTTTTGTTAGCCACATTTCAGATTAAGCAACGCCGAGGACGGCTTTGTTTTCAAGAAGGGGAGGATGATGAGGACATGACTACCTTGGATAAGAACAAAAATATTGCATACATGCATATTTGTCAGGTGATTTCTAGTGCAAACTATTCAATAATATATTTATGTTATCCAGAACAAAAATACTTCACATACTTTTGTGTTTTGTCTAATTGTAGGTGTATGGGACATTTGTACAATTCACATATGAAGATAAGGGAAAAGGAGAAGTTTAGGTGTTGTTCAAAAAGTCTTCTCACGTCACTTTTGGGCCAAGAGAAGATAGAGTCCAAGTCTCTCACGTTCTGGATTCAGATTCGGACTGCACAGACATACCTGACTCAAAACGCCAACAACTTTTTCATACGGACTCCGAATTGGGTGATTCTTTTTTTGTTGGAAAGTAGATTTCATGCTCTTTCCAGCACAATTGGAATCACCTTAAAATCCGTCAGGAGCGTTGAGTTATGGACGAAACAATCTGACGCTGCACTAGAATCCGAGTCAAACTACAAGTCCAAAGGTGTTACGTCACCTCCACTTGGGCCCATTGGCCTTGTACGACCTAGGGTTAGTTTTAGGCTGCCTTGGGACGTCCTCCCACCTCCTTGGCCGCCACCCCTTGCTCCTATATAAGTAGATCCATCTAGTAGCTTTTCTCTTGGGTTTAGTTTAGATCAAAAGTTCGCCATAGCTGCAACTTCGCGTACTTCGTTTGTGTTCAACGACCAGACAAAGGCGTCACAGAACCCCACCTTGATCAATAAAGCTTTCATCTTATATTCGCAATATCCAGATTGAAATCTCAGTTTCTTGCTTGTTCTTCGTTTGCTCGCAGGAAATAGACCCTCGTGGTCAGGTTGATCGTGCTCCGGCGTGGTCAATAACCTCTCGGAGTTGGTTTAGCGATTGCTAAGGCGCGACGTCCTCGCACGCTCGTAGTCGGATCGTCAAAGTCGATTTCCACTAAAGCGAAATCCACCATCTCATCGAAAGACGGGACACCTTTGCCCCTATCACCAAAACTGGTGAAGGTGTCACCCCTGCTGATGTCAAGAAGTTCATTCAACTGGACTCTACTGCCAAGAACATCATCTGTGGTCATCTGACCAAAGGACAGTATGGCCGTGTGAGTGCTCTGGAAACATCGAAGATAGTCTGGGACTGGCTATCCAAGGTCAACGAAGGCGTCTCAACCCAGAGAGATCAAAGGATCAGTGTTCTTCGCGACCTCTTCAACCGCTTCAAGAGAAACGACAATGAAAATGTCCAGCTCACGTTTGATCGCCTCACCGACATCACAAATGAGCTTTGTGCTCTTGGCGCCACTGAGATTACTAAGCATGAAATAGTCAAGACACTACTGAGATCACTTGACAGCTCCTTTGACACCCTTGCCCTCATGATACAAGAACGCCCTGACTTCAAGACACTCGATCCGTCTGATATACTTGAGAGGCTCAACACACATGAGTTCCAGCTTTATGAGAAAAGAGATATCTATGGTCCCAACTATGGCCAAACTCGCCCTTTGAAGGCAAAGGTTGTTTTTGTCGGCGTTCTGGGAACGGGGGTCCCCAGACTTGCCTGCCTGCGGCCTGCGGCGTGGCTCAAAGGAGGCCCAGCACAGCCCACCTTCATCAACACAAGCTCAAGACCCTCGCGAGGGGTCAAGCCTCGCGGGGCGAATGACAAGGAGCTTCCTCAGGCACGGCCTCGTCAGGCTGGCTCATGAGGAGGCGGAGAGTTCAAGGTGGGGTACCTCGCGAGGTGCCCATGACGCAAGCCATGACGACCAAGGGCGCTAGTCGGGCGCCAGCCCGCGCAGTGTCTCCCTCCCTCTTTGGTGAAAATGGAGCAAGCGCAGGCGAGAGTATCAAGCAAAGGCGTCCATTTCGGTGCAACAAGACCAAGACCAGCCAACGGCTAGAAGGAAGTCATTGTGGACCCCAAGCCGGCGTCACCACCAGAGCCTTTGACAGGCGAGGACCAACTTTAGTCAGGATAAGTGTACCCGCTGTTCCCCTTCAAAATGGCCAATTGTTGGCGCCCTTCCCGCTCAATATTTGGGAAGAGGCCCAGGGCCTTTGCCTATAAATAGGGGTAGCCACCCGCAAGGTAGAGGCATCGAGCATCTAGATCGAAAGAACAAGGAAAGAAAGACGCACAGAGAGAGAGGTGACTGAACTCCCCCTAGTAGTTCATCGCGCTAGCTAAGAACAGATCCTTGCGAGGTTGTTCGTCCATTGTACTGTTCCTCATCCGCCCAAGAAATATTCCACCACACCACACACTGGAGTAGGGTATTACACCACAATGGTGGCCTGAACCAGTATAAATCTTGTGTCTCTTGTGTTGTTCAGTTTGGTAGTTTAGGTCTTACCGATTCGGCGAGGAGCGAGCCGGTAGAGGGTTGAATCTCCGCGCGCACCCCAGTGTTCGAACCTCAAGGGTCTGCCGGAACCCGGAATCCGACATTTGGCGCGCCAGGTAGGGGTGCACCGGGATCCGCCTTCTGCCACTTCGCGCCCCGTCACATCGTCATCACCATGTCCGGCGACCAGGCGGGCAACCCTGATCCTTGGGCGGCTTGGCCCGCCCGCGCAGAGCCGCTCGCCCCGGGCGACCCCATGCCCCAGGCAGCTCGCGGTCCGCAGGGTGCTGCGGGCAGCGAAGCGTCTGAACAGCCTCGATGGCTCTAACGCCGCGGCAGACGCGGGTCGGCAAGAAGGGCCTCCAACCACACCGCAGCCACGATGCGTACACCCGCCGGGAGCAGCGAATCAAGGGCAGCGCTCACGCTGGCGAGAGCTGTTGCAGTCTGATCGATGGAAGGCGGCGCGACGTCTTTGCTAGAGCAGGTGGCGGAGCTCCTGGGCTTCGCCGCCTTGGGGGCTCACCCCTTCTGCACTCCGCTCCCGTCTCAGGCCCAGGGCGGCCCGCGCGGGGCCCCCGCGTGCAACCGTGGGCTCCAAAGCTACTCCAACACCAGCGGTTGTCGGCCTGAGGGTCGGCGGCAGCACCAACTCCGCTCCCGCCGGGCGAAGAGGGACTCGCGACCCACGGCCCCGTGGGCCCAGCCTACCATCACCAGGCTGGCACGTCAAGCAGAGCTGCATGGCACGCGGAGCCCTACGGCGCGGCCTTCGGGGTAACGGCCACGGAAGAGTACATGCCCCACATGACGGATCAAGGTCACCCGCGCGAGGGCGAACAAGGCTCGCTCCTCAGCCTAAGCTGGGGGACGACGCGCCAGAAGCTGAGCTCTTCCAGGAACCCCGGGAAGGCCCCACCGGCCACGCTGGAAGCGACGACTATCGGGTACCACTAATCCCTCAGGAGCAAGCATACACTAATCATCGGTCGCAGGAGGTGCTGATCGCCACAGCGAGCAGCTACCCGCTCCAGCAGTCTCTTAACCCTCAGGAGGAGGGCGCCGGGGGCTACAGGAGAGGGGCCGAGATTCGACATCACCACCGCGGCGTTCGGAGCAAGGTGTTCCCAGGAGGTAGGCCCTCCGCTGGGGAGGTTCCTCTGGGCCTGCCCCTGGCGGAGGACCCGTGGTCGTCGGGGGAACCGCTGGCGACCGCTCTACCCCATCGGCGGCGTCCTGGTTTCCGGTCATCGTTGATGGCACTAGAGTGTGGCGCAAGGCGGGGCCCTCGTCTGGCGATATGAAGCAAGGCCGGTACCTGTGAAGAAGGCCCAGTGCCTGTGAAGCTCGCCGCCCCGTGACACTCTCACGTAATAATGAGTGGGGCTGTACACACCCCGGAGTCTCAGGGGTGCCGGCCTCAGGCCCTGGGGCTCCCTCCCACGCCCAGTGGCAACACTTAGCTCCGCGCTAGTGAGAAGACGTCCAAGACTAGACTAGGTGCCGAACGCGGCCTTTTGTTTGCTTTCGCTGCTTTTCCCTTGGCTGTTGCTTTCCCCCGCCGGATTAAGTTGAACTCGAATTTGAGATTTGCGTGTGTTGGGGAAGGGGTGCTTAGTCTTGTTCGAGCAATCTCTCGCATTTCGATTACGACCTCACCTCAGCTGCCTCCCCTCGCGAGCCCCTCGCGAGCCGGGTCTGGCCTAGCTTGCGTGCAGCCCAGACTGCCGCTGACGTACCCTCTCAAGAGGTTTTTCACTGCAGATCCTACGGATTCGATCAGGAGGCGTTCGAGGCACCACAACCTCCCACAAATTATCTCAGGACTCGCGTAGGACGAAGGTAAACTAACCAGCCGGCTTGTCACATGGCCAACCACTTGGCACGGGCCTATGAGCAATGTAGTATTGACTAGTGCGCTGAAACATTGGTTTTACATCAGGGGCACCCCTCCCAAAATGCTCTCACAACCATCGGGACAAAAGCCTGAGTTCTATTCATGCAGGATACGGAAACAGGAACGGCATGCTGTCAGTCAGATAAATCACCCAATGCATCCTCAGGAGCGCCGCCCGAGCTGTTGCTGGCGTCATTGGCCTCGCCATCGCCATCCGCGTTGCCGCCAGCGATGTCAGGGCCGTTCACCACGCCGCCCTCGTCGGCGGCCACAATCACGCCGTCATTGTCTGAAGCGAAGGCCCTGACAAGGGCGTCCACGTTGTCTTCCACCCAATACGCCAGGTCGTCTCGGATGGCCTGGGGGACTGGGGCGATGGTAGCATCAAAATCGAAGTGAGGATCCATGTTCCAGAGATGGCTGAAGACACGGGAAAAGGCGCGCCCGAGCAGGGCTTGACTCCTCTCCTCCACCAACCTGTTGGCACGAAATGACCGTGCCTCCAGCTGTGTCACGATGTCGGTGAAGAACTGAAGGTTGCCGGCATAGTTAATAGCACGCGGCTCACCGACGGCCGCCTCGCAGATGTTGCCCAAGGCTGTGTTGGCCCTCTCTCAAAGCGTGGAGAGCATGGGTGTGTGCTCATGCTCCAAGAGCCGCCGCTGATGCATCTCGTCCGCGTTTTGGCGAGCGACAGCCTCAGCCTCAACCACCTGTTGGCGAAGAAGAAGCACCTCGGCATGGGAAGTAGCTGATTCCCCCTACGTTGCCTCAAGTGCAACCCGCAAGGCATCGGCCTGCCACGTTGCGTCCTCCAGTTTGGCCCTGAGGGCGTTGGTCCTACATTCAGCCTCGGTCCGGACCAACTCCAGCCTCTCTTTAAGCTCGCGTTCGAGATTCAGGCGCGCCATTGCCACCCGACGTCCGACCTCCTCCGAGACACGGGCTTCCCGCGCAGCAACATCGTCCTCCGCCCGTGTCACCCAGCGCTCCCTCGTCTCCAGGCGCTCGTGCTCGCTGCTCGGCAGCTTCCAAAGTCAGCGCCTCACGCTTCGAGCTCACTGGTCGCCAAGGCCACCTTCATCAACGCGAGGGCCTCCTCGCACAGCTCCACCTGCTCCTCCAGTGAGCGGCACCGGGCCAAGAGTTACTGTGCCCACTCCTCCGTGGCCTCTCGCCGCCGGTCAGCTTCCCGGGCTTCTTCGACGGCCTAGGAACGGGCCTCCCGAGAGGCCGCCAGTGATGCCTTGGCCTCCTCATCATCAAGATCGCACCGACGGTGCGCGACGGCGGCAGCCGTCTCCAGCTCGCGCCTCTCTGCAACCAGCCGAAGGCCCTCAACCTCAAGGCGCGCGTCCTCATCAGTGAGTTCCTCACCAAGCAGGCTCACCGTGCTAGCCGCCCTCCGGAGGAACCCTTGGCGAAGAGCGCGACGTTCTCGGGGGCGCTCAAGTACGTCCTCCACACCATCATCCGCCCCAAGCGAGCATCGTGGGGCTCGGATCAGCATGCCCCTCTCGGGCAGGGGGCTAGGGGTTGGCGCCCTCGAGCTGACCGGGCGCGCCCTGCCAAAGGCCCGACCTAAAGCCAGTCCATCTCTAAGAGAACAGCGCCGGGAGTATCCCAGCCAATCGCGGTGCACGGCCAGACGAGAAGCCCACGCCAGGCTGGCTATGCCACGAGAAGGCCCGCGAAGGAAGACCACGGGGAGCGCAGGGCCGTGTCGCGCTTCGGGATTACTCGTCTCGCCAACCGGCCTCACCACAAGGGCCCGGCTGCTCGGGATGATCGAAGACGACAGAAGAGGTGGAGGCGAGTGGGATGGCTCCTCATCCACCCCCGTGAGCTCGGAAGGAAGGGCCCTGCAGGGCAGGGATCAGAACAAGCAACGAAAGAGTCAGGAGCAGGGAAGGGAGAAGGCTTACCCGTCGATGGCATAGTACTTCCTACGCTTTAGCAGGCGACAAGGGTAGTCGTCGCCCAGGGCCTCCCTCCTCTTCCGTAGGGCCTCAAAGTCCATGTGGAAGCGACACGCTGCCGGTCGCCTCACCAAGAAGAGCGGCTGGGGCCTCGGGAGCCTCAGCCTCAAGCACTGTGAGCGGCCTCTCGCCACCCTCAATTGCGGCAGCATGGGCCTCGGGAGCCGCTCCCTCATGAGCGCCGCCCAGTGTTGTTGCCTCGGCGAGGGCACCCTCGGCCTCCGGAGGCTCATGCCTCCCTGCACCACCACTTGAGGAAGAGTCGCCCCGGGCGGCTGCAAGGGGGACCACCACCACTGGGTTCTCACGAGGCCCCTGGAGGCCAACAGGGCGCGGCCCCCATTCGTCGAAGATGGGCATCTGGCTCACAAAGTCGCCTCTGTTCAAGCAGAGGTACAGCAAGGACCCCCCTTGACGAATGTTGCCGGGGGAAGGATCCCCAGTCAAAACCAAGAGCACCTTCCTCAGAGCTTCAGGCGTCAGGTCCTCTTCCTGGAGCCGCATACGGTCCCCACGACCGCTGTAGGCCCACATTCGATGAGAGTGGCGCTGGAGAGGGGCGACACGGCGTAGCAAGAACTCCTTCACCACCTTGGGCGCCGTCACGCCAAGCTTCCTCAGGAACTCGAAGCGGTGCCAAACGAAGGCGAGCCGGGGGCTCGCGAGCGTCACCTGGCCCCAGCCTGAGTTGGGGACAGCGGGCGAAGATGGCTCCGTCAGCAGGGGGCTGGGCACCCCTACGTCCACATACAGCCACCGCTCGGGAAACCCAGGCGCGTGCAGAGGAAGACTGAAGTCAATTCCAGAAGCCGCTGTCTCAGGCGCAGCAATGAAGCTCACGCACCCCGAGCATTGGGTGGGGTCGACAAGGTGCAGAGAGAAGAAGTGGTGCAGCAAGGCAACCGAAGGAAGGATGCCCGTCATTGCATCGCAAACGAAGGCAAATACCGCGAGAAGGGTAATGGACTCAGGACCCA
Source organism: Aegilops speltoides (assembly GCA_021437245.1). Classification (NCBI taxonomy): domain Eukaryota; kingdom Viridiplantae; phylum Streptophyta; class Magnoliopsida; order Poales; family Poaceae; genus Aegilops; species Aegilops speltoides. Next base: position 164,228,627 of record CM038141.1, read on the forward strand.
GGTGCATCATATGGATCTGATAATGGGAAAGCACAGTGTTGAAGAAATCAGAGAAGGGGGGAACCAGTCCCGCCCACAGGGTGTCGGCGAAATATCGGACCTCGTTGGGAATCCTGTCAACGGAGAAGCAAGATGCGGGCCAAGCCGTCGTCCTCCCACACTCGTTGAAGATGGTGGCCAGGGCTGAGCGGACCTTGCCTAGGCCTTCTTGATTGATTATGACCTGCCAATCGACGGCGGGGGCCGCCGTCGACGACGAGCGTGGCGGTGGCACGGGCTTCTTCCCTTTTCCCTTCCTCGGCGGAGCCATGACGACAGGAAGGGGATGGGGGAAGGTTCAAGATTGGATTGGATGCTGAAGCTGGAGTTCGAGAGAAGAAAGGACAGGGAGTGCTCAAGCAGCGGAAAGGGGACCGGCTGTGTGCGGCAGCGAGCCCGCCTAGCAAGGCACGAAATAAGGAGGCATGGGGGAATAGTGCCGCCCACGTCCAATCAACCGCCACGCGGCGCCCAAGGTCAAGAAGCTGTTAGGGCTCATGACGCTCAGACTTGCCCTTTCGCCTCTCCTCCGCCAAGTTCGGCACGCCAGGCCCGGGCTACTGTCGGTGTTCTCGGGAACAGGGTCCCCAGAGTTGCTCGCTGCGCTGCTGGGCGTGGCTCAAAGGAGGCCCAGCACAGCCCACCTTCATCAACACAAGCTCAAGACCCTCGCAAGGGGCCAAGCCTCACGGGGCGGACGACAAGGAGCTTCCTCAGGCACGGCCTCGTCAGGCTGGCTCATGAGGAGGCGGAGAGTTCAAGGCGGGGTATCTCGCGAGGTGCCCATGACACAAGCCATGACGACCAAGGGCACCAGCCGGGCGCCAGCCCACGCAGTGTCCTCCCTTCCTCTTTGGTGCAAAGGGAGCAAGCGCAGGCGAGAGCATCAAGCAAAGGCGTCCATTTCGGTGCAACAAGACCAAGACCAGCCCAATGGCCAGAATGAAGTCATTGTGGAGCCCAAGCCGGCGTCACCACCAGAGCCTTTGACAGGCCAGGACCAACTTTAGTCAGGATAAGTGTACCCGCTGTTCCCCTTCAAAATGGCCAATTGTTGGCTCCCTTCCCGCTCAATATTTGGGAAGAGGCCCAGGGCCTTTGCCTATAAATAGGGGTAGCCACCCGTAGGGTAGAGGCATCAAGCATCTAGATCGAAAGAACAAGGAAAGAAAGACACACAGAGAGAGAGAGAGAGAGGCGACTGAACTCCCCCTAGCAGTTCATCGCGCTAGCTAAGAACAGATCCTCGCGAGGTTGTTCGTCCATTGTACTGTTCCTCATCCGCCCAAGAGGCAATCCACCACACGACACACTGGAGTAGGGTATTACACCAAAATGGTGGCCTGAACCAGTATAAATCTTGTGTCTCTTGTGCTGTTCAGTTTGGTAGTTTAGGTCTTAGCGATTCGGCGAGGAGCGAGCCGGTAGAGGGTTGAATTTCCACGCGCACCCCAGTGTTCAAACCTCAAGGGTCTGCCGGAACCCGAAATCCGACAGTTTCCTCATCTAAATAAGAAACTGACTGCAGTTCTGATGATCCTGAAGACATTGGAAAGGAACTTGCTATGCTTGTGAAGAAGTTCCAAAAGTTCACTAAGAAGAAGGGCTTCAGAAAGTCTTCACGATCTAGCTCAAGAAATAGTGAAGCTTCCACCCATGACTACAAGAAGAGAACATGTCACAAGTGCAAGAAACCTGGACACTATATATCTGAGTGTCCACAATGGGACAATGAGAAGAAGAAGAAGAAGAAGAAGAGCAAGGAATATGATTCGGATGACAAGAAGAAGAAGAAATCTTCAAAGTCTTCTTCCAAGTCCTCATCAAGGTCTTCATCTCATAAGAAGAGCTCATTTGGCAAGGCTCGTGCTTTTGTTGGTAAGGAGATGGATTCAGAGGAGGAGTCTGCTTCTGAGGAGGCGGAGGTGGAGTCTGTAGAGGAGTCCGACCCTGGCATTGCAAGTCTGGCTCTAGCCACTGCCTATGTTGCCAAGTCCATCTTCAACACTGAAGACAATGACTTCCACACCAACGCTGAAGCTGATGACAAGGATGACCCTGCTCCCACCTACTGCTTCATGGCACGTTGTGCCAAGGTAAAATCACATGATGCTTACTTCCAAACATCAAGTGAAGATGACTCTGATTGTAAATCCAAACCCAGCTACAAAACACTTGCTAAAATTGCAACTGAACAACAAAAGGCTATGGAACATACTCAAAAACTGTTAGACAAAAGCGATGACCTGTTGGACGCGGAAATGACACGTTCACAGTCCTTAGTTGAAGACATAAAAAATCTTCATGCTAAGTACCAAGAACTTGAAAGTCGTCATGAAACGCTCTCAACCACTTATGAAAAGCTCTCCTATGATTATCTTCAAAGGAAGCAAGAGCTTGAGAAATAGAGAGCGGCTCATGAAGATCTTCAAAAAGAGAATGAGTCATTTCGCGCTCAATAGATCAGTCCCCCTCAGGATGGATTTGAACCACCATGTCTAAAATGCATTGAGCGTGATAACGCTACATCTATTGGTGAATGTTCCACTGCTGCTACTGTTGCATTGTCTTCAACTACTGATATGGTAACTAACCCTCTCAAGGAGGATACCACTACTATTGTCGATGAAAATGCTAGGTTGAAGACATTGCTTGAAACAGGGATGTATAAAAGTCTGAAAGGACATCAGACACTTTGCAATGTCCTCAAAAAGCAGATTCTGAACCGAAACCCTAGGAAAGAGGGTGTTGGGTTCGAGAGGAAAATGAATGTTGATGGTTCCTACTGGAAGCCTGAGCAGTATCCCAAAACCGCATGGGTTGCTGCAAAGGGACCTTCAGTGGATCCATCCACCTTATATGGCTTTACCTGTGCTAATCCTATTATCATTGATGAATCCCTTGATGCAAACTATAAGCTGTTCAAGAATCAGAATGGTGAAGTGTTTGCCAGGTATATTGGTACTAACTACAGGAATGGACCACCTATGAAGAAGATCTGGGTTCCCAAAAGAATGTCATCATGACACCACTAAGGAAGAAGACAAACCACAGACCTATGGCTTCATATGGCTCAAAGGCTTCATATAGATACAGGACTCAGCTGAGTCACCCTAACGCCAATGTTTTGTAGGGAAACCGTACTCAAACTTATGAATATGAGCGTGTGTCTTCAAACCGCTATTTTCATAGAACTAAGAACTTTTCTGCTTATTCATATGAGTATCATTCATCTCCTGCAAGGTTATCTGCTAGGGCTCCAAAGCCGAAGTTCTCAGATGCTGCACTTAGACACATTGCTTCTAAGCCACCCCTGAAGATGTGGGTGGTGATGCAGAATTAACTTTCTTTTGCAGGGAAAGGTCTCCAGCCTGTAATCAAAGGCGTCCGATGCTATTGCTGGGGACCTAAAACACATTAAGGGACGCATGATAAAATGGTCTTACTATGCATTTCACATCCGAATCGCTACGGTCCATACTATGAGTCCTAACCTTGATCTAAGCTGTGATAATCCTTGTGTCGCTAAATACTTATGCTTCACAACACTCTTTGTGAAGCCTATCCTCCTAATCGCATCAGAGGGTATGACACCTCATGCTTCAGAATGGATTATGGACAGCGGATGCACTACTCATATGACCGGTGATCAAAGTCTTCTCATGGACTCAACCTTACGTCCATCAGACAAGAGTCACATCACATTTGCTGACACTGGTAAAAGCAAGGTATTGGGTCTAGGTAGAGTTGCAATCTCAAAGGATCAACACATGGATAAAGTGATGCTTGTTGAATCCCTTGGTTTCAACTTAATGTCTGTCATGATGCTTTGTGACTTGAACATGATTGTGCTAATCGGAAAATATCGGTGCCTTGTACTAATGGAATCTGACAAGTCTCTAGTCTTTGAAGGGTATCGGAAAGATGATCTATACATGGTAGATTTCTCAGCAGGTCCACAGCTTGCCGTATGTCTTCTTGCAAAAGCTTCAGAATGATGGCTCAGGCATCAGGGGCTGGGGCATGCTGGCATGAGGAGCTTACACACACTCGCCAAGAAGAAGCATGTCATAGGCATCGAAGGTGTCAAGTTCAAGAAGGAGCATTTGTGTGGTGCCTGTGAAGCTGGAAAGATGACTAGGGCAAAGCACCCCCCGGAGACAATCATGATGACATCTCAACCCTTCGAGCTGTTACACATGGACTTATTTGGACCTACTCACTACTCTACCCTCACAACAACTGCTTGTCTCTATGACTTCGTCATTGTTGATGACTTCTCAAGATATACATGGGTGCACATAATTCTCTACAAGACTGAAGTGCAAGATGTCTTCAGACGCTTCGCCAATCATGCCATGAACAATTATGGTGTCAAGATCAAGCATATCAGAAGTGACAACGGCACTAAGCTCAAGAACACCGGACTTGATCTTTATCTGGATATAATGGAAATTACTCATGAGTTCTCTGCTCCATACACACCTCAGCAAAATGGCATCGTAGAGCGCAAGAACAGAACCCTCATTGAGATGGCTCGAACAATGCTCGATTTAATACAAGACACCAAGAAAGTTCTCGCCTAAAGCTATTGATACAAAGATGTCACATCATCAACCGTGTTTACATCCATAAGCTTCAACAAAACATCCTATGAGCTCCTTCATCGCAAGAAGCCAAATGTCGCCTACTTCAAAGTATTTGAGCTAGGTGCTGGATCAAGGATCCCCATCACAAGTCAAAATTTGCACCTAAAGCTCACGAAGGCTTCATGCTCGCTACTGAAAGGACTCGCACTCTTCAGTAGTCTTCACCTCTATCTCTACAAAATCGTCAAACTGTGGACGTGCGATTTGATGAAACCAATGGTTCACAAAGAGAGCTCCTGCCAAGTACACTAGACGAAGCTCCGCCAAATGAATCTATCAAGTCGATGGGAACCGTGAAATCATGCCTTCAAGCCCAAATTGAAGAGGAACTTATCATTTCGCACCTAACCAACTCAAGACAATGCTCGATCAAGACAATCCTCCCAATGATGGCAATGATCAGCAAGAGCAAAGTCTTCATCCAGTTCATCCTCGAGTTGCAAATGAAGTACAAATTGAGAAGATAATTGATAGCATCAATGCACCTGGTCCACTTACTCGCTCAAGAGCAACACAGTTAGCAAATTTATGTGGGCATTTTTCTTTTGTGTCAATATCAGAACCCAAGAAAGTTGCGGAAGCCTTTATGGAACCTGAATGGATACAAGCTATGCAAGACGAACTTCAATAGTTCAAGATGAACAACGTTTGGGAACTTGTCAAGCGTCCTGACCCTCGCAAGCATAACATTATTGGCACAAAATCGATATATCGAAACAAGCAAGATGAGCATGGTCAAGTCGTCAGAAAAAAAGCACGTCTTGTGGCTCAAGGATATATTCAAGTTGAAGGAATTGACTTCGATGAAACATTTGCTCCAGTGGCTAGGCTTGAAGCTATTCGCATACTTCTAGCCTATGCTAACCACCACAATATCTTGCTATATCAAATGGATGTGAAGAGTGCATTTCTCAACGGCAAGATTGAAGAAGAAGTATATGTCGCTCAACCACCTGGCTTTGAAGATCCAACACATCCTGATATGGTGTACAATCTAAACAAAGCACTGTATGGCCTCAAACAAGCTCCTCACGCTTGGTATGATACGATCAAAGACTTCCTGAAGAGCAAAGGCTTCAAACCTGGATCCCTCGATCCCACACTCTTCACGAAGACATATGATGGTGAACTATTTGTGTGCCAAATATATGTGGATGAAATTATCTTCGGCTGCACCAACCAGAAGTATAGTGATGAGTTTGGATACATGATGCAAGAGCAATATCAGATGTCCATGATGGGTGAGCTGAAGTTCTTCCTTGGTCTTCAAATTTGTCAGCAAAGGAATGGCATCTTCATATCTCAAGAAAAATACCTCAAAGATTGTCTGAAGAAGTTTGGAATGGAAGATTGCAAAGGTTACATGACGCCAATGCTAGCCAAACACCATCTGGGTCCCGACGACAATGGTAAAGAATTTGATCAAAAGGTATACCGCTCCATGATTGGTTCCTTACTTTACCTATGTGCATCTAGGCCAGATATTATGCTTAGTGTTTGGATGTGTGCTCGATTCCAAGCGACACCAAAGGAATCGAGTCACTTAGCTATGAAGCAAATTCTTCGATATTTGGCTTACACCCCAACACTCGGATTATGGTATCCAAAGGGCTCAAAATTTGATCTGGTTGGATTCTCGGATGCTGATTATACTGGTGACAAGGTGTATCGCAAGTCTACATCAGGCACATGCACTTTCTGGGACAATCATTTGTCTGTTGGTCTTCAAAGAAGCAGAACTGTGTATCGCTCTCAACTGCTGAATCTGAATACATTGTTGCTGGATCTTGTCAAGGCTCAATTCTATGGATGAAGCAAACTCTCAAGGACTATGGCATCAATCTAAAACAAGTACCTCTCTTCACGCAACAACAAAAGCGCCATCAAGATTGCCAACAATCCAGTCCGGCACTCGAAGACAAAGCACATTGAAATTGGCCATCACTTTCTCGAGATCATGTCATGAAGAAAGATATTGACATCATTCACATCAACATCAAGAGCAATCGGCGATATCTTCACAAAGCCCTTGGATGAGAAAAGGTTTTGCAAGTTACGGTGTGAGCTAAATATCTTGGAATCCTCAAATGTCCTGTGATCAGGCACACATCCTAACACTTATGCATGTTGATGACTTAGATGTGCAACACACGAAGTAAAGTATATCTTCAATCAATGAAGACTTACATTCTGAGTGTGAATACATTAACGTGGAATTTGACTTCGGAGCGCCACGATAATTGTGCGCCGTGTCTGGGTCTAATACTTCCTATACGGTGGGTAACGCCACCACCAAATTTCTCGGTTTGAAGTGTTTCACTCATTGCGTTATTTTTGCAATGTCTTCGCATTTGGTTTGTCTTCAATTTCAACTTATCTTCATGATTTTCTTCACTATGTTGATTCGATTGCTTTTTGATATATATATATATATATACTAGTGTTTTGTCCTCTACAGCATTCACTTATAGCTATGTCTTCCTAGTTGAATCTTTTGAACTAAGTGAATGTGATCGGATCCTAATTTCTCTATGCTTTCTATCTCAAACTCTATCTGTCCAAATCATATGCATTCTATTGAAACAGTCGAATGTCTTCTCTGCGTCCTAGTCAGCAGAAGACACAGAAACAAACATTAAGTCTGTTTTAAATGATTCATCCTTATTGTTTGAAATCCGGAGAAACCGGAACAACCATCCCACAAAACTCGCGGGCGTGGGAACGTGGGACAACTCTGAGTATGTTGCATGCTTGCCATGTGCCCCTCAGATGTGAACCGCCTGGGGCACCTGCGTAATTGCGCTGTGCCGCACACTTCCTTATAAATACATGTCCCCTGCGGTAAAGAAAACCTTCTGCCACCTCTCCACCTCGTCAAAACCCTAGCGCCACCGCTAGCTCTCGACGACGCCGGGGACGAAGCGCTTAGCTGCCGCGACTTCTCCGACGCCGTCCTCACGCCGGCCGCGGACATCGTCCTCTCCGCCACCGCCGTAGGTGTCCTCCGTCGCCAAGTTAGGGCACGGTGGATTGAACTGCTCGATCTCCTGTTCATCCCATCTAGCAGTTCTTCGTGTGGTAAATGCAACTCTATTTTTACCATCTTTTGATCCTCAAAGATTCATCCTATTTACCAAAATTGGTTTCGCCTATACAATGTTAGATCTATTCTGCATCTCATACGCCTAGTATACTCACTTAAGCTTCATATCTAGTTAGATTCCTCACTTGTACTTATTCACGGATTCGTACAAATCTGGAATCAACTCTCAACATATAAGTGAATGTCTTCGCATCATGAGGTCAATGTCTTCAAACTGATTTATCTTCAAAATCTTCTGAGAATGCATATGACCTCTTCCCCTTCCCTCGCATCTCTAATGCTATCACAGGTACATGTCTGTGGGAGAATCCCTTGGTTCTCATAGTATGCATTCATTTGCAGAATTCTTACAGCATCACATTAACTCTCCCGAAGCCAGTTCCTGTTTGTCCAGCAAGCGAAAGCCTTTGAAGCCTTTGAACATGTTGAAGCCATTCAGTTTGAAGTTCATGGCTGCAGATAAATCAGTAAGGAAGGGTGGCAGACAGCATCGTGGGGGAACATCAAGAGATTTTCCTGATGACCTCGCAGAGCTTTACAAGACAGATCCTGAAGAGGATTATAATCAACGCAAGACACGAATCCAATGGATTCGACGATATTGGGCTGAACAATGGTTCAAATACAAGTTTGTGACCCAGGAATATGCTGAGAAGAATGCTATCAAAAGTCCTTGGGGTGATATTATCTATTGAGGCCTTCCACCCAAGAACAGAGCTGAAGCTATTGCACAGGGTTGCTATCCTTGTATGGTCCATGGACCTCAGCCTTAAAATGCCGACCCATTGTCATTGCTCTGGTATTGTGACGAAAATCTCTTCAAGCACAACTTCCAGCACACAAAGGCATCGGCCATGGAAAACAAGAAGTCATTGGGATTAGACTTCAACCCTGGTCCCTCTGCTCCCCGTGCTGACGGCTCACGTGATGCAAAACCAAATGTCATCGGTCCTTTCTACAACCTTGATGGCCTCATCACTCACATCTCTGTCCAAGGTGCCAAAGTGGACCATTCTGATGATGATGCTGACACTGATGAAGCCCCGGCTCCTACTCCAAAGCCGAAAAAGCCAAAGAAGGCTAAGGCTTCAAGATCAGCTACTCCTCCGAAAGCTTCACATGCGGCCAGCAGCCATCGCACCTCCTCAAGACAAGCAGCGATCAAGATCTATCACGTATCTCCAAGAAGACGGAGAAGAAAAAGAAAATCGTCAAGACTACTGATCAGACATTGACTCCTGTTGCCATTCTGCGAGAAGAGCACATTGATCTGTCCAACAATGAAGATCTTGCAGATGATGCTCTTGAGCAACTGATCAAAAGCAAGGAAGAAGCAGAGATCTTCAATAATTTGCCTCTCTTCGATGTGGCAATCATCCATAACTTCATTGATGAGTGGTTTGACACCCCAAATCTCAGCTTTGAAGATCTGCAACTTCCCATTGGCCTCAGCGTCTCCTTCAATGGTGCCATTGCTTCTGAGCTAGCTCTTGCTCAGCGCATCGTTGAACTGAAGCACAAGATCGACTATGAGAAAGCTCAGTTCAAGAAGCATGTGGCAAAGCTCAGCGTGCAAGATGTCAAAAACTTCAAGATCATGCTGCACGAGCTCAAAGAAGCCTTTCTCAAGAAGCGCGAAGAAGCTCAAGGCTCTCGTGAGCATATGAAGAGTCTGGATGACAAGTGTGTACTAGCCTACAATGAGGCTGAGAAGCGCAAGGCTCTTGGTCGCCCTGGCATTGACCCCAGAATGGCTGCAAAGAAGAAGCTATCAACTGACCAATCTGCACCTTCAAGGCAGGAAGCACCTCGCATAGTCTTCCCAAGCAGCATGACTGGCTCGAAGCCAAAGGTAATATCAACCGCTTCAGAACTGAAGAAGACGAGGATTGCCGAGGCTGAAGCCAGAAAAAGGGAAAATACTGAAGCATCTTATGTTGCTCCCTCCAAGAAGAAGCGCAAAACCAAGAAGAATCGGGCTGCTCCCACAGAGCCCTTAGTTGTTGAACCTATCTCAATGGTTCGCCCTGCATCTGAACACCAAGAACGACGGATGATAGTTCATGAGCCTGCTTTCACAGAGGCTCATGAAGCTGAAGACATTCCAGCAGTTGATCCCACCGCTGCTGAAGACATTGGTCACAATGACAATGTTGAAGATGATGAAGTTCTTCCTCGGATCGAACACAACCTGGTATCATCGCCTGTTCTCACGAATAGCGAACTCATCAGCATTGGTCGTCCTCTGATGCCAATTGCTCAGGATGCATCATGGGCTGATCACCCACAACAACAAGACTCCCCGAGTACTCCCCAACAACAAGTCACACCACCTGTGCAAGAAGAAGAGGCTGACTTTGAGGCCCAGCCAACTCCAACTCCAAAGGCGTCACCAGCATTACGCAGGCTTCGCAAAGGACCAAGGCCTCAAGTCCCTCTTTCGAGCGTTCCAGAAGGAGAAGTGCACCACCAATCTGTTGCACGTCAAGTGTTTCCAGAAGCCACTCCGACTGTGAATGTCTCTGTGTCTGAAGCCCAAGCTGCTGAAGACAATCCGGCTGCATCAGCCGATGACAAACAGAAGAAGAACGTGTCCCTACTCCCCCATTACTGAAGAAGTTGTTCCAGATGTGAACGTGCCAGTGCCCGACCCTCCAGCTCATCAAGTGGAGGTTGAAAATCTTGAGGCTGCCACCACCAACACAAATGAAGCCAATGATGTAGTCATGCCTGAAGTAAATGTGGAGCCTCCACTAACCAATGTGCCAGAAGCCAATGATGCAACTGCTCCCGAAGCATCTGTTGTGCAGCCTGATGCCTCTGTTGTTGCCACTGCTCATGTTCCTCCACCAAGGCCCTATACAATTGAGCAACCATACAACTATGGTCAGCTAACCACTGTCAAATGGCCCATTCTGGTCCCTCCACCTAATGCCTCTGGTCCTCAGTTTGCTTATCATGTTGAGCATAGGCCTCTGGTCCAGAAACCAAAGCCAAGACTGCCAAGGTTCCCAGGTACTACCACCTCTAGAGGGTCCTTCAATGCAAATGGCTTCAAAAGCCACAACACCTTCTTTGACAGCTCAAAGAACCCCTACTCAAGGCCAAGAATATCATCTGATCATTTCTGGAGCTATCAGCAGTGAAGCTATTACTCCTGCGTTCTGTATGATCAAGGGCGCATTTTCCCACATATGTGCCTCGACACTGAATCCATTGCTGGACTGCCATGCTTAGAAGAAGCACTTGACTGCTTTCGTGATACAGGTCTGCTCAGCTTTGTGACAGACAAAGAACATTGGAGCGAGGAACTTTTGCTTCAATTCTATGCTACCCTCCACATTCGCGGCTACTACAGGGATACAAAGACATGGGTTCTCGAGTGGATGACTGGAAATGTTCATCATGAAGCCAAAGCTCTTGACATCATTGAGCTTACAGGCCTACCCACTCCCGGAGAGCTGTTCGAACCTGATTGTCAACTCCGCCGCAATGCACTGGAGAGCATCTTCCATAAGCCAGAGCCCAACATGAGCCAGATGTTGAGCATGATGAAGCCTCTGCCACCTGACGCTGAATACCCAAAGGAGTTCTTTGTTGATGACCTTGATTATCTGCCTCACACAATATATCACACCATCAGGCAAACTCTGTGGCCTATCAAAGGGCATTCATCAGCTGTAAAACTTGAAGGAGCAATGAAGACATTGGTCTTTTACATCCTCAATGGCATCAGCTTCAATACACAAGAATTCTTCATCCATCAACTGGCTGCGTTTGGATCTAACCTTTTTGGCCTGAAATTCTATGCTCCATGGGTCATGCGCCTCATCAAGCTACACTCTGCTATCAACTATCAGCCCTCTGCTCGTAATCATCTGATCTTTCTACCAGAGGTTGATGTGTCAGTTGAAGCCATATACCCTGAGCCTGCCAAGAAGCCTCTTTGTCTTCAAAATGCTGATCACCAAAGCTTCACTCAGCCCATGGAAGGAGTCCAAGCAGTAACTCGTGTCTATCAACTGGCTGGGAACACTCGTTTGCCTCACCGTGCGCAAACTGAAGCTACTGAGAGCAGAATTGCCCAACGGCCTAAGAAGCGCTCTCGCGTCCTAAATGACTGAGAACTTCTTGTGGCACTGCATCAGAAACAAGATAAGCATCACTTTTGGCTCAAGCTACAGATGCAAAGCCTCTTGGTGGACGTCAATCGCATTCGAAATCTTGCCACCAAGAATGCTTTTGTCACTCACGAGACCTGTCGGCGATCATGGAAAAGTTTGGCACTGCTCAGTGCTGAAGCAGATCTTCAAGACGATGGCTTCACTGAAATATTCAAGTTTGACTCCACTCCTCCATGGAATGTTGTCCTATGTCGAACTCCATCCCTTGAAGACTCTGACTATTCTTCCTCCGCGGCAACTGTGAATGCCAAAGTGATCGATGATGAAGATGATGCTACTTCACCGCCCCCTACTTATGCACGCATCAACACAGCACCAAGTTTGTCTGCGCCGCCAAACAACAATGACAACCTTGCTGCTTCACCTACTCCTCATGGGAACGAGTAGATGCTCTGTCTTCAAACCTTTTTGGTCCTTACTGACAAAAGGGGGAGAAGCATATGAGTTTGATAGTCTTCAAGCGGGTTCACATGGGCGGCTGCTTTATATTTTGCCTAGTGTTTACAACTCTCGCTTTTGATACATTTGGTTCTTTGAGTTGTAACACTTAAACTCGATGGTCGTCTACTACTTATTTGCTTTTTTGTGATGCGATGATAAATTCCGCATGTGCGATGATAACTTCCGCACTTAGATCATTCTGCAGACGTCCATTTTTCATTATGCATGTCATTCTCTTAGTTATATCATTTCATGCATGATGAATTATCTTCATAAGTTGAAGAGGATCTCCACAAGTACTACCTGCCACGTGCATTTGCATTCCAAAAGCAAATTACTTATATGCACATCTTCAGGGGGAGCCTTTGCCACTTATGAAGACAATACCCTATCCTTTACAATTTCACATACTTTATCCCCGTTGAAAACTTCAACCAGTTTTTCATCAATCACCAAAAAGGGGGAGATTGTAAGTGCATCTAGTGCCACCCCAGTTGGTTTTGGAGTATTGACGACAAATTTGGTTGAGGGACTAATGCGTTTGTGAGAATTGCAAGATAACGCAGGTAGTGTCCCTCATTGATTCGGTTTACCTACCGGAGATGACCCCTAAAAATGTATGAAGACATTGACGACAATGGTGGTATGTGAAGATATTCATATTGAAGACTATGACATGAGAAGATATTGAGTGAAGACTATGGAGCGCGAAGACTGTGTAGTTTCGTTGTTTCTTTTTCTTCTTTGTTGAGTCATAGGAACCACCGTACTGTTAAGTGGGGTCCAAGTGAACAAAGTCAGAATGACTAAAGTGATGCTCAACCCAAATCCTATGTCTTCGAGTGAAGACAATGAGAGCAAATCTTATCCAGAGCTGGACGAGTCAGCTTTGCTTGTAGCCCAAGTAAAGTTGCCGTGTGTGTTTGAAAACTGACCGTTGGAACACGTGTCAGTTCCTTAGTGACCCAGGGTCATTTCGGACATATTAGGTCGGGTTGCCTAGTGGCTATAAATAGCCCACCCCCTACACCATAAATTGGTGGCTGCTCGGAGTTAGTGCACGGCTTTTGTCGTTTGAGAGCAACCCACCTCAAGCCTTTGAGAGAGAAAATCTTGCGAGGACAAAGCCCAAACACCCAGAGCCAAAGAGTGTTAGGCATCATCAAGTCTTTACATGTCTGTGTGACTGAAGACTTATTACACTTGAGGACTGTGAATCCTCCACCCGGTTAGGCGTCACGTTCTGAGCATCCAAGAGTCATTGTGGATTGCCGGTGAACGAAGTCTGTGAAGGTTTGGAAGTCTACCTTGAAGACTTACCAGAGTGATTGGGCGAGGACTGTGTGTCCTTAGCTCACGGGGAATAAGGTGAAGACACGGTCTTCTGAGTTGAATCTTAGCCTCCCTAACCAGACATACAGTTGTCACAGCAACTAGAACTAGTCCAACAAATCCTGTGTCTTCAACAAGTGACTGGTTCTATCATCTCCCTCCCTTTACTTAGAGTTTGTCTTCGTGAAGTCATTGCCTAGTTGTCATACCTGTTTGACTTCATTGCTTGACTACTATCGTTGGTTGGCTTCATACTATCTTCCATCCTGATCCTTACTACTAAGCTGCTATTAGTCTTGTACTTTCACATTATTGCATACTTGACTATGGTTTGCTTGTTGTAGTTTATCTCCGCTGCATATCAATTAGGTCATTTCTATTGTTTGTCTTTGAAACTTCCACGTTTTGAAGACTTCCATAAAAATCGCCTATTCACCCCCCCTCCTCTAGTCGATAACTAGCACTTTCAGTGTATTTATTCATAATTTGGGTTCGAAATCTCATGCGTTCAATGCATGTGTACCTTACTAGTTTTGAGTAGAGTAGCAGATTTCATGCGGCCCCAGGTATATCAAAATCCAGGGCCATCATTGCCTTTCGGTCGAACCTACGTCCACAATTTTTTGTACGTACTATATCTCCATTGGTCCCCGAACCCAAAATGCTGCCTCGTTCCCGTAAAACCAAGCGGCCCACACATATTTAAGGCGTCGCCTCGAACCAGTTTACTACGACGTGGCCCCGCATGCCATAGTACTCCTACAAACCCTACCGCCGCACTCATCGTGGGTTTTCTTCTAGATGACGAGGGAGAAGCCGGTTTGCAGTGGAGGCGCTTTCAGAAAAAAGTATCTGTAGTGGAGACTGCTACCCTAGGGTGCCCTAGGTAGCTGCCGCACACATCATTGTTTTCTATTTTCTTTATGCTCTTGCGCCTTAGAGTGAAATGATGGTTGCTTCTTCTGTCCAGCTTAATGCGGGAAAGGTGGGGCTTTGTGATTTGACCCCTCATCGCTCATTTTCTACTACTGCGGCGCTACGACCGGGGTGCCTCCAATTCCAACCGCTGCTCTGAACTGTAATTTGGTGCATCGCACATGGAACAAGGCTGTGGATGAGCCACATGTCGGCCAAAGGGGTCCTGTTAACTGTGTCGCCATTTCGTGTGCGGACTGACCCTGCTTGAGTTGCTATGCCAACACGATAGGAGCAACCTACCACTTGGTTTTGCTCCTTGGTGAATCCCGACTATATTGATCTAAAAAGATACGTGTTGAACTACCCTCTCCGTCTCGGTTTTTTATTTTTAGGCGTCTCGGTTTATAGGGCCTGCACATAGTTCTAGGACATCCATTTGACTAACTAAATATGAGTTACTATGTCACAAAAAGTATATCACTGGATTCTTAAGCGGATGTAGTTGTATTTAAAAGTCGAGGGCGGGGCTTTTCCTATGTGGTAGGTGGGGCAGTTCTACCTAGTCGGTTCGACAGAGACGCGAGAAGACAAGGGATAGGCTGCTGCAAACGTAGGGCTGTGTGATTTGACAGCGAGTTACTGCTGGACAGGTGGGGCCCCGTGATTTGACTTGCCATTATCATTTTAACTGCGGTGCTACGACCGGCGTATAGTCTCCCGATTCCTGACCACCTCCATACAGGTGCCTCTCCCAAAGCTCTACCATGTAGTAGAGGCTGGCTCTTGCATGAGAACCCACTTCTCCACTTTTCCTTGCCTCTCTTTCCTCCACATATGCAAAAATGCCATGTAAAGTGCACTATTGTACTTACTTGCTCCTACAGGTGCTAAGCTTGCCACATAGGCATAAAGTCTGATGTGGCAAGTTAATCAAGAAGAGAGAGACTAGTTTGGTGACCCAAGGAAGAAACGGTGCTAAGCGCGTGTACCTAGGTGAAAAGACAATTTTGAGTCTATAGCTAATTAAATGAAGCAAACTTAGCTACAAAAAACTAATAAGCACACCATTTCATTGGAAGAGGTCACTCCTTGGCAAATGCAATAAATACTAGTACTCCATGTGTCCCATAATATAAGAACGTTTTTGGCACTACACTAGTGTCAAAAAGGTTCTTATATTATGGGACAGAGGGAGTATGAAGAAAGAGATAGAGAGATGTAAATAAAATAAATACACTTAAAGCCAACCTTATACCTAACCTTGTTGTAGTATGAGTGACTAAGTGATGACTATGTATGACATGCCAACATCAGATAGCCTAACGCACCGTGTTAAATCTCCAAGGGCGCGACCGCGCGAGCGACGCGACGGTCGTGGTAGGCGCGACCATGATACGGGCTGCTGGCAGCCCTTGGATCTGAGATCAAACGGTCGCATGCTAAGTTGCTGAAAATTTGCAGAATAACCCTCTAGGATAGGATATTCACCCATAGGTCTAGAATCACGCCATGCAACCGTTCGATCACAGATCCAAGGGCTCTCGGAAGCCCGTATCATGGGAGAATGGAAAGCCACTACCCTGTCGTTCGCACGCTGGCAGTTCGCTCCTACTCGTCCATGCACATCCTTCAATACTACGGTGGTTCGCACCTAGTCGTCCCGTCCTTTCACATTACGGCAGTTCCACTAATCCTAACCCTCCTCCCAAATCCATGGCGTCCCAAATCTCCATGATCGGCGGTGAGTACAAGGTTAGAACCATCACCGGCAATGAGTTCGACGTCATCTACACCCGTTCTTCCGCGACGGTGAAAGGATGCCTTTCTCGCTTCAGACGCATGTTCAGAAACTCAGATGATGAGTGGGTCGCTGGGCTAGATGTTGAGTACACCACAGTCCTGGGACGAGAGAAGGATCTAAAGGATGAAGAGAGGAAGAAGCCCGCCATGATCCAGGTTTGCGTGCATGACTTATGCTTGGTCTACCGCACATGCCATGCCGACGTTGAATGCCTGGATTTTAAGAACATCCTCGAGAGCAACCTAGTCAAATTCGTTACTGTAGACTTTACGAACGACAAAGAAGTCCTAGGTCGGATAGGCCTCGTTGTAGGCAACCCCTTCGACCTCCAGAAGAATCGGCTGTTGCCCGCTCGTCAGCCTTCATTGCTGACCCTGGCAGGAGCCATGGTTCATCCTTCATACCGTAAACTGGCGAAACCTCATTACACATTTCATCGTCATGCATGGCAGCGGAATGTACTAGATATAGACCACATCCACTACGCTGCAATGGATGGCTACCTTTGTTTCAATATCTACAAGGGTTGGATGAAGAGCAAGAGCCAAGTGTGCGGTTCAAGCAAAGAAGTATCAGCCAAGAGGAAGAGAGACAAGGACAAAGTCGAGGACGTGGACGAGGACTCCGAGTGAGTAAGGTGTCAGTATCATTGCTCATGATGGTTCTAATGCAGTGTCTACTGGATTAGTTGCATAGTTTAATTTCAGGTGTGCTTAGTTTAATTTGAGGGGTGTGTTGTGCTGAGCCCCCAGCAGAACTATGTTATGTTTCTTCTCGTTACTTTAACTCTTCAGTATGTACATACTACTAGTATTTCTTTAATAGAATTTAGCACCCCATTAAGCACGTACTAGCTTTTTTAATAGTACTATATGCATAATTTGGCGACGAGCGCTCTCTATATGTACCACCTTTTTTTTAATTTCAATTTTTGCTCCATGGCGCAATCCATCGATACTACTACTGTACAAAAGTATACATTTTTTAAAAGGCTAGAGTACTGTTCATCACATATATAGCCAGTTAAATTCTCAACCTAGAACGACGTGCATGCCATGTAGTAAACCGATACGGAGGAAGTATAGTCAAAATGAGGTGATTTTACAGAGCGATCGGCAGGGGAGCATGGCTTGTCATGCAGTCCCATGTGTCATGATGTACCAAGGCGATGAGCGTGTCCCTCTTGAGGCAGAAGCAATACTACGTGGTTTGAGATGATGGCGAACCGAAGTGTGAAATAATGGTTGGTTCGTCCGTGTGGAAAGGTGCGGCATTGTGATTTGACGTCTCATTGCTCATTACTACTACTGGGCCGGTATGAGTGGGGTGCGTCCCCCTGCTGTTCTGCACTGTTATTTGGTGCTTGACACATCGACCCGGTTGCTATATGTCCCACATGTCGGCGACAGGAAGTACATATTTCATGAAAGGGAGCGTCGACGGAGGAGTATACTACAGAATTCATGAAAGGGAGTGACTTAGTTTTGGGAAAATCTGTTTTTACGGAGTACATACCCACTACGGTTTATAGGGCTCGTCTAAAAAACATTCTTTTTTCCGTTTGATAAGTCTCAATTCAACTACTACTAGTAGTACCATTACATGTTGGATTTCAAGGTGCATTAGATCACCCGATGCAAGCAGTGTCAAGAGGAAACTAACCAATGCATCTAGAAGTTCATGGAAATTTAGTGGTCATTCATGCATTCGTTCTAATTAATGCCTCGGTAAACATAACTTCTTCAGAAAAACAAGCATACTAATTACTTCTGCAAACTACAAAATTAATTCAACCACTCACCGTCTACCTTGGTTGGAGAGATTTTTAAATTGAGCCATAAACTGGAAAGCAGGGAGTAGTAACTTTTGTCTTGATTACTATTTGTGGCCTTGTATAGATGCAAAATGTATTTTTTTATAGTGGCCTTGTATAAGTAAATGGAGGGAGTACTAAAGGACATATATATTCCAAACAATATGATAATCTCTCTAATTAAGGTACGTAGTAGGGACGAGGAGTAAACGGAGGGAGTAGTAAAATTTTCTCCTCGTGCTATGAGCCACCGCGTGTGTGGGCGAGGGAGCGGGCGTAAGGCGTACATTAGTACTACTACTAGTACTACTCGTAAGCAAGCTTCACCTTGTCCTGCGAGCCACCGTGCCCGTTGGCGGGGGAGACGGCATACTAAGCAAGCTTCTCCTCGTTCTGCGTTCACGGGACACATCAAAAGTACTCCAATGTATAGACCCTTGCCTTTAAGGTAGGCCCCACATGGTTTGCCTCTTTTTTAACATAACTATCGGTGGGAAACGATAACTATGGGATCACAAGAATCCCTACTATGGTTGCGGGCGCGGGGTTGTGAGAAGAGCAGGATTAGTAATTGGCACAAGGATCGTTTACCCAGGTTCGGGCCACGAGGATGCGTAAAACCCTAGTCCTGCTTGGTGGATGTATTGAGTGTTCTTGAGCTCTCGAACTAGCTACGGGTGCTGCATGGTTCGAAATAGACGAATCCTTTTCCCGTACGCCATGGGCCTCCTTTTATAGGCAAAAGGGGCTGCCACAGTGGCACACAGGAGCTGGAAAGCCTACAGTGCTGCGAGCTTATCGCTCGTTATTACAGGACAAGACACATTTAATGCGTGGCTTAGGTGTCCCTTCACTTTATCGGGGACGGGGCGAGGCCCGTCCCGTCCATCACCGCTCTTCCTCGCTTTGACACGCACCCTGGCCAGCAATGCAAGCTGTGCCTGTAGGCAGGCAAGCAGCTGAGGTGGCGCGGTGGTGGAGCCTCCACGAAGATCTGCATGCCGCCACGTAGGCATGTGCTGAGTTGGCCTGGAAGCCGCATGTTGCCACGCAGGTGCCTTCCCAACTGGTTGGGCTAGCAGCTGCATGTGAACGGCGGCGGGGATTTGGTTGGTGCGGGCCTGGCAGCGGCCCCGCTGTCGCCTCTGGCAAGGGTCTTGTCGGGTTGCCCGGCAAGGGTCTTGCCGTGGCGCGCTGGCGTCCCCGGCAAGGATCTTGCTGGGGGTCTTGTGGGTTTCTTTGGCGAGAAGCTTGGTGAGGATTGTTGCCTCTGAATCCCCATCTGATCTCGAGTATTCTTTGTCTTCACAAAGATCTGCACGCCACCATGGAGGTGCCTCCCGAGCCCTGGTCCAACGTGGATATTGGCGTTGGAGACCGTGGGCTCAAGGGTGGCTTGCTCCACTGGTGTGGGCGAGGTGCCCCTGCAAGGGGCTTGCCGGGGCTGCTGAGGCTGCACCGGCAAGGGTCTTGCCGGGGAAACCTGCTTCGTCCATCCGATCTCTATGGCCTTGGTCCTTGGTGTTGCCGTGTTTGTCTCGAGCCTTCAGCTTCTCTCCGGCTTCCCTCCTTTGCCCTGCTATGTGCGGCCGTGGCGAGTGGCTCCGACTGCCCGTGCACAAGTAAAGGGGTCAAAAGGAGAGCCCCTGCTTTTGTACACCGACAGGAGCCCCAAGTCCTGGGCCACACATAAGCGCGACATGTTGTTAGGCTAGGCCCAGAACGGTGCGCGGGCAGGCGAGGCGGATTTTACCGTGGTAATTGCTTCATCCGCTGTGCTTCCCCACGAGCCACATTTGAACGCTCGTCATGCTGAAGCGTGCGTGACGTGGGAGGAATGTGTGGGACGGTTCCCGCACGCATGCGTCGTATCGCAGTTAATGGGAAAGGAGGCGGCCCGCGCCTTCCCCGTAAAAAGGAATAACCGCGGGCGCGCTGCTCACTTTACCCCCCTACTTGCGCCTTCTCCAATCTTAGAACCGCCCCCCCCCCATTTCTTCCTCCTTCTCGAGCCCCCTGCCTCCGTCCACCGTCGCTGTGTTTCCGTCATCTTCTGCTCTCTTGCCTCTCGCAACCGCCATGGCGCCCAAATCCACCAAAAGCAAGGGAGTGGCTAAAGATGTCGGGGCAGCGGAGCAGCCGGAGAGCGAGCTAGTGGCGCGACGGGTGTAGTTCACCTACTTTCCCTCGATGGTCAAGGTGCCCGAGCTCCGGGAGTTCTTCAAATATCTGTGGGGGGGTGAAGACGGGAGGAGAGAAGACGGGGCATCCAGCCAAGCACGTCGTTCCTGCCAGCGCTGGGGCCGCCCCAAATCGGTACCCCTTCTTTGTCGACTACTTCTCCTGCGGGCTCTGTCCCCCCTTTTCTGATTTCTTCAAAGACATCATGCACACCTACGGCTTCCGCCTTCTGGATTTCACCCCGAATGTCGTGGCACGCATGGCTCTGTTCGCACATCTCTGCGAGGGCTTCGTCGGGGTGCACCCCAACACGGCGCTCTTCCGCCATTACTTCTCCCCTCAGATCCAAAAAGGGGGCGCCATCTCTGGCTGCATTGCCTGGATCCCGAGGGCCAAGGGGGCGTACACGGATGGCGCCACGAAGGAGAGGTGGGAAGAATGGTGGGGCCGGTGGTGCTGGATTGAGGAGAAGGACCCGCCAGCATTCTGCGAGGTTCGCCAGGAGTCGCCGGTCCATGCAAGAGATTGGGGCGACGTCGATGCCGACGACGTGAAGCTCACAATCTCCACCACCCGGATTCTTCGTCTCACCCAGGCCGGGCTCACCCTCGAAATGATCGGGGCGGACTTCATCCACCGCCGAATTGCTCCTTTGCATGACAAGGGGAGGCCGTCCTGGCTTTTCGTGAACGCCTCTGACATCATGAGGCTCCGCCCCGGCCTCGACCACAACCTGACGGTGCTGACGCACGCCCATCTCTGCCAACGGATCGTCTAGCTCGAGGTTAGTGACAAAGGGGAGGTTGAGCGGTCCGGCAAGGTCGCAAGGGCTGCCGCGAAGGCCGGCAAGATTGCAAAAGAGCTCGTTTTCAAGTTGCCAGCGGGAGTGGTCCCGCTGAGCAACAATTCTCGCCGGTCCGAGATCATCGACATGATGCCGCTCTTCAACACGCATGGTCTTGACCCGAGCTGGGTCGAGCCAGACGAGCTCAAGGTGCAGGAGTTCTCTGACACCTTGCATGAGGTGTACGTCACTGCCGAGCCATGGCTTATCCAGGACGCCTCTCCGGCGGAGCTGGACTACATCGCCGCCAAGGTGGAGGAGGTGAGGCTTGCCGAGGAGGAGGCGAAGCTCATCGAGGAGGCCGGCAGCGCCGGTGGCATGGAGGACAAGGCCGCGACAGAAGTGGAGGACGAAGAGCTCGCCCGGTGGGCGACAACTGCTGGGGAGGCCAACAGCGCCGGCATCGGGGCTCCCCTCGTCGAGGATGTGGTCGAGGGGTCGTTAGAAGAGGAGGGCGAGGGGGAGAAGACCGCGACCTCCGATCCTCCAATTACCGGGAGAGGGCGAGTCCTGCGGCGGGCCACCTCCAGTGAGCTTGTCCGCCCTGACCGGGCTGCACAGCTGCGGCAGGCTCAGGAGGCTCCTGTGCGCCAGACGAGGGCGGTGGCGATGAAGAAGGCGGCGAAGGCCGTGGCGTCAAAGAAGAAGGCATCCGCTTCTTCGTCGTCGTCCATGCGCGTCGCCAGCAAACATTGGCGCGGGGATCGTGTTTGACTTTGGGCCCCTCAGCCCGGAGAGGAAAAGGAAAACAGCAGAGGAGGAGGAGGAGGAGGAAGAGTAAGCTTTGCTTTCTCCCTGCTCTTGTTTTTTTCTTGTTCCTCCAATAGTGCGGCCCATTCTGAATTATGTTTATCTCGCAAGGACGTGGAGACGCTGGCCCAGAGGGTGAAGAGGGCCAAGATTTCGGCGAGCGACCAGCCCCCGGCAGGCACCTCCAGCACGCCACTGGTGGTGTTGAGCAGCCCGGAGAGCAGCCCCCACCCCAGCCCCCAGCATAAGTCCATCACCCATCCTCCTTCAACGTGCGCAATGCACGATGCTTTGGTACTGACCCTGCCATGGATGTAGGAGGGGAGCAGCAACAAGGGGAGCCGCAGAGGGCTTCTCCTATCGTGCCGCCCCCGTCGACCACGCCGCCCCGAGGGGCGTCCCCGGCAAGGGCACCAAGCGCCGAGGCCATGCGCACGGAGGAGGAGGAGGGCACGAGCACCGGCGGCTTCGCCTTAACGCCAAACCTTGGTGGAGAAGGGACTTCCGCCTCTCGGCCCGGCACGGGTGAGCCACTCGCCCTCCATTTCCGCCCGCGTTGTTTCTTTCTTCTTTTCCTTACTGGCTTTTGATCTTGGTTCTGCCCCGCCCCCTTCTTGGCATTTCAGACTTCTCCTCGATGGACCTAGAGGACGTCGACAGCATCAACAAGGACGTCGCCGAGGATGCCACGATGCACGCCGAGAAGATCGCTGCTGAGGAGAGCGTCAAGGGCGCTGCTGAGGACGCTGCCAAGGGGCCCGCCGAGGAGCCCGGCAAGGGGCCTGCCGGGGAGGCCAACAAGGCTGCTGCTGAGGAGGTGGTAGTCAACGACCTGCCCTCCTCCTCCGCTGCCTCCGGCTCCAGCAGGTACTTGAGGGTGAGCGATGAACTCTTCGTCCACCTCCTGGGTGCATCGAGCACCAGGGCTCCCCTTGAGGGATAGGTGTTCGACTAGGAGGTGCTTGCCGCTGCCGGGCTCGAGATCATTGATGAGCCGGGCGTTGGTGGCGACAGCTCCCAGGAGGAGCGGCTGCTCCAAGCCATGGGTGCCAGCTTCCAGAAGCTCCAGGCGCTCCACCGCGCTCGTTTGGACAAGGCCATGTCCAGGACGGCGGTGGTGGAGAAGGCGGAGGCGGACTTCGAGGGTCGCGTCGCCGAGGCGCAGGACTAGTTCCGCCAGGCTCAAGACAAACTGAAGGCCGCCCAGGGCGAGCTGGCCAAGTGTGACATGGAGCTCACTATGAAGTTGGCTGACGTCAAGAAGGCCCAAGAGATGGTGAAGAACTTGGCCGCCGAAGCCGTCCGGACCCAGTGCGAGGCCGCACTGAACTCCCAGGAGGAGGATCTTCCCGTGTGCGAGGAGAAGATTGCCGCTAAGCTCCGAGGCAAGGACGGAGAGGTGGACAAGCTCGTTGTGCAGCAGACCCAAGAGCTGGAGCAGAGGCATCAGGAGGCACTCGATGCCTAGGCTCTGGTTCACGCCGGCAAGGTGAAGGAGCTATAGGAGCAAGCTTTGAAGCTGTACAAGGAGAAGGAAGCGCTCAACGGTGCCCTGGCGGAGGCGCAGAGCGCGGTCGTCAGCAAGGCTGGAGAACTCTCCGAAACCAACGACTCCATCAGAGACCTAAAGCTAAAGCTGGGGGATCTCGAGAAGGTGCAGTCGGAGGCCAAAGCCCGAGAGGCGATCCTGACCAAGGACCTGGAGACCGAGAAGCAGCTGCGGATGAACGAGACCGCGAACCTCAACGACCACGTGGCGGGCGAGAAACGTTGGCTCGAACGCCTTGCCGCCGTCGAACTCGGTCGCCACGTAGCTGGGCACCATGGGGATGCCGGACATGAGGTACGCCTCGGAGACGAGCCTGAGCCCCAACGCCAACCTGACCCTGTATTTTGAAAGGGTCGTCGGCACCCTGGAGTGGCTTCACTCCAACCGAGCGGCCTCCCTAGCCGAGGAGTCCCGGATGCTCTGCCGGGGTGTCATGACCAAGTTGCTTGCCAAAATAGCGCACTGGCATCCTGACCTCGACTTCGAAGCTGCGCTGAAGAGCTTGCCAGAGGATGCTGACATCGCGGCGCTCAATGAGCATATCAAGCCCATCCTCAGCCGCATCGACAAAATCAAGAGGATGGAGGGCCAGCGCCGGGACTAGGCACCCCGTTCCTTATCACCGCTGCAGGTTCACAACCAAGACAATTGCTATATTTAGTTAGAACCGCGACGGAAATTTATGTAATTTAACTCTGCAATACACTTGACATTATGCATGTTATTTTCCTATTCGATTTTCCTTTGTATGTCCACCCCACATTAACTGGGTAGGCTTGTCGGCGCGTAAACCCATGGCGGTGTTCTGAGGACGGATCCCCATTATCCTGCCGGGTGTGCTTGCTGCCGGGCAAACCACCTTACCGCCCTCAACGTGGCCGCTCGATCTATCGAGCTTGACTCGAGTCAGAGTCGAGAGCGTTGCTGGCGGCGGAAGGCTACCCTGCCGCTCTCTATGCGGCCACTTGAACTGTTGAGTGGAATCAAAACAGAACAAGGGCGTTGCCAATCGTGGGAGGGCCCCTCTACGTACAGGTTTTCCATACATAGGAGGAATCTCCGAGGACGATAACCTTATATTAAGGAGAAAAGTGTAAAGGTTGGCATGACTTAGCTTTTTGGTCGCCGCCTTGGCACCCTCTGTGCTCGCAGGCAGCACCACTCTCTTGGCCGCCTTCTCCGAGGGAGCCGTGGCGATGAAGAACTGCTAGGTCAACTACTAGACCAGATCCTCACAATTGCGCTCCCCTACCTGGCGCGCCAAAGGTGTCGGTGGGAAACGACACCTATGGGATCACAAGAATCCCTACTACGGTTGCGGGGTGCGGGGTTGTGAGAAGAGCAGGATTAGTAATTGGCACAAGGATCGTTTACCCAAATTCGGGCCGCGAGGATGCATAAAACCCTAGTCCTTCTTGGTGGATGTATTGAGTGTTCTTGAGCTCTCGAACTAGCTACGAGTGCTGCGTGGTTTGAAAGAGCCGAATCCTTTTCCTGTACGCCATGGGCCTCCTTTTAAGGCGAAAGGGGCTGCCACAGTGGCACACAGGAGGTGGAAAGCCTACAGTGCTGCAAGCTTATCACTCGTTATTACAGGACAAGACGCATTTAATGCGTGGCTTAGGTGTCCCTTCACTTTATCGGGGACGGGGGCGAGGCCCATCCCGTCCGTCGCTGCTCTTCCTCACTTTGACACGCGCTCTGGCCAGCGATGCATGTGGTGCCATGTAGGCAGGCAAGCAGCAGAGGTGGCGCGGTGGTGGAGCTTCCATGAAGATCTACATGCCGCCACGCAGGCGTGCGCTGAGTTGGCCTGGAAGCCGCATGTTGCCACGCAGGTGCCTGCCCAACTGGTTGGGCTGGCAGCTGCATGTGAACGGCGGCGGGGATTTGGTTGGTGCGGGCCTGGCAGCAGCCCTGCTGTCCCCTCTGGCAAGGGTCTTGTCGAGCGTCCCGGCAAGGGTCTTGCCGTGGCGCGCTAGCGTCCCCGGCAAGGATCTTGCCGGGGGTCTTGTGGGTTTCTTTGGCGAGAACCTTGGTGAGGATTGTTGCCTCTCAATCCCCATCTGATCTCGAGTATTCTTTGTCTTCACAAATATCTGCATGCCACCATCGAGGTGCCTCCCGAGCCCTAGCCCAATGTTGATGTTGGCGTTGGAGACCGTGGGCTCGAGGGTGGCTCACTCCGCTGGTGTGGGCGAGCTGCCCCGGCAAGGGTCTTGCCGGGGAAACCTGCTTCGTCCATCCGATCTCTGTGGCCTTGGTCCTTGGTGTTGCCTTGTTTGTCTCGAGCCTTCGGCTTCTCTCCGGCTACCCTCCTTTGCCATGCTATGTGCGGCCATGGCGCGTGGCTCCGACTGCCCATGCACAAGTAAAGGGGTCAAAAGGATAGCCCCTATTTTTGTACACCGACAATAACACGTCAAGTCGCAATTTGTTTGTTCACCCGTGGTAGACGATCCTCCCTCTACCAAGTGGATAACCAGTACACGTGTCAAATTACCACGTGGGCTGCCTTTTCGTACAGAAATGAGCTCCACCGTGTACCCGCGTGGGTGTGGTTGGGAAAGAGACGGGAGTACATGCGCCGTGCGTGCACCTCTTCTCTTCGTGCATGTCGCCCACCTATGTGGGTTTGTGTGAGAGAGATACAAACCTAGACATAATGCGCCGTCCATCCCCATGCCTCTTCCCAGTCCGACCACCAGTCACCACCATGCCCCACTCCTCCTCACCTTATCTCTCATCTTTCTCCCTCCATTTTTATATACAAGGGGCCACTATCAAAATTACAATTTGCAGATATACAAGGCCACTAACACGAATCGATGCAATTAATGGTGCTTGGCTCGTGGTACTAGCAAAGGAGGACATTAATTATCCCTTGCATGCATGCGGGAGTTTGTAAAAAAAATGCATCTTGATGTTCCGTGCAATGCACGAGCATCTTGCTAGTCCATGAAAACAACACATGGCAAAATTCCACGACGAATGAGGGATTTGAATATGTTGGGAGGGGCTGTTTGGATCTTGCCCGGGGTAGCGAAAATATGGGCGACCCTTTTGTCCACCGGTTCCTTTGCCACCAATGAACGAGGAATGGCTCCGGTGCTCATGCTATCATGCATCCTCCAGCGCGCACGTTGGAGACGAGCTCGCACGAGCTATGTTTTTTTTGTCCCACAACTCCGCCCGCGCCGCCCGTAGACCGACCAGCGACCCACAAATTACGCCATCCAACCGTAGCCGCACACATTATGATAGCAACTCAACCAACCGGACGAAATTCATGCAAACACGTAGACAAACTGATATTTCATATAAACAACGACGGAAATCATATAAAATACCGGATTTTCATACAAACATGACGGATTTCATTACATTCAAATGAACTACGCGGTGCTAGTTCTGGATAGCACAGGTATATAATACCTGGCCTAAATGGTTGCCCGCCGATCGATTTGTGTTCCTCATGTCCGGCAGCACAATCACCGGACTGCCAGGAGTCCCGGAGGTATATGCTTCAGCGCAAAGGACGGCTCGCTTCCCCACTGCACCACTGATATCATTGGCTGATGCTGAAGATGATGGTGGCAGGCACCGGTTCGAGTTCATCACCGACCACTACTTCGCCATGGTCGGCACCAGCTCGAGTTCATCCTAACATTCCCCTCTTCTGTGGAGCCCATGCGGGGTCGACGAAGGTCCTCACAACAAAAGGATCCGGCAAGACACCTGTTGTGTACGCTGGCGTCGCCTCCGTGGTGGCCTTCATGGGACCCAAGTAGCAGCGGCCTCCCGTGTTCTACTTCTCCTCGATGATGGTGGCAGACGCGGAGGCGCTGGCCACCGACTCGTCGCTCTCCGCGCACCCGGCTTTTGTCGCTGCTTGCATGGCACGGCCGCCGGCATGGGAGTCTCAGCCATAGAAATGGGAGACGCAGTACGAGGCGGGGGCATGGACGGCAGCAACGACGCCCGTGCGCCGTTCCTCGTCGAGCTAGCCTGGAGTGGCGAGTTGCTGAACCGCGCGCCGGCTTGGGGCGGCAACTGGCTCCGTGGGCGAGGGGAGGGAGGTGGATCAGCCAGCTGCATAGCTCGTATCCGATGGGCTACCCAGTCGGCTTGGATGCATAATAACTACTCTTCGTAAGCCATTGTAAGAGTGTACAAAATGGTGAAGGAGGAGATAGGGGAGCGGCGGAGGTGTGCGATTCTTGGCTGGCATTTGGCCTCGTTTAAATAGGAGATTAAATAGACGGCAGATGGGAGGAGCTCGGCCGGCATTGTGTTTAATGTTGGCCCAGTCATGAACGGATGTGTGTCCAGATTGGGTTTCTCGACTTCCACACGGGCGGGTTTCATGGAGGTGTTTGAATGCAGCAAGGAGGTGTGTTCAGCCGGGCGTGCAGCGAGTGGCGCTCTCGACTCTGACTTAGGACACCGCGGCGTTCTTCCACTGACGTGTGGGCTCTTTGGGTACATGGCCTGCATGTCAGTGACCCAACGCAGGCAGCGCACAGCAGAGGAACCTTTGGTGGGCCAGGGCTGTCAGAAGCGGGCATTTCATAAACCGATGATTGTTCATTGAGTGTGATGTCATCTTTTTCATCTAGATAAGCCTACTATTGTAACGCCCCGGATTCGATGCGCCAGGTGTCCGCCAGTTATTCGTCGTCGTTGCCATGTCATTTGCTTGCGTGTTGCACTTTGCCATGTCATCATCTGCATTTCATATCATGTCATCTTGTGCATTTCATTTTGCATACGTGTTCGTCTCATGCATCCGAGCATTTTCCCCGTTGTCCGTTTTGCAATCCGGCACTCCTATGTCCTCTGCCTCCCCCTTTTACCTCTTCTCATGTGCGGGTGTTAAACTTTCTCGGAATGGACCGAGTCTTGCCAAGCGGCCTTGGTATAGCACCGATAGACCGCCTCCCCCGAAATTCCCACAGTCCAAACCCTAGCCCCGCTCCCCTCGCGCGCCAGACATGTCCAACCCCGCCGGACATGTCCAGCCTCCACCTCGCTCCGGCCAATCGCGGCCTGCCACGTCATCCGCGCCGCCGCTAGCCAACCAGACGCCGCCACCTCACCCGCGCCCGCACCTCTCTCTCTCCTACCTCCACGCAGTCTGCTGGAGGCCCTCCTGCCCGGTCGGCCGCCGCCGCCGGCCAGCGCCCCGCCTCCGGGCCAGCGCTTCGCCCTCGGCCGTGCCTGCTCGCCGCTTCCCGCCGCCCGGCCTGCAGCTCGATCGCCGCCTCCGCGCCCAGGCGCCTCGCCCGCCGCCGAGGCCCGATCCGCCGCCGCCATCTCTGCCTCCCCTCGCGGCGCGCCATCTCCGCAGCCCCTCCGACCACCTCCGCCGCCTCCCGGCGCCTCCCGAGGTCCGATCCACCGCCGCCCGCGGCCTCCCGCTTCGTCGCGCCCGCGCCCGCCGCGCCTCGGCGGATCCACCGCCCCCGCCTCGCCCCGACCTCGCCGGCGCTAGCTCCGGCCACCCTGGTCCCAACTCCAGCGAGCCCGGCCCGCCTCGACCCGAGCCCCCAGATCCAGATCCATTTCGCGAGGTGGTTATTTCTGCTAAGTCTCGTATATTTTGACATTATCATGCCATGTTCGTTGCATCATATATCCGTATCTGTAGCTCTGTTTCATGCGTGTAATATGTCAAATTGTTCGCCCCAGTGAGTACTTCATTTCCTTCCATTGCATCATGTTAATTTGAGCTCATCTTGATGCCCTAAATGTTGTTGGAAGAGTGCATGTTGATGTTAATCTGCTGAAACTGTTATAACTTGCTTATTTGTCATTTTTGCCATGTTTGATGTGTGCATCCTATGAGGTTGATGTCTACATGTGTTTTGATCTATGCCATGCCATCTCCAGTGGTGCCATCCATGTATTTTTGTGATGCTTTTAGTGAGTGCATCAAGCTTGTTCTAGGGTACTTGTTGTTGCTGTTTTCCTGACTGATTCTGTTATATTTTGTTGCTATGTAAACCTGCTGCTACAAGTCATTTCGTGCATATTCTGGAGATGTTCACTAAGGAGGAATTGTTATACATGTCTTGCTCTATCCATTCATGCCTCTGGTTGCATTTATAGCCTGCTGTAACATGTTGTAATCTTGCTCCAAACTTGCTAAATAATGTTGTTGTCATCCTGTTAACATTAAGTTCAGTTTTGGCCATGTGCTTTTCTAGTAATCCATGCACCCTATGAACTTTCTCTTGCCATGCTTAGCTTCATAAACATGTCTTCTTACTGTTGGTTGCCTTGCCAGGCCATGTATTGCTCTGTGGTGAGTGGATTGAGCTCACCAACATGCCTACTTATTGTTGTTCCTGCCATGTATGAATCTGTCATATCTTTTGCCATGTTTACATGGGTGCCATCATATCTTCTGATCCTTTTTGGCTCATGGCCAGTAAGGACTTTTGTTCTATGCATTTAGTAATATCATGCCATGCCTTTGTTTGCCATGATACGTTCCTGTAACATGTTGTTTGCTTGCTCTAAACATTGCAACCTGATGTTATTTCCTGATAAGTCTGAAACTGTTGTTATTTGCAATCTTCCCATGTCCTTTTGAGCATGTTCTAGTGATTTCTGGAGATAGCTCAGTGTTCATGTTTTGTTATGCTTTACCTGTACTTCATGCCCATGCCTTTTGTTTTCATATTGTGGTAATGTAGTATGTTGTTTTGATGCTTGCAATATGCCTAGTTGCTGTTTTGGACAGATTGTTGTTATGACTTGTATAGAGTGTTTGTGTTGAACCGTTGCTCCGTTTTGAGTGTGCTCTATATGAAACTAGATGACCCGTTGCGCCAATGGCGCAAAGGGCGAGAGGGAGTCAAGTATTGAGAGAATATTCAGACACTCAAGTCTCTACTGCTCGTACATAGAACTCATCAAATATGGCTGGATTCTGGTCTGGAAGTTCAATAGTCTTGCCCCAAATGCCCTCTCAACATAAATTCTAGTTGCTTCTTATTTTTGGGCAAAGTGAACTTTTTCTGGCCACTTGACTCGGGAATGGTCTTGGCAAAGGTAGCCTACGGAGGATAGATGCTGTCAAGTCGATAATAGCCCGTGTTGCATCCATGTTGATTGAGAGTATAGTGGCAAGAAGGAGGTTTCCCTTCAGCCTACCTAACAAACAGAGAAATGGTATTGAAGTCAAGAGAGAAAACAAATGCAGAGAGGAAGATGGGAGGATGAAGGCGCGAGGTATTCACATGTTGGTTTAGAAATATTTTTATGACATCATAGCTTGTCGGTTGATTGAATGACAACATACAGGAATCAGGAGCGTGCATCGTTGAAGAAAATATAAAAACAACCATAACATAATCATGACTTTTCAAAACATCGCCACTTATTTGGTATTATCAAAAAGTATTCTCTGTTTTCCAATTACACAAGGTAAGGCTAGCAGTAACACAAGTATTCAATTGTAAGAATTAAAGTAAGTCATTTACATAGACTGCCATTAGCTCATGGGCAAGGTCTGCTGCTAATGGATCACCACTAAGAACAGGAAGTGTTGATGAACCATTCGGCTTCAACATATCAATTAGGATGGATGGTTACACTGAGTACATGACAAAATGTATTGCATTCAAAGATATTAGCAACACCATCTTTAGACAGTGCTAGTATCTGGAACACACCAATGCAGAGAGTAAAGTAAGTTAACTTTACCAGAGCGTTGAATACTATCACTCGTTCATGAGATATCCTAAAGTCAACACCTGCAAAAAGGAATCAGCGAAAATCTGGATTCAATTTTTAGTAGGTAGCCCTGCAGCTGCGTAATAAAAATCCTTAATTGGTCTATATAAGTTTCCAAATAAATAGAAGCTTGGACACATAAAAACATCAAAAGGTGATCTAACATAACCTCGCATCACATGATTTAGATGGGGAAAACTGTTGAAGAAGTATACAATTATACTTTTGCAAGAGAACTCCATACCTAATGTGTAGTACATTATGGGGTGGAATTAGAAGCACAACATCCATATTTCACCAATAACTCAACCCGCAAAGGACCTGCAGAAGAAGAGGAGCAAAGCGAAGCCAAATGGAACCCCAGCGAGACCAAGTGTGAGATGCACTCACTTCCCATCCCACAATAGTATCTACAATCTCTTAACAAAGATCAATCAAGCATCCAGAAGTAGTCCTAAACCCAAAGAAATCAAGCAGCTATACATAAATAATTAGGGGGCATTTATAGTGTGTAAAACATTGAATCAGTAGCTAACCTCAAACCATATCCATGCTCTCTCCTCACGAGACTGCCGCCATAGTGTTTCAAAAAATCAGCAAATGGCAGTCACTTTATAAATGTTGCTCTTCGTATTTGTAAAGTAAAACCGGGAAGATTATGCTATTTGTCAATAGGTACATTACAAATCTTGTTCACGCTAACAGCATTGCTATTGGATCCTTGCAATCACAATTCATGTTTAAGAAATACTACTAAAAAGAATGAACAATATACTTCCAGATACATGGACAGTACCACAAACAAAACAAATGAAAATTACAGAGGAGCATGAGGAGAGGGAGGGAGCAGGACAAAGAAGGACCTCGTGAGGATTATCAAACCATCACAAATCAAATAGATGACATATTAGAAATAGCAAGTATATATAGTAGTTGAAGTGCTCCTTACCTCTCCCAGTAGCTATTCAGAAATACATCTGAAAGATCGAGGATGTCGCCTAAGGGGGGGTGAATAGGCGCTTTAAAATAATTACGGTTTAGGCTTGAACAAATGCGGAATAAACCTAACGGTTAATTTGTCAAGCACAAAACCTAAAACAACTAGGATCACCTATGTGCACCAACAACTTATGCTAAGCAAGATAAGCAAATATGTGATAGCAAGATATATGACAAAGAACAATATGGCTATCACAAAGTAAAGTGCATAAGTAAAGGGCTCGGGTAAAAGATAACCGAGGCACACGGAGACGACAATGTATCCCGAAGTTCACACCCTTGCGGATGCTAATCTCCGTTTGGAGCGTTGTGGAGGCACAATGCTCCCCAAGAAGCCACTAGGGCCACCGTAATCTCCTCACGCCAAGACAATGCAAGATGCCGTGATTCCACTAAGGGACCCTTGAGGGCGGTCACCGAACCTGCATAAATGGCAACCCTTGGGGCGGTCACGAACCCAGACACTTTGGCAACCCTTGGGGACGGTCACGGAACCGTCAAGATGCTCGGGCGATCTCCA
The DNA here is from genome assembly GCA_021437245.1 of Aegilops speltoides. NCBI lineage: Eukaryota > Viridiplantae > Streptophyta > Magnoliopsida > Poales > Poaceae > Aegilops > Aegilops speltoides. The sequence goes on from CM038141.1 coordinate 164,261,493, forward strand.
CAACCTAATTGAGACCCCGACGCTTGCCGGAGCTTTACACCACAATGATTGAGCTCGAACACCACCAACCATCTAGGCGCCCAAGCACGCAAGAGGAACAAGCTCAAGGGCACCAAGCACCCAAGAGTAATAAGCTTCAACTTCACTTCCACGTATCACCGTGGAGAACTCAAACCGATGCACCAAATGTAATGGCAAGGGCACACGGAGTGCCCAAGTCCTTCTCTCAAATCCCACGAAGCAACTAATGCTAGGGAGGAAAATGAGAGGAAGAACAAGAAGGAGAACACCAAGAACTCCAAGATCAAGATCCAAGGGTTCCCTCACATAGAGGAGAAAGTGATTGGTGGAAATGTGGATCTAGATCTCCTCTCTTTTCCTCAAAACTAGCAACAATCCATGGAGGGATTGAGAGTTAGCAGTTTCAAGAAGGTCAACAATGGGGGAAGAACACGAGCTCAAAGGATAAGGTTCAATGGGAAGAAGACCCTTTTATAGGATCTCCGAATCCAACCGTTATGTCTTCGAGGTCGTGCACAAGCGATACTACTGCTTGGAGGAGCGGTACTACCGCTTAGCACGCTCAAAACAGCCCAAACGAGAGAGAAACACGAGTTTTTGGTCCGGGGCGGTACTACCGCTTAGGAGCCACGGTAGTACTGCTCTGGAGCGGTAGTACCGCTCAGGAGTTGCGTAGTACCGCTCTAGAGCGGTAGTAAAAATTACATCCGCTCTAGTCGCGGTAGTACCGCTGCAGCCTTCACCAAAACAGCCACAACTTTTGCAAACGGACTCCGAATTTGATGAAACCAAGTTTGTTGGAAAGCTAGCGACAAGGGCTAACACAATCTTGAAAGAAATACCAATAATAAGCAAATGAGAAAAGGCCCAAAATAAAATGGTGAGAACCCTTCCTCGGAGAAGACCGTAAAACCTCCAACACCGAAAACATCATAGAAGACGATGCAAACTCCGCTGATGAACTCAAGCTTGTCATGAAGATGACCATAAGCTCTAAGACTCACAAAGAGAATCAAACAAGAACCAAGAAACATGATGCAAGGATGCAATGGTTTGAGCTCTCGATTTAACGATACGATCAAGCTACTCACTTGAGAGCCCCCCTTGATAGTACGGCTATCGATCCTATAACCCGGTCTCCCAACTACCACCATGAGACCGGTAAAATAGAAAACCTATCAAGGGTAAACATTTGTCTTGCACATGGTCCACTTGAGCTAGATGATGACGATCTTGACTCCCTCAAGTTGGACCACCTTTCTTGATTGCATTGGCTCGATGAAGACTAGATGATTGCTCCCCCATAGTCCACTATGGGTGAGCGACTCTTCAGCACATCTTCACAAGTCCATTGACACCACAATGGATGGCAAGATTCAAACTTGATTGCTCCCCCATACTCCATTATGGGTGAGCCACTCTTTGTGTTGCTCCACTTGAACTTGCACACTGCAAACTTGATGACGATCACCACTTGATGTCATCCTCCATGGGTTGTATGGGATCTTCCTCTTGACGCAAGACCATGGAAACATACCTAACCCCACAAAGAACTCTCACGTAGACCATGGGTTAGTACACAAAGCGTAATGGACAATGCTTACCATACCATGGGAACACTTGGTCCCACTCGGTACATCTTCTATGCTTTGTGAGTTGATCAACTTGATTCACTCTTGACTTAGTCTTGATCAACCTTGAATCTTTCCAACTCTCTTCATTTGGATGATGTCTTGAAGATAAATATGAATGATCACACAATCTTGTTCTTCAAGACATGCTTGCAATAAGCTCAACACTCACATGACCAATCTTTGGATAATTCCTTAATAGCACCTTGGTCAACCCATAAACTCCTTGAAACCAACACATGGACTTCAAGAAATGCCTATGGAAACATCCTTCAAATATAACTCGATGCAACCATTAGTTCATAGAGAATGTCATCAATTACCAAAACCACACATGGGGGCACCGCATGTCCTTTCAACATCGACGGCGATACAGCTTCCAGTATCACAAGCAAGAATACAAAGATCATGTGCTACATACATGTCAGGTCAAGGCAAAATAGTCCATATCACCAAGACATAGTACATCTAAGGTTACAGAGCTCCAAGAACATAACTGGGACTTACGGTTTCAGCAAACTATTTTTAGGAGTCAACAATTCCAGTTCAAAACTTAACTGCTAGAGACATGACCTTTTTTGAAATATCATTTATATTTAAAATAGAGTTACCTGGAAAAAAGCACGCAAGGTTCGGTTTTTATGTGACAACGCAAAAGGCTTTGAGGAATTTTGTTAAACTAGTAGCAGGTGCCATGTAAGCACAGTTAAATAAGCTAACACAACTCCTGGTATCAGACGATTCCGAGGAAACACAAGACATGCAGGGGTTGTTTGCAATTCCGGCGACGATGTGGCTCGAGCAGGTCAGCAAGCACATGATGATTCCCAGGCTGGGAAGAGTGTAGATAAACCTGCATAAAAAGTGATCTCCTAATCAAAATAGCCATCCCATAGTACATACAGTATATTCATAAGAAATTCCTAGAATACTCTTGGCATGGCAAAAAGGCATGAATTCTCTAGTTTCTCAGATCCAACATAAAAAACATGGTAGTAGTATAAATCATCCGGTGTGCAGCGCGGCGTCCACGTCGTAACGACGAAGCTAGAGGAAGATGTCGATCACCACAGACGTCCTAAGTTGGGGAAAGTGATTGATGAGCACAAATCAATCTGTAGAGCCGGAGAGGCGACCACCGCAACCACCGAATGGCACTTGCATCCACTCCATCCACTGCCCTTTTATTTTCGCCGCTGCACACGAATTCAGTGCATCAACAAATGAATAATATTTTTGTTTTCAAATCAACAATTTAACTACAAATATACTTGACAGGGTTTGCAAGATATGATCCAACAATTTGTTGGTTTTGGGGTTTCCTTGTTGCTTTGCTCCCCCGGACTGTGTGGATTCCTTAGAAAGATTAATCTATAAGATTTAATTTAGTAAAAGGGTAGCACTATTTTGCCTTGGTCATAGGCCCTTGGTCCATATGATTTTAAAAATGCATAAAAATGAATTATTTAAAAGTGTGACTGAAAGCTAACTTAATTGGGCATACATGCAAGGTATATAACTTATTTACGAATAACGCAAACTATAAGGGCTAAGATGTAAAATGACCAAAGAGATAAGGGTATCCCGTCACGCTCTGTGCATCTCCTCTCATATACACAAAAACATCGCCAGCTCAATAGTGTGAGTTGCACAGGTGGCAGGAAGGGACCCCGCACCTCGGCACGTCGTGGAGGGTTGCTGCCGTGTGTCACTGCACTGCGCCTCACTACGGCATGCGGTAGCCACGCCGCGCACTGTCGCAACAAAATGTGAGCTCTTCGACACCCACCGCACGAGGTCGACCTACGAACCACCTACACCGCCGCGACGCGCTGCGTGACCCCCTCCATTGTCTCATGCTCGCTGTCGTAGTGTCGTGTGTGCTCCGTCCCGGCCGTTGCCATGGCCGTGGAGTGGGGCAAGATCCGTGGAGGCGCGCATGGGGCGAGCATATCAACCTACACTCATTAGTTCTGGCCGGGCGTCATTTGGACTGGGCGGCAAAGATGGCGAATTCCAGAGCCTCGGGTGCCTCAGGTTCGGTTCCTTTGCTTTGCTATTGCTGTTTGGGGTTGTTGTGCGTTTCCTTGGCTTGTTCTACCTGAATTGAGCTTCCCTGGAGAGTAATGAGTTCCTGGGTGGATACTAAAGTAAAGATGTGGACTTGGGTATAATTCAAGGAGACCCGACATTGTTTTCTAGCACTAAATAACTTTTAGTAATATCGTTGTCTAGGTTGATTGTTTGGCACTTTTGTTATGCCTTGATGAAATCCAAAAGGGCATAGAGAATTTCTAGTAGTTTTGATAGTTTGGTTGATACATTATCTTTTCCTTTCCTTTTGGATGTTTGCAAATTCCAACCTGTTTAGTGGGGGAAAATGCTCGATTTGGTGCACCTCAAATTCTCAAATTCGGTGTTGAATAATCACAATGTGTTTTATCTTCACTTCTTATGGTTGTGAGCACCCTGGCTTCCTACCCGCTGTAAAACTCTTGGTTCATTGATGAAATGGAACAGGGTGCTGTAGTCCATGAAGCTCCTATATTTTGAGAAATAAAATCTTATGGTTATATTGTAAATTGGTGCTAGCACGTCAGGCAAGTGGTGGATCCCTGATCCCTGCATGTAGTACCAGTTTAGATATAGTAATGCTGGTTAAATTGACTCATGATCAACTGCTAAAGCCTACCGCTATAAATTAAGGTGAAAGGCCCCTTGAATTGTATGCATCGGTCACATAATAAATCCTTTGTGCAGGGAGTTCTAGCGACGCATTATACAGGGAGCTATGGCATGCTTGAGCTAGGCCATGGATCACAGTGCCTTGCCAAGGTGAAAGGCTTTACTACTTTCTGCATGGTTAATGGAACAGGTATGTCTCACAGCATTGGTGTTTGCTCTTCTTGATGAGCATTGCTAAACGGACGACCGGCTGAAATGCGGATGACATGCTATATCCAACCATCCGTGGGCAAGTCTACACAGTAGCATACGGTTGGATTAGCTGTCGGGCGAGTGTCGTTCAGCCGAACATCGTTCATGGAGTACTTCCGCTTCTTGATGCCCCATGACTAATGAATGAATTTTGCTACTCAACACAAACATTAGCTATCTGTGTTGTGGGACACTGCTTCCTTCTTGTGTTAAAATGACAATGACTCTATTTATGTGGAATAATCATCCAGGTATTTAAATAATAATCATCTAGGTATTTAAAGATTGTCCACGTACACATTTACAACCTGTTAGGGTCCTTGTGTGTGCGCTGCGTGTGCCTCTAGTATGGCCATCTATTAGTTGACAAATGAGTATCCATGAGAGGTTACCACTTTACATGCAGTGCTTCCAGCCTTGTAGGCCTCACCAGAAGTCCCTTCGCCATCTTCACTGTGATGACTATCTCACAAACATCTTTCTTAACTAATAAAAGCAACAGCTAAGGTAAATAAACTCATTTTCACATGTCATGAGAAACTGATTTCTTCAAGTTGCCCAAAAAACAGTGTACTGATACACAGAGAGACTGTACAATTGTTCAGGCTACTTTACAAATTAATTTTGGAACAGACTAAACATATCAGGATGTACACCAGTTGACTGTGAAGAAAAGAAATCATCATCTACTAATACTCTACTAAATGAACTACATCCATTCACATCTCTAGTATTGTATTATACATGCCAGAGAATGACTAACAGTATTTGTTCTTCTCTGGAAGCTGTCAAGAAAATACAGTTAGTAGAAAAGTTAGAAGGATTTTGAGCTCTAAACTCCAGTTATCAATACACTTGACTGCCTACCGATCTCCAACCGGTTAATTTATGGATCATCAAATTTACCTATAAGTGGGCAATTGTATGTAAGATGTGACTTGCTTGGATGCATTTCATTAATAAATATGTAAATAAATGTTAGGACTTGCTTGCATATCTGGATATTTATATTCACATACAGAGACAATATACCTTCAACTCACATGTAGGACAAGAATGTATAGTCACAAACTCACAATTCCATGGCAGCAAAAATCTTCAATAATCTGTGAACTCCATAAAACAATGATATCTTGTTTTGTTGATATATTGACATATAGAGTTAGCAGATGTGGTTGATAGGGGAGGAGAAACAACCATCAATTGTGCTAATGTCACCTCTCCATAGTACCATATGTCCAAAGGCACTCAAGTAAAAAATTATAACACAAAAACGACAAACGGCACTGGGAGTTTGGAGCCCATCCATCTGATTTAGATGATCTGGGAAAGAGCATTGATTTTGCCCTCTTGTGGATTTAAAATACAATCAGAAAAGTTCAGTTAACTTCTGAATAGGCGCTTTAAGCTCATCCAACTTCCTTAGTATTTTTTTGAACTGACAACTTCCTTAGAGTTCTTTTGTTACAGACATTACCAATTCATTTTTCTAGTACGCAATAGTCAAAAAATAGGAACTGCTAGTACATCATGCATATACACAGTATATCAGAAAGCATGGATAGAGTTCTTTTGTTATTAAAATGCTCCCTCTTGTGAGTTTAATAGCAGTTAAGGATAAAATCCTGGGTCGCTAGAGTTCTTTTGTTAATAGCAGTTTTGGTAGAAAATGCAAGCTTCAGCTAGCACCAAGTCATAAACTTACAGTAGATACTTCCTAGAAGAAGTAGGTTATCAGTCCGTCGTGGATTTTTCTCATAAACAATGTTATCATGCTCTGAAGCCTCTCTGCAGCTACAGTCACTCCTTCAGCTGTAGGCATTGAAATTGTAGCCCAAACAAACACACTCTAAGTAATACTAAGTAATTGGTTAGGAATAATATGTAACACATATATAAATAACCAAGAGATATGGAAACTCATATGCATATTTTATTTGATAGTAGTTCTTTATCTAAGATACCTAATTCCATGTAACAGAGATGCCTAGACGGCCAAAAAAATCGAATCACCAGAGCTTACCTCTCAAACTATGGCACATCTCAAAGCAGATAAACCTGCCTAGGAGACTTCGACCACGGCAACGCCTCTGCTTACATCCAACGGCGGCAAGCAAGACCTGCAAAGGTGAGCCTGCACATCAACACATGCTCAAAGAAGCGAGGACATAGCAGATCGAGGAAGGGGAAAGGGAAATCTTGCCTTGACCAACCACGCGATCCCATCCATGCCGTCCACACACGTCAACCCGTCCTGCTGCCCCTCGTGTGGGCCGCTACCGCCTCAGGTTGATGATGTCGCAGAGTGTCTTCCTCCTTGTCAAGGTAGCGCCACCGCCGACGCATTCCTGGTCTGTGCCATCGCCGTCTGTGGTGAATCGATCGGGCGGTCAAAAACGTCAGGCGCGAGCGATGCCTTCACATATGCAGGTGGTCTAAATAAGGCGCGTACATAAACAAAATTGTAAATGTCAAAAAATTCATTTTTTCATTGATGCATGTTAATTCTGAAGGGCATAAGAAGGTTAAACTATAAAATATAAGCACCGTCACCATCAGATAGCTTAATTCATAAATCCTGGCACCTCCACCAAGCAGCTATTTCACATCTTCAGTACAAAAAAAAGAATGTTTATTTGAAATGATTGACATGTGGTTGATGATTATTTAAATCACAGAGTTTGCTCTGTCGTGCATCAACATAAACAGTGAAAAAATAGAACAAAACACCTTTTTATGTAGAGGAGGCGAGCAGACTATTGAAAAAGATGGCATATATTTCTGCATATTACTGAATCTGAAGCGGAGTACTGGCTGACCTTGCAAAGACTCCTTTTCTCGAGGGAGTTAACCCATACATATTAGAGGTGAGTAGAGAGAGGTTGTACTTGTCACCGGCTTCATACATATTAGAGGTGAGTAGAGAGTGGTTGTACTTGTCACCGGCTTCCACGCAGCCGCACCATAAACACGAAGCTGAGAGACCATAAGCACGAAGCTGAGGCTGCTTTCAAAGATTACACAGGTTACTCTCCAGGAAGAAATATATAATTTATAGAATTATATTGACATAGCAAAATCTTTTGATCTACATGATTCCACTAAGATTGGTTTTGCCTGGGCCGGGGACCCATTCAGAACTATAGGATAGCAAAATCAACAAATCAAACAAACTGCAAGACAATGGGAAATGTTGGGGCAATGCAAGACCAGTAGGAGGGAACCTATGATAGCACTGTGGATTCAGTTGGGGGTGATGAATCCTGAGATCTCTATCGCCAAAAAGTCCATCCTCTGAAATTACTCTCAGTTAGATCAAGATAGTTCGGGTTTCCAAGCCTGTGCAAAATTTCTAATCCCTCACATGCTTCTGTAGATAAGCTATTCAGCTTTTTACATACTTGGAAGGGGAAACCACAAGCGCTAGCAACCTCAAGCAGAGGGGGCGTACCAGGAGGTGGATGCCTCGTAGGCAACGCGGAAGTCGTCGGAGGAAACAGTCGCAGGTGCAGGCGTCGCGCCGGTGTCCATGGCGACGCCGCACACCAGCAGTTCGAGCGGCTAGGGTTAGCCGTTGCCTCGACCAACTGCGCCGCCCGAACACGATATCCGTCGCGCCGCCATGACCACGGCCTCCTCCTCGTCCTCCTCGCGCATCTGCCATCATCGCAGCCACTCCTTCTGCCAAGCACAAGTGGCGGCGTCGGGGGACTGGAGGGAAAGAGGAAGCCTGTGAGGGGATTGGGCTGGAGGCGGCGGCAGGGGAGGAGGGCGGGGTCGCGGGGAGCCGGTGAGGGCGAGGCCCAGGAGGCGGCAGCGCCACGGGAGGAGGCGGGGGTCGCGGGGAGGAGGTGGCGGCGGCGCCAGGGGAGGAGGCGGGGGTCGCGGGGAGGGGGTGGCGGCGGCAGGAGAGGAGGCGGGGGGTGCGGGGGAGGCGCGGCTCGGGAGGAGGAAGCGAGCGAGAGGGAAGGAGCGCTCGGGACCTTATCCATTCCCTCGTCGCTATAGTAACACGCGCACTGTTCATGAACGAATAAAAGGAGACGCGGCTGTCATCGAGGATATCAAACTACAGCTGAAACTGTGGTTTTCTCGTCATGTAATAGTGTCATGTAAGAGAGGGGCAAATTCTGTTGCCCATGAACTTGCTACTTTGGGCCGATTGTGCGAGGCTGACCACTCGATGCAGTGGCACTATGATGTTCCTGCCACGCTTGTGGCTTCTCTTCAGGGCGATTTGCCTGGACATCGTTAATGTTAAAGCTATGCTTTACTTCAAAAAAAAAGGAGACGTGGCTATAGCCGCTAGTAGGGCGAGTGGATTCATCTTTTACTATGTAAACTTGCTTGATTTGGCATGTAGTTTCATATTATCATGTTGCATTCATGTTTTGCGAGTGTTTGTTTGATGTTTGGGTGCATTTTGCTTCAACGCCATGTTTAACTTGTTTTGCTCATATCTTCTAGGCCGTAGCTCCGAATTAAATGAACTTTATATGTAATTTGACTAGAATCTCGTGTAGATCATCTTGGTGCATATTAACTTACTGTTTAACAACTCCAACTTAATGTTTATTCTGTTCTGGACCAATTTCGAAATTTGCATATGAGGACTTACCGGAGTTGTTATATGTTGTTTTCGGCCTCATTTAAACTTCCTTTGATGTGTTGCTCTTGTTTGCATCGTCTCTTGCCATGAGTAGCCTCATCTAGCTTTGTCATGCATCATGCTTGTTGTGCATTATGTCTTGTCTATGTGTGGTGTGTTTACCATGTTGTGCGCTTCTTCTCGATAGTTCCGCTTTAGTTGCGATCGTGAGGATGTGTTAAATCTCACGCTTGGTTCGTCTTCGTGGCTTCATCTTCTTCATGGACTCGTTCTTCTTCCTAGCGGATTTCGGGCAAGATGACCGCTACTCGATCTCACTACTATCATTGCTATGCTAGTTGCTTCGTTCTATCGCTTTGTCGTTACCTATCTTTTGCTCATCAAGCCTCCCAAATTGCCATGAACCTCTAACCTTTGACACCCTTCCTAGCAAACCGTTGTTTGGCTATGTTACCGCTTTGCTCAGCCCCTCTTATAGCGTTGTTAGTTGCGGTGAAGTTGAAGATTTCTCCATGGTGGGCGTGGTTTATGTTGGGATATCACAATATCTCTTATATTATTAATGCATCTATATACTTGGTAAAGGGTGGAAGGCTCGGCCTTATGCATGGTGTTTTGTTCCACTCTTGCCGCCCTAGTTTCCGTCATACCGGTGTTATGTTCCCGGATTTTGCGTTCCTTACGCGGTCGGGTGATTTATGGGACCCCCCTGACAGTTTGACTTGAATAAAACTCCTCCAGCAAGGCCCAACCTTGGTTTTACCATTTGCCTCACCACCACCTACTTTTCCCTTGGGAGTAATTAACCCAAGGGTCATCTTTATTATAGCCCCTCCCCCCGGGCCAATGCTTGTCTAAGTGTTGGTCCAAACTAGAGCACCGTGCGGGACCATCCCTTGGCAACTTGGGTTACGTTGGTACATGTACGCTTAGCTTATCCGGTGTTGCCCTGAGAACGAGATATGTGCAGCTCTTATCGGGATGTCGGTGCATCGGGCGGTCTTGCTGGTCTTGTTTTACCATTGTCGAAATGTCTTGTAAACCGGATTCCGAGATCGATCGGGTCTTCCGGGAGAAGGAATATCCTTCGTTGATTGCGAGAGCTTATCATGGGCTAAGTTGGGACACCCTGCAGGTATAAACTTTCGAGAGCCGTGCCGCGTTTATGTGGCGATGGAAATTTGTTAATGTGCGGTTGTAGATAACTTGACACCGATTCAATTAAAACGCATCAACCGTGTGTGTAGCCGTGATGGTCTCTTCTCGTGGAGTCCGGAAGTGAACACGGTTTACGGGTTATGTTTGGCGTAAGTAGGAGTTCAGGATCACCTCTTGATCATTGCTAGCTTCACGACCGTTCCTTTGTTTCTCTTCTCGCTCTCATTTTGCGTATGTTAGCCACCATATCATGCTTAGTCGCTGCGCAACCTCACCACTTTACCCCTTCCTTTCCCATTAAGCTTTGCTAGTCTTGATACCCATGGTAATGGGATTCTTTGAGTCCTCGTGGCTCACATATTACTACAACAACGATTGCAGTACAGGTTATGCGATGATCATAACGCGAGAGCGATGATTACTTGTTTGGAGTTCTTCTTACGCTTCTTCTTGATCGGGGATAGGTTCGGTGTGTCGCAGACTCGGGCTAGCGAGGTGGATGTCATTTGAGTTTCTGTTTGTGTTTCATCCGTAGTCGGATGTTGATCTTATGTATGATGATGTTGTATTCGTGTGGCATTGTATGCCTTTTGTATGTATCCCCATCTACTTATGTAATGTTGATGTAATGATATCCACCTTGCAAAAGAGTTTCAATATGTGGGTCTATCCTTGGTGGGACCTTCGAGTTCCTTTTGGATAGGGTCGCATATTGGGCGTGACACAAGTTGTCATTTTCTTCTCCGTTCTTTTCATTCAACACTTTCAATTCTTTCCGGAGGTTTTGTGTCATGTCTTCATCAAGTATCATTCCATCCTCTCAAGCTCGTGTTCTATTTCCCCATGTTTCAGCCGAAGTGCTGCCTAAATCCTTTCAGTCTTATCCATTTCTTTTCTCATTCTAACCACTCCGGTTAGAACGAGTGTTTTCATAGTCTATCTGATTCAGTGAGCTTTCGATTCTCGTCATTCTCGTCGTTCCTCTCTTCTTCTCGAGTGCTCTCGATTCTTTGCTTCTTCTTTGAGTTCTTGTTTCACCTCATCCCTTTTTCCCTTTTGTCTCGGTCCTAAGATCTCGGGACGAGATCTCTTGTTAGTGGAGGAGTGTTGTAACGCCCCGGATTCGATGCGCCAGGTGTCCGCCAGTTATTCGTCGTCGTTGCCATGTCATTTGCTTGCGTGCTGCACTTTGCCATGTCATCATCTACATTTCATATCATGTCATCTTGTGCATTTCATTTTGCATACGTGTTCGTCTCATGCATCCGAGCATTTTCCCCGTTGTCCGTTTTGCAACCCGGCACTCCTATGTCCTCTGCCTCCCCCTTTTACCTCTTCTCATGTGCGGGTGTTAAACTTTCTCGGAATGGACCGAGTCTTGCCAAGCGACCTTGGTATAGCACCGGTAGACCGCCTGTCAAGTTTCGTGCCATTTGGAGTTCGTTTGATACTCCAACGGTTAACCGAGTAACCGTAAAAGCCTCCTTCTCTTTGCAGCCCAACACCCTTTCCAAAGTGGCCAAAAACCCATCCAAAGCCCCTCCATGCTCTCGGTCGTTCGATCACGATCACGTGGCCGAAAACCGTGCTCCATTTGGACTCTCCTAGCTCCCTCTACCTATAAATATGTGGTCTCGCCCGAAATTCCCGCAGTCCAAACCCTAGCCCCGCTCCCCTCGCGCGCCAGACATGTCCAACCCCGCCGGACATGTCCAGCCTCCACCTCGCTCCGGCCAATCGCGGCCTGCCACGTCATCCCGCCGCAGCCGCTAGCCAACCAGACGCCGCCACCTCACCCGCGCCCGCACCCTCTCTCTCCTCCCTCCGCCAGCCCATGGAGGTCCCTCCGGCTTGATCGGCCGCCGCCGCCGCCAGCGCCCGCGCCTCCGGGCCAGCGCTTCGCCCTCGGCGGCGCCTGCGCCGCCAGCGACCTCCGCCTCGCGGCCGCTTCCCGCCGTTAGCACGCAGCTCGATCGCCGCCTCCGCGCCTGGCGCCTCGCCGCCGCCGAGGTCCCGATCCGCCGCCGCCATCTCCGCCTCCCCTGGCGCCGCCATCTCCGGCAACCCTCCGGCCACCTCCGCCGCCTCCGCGCCTCCCGAGCCCGATCCACCGCCGCCCGCGACCTCCCTTCGCCGCCTTAGAGCGCCAGGTGCCCGCCAGCGCCTCGGCCGGATCCACCGCCCCCGCCTCGCCCCGACCTCGCCGGCGCTAGCTCCGGCCACCCTGGCCCCAACTCCGGTGAGCCCGGCCCGCCTCGACCCGAGCCCCCAGATCCAGATCCATTTCGCGAGGTGGTTATTTCTGCTAAGTCTCGTATATTTTGACATTATCATGCCATGTTCGTTGCGTCATATCTCTGCATCCGTAGCTCCGTTTCATGCGTGTAATATGTCAAATTGTTCGCCCTGATGAGTACTTCATTTCATTCCATTGCATCATGTTCATTTGAGCTCATCTTGATGCCCTAAATGCTGTTGGAAGAGTGCATGTTGATGTTAATCTGCTGAAACTGTTATAACTTGCTTATTTGTCATTTTTGCCATGTTTGATGTGTGCATCCTATGAGGTTCATGTCTACATGTGTTTTGATCTATGCCATGCCATCTTTCCAGTGGTGCCATCCATGTATTTTTGTGATGCTTGTAGTGAGTGCATCAAGCTTGTTAACTAGGGTACTTGTTGTTGCTGTATTCTGATGATTCATTATATTTTGTTGCTATGTAAACTTCTTTGCTACAAGTCATTTCGTGCATATTCTGGAGATTTTCACTAAGGATGAATTGTTATACATGTCTTGCTCTATCCATTCATGCCTCTGGTTGCATTTATAGCCTGCTGTAACATGTTGTAATCTTGCTCCAAACTTGCTAAATAATGTTGCTGTCATCCTGTTAACATTAAGTTCAGTTTTGGCCATGTGCTTTTCAAGTAATCCATGCACCCTATGAACTTGCTCTTGCCATTCTTAGCTTCATAAACATGTCTTCTTACCATTGGTTGCCTTTCCAGGCCATGTATTGCTCTGTGGTGAGTGGATTGAGCTCACCAACATGCCTACTTATTGTTGTTCCTGCCATGTATGAATCTGTCATATCTTTTGCCATGTTTACATTGGTGCCATCATATCTTCTGATCCTTTTTGGCTCATAGTCAGTAAGGGACTTTTGTTCTATGCATTTAGTAGTATCATGCCATGCCTTTGTTTGCCATGATACGTTCCTGTAACATGTTGTTTGCTTGCTCTAAACATTGCAACCTGATATTATTTCCTGATAAGTTTGAAACTGTTGTTATTTGCAATCTTCCCATGTCCTTTTGAGTATGTTATAGTGATTTCTAGAGATAGCTCAGTGTTTATGTTTTGTTATGCTTTACCTGTACTTCATTCCCATGCCTTTTGTTTTCATATTGTGGTACCGTAGCATGTTGTTTTGATGCTTGCAATATGCCTAGTTGCTGTTTTGGACAGATTGTTGTTATGACTTGTATAGAGTGTATGTGTTGAACCGTTGCTCCGTTTTGAGTGTGCTCTATATGAAACTTGCTTTATTTGGCATGTAGTTTCATATTATCATATTGCATCCATGTTTGGGAGTGTTTGCTTGATGTTTGGGTGCATTTTGCTTCAATGCCATGTTTAACTTGTTTTGCTCATATCTTCTAGGCCGTAGCTCCGAATTAAATGAACTTTATATGTAATTTGACTAGAATCTCGTGTAGATCATCTTGGTGCATATTAACTTACTGTTTAACAACTCCAACTTAATGTTTATTCTGTTCTGGACCAATTTCGAAATTTGCATATGAGGACTTACCGGAGTTGTTATATGTTGTTTCCGGCCTCATTTAAACTTCCTTTGATGTGTTGCTCTTGTTTGCATCGTCTCTTGCCATGAGTAGCCTCATCTAGCTTTGTCATGCATCATGCTTGTTGTGCATTATGTCTTGTCTATGTGTGGTGTGTTTACCATGTTGTGCGCTTCTTCTCGATAGTTCCCGTTTCGTTGCGATCGTGAGGATGCGTTCGTCTACGCTTGGTTCGTCTTCGTGGCTTCATCTTCTTCATGGACTCGTTCTTCTTCCAAGCGGGATTTCAGGCAAGATGACCGCTACCCTGGATCTCACTACTATCATTGCTATGCTAGTTGCTTCGTTCTATCGCTTTGCTGCGTTACCTATCTTTTGCTCATCAAGCCTCCCAAATTGCAATGAACCTCTAACCTTTGACACCCTTCCTAGCAAACCGTTGTTTGGCTATGTTACTGCTTTGCTCAGCCCCTCTTATAGCGTTGTTAGTTGCAGGTGAAGTTGAAGATTTCTCCATGGTGGACAGGGTTTATGTTGGGATATCACAATATCTCTTATATTATTAATGCATCTATATACTTGGTAAAGGGTGGAAGGCTCGGCCTTATGCCTGGTGTTTTGTTCTACTCTTGCCGCCCTAGTTTCCGTCATACCGGTGTTATGTTCCCAGATTTTGCATTCCTTACGCGGTCGGGTGATTTATGGGACCCCCTGACAGTTCGATTTGAATAAAACTCCTCCAGCAAGGCCCAACCTTGGTTTTACCATTTGCCTCACCACCACCTACTTTTCCCTTGGGAGTAATTAACCCAAGGGTCATCTTTATTATAGCCCCCCCGGGCCAATGCTTGTCTAAGTGTTGGTCCAAACTAGAGCACCGTGCGGGACCATCCCTTGGCAACTTGGGTTACGTCGGTACCTGTACGCTTAGCTTATCCGGTGTTGGCCTGAGAACGAGATATGTGCAGCTCTTATCGGGATGTCGGCGCATCGTGCGGTCTTGCTGGTCTTGTTTTCCCATTGTCGAAATGTCTTGTAAACCGGGATTCCGAGACTGATCGGGTCTTCCTGGGAGAAGGAATATCCTTCGTTGATCGCGAGAGCTTATCATGGGCTAAGTTGGGACACCCTGCAGGTATAAACTTTCGAGAGCCATGCCCGCGGTTATGTGGCGATGGGAATTTGTTAATGTCCGGTTGTAGATAACTTGACACCGATTGAATTAAAAGCATCAACTGTGTGTGTAGTCGTGATGGTCTCTTCTCGGGAGTCCGGAAGTGAACACGGTTTCGGGTTATGTTTGGCGTAAGTAGGAGTTCGGGATCACCTCTTGATCATTGCTAGCTTCACGACCGTTCCTTTGTTTCTCTTCTTGCTCTCATTTGCGTATGTTAGCCACCATATCATGCTTAGTCGCCGCAACCTCACCACTTTACCCTTCCTTTCCCATTAAGCTTTGCTAGTCTTGATACCCATGGTAATGGGATTGCTGAGTCCTTGTGGCTCACATATTACTACAACAACAGTTGCGGTACAGTTATGCGATGATCATGGCGAGAGCGATGATTACTTGTTTGGAGTTCTTCTTACGCTCCTTCGATCGGGGATAGGTTCGTGTCGGCAGCACTGGCTAGCGGCGGGTGGATGTCGTTTGAGTTTTGTTTGTGTTTCATCCGTAGTCGGATGTTGATCTTATGTATGATGATGTTGTATTCGTGTGGCATTGTATGCCTTTTGTATGTATCCCCTTCTATTTATGTAATGTTGATGTAATGATATCCACCTTGCAAAAGCGTTTCAATATGCGGGTCTATCCTTGGTGGGACCTTCGAGTTCCTTTTGGATAGGGTCGCATATTGGGCATGACAACTATGTTGATAGCCCGTTCGATACGTTGTGATTCACAAAGACCGCTGCAAACATCAATGTTCTGCTTATCCAGATAAGATTGATTAATACCCATAACAATACATGTCCTTAACAAAGGGTGCGTGCACGTATAGGTTGAGCGTGTATCTTGCGTCGTGTGTTGTGTGCATGCAGGCGTGCGAGTGTTGCGTGCATGCAAGGGTACGTTTCAGTGTTGCATGCATGGGTGCGTGCGTGCTTGTGTTCGTGAGTGCATGTGTCCGTGTCAGTGTTGCACACCAGCATGCGTGCGTGTGTATGTTATGTGTACGTGTCAGTGTTGCATGCCTGAATGCGTGTGTGTCTTGCGTGCGTGCATGTGTACGTGCGGGTGAGGCTACACGTTAGTTGACTGACCTTTTCATCTCTGGTCATTAGATTTTCCAGCCGTTGGATACGAAATCAAGGGCCTCTAGTTTATCATCAAACTCCACCCCCCTGAGCCGCCAGCCACCACCGGCCGAACCGCCAGCCCCCGCCGACCGCGGCTGGCCCACGCCGCCACGCCTCCCCGCCCTCCCCGAAACCACTCCCTATCACGGCTCGCCACACCTGCTATCCTCTAGCCCCCAGCCGAGCTTTTTCTCCGCGATCCCCACCCCACCGCCCAATCAATGCCCCCCCAACCGCCAGCGACTGCCAACCAGAGGTCTCACGACTTCGAATACCCACTGACCGCTAATGTATTACCATTTCTGTCCTTCACATACGCGCTGACCGGTGGGCCCTATGGTAATGTGCGTTGTTGAATGTGGACCGTTTGACTGGTCAATTGATCGTGTTGTCAATAAATTACGGAGCTATATGGTGAGCTAGTGACCGTATGATCACCCTAAAATGTACTCCTATTTTATTAACACAGTACAAACTCAAACTACCATTTCTTTCTTTCATATATGGGCTGACAGGTGGGCCCCATGGTTACGCACCCTGATGGTGCAACACTAGTTGCGCCGCGTGGAACGTTTGACTGGTCAATTGGTTGTGTCATCAACAAAATATGGAGTTGTACAGGTGAGCCAGTTACCGTATAATCATGACATGTATTTGTTTAACACGGTACAGACGCAAGGGCTCATATATACGCGCAAGCACTCACCGCTATAAGCGCACACACGCGAACCCTACCCCTATGAGCACCTTCAAGAGAGTGGGCCAACATATATGATCTTGAGATTTTACGAAGTCACCGTAGGTGCCTCGTAGTCGAGTGGACCATCTCCTCCCACTCAACACACGTCGCCGGAAAATACTGATATTAACACAAGATAAATGCGAGCACCGGGACTTTAACCTTTGTGGGGTCGAGAAACCACTATCCTCCTAACCATCCAACCACATGTTGGTTAGCACGACAAAATGTATGTGGTGACCGTGATGAGCTTATTCTGAAGTCCAGTGACTATATTGTGCTTTTGCTTCAAATACAATGACCGTAAGTGTCGTCAACAAAATACGGAGCACACATCAAATGCAAAGTCCGTCAGTGTCATCAACAAAATATGGAGATGTATCATGAGCTAGATACCGTTGTACTATTGTATATGCTTATTTTCTTAGTGGCCGATTGCGTGTGTGGTGTGGTGGGCACATCATTTCTAGTTGTGGTGGGTCAACATGAAGACTCATGGGTCGGTTCCATCCTGCGCCACATATAGGTTGGACCGAGACGCGTTATACGAAGACCCATGTGGAGGACTCGGCGTAAAACACGAAGCTACCAGAGTCGCGGAGGACTCTATCCCCACTGATGATAAGCCGACTATATATGATTTGTAACCCTAGGCCCCCAGTATGTTATAGAAGCTTGGGGGCTAGTTCATCGATAGTATACACACACGCACAATGCTTGGTATTCACGTGTACTTTGTACACACCCCTATCACTAATATAAAGTACCAGGAGTAGGCTCTTTCTTCAACTGCAAGGGTCCGATCCGAACTAGGGTAAAACTTTGCATCGTATTACCATCCAGCCTAACAGCCAGGGATATCCTACCGAATGATATGATGAAATCATATCTGCCAACTACTAAGAGAGAGGTGTGTCTGTGGGGGCAATGTGTGCGAGAGAGGCCTAAAGATAATGTGCGTGCGGGAGAGACGTAAGCACATATATGTGCGTATAGAGGGCTAGTAGAGACCATGTGTGTGTATATATGCATGTGAGACAAGTAGTGTTTTCCAACTGAGATTAGTGAAAAGAGTGGTACATAGTAGTCAGAAAGAGAGAGAGACAAACAGAGAGAGCATGTGCGTGAGACACCCTGAGAGAGATTGTCAGCATGTGTGAAAGAGAAATGTCGATGCATATAAAGTGTGTGCACTTATGTGTTAAATAGAGAGATATATAACGCGTTTGTGAGAACGGCCCGAGGCATAGTGCATCTACGTGTAAAAGGCGGTTCTACGCATTAAATTAAAATATAAATGGCATTATTATTTTTGGATGAGATCATGAATTTTGCAAATTGCGTATGGACAAAAATTGGTCTATCACACACCCATACTCTATTGAATTCTAGCATGTGTATGTGTTTATTTCATATTATCGATCCATAGAGTGAGAGCGGTTTGAAATACAGGCAATGGATGCTTTTGCAGTTCATATATAAACATTAATTAGTGCACTCCATGTTGTTAGTGTGAAGCACATTATACATTTGTCACTTGCATGGATACATTCCAAATTTCTAGCTACGAAATAGAATACATGTCGAATTCAACATAAATGGGGTTTCGAAGATTCGAATTCATAGGAAGTGCATTCATCTATTTGAACCCGAGATAATGGCATTTGTAAATAATATGTAAAAGGGGGCATCAATCTTTGTTGTGAGTTTGAACATGCTATATATATTCATACGCATATCTAACTTTTTTTAGAACCAAGGAGATTATATCTGGAACCATGCATGAACTGAGGTAAGTTGCATATTTTTTAATATATACTCGTGTACAATGTATATTCAAATTTACCCCCTCCATTCCAAAATAATTGTAGCTTTAGGATTTTCAAGAGTAAAGATTTGTGAAGTTTGACAAATCCTGAAAGTTCAATTCAAGGGAACCGAAAACATTAATGCTTCTGCTCCCAAATATTGAACGAAGCGCCAAATAGGCCTCTAGTCACCGGAAACTGTGTGAGACTAATGTTTGGTGGTAGGAAATTACTATCCTGACTCTGGACCGTGTAGCCTATCGGCCCGATGTCCAAAGTTTTAAACCGGGGTAGGTTTGTAACTTCACCAAGACGCTAGTCTCAACTGCCTCCGAGAAGCATTCATACGCCGTGGGCGTCTAAGCACCCATGCGCTCGGCCGAAATCTATCCCGCCCACATTTGGGACAGCTGACATGACTGTCCTACCCCCAACCCGCAATATGTTCGAAATTTTAGATGGGGGCAAAGTTTGTAACTTTCCCCAAATTTCAAACAAGCGCGTCTCAAACCGAAACATTGTTCCCCCTTAGTTCCCCGCCTCCCTCCGTTTCCCCATTCATACTCCGTGGGCGCGAAAATGCCCTTTCCACCAGCCGCGAAACTCCAGCCTCCTGCGTCCTCCACCCCATAGCGGCCAATCCACCGTCGCCCTCCTCCATCACGCCGGAGTCGGTACCCCGATGTCGTCGTCCAACGCAACCGCAACCGCAACGCCCTCAAGGACTTAGCAGCTAAAGCCGAGGCAGAGCTGCCTCCACGACGCCAATGCCGATGTGTGTCGTACCAGAAACACTCCGAGCACGCCGTCCTGCGCCTCACTGCTGCCGCTCCACTGTTGCAACCGTCCACCGCACTGCAGCTGTTCCCGCTACGCCGTCGTTCGCCGCCTCGGATTTGGTTCCCGCCGCCGACAGACGGCCACCGCACCACACTCAACAACTTGGCCATGGGTTCGTCCAAGGCTCCACTGTCCTCCACAACTTCTCGTTTCCAGCGAACCACAAGAAGATCGTTAGAAAAACAGAAGGAGGAGTACTCCTCTTCCCTTATTCGTGCAAATCTTACGTCTCTTCTCACACCGTATTCATTCCACGAAAGAAACTAGTTGAGCGCTTCTTACTGCATCTTCTTCGTGATACTAAGGTGCTTGCTCCAACATGGCAGTGTGATATCTGGTTGCATGTTGCATATGGTGCCTAGATTGTATTGCTCCTAATTTGTTAAATTGCATCTCCTTAGCTTACACATTATACATGTGAATATGACACGTCTTCCTGTTTTTGGTACATACTACATCTGCCTATCACACCATGTTCTTACGTCAAACTATTGTTCTTGTGTATCCTGCATCTATCGCTTATGATGAGACAGTCACGCCCGTGGGTTAATATGAGACGCAATACTCTTATAAAGAATGCAATTTCATCCTCTCCACATGATTCTCAAGAAATAGCAAGCCTAAATGAAGATATTGAACGTAGCTCTGTATTTGAAGACCGCACTTCCCCTACACCACCATCACACGTTCTTTCTCTAACTTCGCAGTGTGATATGTGGTTGCATGTTGCATACGGTGTCTAGCTTGTAATGCTTCTAATTAGGGTAAATTGCATCTTCTTAGTTTACACACTATACCTGTGAATATGACATGCCTTCCTATTTTTGGTACACACTACATCTATGTGTTAACCTTGTTCTTACATGAAACCACCTCTCTTCTGTATCCTGCATCAATCACTTACGATGAGTCACCTTTATTCGTTTCATATTTCATATTATTTCTAGCCTGTTGCCATGTATTACTTCTAATTTGGTCAAATACAGTTGTTAGGGCACCCTTTTAATTTGGCAGAGTGATATTGGTTTCATCTTTCATATGGTTTCTAGCTTGCATTGATTCTAACAAGTTCAAGCACCTTCTGCTTAGTTTAAACTTTATACATCATACATGTCATTATGTCACGCCGTCCTGTTTTTCATACATACGCCATCCTCCTATCATGCGGCTGCCTTACATGAAAGTAGTGTTCATCAGTACCATGCATCAATGAGTTCTGAAGAGCAAATTTTACTCCTTTTTCTTGTGGGTTTGACTTGACAAGGCAAAATCAAGAAAGAGGAAGGAAAAGATTAAGGAAGGCGATGATGGTGGTCCTCTGCAGCAATGTAAACGGGGCATCTGTACTGATTCTCCTTGTACTCATAGTGCATTATAAGGTCCAAGTCTCCGCTCCCCTACTCCACCATCCAAGGTGCTTGCACTAACTTGGCAGTGTGATATCTGGTCGCATGTTGCACATGGTGTCTAGGTCGTATTGCTCCTAATTAGTGTAAACTGCATCTGCTTAGCTTACACATGATACATGTGAATATGAGATGCTTTCCTATTTTTGGTACATACTATATCTGTCTATCACACCGTGTTCTTACATGAAACTACTCTTCTTGTGTATCCTGCATCAGTCACTTATGATGGGACACCTTTAAGTTGGCAGTGTGATAATGGTTTGCATCTTGAATATGATTTCTAGCATGTATTGCTTCTAGTTTGATGAACGCCACCTATGACAAGACAATTTTAACTTGGCAGAGTGATATTGATTGCACCTTCCATATGGTGTCTAGTTTGCAGTGCTTCTAATTTGTTGAAGTGCCTTCTTCTTAGTTACCACATCATAGTTGTGAATATGTCAATTTGTCCATTTTTTGTATATATTCCATCCTCGTATCATGACTTTGCCTTTCATCAGAGTAGTGTTCGTCAGTATCATGCATGAATGAGTTCTGAAGAGCGAATTATATTCCCTTTTCTTGTCGGTATGACCTCACAATGCAAAATCAATGATGCTGAAGGAAATTGGCAAGGCATTGGATGATGGTGGTCCTTCCGAGCAACTAAAACGGAGGTTCTCTACAGATTCTACCCCGCCATCCTCCCAACAAGATTCGCAAGACAACGCAAGGCTAGACAGTCAACGTAGCTATGTAGATGATGAGCACATCTCCCCTACTCCACCACCATAGGTGCTTGCTCTAACTTGGCACTATTATATGTGGTTGCATGTTGCGTATGATGTCTAGCTTGTATTGCTTCTAACTTTGTTGAATTACATCTACTTACTTTACACATAATACCTATGAATATGACATGTGTTCCTGTTTCTACATCAGACTACTGTTCTTGCATATCCCGCATCAGTCACTTATGATAAGGCACCTTTAAGTCGCCACTTTGATATTGGTTGTGTCTTGCATATGATTTCTAGCATGTACTGCTTCTGATTTGTTGAAACGCCATACAGTTTGAACTTGGCAGAGTGATATTGGTTGCATCTTTCATATGGTGTCTAGCTTGCAATGCTTCTAATTTGTTGAAATGCCTTCTGCTTAGTTACCACATCATAGGTGTGAATATGTCATGCCATCCTGTTTTTCATACATATTCGATCCTTGCATCATGTGTTTGCCTTTCATCCGATTAGTGTTCATCAGTATCATGAATGAATGAGTTCTGAAGAGCGAATTTTATTCCTTTTTCTTATCGGTTTGACTTCACAATGCAAAATCATTACAGCTAAAGGAAATTAGTCCGGCAGTGGATGATGGTGGTCCTTCAGAGAAACTCAAATAGGGGGTGTCTACAGATTCTACAACGCCATCCTCGCAACAAGATTTGCAAGACAACACAAGGCTGCACAGTCAACGTAGCTGTGTAGATGGTGAGCACATCTCCCCTACTCCACCATCACACGTGCTTGCTCTATCTTGGCACTATTATATGTGGTTGCATGTTGCGTATGATGTCTAGCTTGTATTGCTTCTAAATTGAGTTGCCTGCTTACTTTACACATAATGCCTGTGAATATGACATGTGTTCCTGTTTCTAGAACATACGTGTACATGATGAGCACATCTCCCCTACTCCACAATCACAGGTGCTTGCTCTTGGAACTGTTATATGTGGTCGCGTTTTCCGTATGATGTCTAGTTTGTATTGCTTCTGATTATGTTGAATTACATCGGCGTAGCTTACAACTTATACCTGCAACGATCACTTACCCATAAGACACATTTAACTTGGGACTGTGATGTAGGTTGCATCTTGCATTGTCTTCTAGCTTGTATTGCTTCTAATTTCTTGAAATGGCACTTACGATGAGACACTTTTTACCTGATAGAGTGATATTGGTTGCATGTTCATATGGTGCCTAGCTTTCATTTCTTCTAATTTTGTTGAAATGCCTTCTACTTACTGTTTTTTCATACATATTCCATCCTCCAATCGTACGTGTGAATATGAAACACTGTCTTTTTTTGTATATATTCCATCCTCCTATCCTGCGCTTGCCTTACATCAAAGTAGTGTTCATCAGTATTAGGCATCAACCAGTTATGCAGAGCTAATTTTATTCATCTTCTTGTGGTTTTGACTTCATAAGGCAATATCAGAAAATAGGAAGGAAAAGAGTAAGTTAGGGGATGTTGGTGGTCCTCCGCACCGACGCAAACAAAGACTCTCTAGATTTGCCACTACTACTTCTAATGAAGTTGAAGTCCCAAGTCTACATGATGAGTACTCCACCATCGCAGATGCTAGCTCTAAATTGACAGTGTGATAATTGGTTTCATGTTGCATATGTTGTCTAGCCTGTATTTCTTCTATTTTGATTAAATTGCACCTGTTGAGTTTATACGTTATACATGTGCATATGACATGGCTTTCTGTGTCTAGAATACACTGCATCTATCTATCAGAGCATGTTCTTACATCAAAGTCTTGATGTTGTGTATCCCGCATCACCACTCATGATTGGACGCTTTTAACATGGCAGTTTGATAGTGGTTGCATCTTGCATTGATTTCTACGTTGTACTGCTTCCAATTTTTCGAACTGCCACTTATGACAAGACACTTTTAACTTGGTAGAGTAATATTGGTTGCATCTTTCATATGGTGTCTAGCTTGCATTACTTCTATTTTCTTGAAAATCCTTATGCTTAGTTTGCACATCGTAGCTGTGAATATGTCATGCCGTCCTGTTTTTCTTACATATTCCATCCTCATACGGTTGTCTTACATCAAAGTATTGGTTGTCTGTATCATGCATCACTGAGTTCTGAAGAGCGATTTTATTCTTTTGTGTTGTGGGTACGGCTTGACATGGCAAAGTCAAAAAAGAGCAAGGAAAATAATATAGCAGGGAGTGCTGTTACTCGTCGGGTGAAACGGAAAAGGATCTGCCGTCAAGATTCTGCTGGTACTTATAGTGCAGTAGAAGGTCCATGTCCACCGGCGAAATCTACAAACAAAGTATCACCTGCTCCACCAGCTGCAGCATCCACTTCAACTGTACCAACATCTCAACGAATTACTCGTTCGTTTGCTCCGGAACTAGCCAGTTCCCAAGCTGCCTTCACACCTAACACTACTTCCGAAGCACTGCTGACACAACAGGACTTGGCAAGATCAGATGAACCTCATGAGCATCAACACCAAGACGGTACTGATCGAGTCAAGTTGCGCTTGCATGCTCCTTTATATGTACTCTCACGCTTTGATGTACACTAACACTTTCCATATTCGTTGTTGAACTAGCACCACGGCGCAAGCAGAAACAGACATCAGGGATAGTGCTTGACAGATTAACAAAATCTGAAGGAGGAAGAATGGAGATCCATTTTGAGGCAGGTTTAAAAAGGCCATGTGATGCTACAGTGTCAGCCAAGTTAGTATCAGAGGCAGCCGTTGCCGTTAGGTGTCATGCATGTATGCTCCCAACGTGGATCCAGTACAAGAATGAGAAAGACAATACCCAGTTTAACACCTTCCTTGACCATTTATTCATAAGTAATGTTATTAATCGCAATTAGTAATATTGTCTTGCTCTGTCCCATACTTTCTAGCTTCCTCCTAATAAGACTCACATTCTTTTTTCAACAGATGAGGTTCAAGTTGGATCCGAAAGATGATGCAACTAAACAAGCATGCACTCATGTTTTTCAGTCTGCTCTGCGATAGTATCGGTACCACCTTAGAAAATCTCACTTTGAAGGCAAGGCTAACAATGAAATCGCCCAAACATCTCAAGTGGAATAAATTACAGATGAAGACTGGACAACCCTCATTAAGCACTTGTCTGATCCAAAGTATCAGGTAGGCTATATATATTTGATCAGACCACATATTGAACTTGTATTTATGTATGTGCCTTACAAGTGTATCTTCTTCTAGGCTAACTGTTTGAAGAACAAAACCAACCATTCTAAAGTGAAATTCCAACAGACAACATGATCTCGTAGCTATATTGCACACTACGAGGCTCTTGTAAATAGCTGCTACTTCCTTCTTTTTTTTGTGCCATATTATCGTATCTATATTGACTTGTTCCAAATACAGAGGAAAGCCCGTGAGGACCAAAAAGAACCTGAACCGAATGCTGTGCAAATCTTTAAGGATTGCCACACCAGCAAGATGAAGGGCATGAACACACCAGTTCAAGCCGCTGTTGTAAGTTCTTACTACTCCTACCTTGAACTGACTGGTACTGTGATGTGTTCATTTAACTACTTGGTTTGCAGCCAATGTCAGTTACTCGGTTCACTTTTATACACAGTTGTCTTAATGTATCATTTCACCTTACATGGTTTAAAAGAGATGAAGGATATTCTTTTGGTCTTGATCTGTAATCTAGTTGTTATGTTCACGTGCTCACACAATGATAAAATAGCCTGTTTGTTTTATATCTGTTTGCCCATGATATGAATGATGTCATACTATGTTCATCCTACTTTAAACCATGTCTCTTTATCCTTAGATATCAACGAATTTGAGGAAATAGACAATACAGTAGGCATGCTACATGGACATATGTTCCGAAAGTGATTTTATTATGTAGTTGGCACTACAATACATGCTAATGTATTACAGTAGTTCACCAAAATAAGTTATGTATAAACGTTTAACCTACATTCTTTGTTCTTGTCTCATTAGTAACTCATCTGGTACACTAATCTACAAGTTCAAACTTTAAGGAAGCTATGGAACAAATGATTGAACAGCCACAACCACCTGAAGGTGACGAGGCTACCACATGCACAATGTCACCTCTTGCTGGAGTGCATCAGTATCTCTCCACTAACAGTGCAAAAGCACCTTCCTGCGTAATTCTAGGTTGGTTGTCAAGGTAACCTCGTCCAAATCGCCTACTGAACAAAATCTTCTTGCTAGAAAGAGTGATATATCTGTGCTCCAGACACAAGTCCAATCCCTAATGGATGTCGTTCCGGAAACAAGAATGGTGGTTGACAAATGTCGTCAAGATATGAATGGTTTTGAAACCAGATTATCAGACATTTGCTTCGTTGTTCAAGAGCAATGGCGGAACAATGGTGAAGATTGTGCTGCTCCATCAGATTCTACAGCCTGAAACATTAGCACTCAGGTCAAATGATGTGCTTCTATACATCTGATGGTGCTTTTAGCTGGAAGGACTGTAAACTTTATGCGAACAGGCCTTTTGTTGTATGGTTGGAATTTATTTTGTTGTGATACAACCTTTATGATGCTGCCACAGGCTGCAGTAATTGCGACGCTATTTTTGTATAGTGTAGGTTTATCTTAGTAATGTATTCGACCGAAAGCTTCGTAGGAGCCCAACATGCCAACATTCGTCGGGCCCATTCCAATTGGGCTAAAAACGATTACGGGCCAAAATTGGCATGTAGCCCACTAAAAATATCTGGGCCTAAATCAGCGTAAGCTTTCATATTTTTTGGTACGCCTGTGCCCATAGTGGGCCTTTAACAGGCTTAAACATAATTTGGGCCCTCAGTAAAAATAGGCCGTTTAAAGGTGTAAATATCTCGAGCCCATAAAAAACATGGGACTTTAATAGACCGAAAGTGAGATATGGCCCTGATTGTGCCAAATAACACACTGGTCTTAGCAGGCCGAAATGGTGGCCCATTTACGATGCAGATCTTTGATAGGCCGAAATTCCGACGGGTCGTAAATGCGCCGACCTAATACACGGGTCTTTAACAGGCCGGAACTTCGATCGGGCTAGTTTATCGTCATTTTTATATGGGCCGTTAATGGGCCCGATATAACATTGGGCCACATATGGCCCATGGTATTCGTCTGGCGTTAACAGGCCAAAAATGACAACAGGCTGAAAGTGGCCCAAATCTATAGTGGGCCTCTAATAGGCCGAATGTCGGACATGGCCGAATATGACCCAAATCCTTCATGGTCGTTTATGGGCCGACAATTTTGAAGGCCTGTAAATGGGCCCAAATGAAGCAGGACCTTTAAGAGGCCGGAAATACACCGGGCCGTAATTCGGCCCAATTACTTAGCGGACTGTTAACGGGCCAGAAGTGACCATGGGACGCGTTGATGACAAGTTTAGGACAAGCCGTTGACGGGCCAATTTGACAGAGAATGCTGAGCCTTTAGCTGGGCCAGCCCATTATGGTCTGTAGAATCTTGTGGGCCTTTAGCTGGGCCGGCCCATTGTGGTCCACAAAATCTTGTGAGCCTTTAGCTGGGCCGGCCCGTTATGGTCTGCAAAATCGTGTGGGCCTTTAGCTGGGATGGCCCATTATGGTCCGCTAAATTTTGTGGGCCTTTAGCTGGGCCGGCCCATTATGGTCTGCAAAATCTTGTGGGCCTTTAGCTGGGCCGGCCCATTATGGTCCGCTAAATCTTATGGGCCTTCGGTTGGACTGGCCCATTTAAACATTATGGGCCATTTTTGGGCCGGTCCACGTGTCAACATATCATCGGCCCATCTCGACCGTTGGATGAGTGACACCTGTGCCAACGCAGAGCTGACGCGTGGATCCGTCAGCCAATGAGAATTTTACATGTGGAAAATAGGCAATGGTCGTGGCTTTAGCGGGTTATCGGATCCAAAAACCGGACCCGATAGGTTAACGGCGGTTAACGTCGTCCTGTTATGGTGGATGCCACGTGTCAGTCACCCTTGACGAAAGCTCTTCTATGACGCGCGATTTATCGTCATGGAAGTGTACACTTCCGTGATGATAATTTTGGTAATGTCATGGAACACTTATACGACAGCACAGGTATGACTATCTTGATTCTGTCATAAAATCGTGATGGATGTACATGCATGACAGAAAACGCGACCTACTGTGACAAACACGTATCATCACGGAAGTGTATTTTTTTGTAGTGATGTCAACCTCTCGCATGTTCTGGTCAAAAAAGCAATTTAGAACCGTCATTTGGCACACAAAAGTGACATGCAAGATCACCCACAAAGTTGTACTACTAGTACTAGTACTACATGTTAGATGAAAAGACACGATCAAGATGGCCAAAAAGATTGTCAAGAAGAGATATTATCTGGACTTGCATAATGAGGGATCCCAAAGAGGGGGGCTTGGACAAAGCGATGGCCTTGAGCTTGTCTGTGGTAGTCTCGGCGGGGTGCTTGCACTTCTTCATACCCTGAGCCTCGATGGTTTTGGCCAGAGCCATACACATCACTTCGGCCGGTGCTCCACGGTCCATCAAGAAACTATCAAATAGAAATAAAAGAACAGAAACCATAATCACAAACCCAAAAGAATAACATAGAGGAGTTATAGGATCGGTCTCGGGGTTTCGATCGGGGTAGTCTATCGTGGAGTTGTGCACTCTAGTACGGAGTAATTTAGTGCGTGGCAAGTGGACCCCGATGTTGGTTGTCCCACACGTCGGCGAAAGTGAGTAGCAAGGTTCCCGACGACAGTTGAGGAGGATCCGCACGGTAGAACATGTCCACTATTTCTAAAAAAATGATTACAGCAAGCGTTCCACTCTTATGAGGGAGGAGTGTGAAACACGTCAGCCACTTTAACTTACACAGTACTCCTACTACTAGGCATGTGCAGTGGTTCATACGTCGGTACTACATAATCTTGTTGCTAGTGTAGTAATATATGACGATAACAAATGATGTGGCGCGCATGTCAACTATATGAACAGTAATGTAACATACCCCTTTTTTGACTGTCCGGTTGAGAATGAACAGTCAGATCAATGTTAATAGAACTAGGTCTAGAGCGCACGGAGAGTACGGTGCTATAGTAATCCACGGAACATGAACCATATAAAGCACGATTAGTGTTAGGCAGGGTGTATGAAGGGTGCATGGGATGGGAGCAAAAGTTCCCTTCTCGACCCACTTTTAGTTGTTTGGCACATTCCATGAAGGGTGCATTAGTCCACACTAGTAGGTTAACACAAATACACTAGGACCAAGCATGAAGAGGGGTGTTGAGATGAGCACTACAGGAATCTAGTATTTTGCCGCTCGCCACGGCCGGACAAAGAAAAACACGGACCATGACGGCAAAGAGCTTTGCTGTCAATGCGGACGACGACAAAGAGTGACAAAAAAGAGAGGTCGGAATAGGTCCTTTGCCGTCGCTTTTCATTGCGGACGGCAAAGAGTCCTTTGCCTACAGCGGCCGACGGCAAAGGGGAGGGACGGCAAAATACTTGACGTCCGCCAGCGTTAGTCCGTTAGGTGGCTAACGGCGGCCGTTGCCGTCAGCCAGCGGATGGAAAATTTGACCACCCCTTTGCCGTCCGTCAGTTGACATCAGCAGTGCGTCAACGCCCATGGTGGTTTGCCGTCAGCCACGGCGGACGGCAAAGGTTATGTCTTTGCCATCAGCTTTTCTTTGCCGTCAGCCAGCTGACGGCAAAACCTTTGCCGTCCGCCACGGTAGGCAAATTTGCCAAATGGCACAGGTGCCAGGAAGCACAGGTGGGCGCCACGTGTCCCCTTTGCCTACAGTGGCGGACGGCAAAGGGCTCTTTGCCGTCAGTGGCGGACGGCAAAGAGCCTGCACTGCCTCTTTTGAATTCTGTTTTTCTTATATCCAACAATTATCACAAAGACACAAAGACATATATATCCATCACATAAATATCACAGCACATATATATATCACATCACATATATATCCATCACATAAATATCCAGCACATATATATCCATCCATACATACATAGTAGGTTGCACATAGTCCCATCAATCCATACATATTAGAATATGCAAAGTTTCATCATAGCAAGCGAGCAGAATACAAGAAGTGCATCAAAGGAAAAAACAAGCAATCCATCATATGATGCTGGCTTCCGTGAAGTGAATGAAACCTACAAAATGACAAATAAGAAAGTTAGATAAAGAATAGAAGAAGAAGAAGAAGAAGACTAGAAGAAGAAGTATATGCCATTTATTAGCTAACTTAGGTGAACTGGATCATTTATGAGCTAAATTAGTTGAAATGGATTGTTTATGAGCTAAGTTAGGTGAAATGGATCATTTATGAGCTAACCTAGGTGAAATAGGTCGTTTATGAGCTAATCTAGGTGAAATGGGTCGTTTATGAGCCAACCTAGGTGAAATGGGTCATTTATGAGCTAACCTAGGTGAAATGGGTCGTTTATGAGCTAACCTAGGTGAAATGGGTCGTTTATGAGCTAACCTAGGTGAAATGCATCATTTTGGAGCTAAGTTGGGTGAAATGGATCGTTTATGAGCTAACCTAGGTGAAATGGGTCGTTTATGAGCTAACCTAGCAGAAATAGGTCGTTTATGAGCTAACCTAGGTGAAATGGGTCGTTTATGAGCTAACCTAGGTGAAATGGGTTGTTTATGAGCTAACCTAGGTGAAATGCATCATTTTGGAGCTAAGTTAGGTGAAATGGATCGTTTATGAGCTAACCTAGGTGAAATGGATCATTTATGATCTAACCTAGGTGAAATGGGTCGTTTATGAGCTAACCTAGGTGAAATAGGTCATTTATGAGCTAACCTAGGTGAAATGGGTCGTGTATGAGCTAACCTTGGTGAAATGGGTCGTTTATGAGCTAACCTAGGTGAAATAGGTCGTTTATGCGCTAACCTAGGTGAAATGGGTCGTTTATGAGCTAACCTTGGTGAAATGGATCGTTTATGAGCTAACCAAGGTCAAATGCATCATTTATGAGCTAATCTAGGTGAAATGGATCATTTTGGAGCTAACTTAGTTGAAATGGGTCGTTTATGAGCTAACTAAGGTGAAATGCCACGTTTTTGAGCTAACTAAGGTGAAATGGGTCATTTTGGAGCTAACCTAGGTGAAATGGGTCATTTAGGAGCTAACGTAGGTGAAATGGGTCATTTTAAAGCTAACGTAGGTAAAATGATTCATTTAGGAGCTAATCTATGTAAAATGGGTCATTTTAGAGCTAACTTGGATATATTGGATCACTTGTAAGCTAACTAAGGTAAAATGAGTCATTTTAGAGCTAACTTAGGTAAAATGGATCGTTTATGAGCTAACTAAGCTAATTATGCAATTTTTGACATAAGTAAGCTTATTAAGTCATTTTGAAGGAAAAGAAGCTAACTCTAGGTCATTATGGTAAGCATATTGGAGGAAATAAAGCTAAGTCTAAGTCTAGAGAAACTTAACGTGATTAGGGAGGTGTAGGAGCGGGCTGGCTCGTGCCAGTAGCTAGAGAAGGATCGTGCGATGCATTTCTGGAGTTAAGCTGCACCAAAGATCATTTCCAATGTCTCGTTAGCATTATGACACTCAAATATTAAGACTAGCAAGTAATGTCCATTCAAATTAAACTCACCGTGCTCCCAGGAGCAATCATCGGCATCGGCGGAGCGGCCTCGACCGACTTCTCGCACACAGACTGCACATTTGGTTTTCACAACAGAGTCATACTAGTTAGTAATGAGACTCAAATGTTAAGACTAGCAAGTAATCTTCAGAAGAAACTTACCACAAGGAGCTCATACATGGCCCTTGTCTGCATGTCATTTCGTGCCCTCTCCTCCTCCAACATCTTTGTCGTCCTCTCCTCCAACTTCCGCTGCCTCTCCGCTGCCTCCGCCAGAAGTTTCTTCGTTCTATCTCTCTCACTCTGTATAGCAGCCTGCAACACCACTCACATGACCATTTGTAATCATTGATGGAAGCACACACAATGTAATGGAGAAAGATAGCTGAGTACGATAACTAACCTTGATGGCGAGTTGATCGGCCGCTCACGAGGCCTTATCTCAGAGCCGAGCTCGATCAAGCGCCTTGATCTCCGGGAGAGTGCTAGGACAACGGATAAGTCCATCTCCCATGGCTATGGAGCCATGGAACCTCCCGCCACCGGATATCATCAAGAACTCAGATCAATGGGACCACAGCTCGGGTTAAAGTCCTCCCCTTCCTCGCCTTCCCCGATCTCTATATTGCACGAGCTTGTCGTGGGCGGAGATGTTGGTGAAGTTCTTTGGATCATCGAGGTCGACGCAGAGAATGCCTTTACTTTCTTGTAAGAGCCAGTGTGGGCCATGACATACAGGTCGTACACCTCTGGCACCTTATCCGCCTTATTGTAGCATGCCTGAAATAGAGAAACAAAGTAGATTAGTAATTAAAGGGCTAATGCTAGCATGATGAATGAATTGCATGAATCATGAAGCAAACCACATACCCAGCTCCGCCTCATCAAATAAGTTGAGCTGCCTTGGTGGTGTGGCACACCTTCCATTTGGGCACGTTTGTCCTTGGCCTCGTTGTGGGTGGCCCGCCATTCTTTTGAGCACCACACATTGACCAACACCTCCCAACAATCCATCTGATCCGCAGACCATCTCGGAGGGGCCTAAGTTAGCAAATAGAAACGCCAGCGCTACGGCTATGAATTACTAAATGAAGGAATTAAGTACAAGGCCTTAAGAATTACCTTCATGTACCGCTCCTTACTCAAGAACTTATCGCGACACTCCTGCTTGGGCTTCTTGATACCACACCCGGCGTAGTAGTCTCGAACAGCCTGCACCCGAGCCTCATGCCGTAAGTTCTGAAGTAGGCGCTTGCACTCCTTGTGGATAACATCTGCCGCCTCCTCCTCGTATCCCTCCTCACACCTGTAGAATGTGTGCAATCAAATGAGACAATATTGATTAGTACAATTAATAACTAGCTAGTTGAAGATTTTTAATTGTGTAAAGGAGAAATTACCCGTAACTTTCTCGATCACCACGTCTGCGCTCGCCTTGCACAAGACACCGCCGATAATCTCACCCGGCGGGCCGGGCAGCCAAGTAGTGCTCCCAACTCAATCCAACCTCTCGAAGCCGACCCTCACCAGCAACGTGACAAACCCCTAAAGTTTTGCTTAATCGAACTCCAAGGACGGAGTTGGGCCGGACACTTTCATGGTGGTCCCAACCCCGCAAAGATGACAAGGCCAACACATTAGTTATTTGAAGAAACATGAATGCGTAAGGTACAAAAGATTAAATGCACTTACCTCTCCCCATCGTGGAAGATCAACCACCTCTGCTCGTGGTCGCCGCAGACGGACGGAGCCGTAGCACCACGCTGGTAGACGCCGCCCCCTCCCCTCCTCCTCAAAATCACCGGCTCCCGCCATCATCAAGATGGCCACTCGGCTCCCGCCATCATCAAGATGGCCACTGGCTCCTCAGACCGACCCGACCAAGTACCCCATCCAGACATGTGCTCCTCCGGGTCTCGTGGGCCCAACTCTCGTCAAGGCCGTCGACCCGAGGCTCGTGGGCGAGACCCGTGGACCGGAGGCTCGTGGACCGAAGTCATGTAGCCTCCTCCTCGAGACGAGTCCACCCTAGCAACACGTGCTCGGGTGAAACAAATGGGGCGGCGGCGAGGAAGGCGCGGTAAGAGTCACCCTACCTCCTCTCCCGCAACCACGTGCTCCACCTCCTCTCTTCTTCTTACCTCGTCCCCTGCTGGGCACCGCGGTCGACGAATAAGGGCCCGACGGTATCACCATACTGTCCAGCAACGCTCGGCGGAGAGGTGCGTGTGGAATGGAAGACCTCGTACCACGCGCCGACGAAGAAGGGGCCTCGGCGCGCTCCCGACCAGCGCCCACCATCTTTCAACACCTGCCATGACAAAGAATAAACGAAATTAGTACAACATAAAAAAAAGTACCGACATGAATAATAATATGTATATCACTTAAGTGTATCATCATCAAGTACAACATAAAAAATTGAATACCTGACACTACTAATAATCTCGATCAGTATCATCAATAAATGCATAATCATCATCATCACTATAATCAATGATGGGCTCATAGGGTTCATTGGCATCAACATGTGCAAGGCCACCTTGACATAATCGGTCAAGCATTGACAGGTCATCCGCAGCAGTAACCTCTTCTTGTCCGGCTCTTCTTGTTCCTCCTCTGGGGTGATGTCGGATTCACTGTAGCTGTCTACTTCAATGTTTTGGGGTGAAGTATAGCGGTTCTTGAAACGCTTTTTGGAAAGACGTGTCTCTTGGAAGAATTCTCCTTCATATGTGTCTGGGTTAATGTGAGGTTCATAATCCTCTTCCTTTGGGGGAGAAAGTCTAGCACGTGGCGGCACTTCATAAACGACATCCCAACCTATCAGATTTGGATTTGTTTGGCAGGCCCACGGTAGATAGAATACTTGGGTGCGATGATGATCCACCTCAGCTCGGTCACGTTGGGCAGACTCACCATGAAATGTCCACACCGTAAAATCGGGCGTAAAACCATTCTTCTGCAGGTGTTTGCCCATTTCAGCCTCTGTCCTCTTTTCCCAATTGCCGCACCGTAAACAGGGGCACCAGGTTTTCTTCTGGCCATTTACAAATGCGGCTTGCACAAACCCCTTGGTTTTTGTGAACCATTTAGCGCTCCATTGTTCTGACCAGTGTGACTGGTATACATCCACGCATGATCACTCATCTTGACTTTCAGAGCTACTGGACACACAACAATTATATATGTAATTCGCCATGTATATATTCATCAGTTGATCTACTTTGTCAATTTTATTACGTCCATGCAACCTACACTCTAATAGGTAATGATAGGTCCTATCTCACCACTATGTGTAGATTGGGTTCATTTTCCCATGCTATGCTTCTGATTCGACGCAAAATTTAAGAAGATTTCCCCGCCGTTCTCTCGATAAACGCCTCGCAATAAATGAGAGGATGTGTACCGGAGAACAACAGGAGGCAGCGATTTAAATTTATGCGCCGGATCCGTAGAAAAGCATATGGGAAAACGAACCCAATCTACACATACTGGCCGTCCATGGATAGCGTTGGACAATTCGAAGAATCAAGGTTATAAATATGCAAATGCATGCATATTTATAACTATGACGCTTTCGAACGGGAGACACATATTGGTTACGCATACTGATGATTCAAGACACATATATAGCTAGCTATCAAGTTTCATCGGAATAGATCAAATAATTAATGTGGGAGGAGGACATGTCATTTGTCCTCACCCACGAACGAAGGAGCAGAGCTCGTCAAACGCACGGCGAGGTCGTCGAACACCAAACCTCGCAGCGATGAAACAACTGCACATTTAAAACTACCCGATCAACACAATTATATATGATGTTTTTCATAACAAAATCGAAAAATATATGACCTAACTAATAATTCACAAATATATGACCCCGACCTCTGAAGGCCAAAGAACACCTTTTCGGAGGTGTCGGGGTCGGGTGTCGGTCGGTGTCGGGTGCCGTGTCGGGCCTGGGGTCTCGGGTCGGGTGTCGGGTCGGGTGCCGGGTCGGGTCGAGGTGCCGTGTCGGTGTCGGGTCGGGGTGTTGGGTCGCTCTGGTCGGGGTGTCGGT
This sequence comes from Aegilops speltoides, assembly GCA_021437245.1. Lineage (NCBI taxonomy): Eukaryota > Viridiplantae > Streptophyta > Magnoliopsida > Poales > Poaceae > Aegilops > Aegilops speltoides. Next base: position 164,297,209 of record CM038141.1, read on the forward strand.
GTCGGGCCGGGTCGGGGTCTCGGGGTCGGGGTGTCGGGTCGGGTCTGGGTCGGGTCCGGGTGTCGTGTCGGTGTCGGGTCGGGGTGTCGGTGTCGGGTCGGGTGCCGTGTCGGTGTCGGGTCGGGTTGTCGGGTCAAGCTTCGGGTCGGGCTGCGGGTCGAGTCGGGTGCCGTGTCGGTGTCGGGCTCGGGGTGTCGGGTCGGCCTCGGGGTCGGGGTGTCGGGTCGGGTCGGGTCGGGTATCGGGTCTGGTCTCGGGTCGGGTGCCGGGTCGGGGTCGAGTGCCGTGGTCGGTGTCGGGCCTGGGTGTCGGGTCAGCTTGGGGTCGGGGTGTGTCGGGGTCGGGGTCGGGGTGTCGGGTCGGGGTCTCGGGGTCGGGGTGTCGGTGGTCGGGTCGAGGTCGGGTCGGTGTCGTGTCGGGTCGGGTTTTTCCCTCTTTTTCCTTTTCTTCTTCTTCCTCTTCTTCCTTTTTTCCTTTTTTTCCTTCTTCTTCTTCTTCTTCTTCCTCCTCCTCCTTTCCTTTTTCCTCTTCTTCTTCTCCTCCTCTCCTCTTTTTTCTTCTTCTTCTTCCTCTTCTTCTTTTTTCTTCTCCTCCTCCTCTTCTTCTTCTTCCTTTCCTTTTCCTCTTCTTCTTCTCCTCCTCTCTGTTTTTTCTTCTTCTTTTCTTTCCTAAAATCGAACTAAACCTAAAACTAAACCTAAATCTAATCTAAACATAAACCTAAAACTAAAAAAACAGAAAAAAAGGAAAAAACTAAATCTAAACCTAAAATTAAACTAAAACTAAACCTAAACCTAAAACTAAACCTAAACCTAAAACTAAAACTAAATCTAAACTAAACATAAACCTAAAACTAAAAAAATGAAAAAAAAGGAAAAACAGAGAGAGGTAGAGCTCACTGGGCCGGTGGAGGAGGTGGCGGAGGAGGGGGGCGGGGCGGCTCAAGGCGGCGCCGACCTGTGGCTGGGGCTGGGGGCAGGCAGGGCAGCGGTTTGGGACAGCGGCATGAAGCGGCAGGGGGGCAGTGTGGCGGGGGGGGGGCGATCAGACCGGCAAGGGCGGCGATGGGGGGGGCAGTGGAGGAGGGGGGGCGGCTCGATGCGGGCGCTGCCTTGGGCGGGGCAGCGGCGCTTAAGGCTACGGCTAGCGGGCGGCGGCAAAGGCGGGGCGATGGGGCGGGGGGGGGCAGGCGGTGGGGCGGTGGTGCGGCAGGCGGCGAGTGGTGAAGGGGCGCCAAGCGTGGGGAGCAGGAGAGAATCAGAGAGAGAGGGGCAGGGTGGGGGGCACGCCGTTAGATATGTTTAATCTTTGCCGTCCGCCACCTTTGCCGTCCGCTAATGTGCTCTTTGCCGTCAACTAGCGGACGGCAAAGAGGGGGGGCGTTAAGTATTTTTTAACCAGCTCCTCGGTGGGCCCCCCTCCCTCTTTGCCGTCGGCTAGCGGACGACAAAGATTCTTTGCCGTCAACTAGCGGATGGCAAAGAACTGGCTGGTGCCAAAGGCTTTCTTTGCCATCAGCCAGTTCTTTGCCGTCTGCTTTCGGGTAGCTGACGGCAAAGAGCTTCTTTGCCGTCTGCTAGCAGACGGCAAAGAGCTGGCAGATGGCAAAGTAGCTGATTCCAGTTGTGGAGCATATGCACGAAGAAGGAACAACTATATTGAGATGAGAATGCAACCAAACACACCACACGCTTTGTGCTACAATGACTAATCTACACCGTCTAAGTTTGATCCAACAGTCATGTTGCACCGAGACATGGACATGCCCATGCAGAGGACGCCTAAACACCACCGAAGTCCCTCTGCTTCTCGAGGCGCACGATGTTGGTGCTGCAGGGTGCCACCGCCTGCAGAGCTCGCTCTTGGTCGACAGGAGCCAGCTCGTCAAAGATGGCATCGAATGGCACGAATGGATTCTGGTGAGGAAGCCCTGAGAGTATTCACCCGGCAACGGTGACGGCAGCCTGCAACCCCTCCTTGTCCAGATCCGCCCCAACCATCGAGCGGAGACGGTTCAGCTCCTTAGAGATATAGGTGACGAAGGAGACCAGGTCAGGAAGCTGCAGCTCGTTAAAGTCAACGGGGTGGTCAAATAGGTTTAGCCCGCCGGCCGGCATGGTCGCGCTGGCACGATGGTAGGAATCGCGTAGCCGCAACATGTGTGTGGCCACATGGTCCACCAAGTGGTTGAGGCGATCCTGGACCTCGTCACGATAGGCCCGTTCATGCTCCAGCCGGCTCACCTTACCGCCTATCGTATCTCCCACTTCCTGCAGCAACACTGCCGATGCCTCGAGCATCGTTGTGGTGGACGTCTGCTGCTATTGAAGCTCCGTGAACTCCCGCACATAAAGGAGGAGCATTGCACACCTCTCCTCCTTGATCTCACGGAGCTACACGTCGTTGACCCTGAGCTCCGCATCCTTGGCCTGGAGCTCCTGTGTCAGGCGCCTCATGTCAGACTTCGTGATCTGATGCGCCGCCATGGAAACATGTAGAAGCAATGGGGAGAGGAAGCAAAGGGGCAAAATGGCTGAAAAGCAATTCAATCTAAGGGAAGGTGGAGGACGCCAGCCGAGGAGCGGGGTGAATCTTTTGGTTTTCAGCATGGGAAAACACCAGATGACGACTTTTCACATCAGGGAGCAGTGTGTTTTATAGGCAAAGTCATCATGACTAATTGCTGCCACACCTGCTCCCGTCAATCAAAAAAATAAAAATCCTACCGCGCCTACGCACCCAAAGACCAGAGCAACGCAACGGTGGATATTTAAATTTAATTGCCGGCAAGGAGAGAAAAAAGGGGTGCAAAACAAATGTGGTAGCGGCCTAGCTTATCGGTCACACTAGCCCAACTAGCTAGCCATCGTGCTTCAGTGATGTACTCGGCGGGAAAGGTGGACTTTTGTGATTTGATGAGTCATTTACTTGCTTTGGCGCTACGACCGGGGAGGACCCAGAAACCGTGCGATAGGGTGTGCCACGTCTCGGCATGGAGGAGAAATGTGCGTGTAAAAATATACTGTATCAGACGTACTACCTATCGGTCGGTCGAAAACATTCCACTAGCTACACAACTTCATCATGCTAACGTGGCACGGAGGATAGGTGTGGTTAGCTCTGTCTCAAACAGCCACAACATCTCTTGTTCTGGGCAATTCTTCCATTTTCCAAGCATTTTTTTAGTTATAATAACGCCAAGGCAAGCTCTTCGTGTGTGCCTGTGCGTCTAAAGGTTAGACGATGAAGAGAAGAGACATCGCGGACATGGGACCCACCAGTAAGTGAGTCAGCGGTCATGCACGTGTTAACGAGCCACTCCCTCTACTCTACTCAACGTAATACTGTATAAAATCAAGTTATGCGACAAAGCCAACAACCGTTGATGTTTCAGGCTATTGACTTACGCTTTGTGGTCTAGGTTGCCAGTTCAAATCTCGTCTTTCAGATTTCTTAGTTTTAGGTCCAAATTTGATCAATGACAAGTGGTACCCCCGTGTGCTGTTCCGATATTTCAGTGTATGATGGTTTTTTGCACAAACACTTTGTGTGGTTAGACAAGTAACGGCACCAGTTACACGTATTTTTCAAGTTTGGGAACAAAAATGATAGCGGCATAGAATATCACATCCACCCCGTACCTTAGATGCTATGGTGATACGAGTTTTTACGTCGTTGGATCTGAGATCCAATGGCTTGGGGGTAGTCTTTGTAATTATGCACAATTTCCAAACTCTCCAAGGTTTTTTTGCAAATGAAACATTCAAGCCTCATGTGTACCGCTGCATCTTGGATCCAATGGCTCCCAATAGCTCATATTAGGTGCTCCCCGTAGCTTTATTAGCTGTTACGGTGATACGAGCATCTAGGTCGTATGATCTGTGATCAGGTGCCACATGCGTAGTACTTGTACTTTCTGCGCAATTCCCAATCTCTTTGAGGCCTATGTTGCAAAAACATTGAAACCTCCTACTATGATCCGTTAGATCTCCGGGACCTCGTATCACCATAGAACCTACGATGCGGGAGCACCTCATATTCTCCCATGCGAGAAAACATTAGGCACTCTCGCAGCTTGGATGCTATGGTGATACGGGCTTCGAGGTCATTCGATCTAATATCCAATCGCATCTGAGCAGTCTTTGTGCTTGTAAGCAGTGGAAGAACTCTTTGGGGGCTTTTCAGCAAAAAACCATTTGAACCACCAAGGAGTTGTTGGATCACAGATCCAACGGCTCTGAACAACTTGTATCACCAAAGAATCTAAGGTGTGGTAGCACATGATATCCTTACATATAGGAGAATATGAGGTCCTCCTTCATCTTAGATGCTACGGCGATACGAGCTTCGTGGTCGTTGGATATGGGATCCAAGGGCATCTGAGTAATTTTTGTACAAACTGTGTGCAATTCTCACACTCATTAAGGTTTCCTGTAAAAATATTAAGACATCATGTGAGCTGCTATATCTCAGATCTACAAGGTCCAAGCAACTCGTATCATCATATATAGAATCTAAGGTGTAGGGGGCACATGATATTCTCCTGGGGAGGGGGTGCACCACCAATCGGTGTTTGGGAGGGTGGGGCCAAATATAATGTTCAAAAAATATAATCTAAACAATCCTAAACAGAGCTTCACAATTTTATCTAAGGTCGAGGGGTTAACCCCCAACAATCTACATAGCTCCGCCTATGCAAGAGATGTAATGCGAGCGTCTATGTGTGAGAGAGATGACGCGAAAAAGCAAGGTAAATCGAGTCATTTATAGAGGGAGAGATCGAGGGAGTGTGGCCTAGCGTACACTCGAATGTTAAAGACGATACACTAAGATATCTTGTGCGAAGCTGTAGTGAGGGCTGGAGGGAGATAGTTACCGAGAAAGTGAGCTAGATAGACTTTGTTGGTGTGCACACGGTGAAGGTGTTTTACAAAAGCAACACATGTGTCTTGAGAGAGATAGGGAGTCTTTGTCATCGAGGGCACGACGAGGTTGTGTGTGAGAAATACATTTGTTGAGAGTGTGAGGGCAGGAATGACATAAATGGATATCGAAATGTGAGGCGCAATAATGAATCCTTTAATTCAAGAACTCACGGTAAATTAATTAACGTTACTTTTGGAATGACAAGTAATTTGCAAGGAAATTTTGGGCATTGTAATACGTATAGATTTGTTCAGAAATTTAAAAATTCCTTTCGTATTCTCAAATGGTAGGACCCAATGGCGTACCAGCCAGACCCGGGCTTGTGTTGATCCTCAAAAAAACACGGACTCATTTCCTTCTGGTGGCGTGCGTGGTATGCACATTAGCCAACCCCAACCACTCGAGCCTCTACGTTTCGAGTCGAAATATCTGGCGGCAAGAATTCCAACCCTAGGAAATTCCCCTCATATCCCTAGTCCATAATGAATACTGATGAACAATGGTGGGATGCTTTAGTAACTAGACAATGTTACATAATATGCCGAGCATGGTTCAATTCCCTCAGTCATCGCTACCTAAGGTCACCCGTCAACTCCATTGCCTAGTACTAATAGGAGTACTACACCAGGACGAGCACAGAATTGAGCCCCGCTTGTTCGTTCCTAGTACTTGAGTTAATATATGAGGCAATGCACGGGTACAGAGGATTATCCTTTTACTCTGCATATATAACTTGTCTGAAGTCTAACTAAGCAAAATGTTTGACCAAATCCTTTCTAAAGAAATATTAACATCTACATCAGTAAAGATGTATCGCTTGAAAATTTATTGCATGATGGAGGTTATGTTATTGTTTTGAATCCTGGATTTTAAATTTCATAAAATCGAAATGTAACCTAAAATTCATGAAACTGAGCATGGTCTCATGATATGGCACAAATATGATGTCGTAATTTTTTTTGTTCAATCTGAGACAAGCTGCTTATGAAAAGTTGCACAAATGAAGAGACAAGGTATTTTGGAACAAAGACCTATCACGTTAACGCGAACGCTTTCACTATTCAAACCGTGGGCGTTTACATGCTGCCACGAGTCCCGCTTCTCATCGCAGGTGCCGTCCGAGCAAGCATGTGAGTCGACAGGAGGCGTGGGAGCAGGCCGCTGCACCGGCTTACCGGGAGGCGTGCAAGCAGGCCGCTGCGCAGGCCCACCGAGAGGCGAGCCCTTTGACCAGGCTCTGCCGCCCACCTTTGTTCCAACTGCCCCCAATTTTAATGGCACCGAGGCTGCAGTATAAAATCGCCCCCGCACTACCCAGTATCACTACAATCTTCTATCTTCCTATCTGATTCTCCTATCATCTACCTCCAACTAGTCTGACCTAACCGTACGCCATGCCGCATCACAACGGTCAGCCCTTTGTCTTCCAGTTTCCTAGGGAATGCACCTAGCGGGAGTCTCAAAGAACATAAGGCGCTTTGGGACGAGCTTCAATCGCCTTTGCAGAAGACGCGCCGCTCTCCCGCTCCCTGCTCCAGCTCCCATTGCCCGATCGCGCCAAATACCATCCTCGTGGCATTGATGGGCTGGGAGCCACACATTGTCGCCGAGCTTGATGCCACGGGGTTCCACAAGGTCCCCGTCGACTTTCACGTGCCCGTGCACCTGCGAGTGCATGCGCCTGCGCGTGCACCGACTCACGCGCCCGTGCCTGTGCCCGTGCACACGAATGTCTCCGTCGCGTCGTTGCCGGCGTCTGTCCCCACGCGGGTGCCAGTGCCCCCCTCAGCGGCATGGATCACCGTTGTTGACCGCTTCCTTGCACAAATGCCTGTCGCCTCCTCCCGCCAGTTGACTCGCTCCTGCAGACCGAAGTCCAGAACATTCTGGCCTCCCTTGAAGGTAAGGCCAACGTCAAGGAGTACACCACCAACAGCGCAAGACGCCGCCGTCGCCATCGGTCAGTGGTCCGATGACACAGAGAGCACGGCAGAGGAGCCGCTTCCAACCGCAAGACGCCCCCGCCACCACCGTGCAATCTAAGTTTGCCATGAAAAATGTTCGGATTGCCATGCTAAAATCCGAGCCTTTGGGATTTATCATTTCCGTTTGTTTTAGTCCGATCGTCGTATGAATGTAAAGTCGGAGTCAGACTGAATAAAATCTATGGTTTGATCGATTGAATGTTTTTCTAGAGACGTATCAAATTAAATATAAAACGTCATCAAGCCACATGTCTTCCTTCTCATCGCAAACATTTCATATTAAATACCACGTCAATTCCAAATATTTTTAGGGAAGTCAATTCCAAATACTTGTAGGGCATGACCAGTCCCCTTGTTTGAGCACTAGGCGATACATCTAGTTATCCACGCATTTAATTATTATGGAGTAGTAGATAAATAGGACTGCAACTAGCCTAACTTGTCCATCATGATCACTTTTGTTCCTAAACTTGTTACATGTATAATACTACTAGTACGTGAAACTTGTGTTGTAACTTGTGAACGCGTCCAGATATGGTCTACGGCAACATTGCCCGCGCGTTCTTCATGTTTGTCCATGCGTCTAAACGTAGAAGGGGAGGAGAGACATAGAGACCAGACATGGGACCCACAAGTAAGTGAAGGATAATAGTACGTGCTAACGAGTCGGTCCCACTAATGTATTGTTATCCACTAATAGGTTGTGGTAATATAAAAAGATTATATCAACAAAGGGGGGTACAACAAACGTTGCCTATTGACGAGCGGCTTGAAGGCCCTGGTCGCATGTTCGATCCTCATCCTTTTTCATTTTTAATTTACAATTTATATATAGGTCCAAATTGGTTACATGACAGGTGGCCCCTTAGTGTGTAGTTTGTAGTACTTCAATTTGTGGATCAAAATTTGTTCCATTACAGGTGGACTATCGATGTGTAGTGTAACGCCCCGGAACCGATGCGCCAGGTGTCTTCCATTTATTCGCCGTCGTTGCCATGTCATTTGCTTGCATGTTGCACTTTGCCATGTCATCATCTACATTTCCTCTACATGTTTTTCAAAACTGGCATCTGTTCGGGTTCCCCGAGTTCTCTCCGTTATCCATTCTGAGCCCAACCACACTCGCACATGCCCGTCGCACCTCTCAGACCTTGTTTCGTGAGCGGGAGAAAAACGTTCTCGGATGGATAGAGATTTGCCGAGTGGCCTTGGTATATCACCAGTAGACCGCCCGTCAAATTTCGTTCCATTTGGAGGTCATTTGATGCCCCATCGGTTAACCGAGCTAACCGAAACCCCCTTTTCTCTTGCATCCGAGCACCCTTTCACACAGCCCACCTAACCCATCTAAACCCCCTCCATGCTCTGCGTCGTTCGATCACGATCGTGTGGGCAAAAACCGCACTCCATTTGGACTCCCCTAACTCCCTCTACCTATAAAAACGCCCTCTCCCCCTCCATTTTCGGGTGCAAACCCTAGTCCACCTCCCTCCGCGCCGCCGGACATGTCCGCCGCCGGCCGGACACGTCCAGCCGCCGCCCCCTCCGCTAATCGCACGGCGCCACCTGTCCTGGCAGCCGCACCCACCGCCGCCTGCGGCGAGCCCATCGAGGTCTGGCTTTGAGCCCATCCGCCGCCCGCCGAAGCGCCGGATCCTAAGCGCCGCCATTGCAGGTTCGCTTGTTTAAGATCCAGCCCGCCACGGTCATCACTTCCACGCCATCCTCGCCGCGCCGCCACATAAAGACCGGCGCCTCGCTTTTGCCGCCCCATCGCCGGATCTCGTGTCCTCGCGGATCCGCCCGATCCGCTGCCATCCTCGGGCCAAGCCCCACGCCAGAGCCCCGCACCGCCGATCGTTGCCTCAAGGCCCATGTTATTCGGTCGTCGCCGGCCCGACCTCGCCCAACCGTCGGGACGACGCCAACCCTGGACGTCCCTATCCCCGCATGAAAACACGCCCCCGAGCCATCCCGTACCCCTCCATCCGGGTTTTCTGCGAGGTGAAATTTTCTGCTGTCCTGAAATTCTTGCATTCTGGTGCCCACTTTGTCATGCCATAACCTCATGCATGTAGTTCTGATTCATGCATATGATATATCAAAATACTCATTGTGAGATGCTCTTAATTTAACTCCATTGTGACATGCTTGTTTGAGTTCATCTTGACACCCTAATCATCGTCGCAAGAGTGCTATATGATGTAAACCTGCCGAGACTATTATAACTTGCCATTTTTTCATTTTCGTTGCATTTTGTGTGTGCATCCGTTGAGCATGATGTCTACATGTTTTAGGAGCATATTCATGCCATCTTTGCACTGGTGCAATCCATGTATTTTTGTGTGCCTTGTGGTGAGTGCCTCAAGCTTGTGAAGTGGGCTACTTGTTGTTACTGTTTTGCTAGGCTGAAACTGCTATATAATGTTGCTATGTTTGGTTGATGATACCATCCATTATATGCATAATCTTGAGATGTTCACTAAGTATGTTTTGTTACACATGTCATGCTCTACCCATCCATGCCCTTGGTTGAATTCATGGCTTGCTGTCGATTGTTGTTATCATGCTCCAATGTTGCTAAATAATGTTGCTGCCAGCCTGTTAACATTAAGTTTAGTTTTGCCATGAGTTTTGCTAGTGATCCATGCACCCTATGACTATGATATTGCCAGTCTTAGCTCCATAAATGTGTCTTCTTACTGTTGGTCACCTTTTCATGCCATGTATTTCTCTGTGGTGATTTGTACAAGCTCACCAACATGCCTACTTATCATTGTTCCTGCCATGTGCTGTTATTTTCACTGTCTAAATCTGTCATATCACTTGCCATGTTTGCATGGATGCTAACATGTTTTCTGTTGATCTTTGGAATAAGTTCAGTAAGAGAGTTTTGTTATTTGTCTTTAGTATTAGCATGCCATGCCTTTGTTTGCCATGATAAGTTCCTGTAGCATGTTGTTTGATAGCTCTAAACATTGCATCTTGATATTCTTTCTGCCTTGCACAGTGATCTCTGCCAAGTCTGTGAAACTGTTATTGTTTGCAATCTTGTCATGTCCTTTTGGGCATGTTCTAGTCATTTCTGGAGATATCTCAGTGTTCATGTTTTGTCGTGCTTTACCTGTACATCATGTCCATGCATTTTTTTCTTGTTGTGGTGCTATAGCATATTGTTTTGATGCTTGCTAGATGCCTAGTTGCTGTTTTGGACAGCCTTTCCTTTAAACTTGTATAGTGTGTATGTGTTGAACCGTTGCTCCGCTTTGAGTGTGCTCTATAAGAAACATGCTTAGAATTTCATGTAGTTTCATCTTGTCATGTTGAATCCTTGTTTTGAGAGTGTTTGCTTGATGTTTGAATGCATTTTTGCATCAATACCATGTTTAACTTGTTTTGCTCATATCTTCTAGGCCGTAGCTCCGAACTAAATGAACTTTATATGTAACCTGACTAGAATTCCGTGTAGATCATCTTGCTGCATTTTAACTTGCTGTTTAAAAACTTGAATATAAAGTTTATTCAGATCTGGACCTATTTTGAAATTTGCATATGAGGACTTACCGGATTTATTATATGTTGTTTCGACCTCATTTAAACTTGCCTTGATGTGTTATTCTTGTATGCTTCATCTCTTGCCATGAGTAGCATCATATAGCCTTTGTCATGCATCATGATTGGTTGTGCATCATGTCATGTTTATGTGTTGTGTGTTTACCGTGCGCTTGCTTCTTTCCGGTTGTGCTCCTTCTCGTTAGTTCCTATTTCGTTGCGATCATGAGGATTTGTTCGTCTACGCTAGGTTCGTCTTCGTGGCTTCATCTACTTCATGGAATCGTTCTTCTTCCTAGCGGGATTTTAGGCAAGATGACCGTCTCCCTGGATCTCACCACTATCATTGATATGCTAGTTGCTTCGTTCTATCGCTATGGCGCGCTACCTATCTCTTATTGATCAAGCCTCCCAAACTGACATGTCAGCCTCTATCCTTTTCACCCTTCCTAGCAAACCGTTGCTTGGCTATGTTATGGCTTTGCTCAGCTCCTCTTATAGCATTGTTAGTTGCAGGTGAAGTTGAAGATTGCTCCATGATGGACAGGATTATGTTGGGATATCACAATATCTCTTATTTAATTAATGCACCTATATACTTGGTAAACGGTGGAAGGCTCGGTCTTATGCCTGGTGTTTTGTTCCACTTTTGCCGCCCTAGTTTCTGTCATACCGGTGTTATGTTCCTTGATTTCATGTTCCTTACGCGGTTGGGTGATTTATGGGACCCCCTTGATAGTTCGCTTTGAATAAAACTCCTCCAGCAAGGCCCAACATTGGTTTTACTATTTGCCTACCTAAGCCTTTTTCCCTTGGGTTTCCGGAGCCCGAGGGTCATCTTTATTTAACCCCCCCCACGGGCCAGTGCTCCTTCGAGTGTTGGTCCGAACTGAGCAACCTGCGGGGCCACCTCGGGGAAACTTGAGGGCTGGTTTTACTCGTAGGTTGGCTTATCCGGTGTGCCCTGAGAATGAGATACGTGCGACTCCTCTCGGGTTTTGTCGGCAAATCGGGTGGCTTTGCTGGTCTTGTTTTACCATTGTCGAAATGTCTTGTAACCGGGATTCCGAGACTGATCAGTTCTTCCTGGGAGAAGGAATATCCTTCGTTGACCGTGAGACCTTGTGATGGGCTAAGTTGGGACACCCCTGTAGGGTATGAACTTTTTAGAGCCGTGCCCGCGGTCATGTGGCAGATGGGAATATGTTAATGTCCGGTTGTAGAGAACTTGACACCAGATTCGAATTAAAACGCATTAACTGTGTGTGTAACCGTGATGGTCTATTTTCGGCGGAGTCCGTGAAGTGAACACGGTTTTGGGTTATGTTTGAACGTAAGAAGGTTCATGATCACTTCTTGATCATCGCTAGCTTCACGACCATCCCGTTGTTTCTCTTCTCGCTCTCATTTGCATATGTTAGCCACCATATATGCTTAGACGCTGTTGCAACCTCACCACTTATCCTTTCCATACCCATTAAGCTTTGCTAGTCTTGATACCCATGATAATGGGATTGCTGAGTCCTCGTGGCTCACAAATTACTACAACAACAGTTGCAGGTACATGTTATGCGATGATCTTGATGCGAGAGCGATGTTACTTGTTTTGGAGTTCTTCTGTTTCATCTTCGATCAGGGGATAGGTTCCAGGTCAGCAGCCTGGGCTAGCAGGGTGGATGTCGTTTGAGTTTCTGTTTTTGTTTCATCCGTAGTAGGATGATGATCTTATGTTTGATGTTGTTGTATTTGTGTGGCATTGTATGCCTCTTGTATGTATCCCCAATCTATTATGTAATGGTACGATGTAATGATATCCACCTTGCAAAAGCGTCTCCAATATACGCTTCTATCATTGGTGGGACCTTCGAGTTCCTTTAGGATAGGGTCGCATATTGGGCGTGACATGTAGTTTTGTAGCTTATTTGTAATAATTAAAGAGAACAACAGAGTTTTTTGCAAAAATACCATGGTGCGGCATGGAAGGTGAGAAAGGACGTGCGAGAGAGCGGTGACTGAGCCAGAGGGAAATCAATTGGGGGAGGTGCGGCGGTTGCAGCTGTGTTTGGAGTAGTTGTGGGCCGAATGGAATGAAAATATAATCTAAACCCTCTAAAATAAATGCCTTCACAAATTAATCAAAGGTTGGAGTCCCCCTCGCAATGTAAAGAGTTCCGTCTCTGCGAGGGATGGAGAGGTAGCTTCAATGTGTGGAAGATACAGCGTGAGAAAGCTAGGTCAATCGAGACATGGATAGATAGAGAGACAAAGTGAGTGTGGTCAGGCATTCGTTGAAAAGATATATATATAGTCTGGAGAGATATTTTCTGATTGAGGTTTTGGGAAGGGTGAGGGATGTAAGATAGAGCTTGAGAGATGATCTAGTCACAGACATGTAGATATATTTTGTGTGTGGGAGGAAGCAAAGTCAATCGATTACATAAATAAAGGGAGAGAGACTGAGCGAGTGTGGGTCGTCATGCGATTGAAAGAGTGAGACTGGTTGGAGAGAGTGACCTAGATAGACAATGTGCGTGAGAGAGTATACAATATGAATATGTCGAATTGGGCTCAAACATGGAGATATATCATTTGTGTGTGAGGCGAGGTCAATCGAGACATAAATAGAGAGAGAGAGAGAGAGAGAGAGAGAGAGAGAGAGAGAGAGAGAGAGAGAGAGAGAGAGAGAGAGCGAGCGTGGCCCGCAATGAGGTCGAAAGACTAGAGGCGGCTGGGATGGACTGACCTAGATAAACAATCTGCGTGAGAGAGTATAGAGTGTGTCGATCGAGGCCCGAACTGGGAGATATATCATTTGTGTGTGAGAGAAAGCGAGGTAAATCGAGACTTTGATAAAGAGAGCGAGATTGAGAGGAGTGTGGGCCGCCATGTGAAAGAAAGAGTGAGATAGTCTCGAGAGAGTGACCTAGATAGACAATGTGCATGCTTTTGCATGAGAGGGGCTTCTAGATAGGCAATGCATGTATCTAGCGAGAGAGTGTGTGAGGGAGAGAAAGAGATCTCGGCATGGGGTGCAATGGCGGGTGTGTGAGAGATACATTTGGTAACAAAGTGGAAATATGGGGTTGTACAGTAATCCCATGTTAACGATGCCACGTCACCTCGGTTACTGTTGTTAATCTCCCGACAATTCAATCCCGTTTGAATTCAAATTTATAATAAAAACAAGCAACACAAGTTTTCAAACACTAAAAACTAAAATGTTCACAATATTACAAAAATTACCAAAGTTGTTATAAAAATAAAACCAACACTTTAGAAACTCCTGAAATGCCCCTAGGAATTAAAACAGTGGACCAACAACACATCACTTGGCCTTTTCGCTTTCTAAAAATAATTAAACCTTTTTGAAAGACCTTCAGCTTTTTGTGCATTACTATATAATGCAATGATGTTCATGTGACAAGCTAGATGATTTACAGAAGGCCTTTGGTGGTTAAGCAATTAACAAACCAGAGAACAAATAAAAAAATAAAATAAAAACTGTAGAAAAGGAAAAAGAAACAAAAGACAACTCCCCCCCGCCCCCGACTGGGCCTTGGCCCAGTTGGCCGAAGCAGCCAGTCGGCCCAGCCGACCCACGCCTGCACCCCCTGGCCTACTAGGCCTCCTACCCACCCCGTGACCTATCGCCACCCTGCACTACCCCACTCGCCCCACTCCCCCTCGTCCCACTCCTCCTCTGCCTTCCCCCTGATCCCCCTAGATCTGGATCGGGGCAACGGCCACCCGACTCCCATCGCCGATCCCGCCGCCCGTTGCCCCGGACCGCCACCGCAGCCCCCCCGTCCTCCTCTGGACGCCGCCGCCCCGCCGCCGCGTCATCGTCCATTGCCCCCGACGCCCTGTGCCCGCTGCTGATGACCACAGTCGCCGCCCGGATCGCCCGCCGCCCCGTCGTCCTCGACTCCTCCTCGCCGGACGCGTCCCCGTCCTCCTCCACGAGCCCCACTACCAGTTCCCTACGTCCGCGGTAAGGCCCCCGGCCTCTGCTTCTCTTTGCCCTCTCCTTGCCATCGTCGGATCAGCCCACGGCTGCGCTCATGGTGAGCGTGCACCAACCGCACCCACGACCACGCCCCACCCGCTGCTGCTCGTGCTCCGCACCGCTCGTTGTTGCTCTCGCGCGCGCATGGCCGAGACCTCGCCGTCCCGCTCACGCCCCCGCCTCTGCTCCTGCGCCCGGCGCCGCCCGCCGTGGTCTCGCCATCGCCTCCGATGGCTCGCCTTGCCGCGCCCATGGCCGGCGCCCCCTCCTGTCTATCTGGGCATGTGCCTGCAGGGCGCCACCGCCCGTTAACCCCTGCCCAGACGCCTGGTTAACCTCCCCGTTAACCCCCCTGGGCGTATGACAGTGGGCCCGTCCCTGTATTAAAGAACAGAAAATAAAAATTAGTAAAAAATAAAAATGTTAATTAAATTATTAAATTAACTAATTAATTTATTAATAAGTTACTTAATTAACTTGCTTGGATTAGCCTAATCACTAGATTAGCTGGAACTAAAATTAGTTAGACAAACAGAGAATGACAGGGGGCCCCACCCCCTGTTGACCAGTCAAAGTTTGACTGGTCAACTGGGACCTCCTGGGACCCACATGTCAGCCACAGGTACACTTCTGTGTACACTTGTGGGTGCATATAGCATTTTGACTTTTGTTTTTCGAATTAGAGTTAATTTCAGAAAATGGATAAAACTTTGAGAAATCATAGAAAATAAACCGTAACTTGGATGAAAATACTTTGTACATGAAAGTTGCTCAGAACAACGAGACGAATCCAGATACGCACCCCGTTCGCCCGCCACGCGTCCTTATCATAGTGAACCTGCAACATTTCACCTCCGGTTCATCTATCCGAAAACGCTAAACACCGGGGATACTTTCCCGGATGTTTTCCCCCTTCACCGGTATCACCTACTACCGCGTTAGGGCACACCGAACACCGCGTATTTCATTGTTACGCTTTGTGATGCTTTGATTGCTCTGTTATTTATTGTGTTCCCTCTCCGTTACTTCTTTCCGGTAGACCCTGAGACTGCCGGTGACCCCCAGTTCGACTATGGTGTTGACGACCCCTCCTTGCCAGAGCAACCAGGCAAGCCCCCCCTTTGATCACCAGATATCGCCTATTCTTCTCTCTACTGCTTGCATTAGAGTAGTGTAGCATGTTACTGTTCGGTTACTACTATTCTGTTGCATAGCCTGTCATTGTTGCTACAGTCATTGATACCTTACCCGCAATCCTAAATGCTTAGTATACGATGCTAGTTTATCATCATTGGCCCTACATTCTTGTCAGTCTGCCTTGCTATACTATCGGGCCGTGATCACTCGGGAGGTGATCACGGGTATATATTATACATATATACATACTATACAGATGGTGACTAAAGTCGGGTCGGCTTGTTGAGTGCCCGCGAGTGATTCACGGATTGGGGGCTGAAAGGACCTTTGTCCCGATGGCCCTCTGTGTGGATCTTTGTGGCGGAGCGAAAGGGCAGGTTGAGACCACCTAGGCGAGAGGTGGGCCTAGCCCTGGTCGGCGTCCGTGGTTACTTCATAATAACACGCTTAACGAGATCATGGTATTTGATCTGAGTTGGTCGGTGACCTTGTATGCACTAACCGCCACGTGGGACAAGATATGGGCAACCGATGTCGTGGTATCAGCCGAAGCTCTTTTTGACGTCAGCGACTGAGTGGCGCGCGCCGGATAGGAACGCAAGCCTGCTCTTATATTAAGGGCGCTAGTTCTGCTTCCTGCCGCGTATGCAACATGCAGGTGTGCAATGGGCGATGGGCCCAGACCCCTGCGCGCATAGGAGTTAGACCGGCGTGCTGACCTCTGTGTTGAGCCTAGGTAGGGCTGTGACGTGTTGATCTTTTGAGGCTGGGCATGACCCAGGAAAGTGTGTCCGGCCAAATGGGATCGAGCGTGTCATGTAATGTGGTGCACCCCTGCAGGGAAGTTTATCTATTCGAATAGTCGTGATCTTCGGTAACAGGATGACTTGGAGTTGTACCTTGACCTTATGACAACTAGAACCGGATACTTCATAAAACACACCCTTCCAAGTGCTAGATACAACCCGGTGATCGCTCTCTCACAGGGAGACTAGGGGAGGATCGCCGGGTAGGATTATGCTATGCGATGCTACTTGGAGGACTTCAATCTACTCTCCTCTACATGCTGCAAGACGGAGGCTGCCAGAAGCGTAGTCTTCGATAGGACTAGCTATCCCCCTATTATTTTGGCATTCTGCAGTTCATTCCACCGATATTGCCTCTTTACACATATACCCATGCATATGTAGTGTAGATCCTTACTTGCGAGTACTTTGGATGAGTACTCACGGTTGCTTTGCTCCCTCTTTTCCAGTGTTTTCCTCTTCTTCTCGGATGCCGCAACCAGAACTTGGAGCCCAGGAGCCAGACGACACCGTCGACGATGACTACTATGCTGGAGGTGCCTACTACTATGTGCAGGCTGCTGACGACGACCAGGAGTAGTTAGGAGGATCCCGTGCAGGAGGCTGCTATGTCTCGAGCTTGCGTTGGTTTTCCCCGAAGAGGAGAGGATGATGCAAGACAAGAGCGTAAGTATTTCCCTCGCTTTTGAGAACCAAGGTATCAATCCAAGAGGAGGTCACGTGCAAGTCCCTCGTACCTGCACAACACGATAGCAACTCGCAACCAACGCTTAGGGGTTGTCACTCCCTTCACGGTCACTTACGAGAGTGAGATCTGATAGAGATAATATTTTTGGTATTTTTGGTATAAAGATGCAAAGTAAAAAGTAAAAACAAAGTAAAAACAAAGCAAATAAATAAAGTGATGGAGATTTATATGATGAGAATAGACCCGGGGGCCATAGGTTTCACTAGTGGCTTCTCTCAAGAGCATAAGTATTCTACGGTGGGTGAACAAATTACTGTTGAGCAATTGATAGAATCGAGCATAGTTATGAGGTTATCTAGGTATGATCATGTATATAGGCATCACGTCCGTGACAAGTAGACCGAAACGATTCTGCATCTACTACTATAAGTCCACTCATCGACCGCTATCCAAAGATGCATCTAGAGTATTAAGTTAAAAAGAGTAACGCCTTAAGCAAGATGACATGATGTAGAGGAATAAATTCATGCAATATGATAAATACCCCATCTTGTTATCCTCGATGGCAACAATACAATACGTGCCTTGCAACTCTTTCATCACATCGAGTAAGGACACCGCAAGATTGAACCCAAAGCCATGCACTTCTCCCATTGCAAGAACTACCAATCTAGTTGGCCAAACCAAACGGATAATTCAAAGAGACTTGCAAAGATAACTCAATCATACATAAAAGAATTCAGAGAAGAATCAAATATTTTCCATAGATAAGTTGGATCATAAACCCACAATTCATCGGTCTCAACAAACACACCGCAAAAAGAAGATTACATCGAATAGATCTCCACGAGAGAGGGGGAGAACATTGTATTGAGATCCAAAAAGAGAGAAGAAGCCATCTAGCTACTAGCCATGGACCCGAAGGTTTGAAGTAAACTACTCACACTTCATCGGAGGGGCTATGGTGATGATGTAGACGCCCTCCATGGTGGATTCCCTCTCCGACGAAGCTCCGGAACAGGCCCCAAGATGGGATCTCGTGGATCTGTAAGGTTGCGGGTGAAATTAGGTTTTTGGCTCCGTGTCTGGTCTATTGGGGATACGTAGGTATATATAGGAGGAAGGAGTACGTCGGTGGAGCTCCGAGGGGCCCATGAGGTAGGGGGCGCGCCCAGGGGGGGCGCGCCCTCCACCCTCGTGACCTCCTCAGAAGCTTCTTGGAGAGGGTCCAAGTTGCCTGGATCACGTTCGGTGAGAAAATCACGTTCCCGAAGGTTTCATTCCGTTTGGACTCTATTTGATATTCCGTTTCTTCGAAATACTGAAATAGGAAAAAAAACAGCAATTCTGGGCTGGGCCTCCGGTTAATAGGTTAGTCCCAAAAATAATATAAAAGTGGAAAATAAAGCCCAATATAGTCCAAAACAGTAGATAAAGTAGCATGGAGCAATCAAAATTATAGATACGTTGGAGACGATCAAGCATCCCTAAGCTTAATTCCTCGCTCGTCCTCGAGTAGGTAAATGATAAAAAAGAATTTTTGATGCGGAGTGATACTTTGGCATAATTTCAATGTAAATCTTCTTAATCATGGCATGAATATTCAGATCCGAAAGATTCAAGATAAAAGTTCATATTGACATAATAATAATAATACTTCAAGCATACTACTCAAACAGTTATGCCATCTCAAAATAACATGGCCAAAGAAAGTTTATCCCTACAAAATCATATAGTTAGGCTATGCTTCATTTTCGTCACACAAAGATGTTCCCAACTTCTATAACCCCGATGACAAGCCAAGCAATTGTTTCATACCAAATAATCTCAAACTCTTTCAACCTTCACGCAATACATGAGCGCGAGCCATGGATATAGCACTATGGGTGGAATAGAATATGATGATGGGGATTGTGTGGAGAAGACAAAAAAGGAGAAAGTATCATATTGACGAGGATAATCAACGGCCTATGGAGATTGCCATCAATTGATGTCAACATGAGGAGTAGGGGTTGCCATGCAATGGATGCACTAGAGCTATGAATGCTCAACAAAAGAAAACTAGTGGGTGTGCATCCAACTCGCTTGCTCACAAAGACCTAGGGCATTTTAAGGAAGCCCATCATTGGAATATACAAGCCAAGTTCTATAATTAAAAATTCCCACTAGTATAAACAAGACAATTTATGAGACTCACTATATGAAAAACATGGTGGTACTTTGAAGCACAAATATATGAGACTCACTACATGAAGAACAAGGTGCTATTTGGAAGCACGAGTGTGGTAAAAGGATAGTAACATTGCCCCTTCTCTCTTTTTCTCTCATTTTTTTATTGGCCTTTTTTTATTGGCCTTTTTTTTAATTTCGTCCGGAGTCTCATCCCGACTTGTGGGGGAATCATAGTCTCCATCATCCTTTTCCTCACTAGGGCAATGCTCTAATAATGATGATCATCACACTTCTATTGATTACAACATAAGGATTACAACTCGAAACTAGAACAAGATACGACTCTATATGAATGCCTCCAGCGGTGTACCGTGATGGTGCAATGAATCAAGAGTGACATGTATGGAAAATAATGCATGGTGGCTTTGCCACAAATACGATGTCAACTACAAGATCATGCAATGGCAATATGACAAAAGTAATGCATGTCACGATGATGACGGTGGAAGTTGCATGGCAATATATCTCGGAATGGCTATGGAAATGCCATGATAGGTAGGTATGGTGGCTGTTTTGAGGAAGATAAAAGGAGGTTTATGTGTGATAGAGCGTATCGTATCACGGGGTTTCGATGCACCGGCGAAGTTTGCACCAACTCTCAAGGTGAGAAAGGGCAATGCACGGTACCGAAGAGGCTAGCAAAGGCGAAAAGGTGAGAGTGCGTATAATCCATGGACTCAACATTAGTCAAAAGAACTCATATACTTATTGCAAAAATTTAGAAGTCATCAAAAATTCAAATACTACGCGCATGCTCCTAGGGGGACAGATTGGTAGGAAAAGACCATCGCTCGTCCCCGACCGCCACTCATAAGGATGCACAAGCCAGGTACACTTCATGTTTCAAATTTGTTACACAACTTTAACCATACGTGCATGCTATGGGATTTGCTAACTTCAACCCAAGAATTTCTCAAATTCACAACTATTCAACTAGCACGACTTTGATATTATCACCTCCATATCTCAACAATTATTAAGCATCAAACTTAATTTAATTCACTCAAAAAAGAAAGTTTCACAAATCTTGAATACCAAGTATATTAACATTAAGCAAATTACCATGCTATTAATGACTCTCAAAATAATCTAAGTGAAGCATGAGATATCAAGTTTCTCTAAAACAAATCCACCACCGTGCTCTAAAAGATCTAAGTGAAGCACTAGAGCAAAAATTATCACGCTCTAAAGATATAAGTGAAGCACATAGAGCAAAGCTATCAAGCTCAAAAGGTATAAGTGAAGCACATAGAGTATTCTAAAAAATTCCAAATCATGTATGGCTCTCTCAAAAGGTGTGTACATCAAGGGTGATTGTGGTAAACTAACATGCAAAAAACACAAATAATACAAAACGCTCCAAGCAAAACACATATCATGTTGGTGAATAAAAATATAGCTCCAAGTAAATTACCGATGGAAGTGGACAAAAGAGGGGATGCCTTCCGGGGCATCCCCAAGCTTTGACTTTTTTGTGTCCTTGGATTGTCTTGGGGGTGCCATGGGCATCCCCAAGCTTAGGCTCTTGCCACTCCTTGTTCCATAATCCATCAAAAGAATTCACCCAAAACTTGAAAACTTCACAACACAAAACTCAACAGAAATCTCGTGAGCTCCATTAGAGAAAGAAAACAAAAGACTACTTCAAAGTACTGTAATGAACTCATTCTTTATTTATATTGGTGTTAAACCTACTGTATTCCAACTGCTCTATGGTTTATAAACTATTCTACTAGCCATAGATTCATCAAAATAAGCAAACAACACACACAAAACAGAATCTGTCAAAAACAGAACATTCTGTAGTAATCTGTAACTAACGCAAACTTCTGGAACTCTAAAACTTCTACCAAAATAGGAAGTCCTGGACAATTTGTTTATTGATCAATATCAAAACGAATCAATGCAAAAGTACGTTCCTGTGATTTATCATAACTAAATTCGTGTGCTCAAAGTTTCTGTTTTTCAGCAGAATCAAATCAACTATCATCGTAGGTTATCCTATAGGTCTTACTTGGCACAAACACTAATTAAAACATAAAACCACATCCAAACAGAAGGTAGATGGATTATTTATTCCTAAAGAGAACAAAAAAAATACAAAATGAAATTGGGTTGCCTTCCAACAAGCGCTATCGTTTAACGCCCCTAGCTAGGCATAAAAGCAAGTATAGATCTAGGTATTGCCATCTTTGGTAGGCAATCCATAAGTGGCTCTCATGATAGATTCATATGGTAATTTTATTTTCTTTATAGGGAAGTTTTCCATACCCTTCTTTAAGGGAAATTGGAATCTAATATTCCCTTCCTTCATATCAATAATTGCACCAATCGTTCTAAGGAAAGGTCTACCAAGAATAATAGGACATGAAGGATTGCAATCTATATCAAGAACGATAAAATCTACGGGCACATAATTCCTATTTGCAACAATAAGAACGTAATTAATTCTTCCCATAGGCATTTTAATAGTGGTATCCGCAAGATGCAAGTTTAGAGAGCAATCATCAAAATCACGGAAATCTAGCAAATCACATAAAGTTTTGGGAATAGTAGAGACACTAGCACCCAAATCACATAAAGCATGAAACTCAAAGTTTTTAATTTTAATTTTAATGGTAGGTTCCCAGTCATCATGGAGTTTTCTAGGGATTGAAACTTTCAACTCAAGTTTTTCTTCATAAGATTGCATCAAGGCATCAATAATGTGTTCGGTAAATGCCTTATTTTGACTATAAGCATGAGGAGATTCTAGCACGGATTGCAACAAGGAAATACAACCAATCAAAGAGCAATTTTCATAATTAAATTCCTTGAGATCCAAAATAGTAGGTTTAGCAATATCACGGTTTCTATTTTTTTCAATCCTACTTTCATCAATTTCATCATCAAGATCTAGAAACTCAGAATTCTTAGAACGCATTCTTGTAAGGGAAGATCATATTCAGATTCATCAAGATTCATATTGCAAAACAAAGATTTAATAGGGGAAACATCAATAACTTTCAGCTCTTCATCTTGATTTTCATAGGGATTAGAAGAACACGCTTTAATAAAGGCATCTTTGGAAGCACGCATCCTAGCGGTTCTTTCTTTGCACTCGTCAATGGAAATTCTCATAGCTTTGAGAGACTCATTGATATCATGCTTAGGAGGAATAGATCTAAGCTTTAAAGAATCAATTTCAAGAGAAATTCTATCAACGTTCCTAGCCAAATCATCAACTTTAAGCAATTTCTCTTCAAGCAAAGCATTAAAATTCTTTTGTGAATTCATAAACTCTTTAACACTACTCTCAAAATCAGAGGGCATCTTATTGAAATTTCCATAAGAGTTTTTGTAAGAATTTCCATAATTGTTAGAAGGATTGCTAGGAAAAGGCCTAGGATTAAAATTCCCTCTATAAGCGTTGTTACCAAAACTATTCCTACCAACAAAATTCACATCCATAGGTTCATTATTATTCTAAAGCAAAGTAGATAAAGGCATATCATTAGGATCAAGAGGAGTATTTTTAGGAGCAAACATCTTCATAAGTTCATCCATCTTTTCATTCAAAACATTGATTTCTTCTATAGCATGCACTTTTTTACTAGAAGATCTTTCGGTATGCCATTGAGAATAATTAGCCATAATATTATCAAGCAATTTGGTACCATCCCCTAACATAATTTCCATAAATGTGCCTCCCGCGACCGAATCTAAAAGATTTCTAGAAGCAAAATTCAATCCGGCATAAAATTTTTGTATGATCATCCATAAATTCAAACCATGAGTATGGCAATTGTGAAGCATTAATTTCAATCTTTCCCAAGATTGGGCAACATGCTCATGATCAAGTTGTTTAAAATTCCTGATATCGTTCCTAAGAGTGATAATCTTAGCGGGAGGAAAATACTTCTACATAAAAGCATCTTTGCACTTGTTCCAAGAATCAATACTATTTTTAGGCAAAGATGAAAACCAAACTTTAGCATGATGTCTAAGTGAAAACGGAAATAACTTCAATTTGACAATGTTGTTATCCGTATCTTTTTTCTTTTGCATATCACACAAATCAACAAAATTGTTTAGATGAGTAGTGGCATCTTCACTAGGAAGGCTGGCGAATTGATCTTTCATAACAAGATTCAGTAAAGCGGTATTGATTTCACAAGACTCATCATTATTAAGAGGAGCAATTGGAGTACTAAGGAAATCATTATTATTGGTATTCGCAAAATCACACAATTTGGTATTATCTTGTGCCATTGCAACAAGCAATCTAACACACAAGCAAACAGAAAGGCAAAGGGAAAAAGGCAAACGGGAAAGAGAGGTGGAGATAGGGAAAGAGAGGGCGAATAAAACGGAAAGGGTGAAGTCGGGGAGAGGAAAACGAGAGGCAAATGGCAAATAATGTAATGCGAGAGATAGGGATTGCGATGGGTACTTGGTATGTTGACTTTTGCATAAGCCTCCCCGGCAATGGCGCCAAAAATTCTTCTTGCTACGTCTCGAGCTTGCGTTGGTTTTCCCCGAAGAGGAGAGGATGATGCAGCACAGTAGCATAAGTATTTCCCTCAGTTTTTGAGAAACAAGGTATCGATCCAGTAGGAGTGTAACGCCCCGAGACTGACGCTCCAGATGCCTTCCTTGTATTCCGAGATTCGTCGTGTGATTTATTTGTTTGATGCATTCATCATTGCGTCATTTGCATTGCATCATGTTGCAGTTCTTCATGCTCATCATGTGCATTGTGTGTTTCATGCATGATCACCCCTTGCATCACCCTTCCCCTCCTCCTATGGTCATTTGTATCTTCATCTTTTCATCAAGACCTTTCTCCACGTGCAAACCTTATCACTTCTTCCTTTCTGTCAAATCTTGACTTTCATGCCAAGTGGCATTATTTGTGCCTCCATTAATGTTCATTTATTTCCGGTGATCTTACTCCATGCCTTATACCTCTCATCAAATATCATCCATTTTGGAGTTGTTTTGGTTAGGTTTTAAATGGCTCAAGTTTGAATTTAATTCAAACTTGAATTATTTTTCTTCCTCTAAAATTGCCAAACCAATTTATTCAAATTCTGCACATTCTCAAGACTCCAGGGATATTTTCTTTTCTGAAATATTCCACCTCTAGCACCTCTTTCTTTTCTCCTAATTTCTGGTTGAAGAAATAAGGACAAGAAAAAAAAGGGAGAAGCCAGCCCAACTGGGCCTCCCAGTTGCCGCAGCTCGGCCCAGCCACCCACGCAGCCAGGCCGGCCCAAGGCCTAGGCCCAGCCGCCTCTAACCCTAGCCTCCCCATCGCTCGATCCCATCTCTCCCTCTCCTCGCGCTGCTCTCTCCCGATCCCCTCGTCCTTCTCCGTCGAGCAGTCCTCGACCCCCTCGCTCCCTCGCCCTCGTCCCGTCCTCTCGTCCTCCCTGCCGCGCCTGGCTGTGTTGCCGCCGCCCGCCGCCCGGCATCCCGCCCGGCAAGCGCCTCGCTTCTCCCGGCCAGCGCCTTCGCACAGCCGTGCCCCAAGACCGCGGCCTTTGCCTCCCAGCCTCCCATAGCGCCCGGCGCCCGTCCGGCATCCGGATCTCCCGCCGCCGCCACGCTTCGGATCCGGCGAGATCCGGCGGGAACTAAGCCGCACCACCCGCAGCGCCTCGCCACCCGTCCCTAGCCTCCCGCCGTCCCTCCATCCGGAGCTTCGGGAGAGCGCCGCCGCTTCGCCATCCGGGCGGATCGGGAGGTGCCCGACCGTCTGCCCTCGTGGGCCCGGCCCAGCAGCGCGCCAGCCCACGTCCTTGACCACCTCGACCATAGCCTCCTCTGCCATGATGCCTGTGGGCAGGGGGCCTTGTTTACTTGCTCTTCTGGCAACTTTCGTTGACCGCAGCCAGCGTCCCCTGCCCGGCTTGATGGGTCACAGGCCACCAAAGCAGCCCAGCCCCTCCTTCCACCTCTCCAAGCCGACCGCCCATGTGGCCTGGTGAGCAGCCCTCCAGATCCCCCTCCTATACACTGTTGGGCCAGCCAGCCAAATTCGCCCATGCGTGTTTTTTTTCCCTGCTTGCAATTTGTCTATTATTCCAATGCATTCTTATTTACGAAAATGCCCCTGTTTTGTATTGTTAATAACTAATCATGCATGCATCCAAATTAAACAAATTATATATGTAAAATGCTTAGTTTTTCATCTAGTTTCATAATTTGCCACTTTCATCCATGTTTAAAATGATTAAAATGATGTTTGTTTAAATTTGCTTAAATGCCATGTTAAAATGATTTATTTCATAACTACATAACCGTAACTCCGATTTTAATAAACTTTATATGTAAATGGGGTAGAATTTTGCCTAGTTTAACATGGTACACTCATCTTGCATGTTTAACAACTCTAAAATGGTGTTTAGGGCAGAACAGTACCTAATTCAAAATATGCACATGGGGATTTTTCGGAATTGTTGTTTGTTCTTTCGGCCTCATTTAAACTTGCCTAGTTAGGTAGTTTTTGTTATGCTTCACCACTTGCCATGTTAACCAACATTTAATATTGTTGGGTACATAGAAGAGATCGAACTAAATAACTTGTCGTGGTGTTTTGTCAATATGCAACTCGTTGCATATTGAGCTCCACTTAATTTGTAGAATTGTTTGTGCACTTTGCCTTGCCATGCATATTTAAACCGGACATGCATCATCCTTGGTTGTGCATCATGCCAAGTTTATGTGATGGTTGTTTACTATGTTGTTTGTTTCTTTCCGGGTTGCTTCTCTCGTTAGCTTCGGTTTCGTTCCGGAGTTGTGAGGATTCGTTCGACTACGTCCGTTTGTCTTCTTCATGGACTCGTTCTTCTTCCTAGCGGGATTTCAGGCAAGATGACCGCTACCTTGGATCTCACTACTATCATTGCTATGCTAGTTGCTTCGTTCTATCGCTATGCTGCGCTACCTATTACCTGTTTGTTAAGCCATCCCATATTGCCATGAACCTCTAACCTTTGACACCATTCCTAGCAAACCGTTGTTTGGCTATGTGACCGCTTTGCTCAGCCCTCTTATAGCGTTGCTAGTTGCGGTGAAGTTGAAGATTTCTCCATGGTGGATGGGTTTTTGTTGGGATATCACAATATCTCTTATATTATTAATGCATCTATATACTTGGTAAAGGGTGGAAGGCTCGGCCTTATGCCCGGTGTTTTGTTCCACTCTTGCCGCCCTAGTTTCCGTCATACCGGTGTTATGTTCCCGGATTTTGCGTTCCTAACGCTGTCGGGTGATTTATGGGACCCCTTGACAGTTCACTTTGAATAAAACTTGTCCAAAGAAGGCCCAACATTGCCTTTTACCATTTGCCTCACCACCACCTACTTTTCCCTTGGGAGTAATTAACCCAAGGGTCATCTTTATTACAGCCCCGGGCCAATGCTTGTCTAAGTGTTGGTCCAAACTAGAGCCCTTTGCGCGCCTCGTGGAAACTTGAGGTCTGGTTTTAGTTATGCGGATTGCTCATCCGGTCGTGGCTCGAGATGAGATACGCTGCTACTATCGGGATGTCGGCACGCGCGGAGGTCTTGCTGGTCTTGTTTTACCATTGTCGAAATGTCTTGATGTACCGGATACCGAGCCCGATCGGAGTGTCTCGGTGAAGGTCTATTCCTTCGATGATCGCGAGAGCTTGTCATGGGGTAAGTTGGGACACCCCGCAGGTTTAAACTTTCGAGAGCCGTGCCCGGTTATGTGGCGATGGGAATTTGTTAATGTCCGGTTGTAGACAACTTGACACTTGATCCAAATTTAAAACGCATCAACCGAGTATGTAGCGTGATGGTCTCTTCTCGGCGGAGTCCGGGAAGTGAACACGGTTTCTGGGTTATGTTTGACGTAAGTAGGTGTTCAGGATCACCTCTTGATCATTGCTAGTTTCACGACCGCTCGCTTGTTCTCTTCTCGCTCTTATTTGCGTTGGTTAGCCACCATACTTGCTTAGTCGCTGCTGCAACCTCACCACTTTACCCTTTCCTTTCCCATTAAGCTTTGCTAGTCTTGATACCCATGGTAATGGGATTGTTGAGTCCTTGTGGCTCACCGGATACTTCAAAACCAGTTTGCGGTGCCTATGTTACCGAAAGGTGGCGAATCAAGCTCAAGGAGGAGCTTGATGAAGATCTTGCCCTTTGTGTTGTTTCGTTCTAGTTGATCAGTAGTGGAGCCTAGTTGGGGTCGATCGGGGACCTTTTGTCGCATTTGGGGTTCTTCTATTATTTTGGTTCCGTAGTCGGACCTTGATTGTATCTGGTTGATGTAATGCTTTATTCATGTAATTGTGTGAAGTGGCGATTGTAAGCCAACTATGTATCTCTTTCCCTTATGTATTACTTGGGTTGTGTGAAGATTACCTCACTTGCGACATTGCTTTCAATGCGGTTATGCCTCTAAGTCGTGCTTCGACACGTGGGAGATATAGCCGCATCGAGGGCGTGACAAGTTGGTAATCGAGCCATCCCGACCTTAGGAGCCCCACCGCTGATCATTTTAGCGGCGAGTTGTGTCTAGAAAAATGTTTTGAGTCATTTAGGATTATATATATCGGAGAGTTAGGAATTCTTTTTACTCCTCATTCCCTTCGTCGCTCTGGTGAGGTCTCCTGACGTAGAGTTTTGACTCTTCTCTTCTCAAATTTCACTAAAAAAAATTTTTTTAGGATCACGCTGGTATCTTAGAATCGTTCCGATGGTTTTATGATGACAACATTGTCTTGGTGCCTCCTGACATTTAGGGGTTGTGGCAGTGTCCCGGGGAGTTGAGCTCGAGGTGTTGTCGCCATAATTTTATCGTTGCAGATTCGAATACCGAGTTTAGTACCGACATCGAAAATCTCTTTTATGCAGTTGTTGGTGAGATAACCCCGCTAACCCAGTATTGAGGTGAGTACGGGAGTATTGCCATGACTTGTATAACGGATGCTTTTCGAAGGTTGAGGTAGACGATTTCCGAAGGTTTCTTGGTTATGTGTTGACGGATGGATACAGCTTGGATGTAGGTATTGTTAGTTTGGGTGAGATATATTGCTTCCCCTGTATCCCCAACACCAGATTGCATAACCAGAAAGTTTCGGGAGTTTATAGGTGGGAATTTAAGTAGCTCTTAGGATATCTTTCCGACGGATGTATGATATGAAATTGGGGTTCGACGTCTAGTGGTCCGCCTATTCACGGTTGGTTTTACAGTGGTCTCGTTGTGTCTTAAAGAGTCCTTGGCTATGCCGACTCGGGGACACTTCGTATGTCATGTGCACTGCCTTGTACATGATGGTGCTGTACAATTGAGCCCGTGTAGGCCCCACCACGAAAACTTCGGACGAAATCTCTATCATATGTTTGTTCCGGCTTATTCTGCAAGCCAGTCCTTTGTTTTGTTTTGAGTTGTGGTATTCGAGTTGCTTCAATGTCAAGTGTTGATTCCATACCTTTCTGAAATGGTATTCTCATACTCCGATGTGAATACCAATCCTTCTCGACAATCGAGATTGTCATGTCAATCCTTTCCAACCGGCGTGTTTCTCTTCAAGTAGATCTGATCCCATCATTCTCCCCATCTGCAAGATCAATTCTAAGTTTTATCAACGGTGTTTGTTTCGTTCATCCCAAGTTGCCTTTGTTTTCCCGCCCTCCCACCCTTTTTTCTTCAAGGACACAGATTTCTTAATCAAGTATCCATTTATTCATGTGAAGTCTCTTCATTCTTTTCTTTCAATGTTCTTATCTGGTGATTTCCCATGAAGATGCTCAACAGTTTCAAGTTCATCATCCTTCATTGTTGTTTCTTCTCCGGTGGATTCAAGTCAAGTTTTGTTGATCATACCTTTTTCCTCATTTCAATGTCTTCTCATACCGGTGCACCTCATTATCATTCTACTTCTCGCTATTTGTTATTCCGGAGTGCTCAAGATATCTCGAAGATTCGTGTTTCCACTCTGCATTCGTTCAAGCTCTTTCGAGATTGGTATCTCATTCAAGTCATTTAATTCAACCGGTGCAACATCTCTTTTAAAATCTTTTCAACGATGTTCTTTCGAGTGGGCCCTAACCCACAGGTATTTTCCCAGGATCTTACCTGACTCTTCTAATTATTCCGGAGCTATCCTAAATTCTTCTCCAAGTTTGACGTAAGAATGAGTTATCATCAGTCAAATGCTTTTCTCCAAGATCTTTCAAATTCTTTTCATAGTTGGCTCAACCTCTTCGCTTTTGATTCTTCCGGTGTGTCTCAATAATTCTTGGTGGTATTTCTCGTTGTCATTCTCATCATTTGAAGACCGAAGAAGTATTTCTCTTAAATCTTGGTCCATTCTCTTCAATATTCATGGTCTCATAATTGTTTTCGATTGTGAGAATCTTTTTCACCCACCCGGAGCATTTCATGAGTTGTTTCCATTTCTTTCCTCCGAAGTCCATCATGTCATAATTCTTTATTCTCAGCGTGTAGCTATCATTCTCCAAATCTTACCGGTGCATCGTTCAAATATCCTCTAATTAGTCCATGATCTCTTTGTTCTCATGCATCTAAATCCCCTCAAGTATCTTCATTCATTTTGCAATTCTTTCCGGTGATTTGTGCATTTGCTACGTTCAATTTCAATTCTTATGGTGATTCGTTCAAGATTTCACCTCTTTCATTATCATTTAATTCATTCGTTCTTTCCAATCCTACCGGTGGTTCGTTGAAGACCTTCCCAAGCTTGCGCTATATCTCTCTTAATCCTTTCTACAAGAATAAGTAGTATGCCAAATCCGTTGCTTGTCATCAATATAAATTGGTGAAGGATACGCATAACGTAATTCTTATTATTGTTTCATCCAAGTGATCTAGTTTCTTCTTTCCAGAGTTATTCATCATGTCACATTTCTTGGTTCGAGATGTTTCATCTATTCTTTTTCCGGAGTTCCAAGTTTTCCGCATTATCTCGTCGCGAGGCTCCATCTAAATCATTGCAAGGGTTCACCTTGTGTTTTCAACTTCCCTTTCTTTTATCATCCTTTTCTAACCGGAGTTCTTCATGGAGGTTCTACATGTTGGTTCATCAAGGATTTTATTCCCTTCTCAAAGTTTTCATTGAGATTCTTTCCTAAGGAGCTCAAGCTTTCTTCATATGGTAATCCGGAGTGCGGTTCTTTCTACCTTATTTTCTGAGGTGGTGTTAGGACATTCTTGATAATCTTCCCTTCGCGTTTCATGATTCACAAGTTTTCAGGAGTGACATATTTAAATCCATCATTTTCTCTTGTTCAAGAGATCTTTTCAACCGTCAATCTCTTCATTGGAGTTATCTTGGTATAGATTTCACCTAAAGCCTTCCCTAAGGAATATTGCTATTTGTGGTGCTTATCAATGATCCAAGTTATATCTCTATCATCTTGGTGAAGCAGTTTTCATCTCTTCATTGATCTCAAGCAAGCAATTGATTTTGATAGTGGCAAAATTTCACCTCAAGTTTTGAGATGTTTACATAAGCCCACAACAAGCTTGTGCTTCTCGTTGTTGATTTTCCAACAATTCCATTCGATTCTTCTTTGCAAGGGTGTTTTCCGAGCCTATTTGTGGCAGAAGTTGGCATTTTCTTCTCCATTCTTTTATTCCAATGATTTATCTTCTATTCTTTCTTCCGAAGACATTGTGATGTTGCTCTCTTCACTCATCATCTTGAATTGTGAGGATCATGTTCTTTTCTTGCTTATACATTTAACCGGAGTGTTGTGTCATCTCTTCAAGTGCTTTTCATCTTATCAAGTTTTCCTTCTTCTTTCAGTCGGAGTGCTGCCCAAATTATATCAATCTTTTTCCTCCTTTATCTAGTTTTAACCGGAGTGGTTTCGAATTCTATCTTGTCCATCAAACTCTTGATTCATGCCTTTGCAACCTTCAAGTTATCGTAATGTTCCTTGTTCCTCTTTTCTAACGGATTGTTTGCAATCTCGTTCATCTCTAATTGCTCAACCTCTCAAGGTTCATGGTTTCACTCGTTCGTCAAAGAAGCAACTTAGTTTTACCTCTTCTCTTCCTCTTCCGTTTTCCCTCCGGTGCCATCCTAGATCTCGGGACGAGATCCTCTCATAGTGGTGGAGTGTTGTAACGCCCCGAGACTAACGCTCCAGATGCCTTCCTTGTATTCCGAGATTCGTCGTGTGATTTATTTGTTTGATGCATTCATCATTGCGTCATTTGCATTGCATCATGTTGCAGTTCTTCATGCTCATCATGTGCATTGTGTGTTTCATGCATGATCACCCCTTGCATCACCCTTCCCCTCCTCCTATGGTCATTTGTATCTTCATCATTTCATCAAGACCTTTCTCCACGTGCAAACCTTATCACTTCTTCCTTTCTGTCAAATCTTGACTTTCATGCCAAGTGGCATTATTTGTGCCTCCATTAATGTTCATTTATTTCCTGGTGATCTTACTCCATGCCTTATACCTCTCTGTCAAATATCATCCATTTTGGAGTTGTTTTGGTTAGGTTTTAAAATGGCTCAAGTTTGAATTTAATTCAAACTTGAATTATTTTTCTTCCTCTAAAATTGCCAAACCAATTTATTCAAATTCTGCACATTCTCAAGACTCCAGGGATATTTTCTTTTCTGAAATATTCCACCTCTAGCACCTCTTTCTTTTCTCCTAATTTCTGGTTGAAGAAATAAGGACAAGAAAAAAAAGGGAGAAGCCAGCCCAACTGGGCCTCCCAGCTGCCGCAGCTCGGCCCAGCCACCCCCGCAGCCAGGCCGGCCCAAGGCCTAGGCCCAGCCGCCTCTAACCCTAGCCTCCCCATCGCTCGATCCCATCTCTCCCTCTCCTCGCGCCGCTCTCTCCCGATCCCCTCGTCCTTCTCCGTCGCGCAGTCCTCGACCCCCTTGCTCCCTCGCCCTCGTCCCGTCCTCTCGTCCTCCCTGCACCGCCCGCCTTTCAGTGCTGCCGCCGCCCAGCATCCCGGCAACCACGCCTCCCCTGCTCCCGGCCGGCCTTCGCGCCTCGCCTCCGAGACCGCGGCCGCTTTCCTCCTCATTGCTCCTCCCGCGCCGGCGCCCGTCGGTCAGCAGCATCCGGAGCTCCCGCCACCGCCACGCTGGATCCAGCGAGATCCGGCGGGAACTAAGCCGCACCGCCCGCAGTACCTCGCCGCCCCCGTCCCTAGCCTCCCGCCGTCCCTCCATCCCGGAGCTTCGCCGGAGGCCGCGCCGCCGCTCGCCATCCGGGGCGGATCGGGAGGTGCCCGACCCCATCGTCCCCTACGTGGGCCCCGGCCCAGCAGCGCGCCAGCCCACGTCCTTGACCACCTCGACCATAGCCTCCTCTGCCATGATGCCTGTGGGCAGGGGGCCTTGTTTGCTTGCTCTTCTGGCAACTTTCGTTGACCGCAGCCAGCGTCCCTGGCCCAGCTTCAGTGGCCGCGTGGGCCACCAGCAAGCAGGCCCAGCGCCCTCCTTCCACCTCTCCAAGCCGACCGGCCCATGTGGCCTGGTGAGCAGCCCCTCCAGATCCCCCCTCCTATACACTGTTGGGCCAGCCAGCCAAATTCGGCCCATGCGTGTTTTTTCCCTGTTGCGAATTTGTCTATTATTCCAATGCATTCTTATTTACAGAAAATGCCCCTGTTTTGTATTGTTAATAACTAATCATGCATGCATCCAAATTAAACAAATTATATATGTAAAATGCTTAGTTTTTCATCTAGTTTCATAATTTGCCACTTTCATCCATGTTTAAAATGATTAAAATGATGTTTGTTTAAATTTGCTTAAATGCCATGTTAAAATGATTTATTTCATAACTAAATAACCGTAACTCCGATTTTAATAAACTTTATATGTAAATGGGGTAGAATTTTGCCTAGTTTAACATGGTACACTCATCTTGCATGTTTAAAAACTCTAAAATGGTGTTTAGGGCAGAACAGTACCTAATTCGAAATATGCACATGGGGATTTTTTGGAATTGTTGTTTGTTCTTTCGGCCTCATTTAAACTTGCCTAGTTAGGTAGTTTTTGTTATGCTTCACCACTTGCCATGTTAACCAACATTTAATATTGTTGGGTACATAAAAGAGATCGAACTAAATAACTTGTCGTGGTGTTTTGTCAATATGCAACTCGTTGCATATTGAGCTCCACTTAATTTGTAGAATTGTTTGTGCACTTTGCCTTGCCATGCATATTTAAACCGGACATGCATCATCCTTGGTTGTGCATCATGCCAAGTTTATGTGATGGTTGTTTACTATGTTGTTTGTTTCTTTCCGGGTTGCTTCTCTCGTTAGCTTCGGTTTCGTTCCGGAGTTGTGAGGATTCGTTCGACTACGTCCGTTTGTCTTCTTCATGGACTCGTTCTTCTTCCTAGCGGGATTTCAGGCAAGATGACCGCTACCTTGGATCTCACTACTATCATTGCTATGCTAGTTGCTTCGTTCTATCGCTATGCTGCGCTACCTATTACCTGTTTGTCAAGCCATCCCATATTGCCATGAACCTCTAACCTTTGACACTATTCCTAGCAAACCGTTGTTTGGCTATGTGACCGCTTTGCTCAGCCCCTCTTATAGCGTTGCTAGTTGCAGGTGAAGTTGAAGATTTCTCCATGGTGGACAGGGTTTTTGTTGGGATATCACAATATCTCTTATATTATTAATGCATCTATATACTTGGTAAAGGGTGGAAGGCTCGGCCTTATGCCTGGTGTTTTGTTCCACTCTTGCCGCCCTAGTTTTCGTCATACCGGTGTTATGTTCCCGGATTTTGCGTTCCTAACGCGGTCGGGTGATTTATGGGACCCCTTGACAGTTCGCTTTGAATAAAACTTGTCCAAAGAAGGCCCAAGATTGCCTTTTACCATTTGCCTCACCACCACCTACTTTTCCCTTGGGAGTAATTAACCCAAGGGTCATCTTTATTACAGCCCCGGGCCAATGCTTGTCTAAGTGTTGGTCCAAACTAGAGCCCTTTGCGGCGCCCCTCGTGGAAACTTGAGGTCTAGTTTTAGTTGTACGGATTGCTCATCCGGTCGTGGCTCGAGACGAGATACGCGGCTACTATCGGGATGTCGGCACGCCGGGAGGTCTTGCTGGTCTTGTTTTACCATTGTCGAAATGTCTTGATGTACCGGATACCGAGCCTGATCGGAGTGTCTCGGGTGAAGGTCTATTCCTTCGATGATCGCGAGAGCTTGTCATGGGCTAAGTTGGGACACCCCTGCAGGGTTTAAACTTTCGAGAGCCGTGCCCGCGGTTATGTGGCAGATGGGAATTTGTTAATGTCCGGTTGTAGACAACTTGACACTTGATCCAAATTTAAAACGCATCAACCGAGTATGTAGCCGTGATGGTCTCTTCTCGGCGGAGTCCGGGAAGTGAACACGGTTTCTGGGTTATGTTTGATGTAAGTAGGTGTTCAGGATCACCTCTTGATCATTGCTAGTTTCACGACCGTTCTGCTTGTTCTCTTCTCGCTCTTATTTGCGTTGGTTAGCCACCATACTTGCTTAGTCGCTGCTGCAACCTCACCACTTTACCCTTTCCTTTCCCATTAAGCTTTGCTAGTTTTGATACCCATGGTAATGGGATTGTTGAGTCCTTGTGGCTCACCGATACTTCAAAACCAGTTTGCGGTGCCTATGTTACCGAAAGCGGTGGCGCAATCAAGCTCAAGGAGGAGCTTGATGAAGATCTTGCCCTTTGTGTTGTTTCGTTCTAGTTGATCAAGAGTGGAGCCCGGTTAGGGTCGATCGGGGACCTTTTGTCGCATTTGGGGTTCTTCTTTTATTTTGGTTCCGTAGTCGGACCTTGATTGTATCTGGTTGATGTAATGCTTTATTCATGTAATTGTGTGAAGTGGCGATTGTAAGCCAACTATGTATCTCTTTCCCTTATGTATTACTTGGGTTGTGTGAAGATTACCTCACTTGCGACATTGCTTTCAATGCGGTTATGCCTCTAAGTCGTGCTTCGACACGTGGGAGATATAGCCGCATCGAGGGCGTGACAAGGAGGTCACCCACAGGTCCCTCGTACCTGCACAACACGATAGCAACTCACAACCAACGCTTAGGGGTTGTCAATCCCTTCACAGTCACTTACGAGAGTGAGATCTGATAGAGAATATTTTTGGTATTTTTGGTATAAAGATGCAAAGTAAAAAGTAAAAACAAAGTAAAAACAAAGCAAGTAAATAAAGTGATGGAGATTGATATGACGAGAATAGACCCGGGGGCCATAGGTTTCACTAGTGGCTTCTCTCAAGAGCATAAGTATTCTATGGTCGGTGAACAAATTACTGTTGAGCAATTGATAGAATCGAGCATAGTTATGAGGTTATCTAGGTATGATCATCTATATAGGCATCACGTCCGTGACAAGTAGACCGAAACGATTCTGCATCTACTACTATTACTCCACTCGTTGACCGCTATCCAGCATGCATCTAGAGTACTAAGTTAAAAACAGAGTAACGCCTTAAGCAAGATGACGTGATGTAGAGGAATAAATTCATGCAATATGATAAATACCCCATCTTGTTATCCTCGATGGCAACAATACAATCGTGCCTCGCAACTCTTTACATCCTTGAGTAAGGACACCGCAAGATTGAACCCAAAGCCATGCACTTCTCCCATTGCAAGAACTACCAATCTAGTTGGCCAAACCAAACGGATAATTCGAAGAGACTTGCAAAGATAACTCAATCATACATAAAAGAATTCAGAGAAGAATCAAATATTTTCCATAGATAAGTTGGATCATAAACCCACAATTCATCGGTCTCAACAAACACACCGCAAAAAGAAGATTACATCAAATAGATCTCCACGAGAGAGGGGGAGAACATTGTATTGAGATCCAAAAAGAGAGAAGAAGCCATCTAGCTACTAGCTATGGACCCGAAGGTCTGAAGTAAACTACTCACACTTCATCGGAGGGGCTATCGTGATGATGTAGAAGCCCTCCATGGTGGATGCCCTCTCCGGCGGAGCTCCGGAACAGGCCCCAAGATGGGATCTCGTGGATACAGAAGGTTGCGGCGGTGGAATTAGGTTTTTGGCTCCATGTCTGGTCCATTGGGGATACGTAGGTATATATAGGAGGAAGGAGTACGTCGGTGGAGCTCCGAGGGGCCCACGAGGTAGGGGGCGCGCCCAGGGGGCGCCCTCCACCCTCATGACCTCCTCGGAAGGTTCTTGGAGTAGGGTCCAAGTCTCCTGGATCATGTTCGGTGAGAAAATCACGTTCCCAAAGGTTTCATTCCATTTGGACTCCGTTTGATATTCCGTTTCTTCGAAATACTGAAATTGGCAAAAAACAACAATTCTAGGCTGGGCCTCCGGTTAATAGGTTAGTCCCAAAAATAATATAAAAGTGGAAAATAAAGCCCGATATAGTCCAAAACAGTAGATAAAGTAGCATGGTGCAATCAAAAATTATAGATACTGTCGGGGTCGCCCTCTTCTGCGGCCTCGAGCACCTATAGAACCTTTGGGGCCCCTTCGTTCGGCAGGGAGCGAGGGTCGCGCAGCAGAGCGATCGAGGTCAGCGCCTGCGCGGGGAGACGGGCATCTTTACCCGGCTTCGGGGCTCTCCGGAGATAACACCCCTCTGCTGCTTTGTGTTGTTATTTGATCTAGCTCAAGCGTGTGAGCGGCTGTGGGTGTCGAATGGACCGAACCCCTTCTACGTCGCATGGGCCTCCTGTTATAGTCTGAAGGGGTACCCACGGTGGCAGCGTGGGAAGAGGGGTAGAAACATAAAAGCGCAGGTTGGTACAACTGCAGTGTACTGTGATGCCCTACCTAACTCGACGGCGGGGACAAGGGCATTAAATGCCCGTCCG
This sequence comes from Aegilops speltoides, assembly GCA_021437245.1. Lineage (NCBI taxonomy): Eukaryota > Viridiplantae > Streptophyta > Magnoliopsida > Poales > Poaceae > Aegilops > Aegilops speltoides. The sequence continues at coordinate 164,334,392 of CM038141.1, forward strand.
GTGCCTAACAAAGGTGGAGTGACCGTTAAGTGAGCCTTCGGTGCCACGATGGCGCCTCTGTCGACTCCGTTTGCCACCTCGCTCTGCATGGTTGCGTAGTATCTCGCCACGTGCTCTTGGGATGGCTCGTGATGGCGCGTCACGTGGTGCGCTGGAGTTGGGTGGCAGCCTTGCAGCGCAAGTGCCTTGCAGCGGTCCTTTTGTTGTGCGGCAAGCTTGCCGCCATCGACCTGCCGGGCGCTGCTGGCGCCGCGGCAAGTTTTCTGGTGATGCCATGGTTAGCCCTCCCGGCAAGCTCCTCTTGCCGGGGCCTTCGTGTTCTTGGCTGGTACTCTGTTCTTGAATGGCAGTGATAAGGAGTGGTGGGGAGCCTTGCCGGACGTCAAGCGAGCCTTGCCGCGGAGTGCTACGACTGCCCGTGCACAAGTTCGGGGTATTAAGGTGCCCCCCTACTTTAGTACACCGACAGGAGCCCCCGGGCCTGGGCCATACGCGGTGCCGGCGTTGTTGGGCGGGCCCAAGACTGCGAACGGCACACGCGCCTGGTTTCGCCTGCAGAACGGCTCCGCTCCATCGCGCTCTCCGCGACGCGCAGCGTCGATTGCGGCGTCGTGGGAGACGTGGGTGGCGGATGCGCCCTTTAAGGCATCCACACCCGTGATCGTGGTGCAGGGCGAGGTCTTTTCACCCGTCGCTCCGGCCCCGCTTTTTCGCCACGCGGCCCTCATGCATGGGGGTCATGGGCGGCGAAGGTGGGAGGCCGAGCCGTCACGGGCGAAGATGGCAGGCCGGCCCCGCTCCTCCACCCCTCTTGCTTTCCGATTGGCTGGGCGGGGCGGCGGAGCCCCCACCTCGTCCTTTAAAAGGGGCGGAAGGGGAGCACAATAGTCTCGCACCTCCTCTCTTCCCTTCGTCTTCAACTTCCGTTACTCTTCCTCCCATCTGCTATGGAGGGAGGGAATCCTGGTCCTTCTACGGTGGCAGCAAGGGTCGCCTCCAGGCAGCGCGCCTCTCCCTATCCTGCACCCGTGGCGGCGGAGCCGGCCACGAGGGGGAGAGGTAGGGGCGGGGCCGCGGACGGGGCCGAGGACGTGGTCGAGGCGGTCGGGGGAGAGGCGGCCGGGGCGATGTGCCTCCCCCGTCTCCGCCGGCGGCTCCTTTCCTCGAGGCGGTCCACACTGGAGACGATCCCTGGGAGTTCTTCATCAAGCTGCGCCGAGCGCCTCGTCGCCGCCTCCGGCTGCCGGCCCCGTTCGCGAGTGCGATGGAACCGGATCCGCCCGAGGTGATGGAGTTGCGCATGAGGGGCTGCGGGATCAGCGGCACTCGGGTGAGTGTCGTGTCCCCAGCCCCCGTCGTGATGTACTTCGACCGAGGGTGGAAGACGTTCGCCCGCATCCATAGCTTGACGGCGGGGTTTACCCTCCATTTCAAGTTAATGGAGGGCGACCTTCTCGCCGTCAAGGTCTTCGGGGACTCCGGGACCCGGGCGAGATGCTGTGTGGACAGCTCCTCCGATAGCGAAGGTCCCTCCTCGAGCGAGAGTGACGAGGAGGGGAGCGACAGCGACGACAACGAGGATGGCGGGTCCGACTATGCATCGGATGCTGACTCGCGCGCCACCGGCGACCCCATCATCTGATCGCCGCCTTCGAACTCCCCGGCCGTCTCCTTGGGCGGCTGGCGTAGGGAGGCTGCGGAAGAGGAAGAGGGGTGGCGGCAAGGCCGTCAAATCGGAGTACGAGGGCGAGGAGCCCTCGTCAGTGTGCTGACGTCCCACCACCCCGTCTTCAAGCTCTGTCTCCGGCGCCTCCGTCTCTGCCAAGCTCCTGGCCGACCCCCGGGAAGTTCTCTTAGTGTCTTCTGGCGCCCGTAGCTCTCCTAGGCGCCCCTTTTGCCCTTCCCGGCGAGCTTCTCTCGCCGGGGCCTTCTGACCTACCTCCTAACTCCCTGACAGAGAAACAGAGAGGGATTACTGGGCATCTTATCTTTCAATTTGTAAGCCCTTGGGCCTTAGTTGTATTTAAAATCTGTAATCCTCTCTATCATGTTTTTCATCCTCCATGGACTTGTACTAAACTAGGATGTTTTTAATGAAAAGAGGGGAACGCTTGTTGGACTAGGCCCTTTACTTGATTTGGTGTCTTGTATGCTCCCATCCTATGCTTTCGGGGAACTTGCCGGCGCGAACACGCTTGCTGAGTGCGGGACATCAAGAACCAGTGGCGGTGTTGCTTCCGACAGCGACCTTGCGGGCCGATTGCAGCAAGACTTGTGTTCGTTGAGCGGACTCGGAAACAAACCAAGGGCGCAACTGGGCCACGACTCGGCTCCTCCGCGCATGGGTTTTACAAGACACGCTCGTTCAAGGACGCAGCCCCGCCTTCCCCAGCCCATAAGAGGATGCATGACGAGGGATGAAGAACTTATCTGACTCCACAGCCTTCCGCGCTATTATCCCGCGGGAGGGAATCTTAGCACTTTTCGCAGCCCGGCAACTCTGGCCGCCAAAATCCAGTCTTGGTGTACTCTTCTGTTTCTCCTTGTTGCTGTAATGACAGCCATGAAAACAAATGAGATAATCTTGCAATAATTTCATTATCTATATATATACATATTTATATTTGTGCGACTTCGCAAAACGATGCCGTGCCTTGCCCTTCATATGTTTATACTCTACGCTGCTAGGGAACTTGCCGGTGCTAACACACTTGCTGAGTACGGGACATCAAGACTTCTTTGGCGGCGTTGTCTCCGCAAGAAACCTTCTCGGACCATTGCGAGCACTCGAGTTGTTGAGCGGGCTCGGAAACAAATCGAGGACACAACTCAGCCGTGAGTTGGTTCCTCCGCGTACAAGTTTCTCATACGAAGGGCGCCTTACGGCAAGGCTTGCTATGTTACGCCCTCTACTTGTTATATCCTTTGTGCGTTTTTACCCTACGCTTCTAGGGAACTTGCGGCGCTAACACACTTGCTGAGCACGGACATCAGCACCCGCTGGCGGTGTTGTTTCAACAAGAAACCTTCTCGGGCGATTGCGGTGCACTTGCGTTGTTGAGCGGACTCGGAAACAAAGCAAGGACGCAACTTAACCACGAGTTGGCTCCTTCTGCGTGCAGGCATTGCATACAAAGGACGAACGCGTAAAGGGGCATAACATAAAAGGAACATGGAACTAATGGGTGCTATGTACAAAAACTCGGATGACTTAGCTTTTTTTTTTAACGTCCTGCTGAGGTCGTACTTCTTCCCTGATCCTTTCCCCTTGTATGTTCTTGTCCCTACGCTGTTGGGGAATCCACCGGCGCGAACATGCTTGCAGAGCGCAGGGCATCAGCGGCTCGCTGGCGGTGTTGCCTCCGGCAGGGAGAACTTGTCGGGCTGGTTGCGGTGTGCTTTTATCATCGAGCGGACTCAAGATGAATCGACGGCGCAACTTAACCACGATTCGTCCCCCCCCCCCCCGTGCCCAGGTTCTGCATACAAGGTATGGATTTTTGGGGAGTACGACCCAAAAGTTTGAAGCTTGGCATCTTTCTCTGCCCTACTGGCCGGTGGACTGGTTGGCGGAGCTCGATGGCGCGTCCTCGACGACAGCGTGGCGCTCCGGGGAGATGCGCCTGCCGGAGTGTGCAGCAGAGCCGGAGCCGTCCTTGCCGGGCTTAGTCTTTGGCTGGTCTGTCTTCGCCTTCTCGTACTTGCCGGTGGAGCTCGATGGTGCGTCCTCGACGGCAGCGCAGCGCTCCGGGGAGATGCGCTTGCCGGAGTGAGCACCAGAGCTGTCCTTACCGGACTTGGTATTCTTCTTCCCCCGGGGAGCTTCAGCGGCGAGTGGCTCGCGCTCTGCCGCAGCAGCCGCTTCCCGGTATATCTTGTCGGCGCAGATGAGTGCATCCTTCTTGTCGCCTTGGATAGAGATGACGCTCATTGGGCCAGGCATTTTGAGCACATTGTATGCGTGGTGCGAGGCCGCCATGAACTTGGCGAGTGCGGGTCGACCGAGTATCCCATTGTAGGGCAAAGGAATATCAGCCACGTTGAATGTGACCCTCTCAGTCCTGAAGTTCAGCTCACTGCCAAACGTCACCGGCAATGTGATCTTCCTCTTAGGCTGGCTCCTTCCGGTTTATTCCTTGGAAGGTGCGGTCTCTTCAAGTTCACTGTCGGGATCTGAGCTTCTTGGCGCCTGCGGAGAAATCAAGTTCAGGCCGGCCCGCCGTCAACCAACATCTTCGTGACCTTGAGGTTGCGGATCGTTAGTGAGACCAACAGCGACAAGCACCCGACCGCGATGATGCGATCGGGGTGATCCTCAACGTCGAAGATGAGGCGTCTTTGGACCACTTCAGAGCCTGCGGCGCCTCGATGGATCAACTCCGCTGCATTCACTTCTCGCCCTTTGTTTGAGTTGGCGGTGCGAGGTGTGCAGGGGGCGCCGCCGTCGACGCACAATACCTCTGTTGCCTTTTGAAACTCTTGATCCTCAGTCTCATCTTCCTCCATCTCATCATCTTCATCTTCCTCCTCGTCTTTGTCGCGGCTGGGAGGCTGTCTCCTTGCGCGGCTTGGCCTTCTGCGGTTCCCTCCCCGGCGGGAAGCTTCTTGCGGATCCTCCGCCACCTCCTGGGCTCTCTCCTTATCGCGGGCCAGATACTCAGCTTTACTGCAGCTCCGCCATCTGCTCTACTTTTTGCAGGTTTGGAGGTCATGGCCTTTGGTGCGGTGGATCTTGCAATAACGCTTGCCGGAGCCGTCCTGCTTGTCGGCGGCCGCTACAGCCTCGCCGGAGTCGTCGGTCTTGGCTTTGTCGGAGCCGCCTCCGTTGCCGGAATGCTCAACAGCTAGCACATCCTTAGCTTTCCTCTTCCTATTGTTCCGCCTCCGGTTCCTTCTTGCCGGGGCAGCGTCCTCGCTGTCAGATCCTTCTGCTCCGGCAACCTCTCCGGGGATTTTCCTCCCCTCTTCAGCCCGTGCACACTTGTCGGCGAGAGCGTAGAGCTCGCTGACATCTCTGATCTTTATCATCGCCATCTCCTCCCTCATCCTGCGGTTACGCACGTTCTGATGAAACGCGCTGATAACCGCGGCAGGGTGGACGTCCGGAATGTTGCGCTGCACTTGGCTGAATCTTTGTATATACTTGCTAGGGGCCCCCTCATACGGGCGAGCAAGTGGAGGTCACTTTCACGGCCATGAGGCTTGTGGCGCCCGTGAAGGCGCCGACAAACTGATGACACAGTCCACCCATTAAGAGATGGAGCCGTCCGGCAAGTGCATGAGCCAAGATCGGCGTTGGGCTTGAGTACCGGGAAGTAGTTGGCGAGGATCTTCTCGTCGCGCCCTCCGCAGCCTGCACGCGATGGTGTAGATCTTTGAGGAACTCCGACGGTGTATCCTGCCATCATACTTCTCGGGAACATCTGGTTTGAAATTTTTAGTTTTGGGCCACTGGACTTGCCGCAGCTCGCGGGTGAACGCAGGGCAACCTGCTGCATATGGCAAGTCGCCTGGTTCTCCGGGTGCGTGCACGTCGACAGCGGGCCCGGCGCGCTGGTCAGATTGACGTCACGCTTCTCTCCGGCGCTCGATGCGAGTGCGAGCGTCTTCGTGTTGCCGTTCTTGGAGAATGTGGCGCTGATCCCGGCGGGTTCGCGGGTCCGACGACGCGGTGGAGTCGGCGTCAAGGTTGGTCCGGCGAGCCGGCGATCTTGGCCTGTGGGGCTGGGAGTGCACGGAAGCGGTACCCCCAGCGGTCCTGTCGGCGCCGTCCTGCGCCGGGGCGTCTTGTCGGGCCCTCGACACGTTCGGTCGCCGGGGCTTGTCCCCATTGGCGAAGCTGACGAGGCTGTGTATGGCCATCCTCGATCGTCGATCTTGTGTGGCGCCGAGGGAAGTCTAAGCAGCCGGGCTCGGGCCAGCGCTTCTCTGCGATCTTGGGCAGCGGTGGTGACGGGCGGCGTGGGCGAGGCGTGCTCGGACTCCCAATCGGGTTGGGAGGAGCAACACCTGTCCAGCGACCGTACTTCACTCGCTCCAAAGATGCGGTCGTGCATCTTGACGGCGAAGCGTCCCCGCGACCCACCGGCAGGCCTTGCTCCATCGCAAGCACGGTGCTTGGAGCACCGGGCGTTGTTGACCTTGAACCTCTTGGGGCCAGGCGCGGCGTCTGCATTGCGTCTTCGGCGCTTGCGGGGCCTTGTTCCTAGATCTGGTGACGACCACGAGACCCACCGGCGGCACCCGCTGTCCGCGGGCGTCCACCTCACCGCCGCTTGCTCGGCGGTGGCGGTAGAATTGATATGGACGGAGCGGCCACCTCCGAAGGCTTCTTCTTCGGTGGCATGTTGACGATGACGCTGATGTAGTGCGCGTGGAGACCGGATCAGATGCTCACGACCTCGACGCCCCCTAGCTGGCGCGCCAAAGATGTCGGGGTCGCCCTCCTCTGCGGCCTCGAGCACCTATGGGGCACTGGGGGCCCCTTCTAGTTCGGCAGGGGAGCGAGGGTCGCGCGCAGAGCAGATCGAGGTCAGGCGCACGCGCGGGGAGACGGGCAATCTTTACCCAGCTTCGGGGCTCTCCGGAGAGATAACACCCCTACTGCTGCTTTGTGTTGTTATTTGATCTAGCTCAAGCGTGTGAGCGAAAAGGGGAGCTGTGGGTGTCGAATGGATCGAACCCCTTCTACGTGCGCATGGGCCTCCCTTTTATAGTCTAAAGGGGGTACCCACAGGTGGCAGCGTAGGAAGAGGGGGTAGAAACGTAAAAGCGCAGGTTGGTACAGCGATGCTGTGATGCCCCTACCTAACTCGATGGCGGGGACAAGGGCATTAAATGCCCGTCCGTGCATGCCCAACAAAGGTGGAGTGACCAGATTAAGTGAGCCTCCGGGTGCCACGATGGCGCCTCTGTCGACTCCGTTTGCCACCTCGCTCTGCATGGTTGCGTAGTATCTCGCCACGTGCTCTTGGGATGGCCTGGTGATGATGCGTCACAGGGTGCGCTGGAGTTGGGTGGCAGCCTTGCGCGGCATGTGCCTTGTCGCGGTCCTTTGTTGTCTTGACAAGCTTGCGTACTTTCGACCTGCCGGGCGCGCAGCGCGCAGCGGCAAGTTTTCTGGTGATGCCATGGTTAGCCCTCCCGGCAAGCTCCTCTTGCCGGGGCCTTCGTGTTCTTGGCTGGTACTCTGTTCTTGAATGGCAGTGATAAGGAGTGGTGGGGAGCCTTGCCGGACGTCAGGCGAGCCTTGCCGCGGAGTGCTACGACTGCCCGTGCACAAGTCCGGGGTATTAAGGTGCCCTCCTACTTTAGTACACCGACAGATACGTTGGAGACGTATCAGAGGCCTGCGCCTCTTTCGATCTGTATCCCAGTTTGTGCTAGCCATCTTATGGCAACTTGTTTACTTATGTCTGTACTCAGATACTTTTGCTTCCGCTGACTCGTCTATGATCGAGCACTTGTATTCGAGCCCTCGAGGCCCCTGGCTTGTATTATGATGCTTGTATGACTTATTTATGTTTTTAGAGTTGTGTTGTGATATCTTCCCGTGAGTCCCTGATTTTGATTGTACACGTTTGCGTGCATGATTAGTGTACGGTTGAATCGGGGGCGTCACAGTTGTGTAGTTGAGAGAGTTAGAGATCAAAAAATGGAGAGAAAGAATGAACATGTGTAGGAAACTGATAGCTTTATAAGGTGGTTAGGAGAGGAAGATTGATCGATACATGAAGTATGTTGCGTGTGTGCCAGGGGGGGTGGGGGGTGGGGCTAAAAACAACATTTCAATGTAGATAGTATGAGACCTAATATCGATGTTTCAATTTAGTGTACATTGTAAGATTTGAATTGAGGACCATGCATATGGTTTCCGTAATTATGTTGAATTCGGGCCATACTAGATTTGGAAAAGTTGACATTGACTCGATTGTTGTGCTATTTTGTACGTCATAGGTTTGTACCCACCCAAAGTTTTCTCACTACAATGGTGTTCATCTTATACATGTGAATTTGTATTAAAAAAGTAGCATGGATACCGTGAAATGCAAATTCCACGTTAGAATTGGAGATCGTTATGTGACACACACTCTTATTCAAATAACTCCTCATTAATTAATTTATAGTATCTTGTTTTGAATGGCTAATTATTTCCAAGGAAAACACGGGCATGGTAATACATACAGATTCGTTTGCAAATGAAAGAAGATTCGTTTGCATTCTCAAATGTAGGTGCACCAGGCAGACCAGGGTCATGTGTGGTGGTCGCATGTGTCGTACGGATGCTAGCACCCCGCCACCCACCCCCTCCCTCCCCCCCACGCCCCCCAAAAAAAGAACGACGACCAAATAAGTTTGCGCTTCAACCTTTCGGATTGAAATATCTGGCCGCCCCAATTCCAGCCCTACAAAATCTCCCTTCTCCATAGTCCCCTTCCGCACCCAGAGCGCTCAAATCCCTAATCCGCCGCCAACCCAAGCAAATTTCAAATTTCCCCTCGTCTCGACTCTTTCCCCACCTCTGTGTCGGACGATGACGAAGATGACGGTCGCGCTTCACCACCGCACCGGAGCTACCTCATCTACGCCCTTAATATGTATCCAACGTATCTATAATTTTTGATTGTTCCATGCTATTATATTATCTGTTATGGATGTTTGATGGATTTAATATGCTCTTTTATATTATATTTGGGACTAACCTATTAACTAGAGGCCCAATGTCAGTTTCTGTTTTTTTGCCTATTTTAGAGTTTTACAGAAAAGGAATACCAAACAGAGTCCAAACGGAGTGAAACCTTCGCAATGATCTTTCTTGGACCAGAAGCAATCAGGAATACTTGGAGTTGAAGTTTGGGACTCTATGATACGTCTCCAACGTATCTATAATTTTTGATTGTTCCATGCTATTATATTACCCCTTTTGGATGTTTATGGGCTTTATTTTACACATTTATATCATTTTTGCGACTAACCTACTAACTGGAGGCCCATCCCGTATTGCTGTTTTTTTGCCTTTTCAGTATTTCGAAGAAAAGGAATATCAAACAGAGTCCAAACGGAATGAAACATTCGGGAGCGTGATTTTTGGAACAAACGTGATCCGGAGAACTTGGAGTGCATGTCAAGAAGCAAACGAGGCGGCCAGGACATAGGAGGGCGCGCCCACCCCTCCTGGGCGCGCCCCTATCTCCTGGGCCCCACGAGCGGCCACCAACGTACTTCTTCCTCCTATATATACCTACGTACCCCAAAAACATCCAGGGAGCCAACAAAAAACAATTTCCACCGCCGTAACCTTCTGTATCCGCAAGATCCCATCTTGGAGCCTTCGCCGGCGCTCCGCCGGAGGGGGAATCGACCATGGAGGGCTTCTACATCAACACCATAACCCCTCCGATGAGTTGTGAGTAGTTTACCACAGACCTTCGGGTCCATAGTTATTATCTAGATGGCTTCTTCTCTCTTTTTGGATCTCAATACAATGTTCTTCCCCTCTCTTGTGCAGATCTATTTGATGTAAACTCTTTTTGCGGTGTGTTTGTCGAGATCCGATGAATTGTGGGTTTATGATCAAGTTTATCTATGAGAAATATTTGAATATCCTCTGAATTCTTTTATGTATGATTGAGTTATCTTGGCAAGTCTCTTCGAATTATCAGTTTGGTTTGGCCTACTAGATTGATCTTTCTTGCCATGGGAGAAGTGCTTAGCTTTGGGTTGAATCTTGCGGTGTCCTTACCAATGACAGAAATGGTTGCAAGGCACGTATTGTATTGTTGCCATGGAGGATAAAAAGATGGGTTTATATCATATTGCATGATTTTATACCTCTACATCATGTCATCTTTCTTAATGCGTGACTCTATTCTTATGAACTTAATACTCTAGATGCATGCTGGATAGCGGTCAATGTGTGGAGTAATAGTAGTAGATGCAGGCAGGAGTCGGTCTACTTGCCACGGACGTGATGCCTATATACATGATCATGCCTAGATAATCTCATAATTATTCGCTTTTCTATCAATTGCTCGACAGTAATTTGTTCACCCACCGTAATACTTATGCTATCTTGAGAGAAGCCACTACTGTAACCTATGGCCCCCGGGTCTATCTCTTATCATATAAGCTTTCAATCTACTTTTGTTTGCATCTTTACTTTTTGCATCTATGTTATAAAATACCAAAAATATATTTATCTTATCATACTATCTCTATCGATCGACTTTCATGAAGTGGCCGTGAAGGGATTGACAACCCCTTTATTACGTTGGTTGTGAGTTCTTTGTTTGTTTGTGTAGGTGCGTGGGACTTTTGAGGAGCCTCCTACTAGATTGATACCTTGGTTCTCAAAAACTGAGGGAAATACTTACGCTACTATTGCTGCATCACCCTTTCCTCTTCAAGAAAAACCAATGCAAGCGCAAGACATAGCACTCTACGAGGAGGGCACGAGGTAGGAGGGAGTGCCCAGGGGGTAGGTGCGCGCCCACCCTCATGGGCCCCTCGTAGCTCCACCGATGTACTTCTTTCTCCATATATACTCTTATACCCTAGAAACATCAAGGGGAGCCACGGAACCACTTTTCCAATGCCGCAACCTTCTTTACCCGTGAGATCCCATCTTGGGGCCTTTTCCGCCGATCTGCCGGAGGGGGAATCGATCGCGGAGGGCTTCTACATCAACACCATTGCCTCTCCGATGAAGCGTGAGTAGTTTACCACAGACCTTCGGGTCCATAGTTATTAGCGAGATGGCTTTTTCTCTCTCTTTGATTCTCAATACAAAGTTCTCCTCGATGTTCTTGGTGATCTATTCGATGTAATATTCTTTTGCGGTGTGTTTGTCGAGATTCGATGAATTGTGGATTTATGAACTAGATTAACTATGAATATTATTTGGTTCTTCTCTGAATTCTTATATGCATGATTTGATATCTTTGCAAGTCTCTTTGAATTATCCGTTTAGTTTGGCCTACTAGATTGATCTTTCTTGCAATGAGAGAAGTGATTAGCTTTGGGTTCAATCTTGCGGTGTCCATTCCCGGTGACAGTAGGGGCAGCAAGGTGTGGGGACCCCGACTTGCAAGTCGTGATCACCGAATGCTGCGTGTCTGATGATCCCAGAGATCAATGCTCACTTGAACACCACGAAGCTGAATAACAAGAGTCTTACATCCATACATACCGTCTTACACAAATAGTGACCATCACGGTCAAGTCTTACATCGATAAAGCCTTAAGGGCTGAACATCAAATGAAACATAGCAGCGGAAACATCATCGATAAGTAGAACCCATGCCATCGCGCCTTAACCCTACGGGCATTACGGTGGGAAAGCGTCCTAGTTCGCATGATCGTCTCCAAAGAACTCTTCTTGAACTCCGGTTCTTCCATGCAGGTCAATTAAATAACCAAAGGCAAGCCAATGAGTACTTTGAATGTACTACTTAAGCAACCCATGATTTGGTTCAAGGTACGGTAATGCATGAAATAGGTAAAGTTTTGCGTAAAGCTAGTTTTGCGTGCAATGTCATATTCAACATCCTATAAAGCATGCATCAAGAGAATTCAAGTAACCATAAGAACTGGTCACAGATATCAACATAAATAGAATGGGCACCAACCCATTTATCATAAGCGAGAGGGCACCAACCCATCTCGATCGTATCAAGTCTGGACTTGATCCATAACAACACCATCATCTCACACACACGGGTTTGAAAACAAGTGGGCGTAGCCCAAGAGCGTTACCCAACTGTCCATGACCGTGGACACGGCTATTCAATAGTTTTACACTCTGCGAGAGGTTGCACACTTTACCCACTAGATCCGGGAACTTCCGTGTCAAGCCACGACCAGCGGTACCTCAAGTACCGGGGTAAGCACCGATCATTACCTTTCCCTAGGCGACACTAACATGGAGTCCACTCGATTAGCGATAACCCCGTGCCCAACATTTCAACAACCTTTTGTGGAGCCTTGCTCCCATTTCCATCACATACCAGCAGCACGGGTACCAGCGGTGTGTCCGGTGCCACTGTGAAAACAGTCATGGCCGCCCTACAGCACGACCCGTCCCAAGAGAGAGCACCAACTCTCCCCGTCACTAATGTCATGGGCTCCAAGCTAGTATCGGTCTAGGTACTCAACAATGCCCTTTCCCATATAAGGGTAGAGTGGTTGCGCATGTAAGGTTGGAATAGCGGTCGCAACTCCGACCAATCCGTTTTGAAAACCACACACCCTTTTTCACTTGCACACCACTTAGTCATCAAGTGGTCACCCATCTCCTCATCTCCCTCGGGCATAAGTGGCACCCGATGGGGTTTTCAAAATACCTTTGAAATCACTTTGCCTCTTTCATCATGCATAACCCATCCCATTTGCGTAGCACCTACATTTGCATCCTAGCTACTACCCACCGCATAACCCTCATAAAAAGGTAGGGCCATGCACCGTGCAAGTGTCAACGAGAGATGTAATCGTGGCAACCACCTCGTGGTTCACCATCCCGTCATGATTCAATGCATCATCGATAAAGAGCTAAAAATGACATGCATGTAAAAGGGCATCATAGTCATGGTCAAAGGGCTGCTTGCCTTGGTTGGCTTGGTCTTCAAAGTCTTCCCAAGATCGCTCCTCCTTCCTCCTCGGCTCCCTCGTCAAACACGTGATCTAACGTTGCAAGAAAACAACGGAAAAATAAGGCAATAATAAAAACAGAAAAGTCAAAGTGCTCAAAAATGTCAACTTAATTTTGTAAAATACTAGGAGGAAAACTAGGAAGGGGCAACTTTTGGTTTTGGTCTGGAGTAGCAAAATAGGAGTTATGGATTTTCAAAGGCTCATTTAAAGGCCAAAACCCACATTTAAATATTTGAGAAAAGGAAAAGTGATTGGATCTGAATGAAAGTTGTACCAATAAATAGATTGCAATATTCTAGGAATTTAGAAATTGGAATCACTGCATTTGGACTATTATTCTGCCTGTGGAATTTTGGAAATACTACGAAAAGAAAAAAGGGAAATGGCGCTGTGCCCTTTGGGCGGAGGGGCCACAAGAGCAGCAGCCCAGAAACCCAGCCCACGCTGCTGCCACGTCAAGGCGTAAAAGGCGAAATCGCCTTGACCGGCGAATGATGTCTGTGTACACACAAGACGTTTAAACTGACGGTGGATCCCACCCGTCGGCGTGAGATCAACAGGCGGCCCCACGGCGTCCGTCGCTACCTCGACGCCAGAGGCGACGCGAGCTTCGCGGCGGCGATAAAAGGCAGGAAGGGGAGGGGACTACCGTTGGATTCAGCAAGGAGTCGCGAATCCGGTGGTGGTGGAGATGGTCGCCGGGTGGCTTGCCACCCGGCGACGAGGTCCCGCGGCGGAGGTGCTTGGTGCCGGTGGCTCGGCCGTTCCCAGCTACCAAAACGAGGGGAAAGCGAGGGAAGGCATCGGTGAGGTGAGGAGGCCGAATCGAGGGAGAAGCGGAGGAGGGCTGTACCCGCGACGATCGGCGACCGAGGCGGCGGAGCTCGAGCTCGATCTCGAGCTCGGGCAGCTCTGGAGCGAAGGGGTGGATCGAGGTGGATTGAGTGTGCGGAGAGCGGCAGAAGGAAGAGGAGGGCTCGGGAACGCCTTAAGTAGGCTGGCCACGGTTCACCGTGGGCGTGGCCTCTGAGCACCCATGAGGTTCGCTCTGGAGGTCGAGGGAGGTAGGAGCTGTCCACGGCGCTCGTGGGAATGGAGTAGGGCGCCGAAGAAGGAGAGAGACAAGGGAGGGCCTGGCGTCCGCGTGTGAGGCCAGCCATTGGCCGAGCCGGCGGCGTCGAACCTGTATGCAGAGGGGAGAGAGGGGGAGACAGGGGGCGGCACGGCGGCGGCAGCAGACGCCGAGGCGCATCGGCCAGCGATGGGATGGCACGAAAGCGGTCGGGGGCGCGGCGTCGAGGCTCGGCCGCCATGGCGCTCGGAGAGCGGACTTTGGCGGCATGTGTGCGCTGCGTGCTCTGCCGTGTCCACTTGCGTCTGGAAGCTTCTGACAGCATGGGACAAGACCAGGAAAGGCTGAGATGCCACAGGGTGCGAAGGGAGAGAGGGAAGCTGGGAGAGAGGAGAAAAGGTTGTCGGAGAGGACAAACTTGATTCCCCCTTCCTCCACATTGTTTCTTGGTAGAAATGTGTCCAGTGTGAGAGGAAGTGAGGAGGGTTGTGGTAAAGAGATTAACTCATGGAGATTAGTGAAAGTGGCAAAAGAGGCCTTTTAGCATTTTGCGGAAGGTGTTTGATGGAGTTTTGGTTAAGTTAATGATCCTCACTGGCCAAGATACTCCAAGGGTGAAATGTCACATAAATATAGGGCCTTCCACCCATTTTGAGCTCATTTGGACAAAGTTGCCAATGCAACTTTGGCAAACCCTAGAAATGGGCAGAAATGGGTTTGTGTAGATCCAGTGGACTAAATCATTTCTCCTTGATGTGCCACTTGGTGTGGTAGCCTTATTTGGTCATATGATCAGGCTCACCAAAGTTGGAGTCTTGGAGAAAAAGTTGGTAGTGCAAAGTGGTTCAAACTTGATTTTGGTCAGAGAGGGTTTTGAGGCACTTTGACCAAGGTTTCCTCTTCTCCAACCTGTGCCATTTGGTCCAGTTGCATAATTAGACCAATGAAGCATGTCCACCAAATTTGAGCACATTTGGACATACTTGGCAATGTAAAGTTGATCAAACTTTAGATTGGACAGAAATGGTTTTGAGGGGTTTTGATGGTGTTATCTTGTTCTCCAAGTCATGAGACTTGGCAAGATCAACAGATATGTCATATGTGACATGATAGAATTTTCCTGGAATTTTGGAGAATATTTCCTTTGTAAATATTTCAAAAGCTTGAAATATCGAGAAAGGGTTTTAGAGGATTTGACCAATATTTTGAACATGACCATGTGTTGAAACTCTTATATATGGACAATATATGTCCTATGAGCTTCCTAAATTTTGTCAAATATTTTTGAAACAGAAAAATAATTATTTCCTATTAAAGACCATTTCGGCCTTAAGAAAAAGCCTTTAAAAAAATAGAACAGTAACTTTTAAAATTATACTTTTGTGGTTCTGGGCATCCTATATCTAATAGGAGTCAAATATATTTTTGGAAAGATTTTTACTGCCCTTGATCAAGTACTTGCAGTGCAAACCTCAATTCAGGGGTTTTTGGAAAACTAATTTTTAAAAATACTTTCTGGCCAAATTATTTTTGTAAGAAAATTCTAGGTAGCAATATTCACATGGCATGATCATTGGTCAGGAGCTTGGGGTAAGGAGATGGAATATAGAGTGTAGAGTAGTTGACTTCAAGAAGCACTTGAAAAGAAACACGAGAGAAAACCAACTCAAACAAAAGCCAAATAATGCAAAAGTTTTGTTGGTCCAAATTTTCATGCTTCATTGATAAAAATGAAATGTTACAAAATGCAGGTGTGACAGACCTACCCCCTTACAAGAATCTCGTCCCCGAGATTCCTAAACTAAACTTGAAAGAGGCGGAAATTCGGATCTAAGGTAGTCTTCACGCTCCCAAGTTATACCTTGGTGTGATTGCTCCATTGGACTTTGAAGTACTTGATGGTGCGGCTTGAGTGTGTCGTTCAGCCTCATCCGAATGCAGATGGGCGCTCACGATCGTCAAATCAGGTTGAAGATCAATGGCTTGGTGATTGGCGTCTTTGTAGAGGTCGGGCTTATGCGGAACTTGGAGACACTTCGGAGTTGTGACACGTGGAACACGTTGTGCACATCGAAAGTTCAGATGGAAGTTCAAGCTGGTAAGCCACTTCTCCTCGTCGCTCGATGATCTTGAAGGGCCAATGTATCTCGGTGCGAGCTTTCCTTTGACATGAAAGCGCTGGGCTCCTTGAGAGGGTGACCGGAGATAGACATGGTCTCCAACTCGGAAGTTTATGTCTCTGCGACGTGAGTCTGCATAGCTCTTCCGCCTTGACTTGGCAGACTTGAGACGCTCTCGGACAAGCTGGACTTGCTCTTACGCTTCACAAGGATATCGAGGCCCAAAGACAAGTCCTTCTCCGGCCTCGACCAGTTGAGGGGTGTCGACACTTCCGCCAGTATAACACCTCAAATGGTGCCATCTGAGGCTGGCACGATAACTGTTGTTGTAAGAGAACTTCGGCGAAAGGAGGCAATCTTCCCACTTAGCTCCATAAGCTAAGACACGTGCTCGGAGCATATCTTGAGTATTTGATTCACTCGCTCGGTCGACCTCCGGTGCAGTGGGTGGAAAGCGTCTTTGAAGGACAACTTGGTCCCCATGGCCTCTGGAACTTCTTCCAAAACCTTGAGGTGAACTGGTTCCTCGATCGACACAATCTCCTTGGGAACACCATGAAGGCTCACGACTCGATTGATGTAGAGGCGGCTAACTGGTTTCCTTGTAGGTTGTCTTGACAGAATGAAGTGGGCCACCTTGGTCAAATGGTCAACTATGACCCGGATGGAGTCATGTCCCTTGTTTGACCTAGGTAGTCGATGATGAAATCCATTCGACTTTATCCCATTTCCACTCGGGAACCTTGAGTGGTTGGAGTAATCCAAAGCGGTCGCCGATGCTCAGCTTTGACCTTCGGCATCGTCACATTTTGCGACATAGGTGGCAATCTCCTTTTCATCCCGTGCCACCAAAATCTTCCCTTCGGTCTTGATACATCTTGGTGCCTCTGGGTGGATGGAATATGGGCTGTCATGAGCTTCTTGCAAGATCGGTTCTTGAGCTCAACCTTGTTGGGCACGCAGATCGATTCCCAAACCACACAATTCCTTCCTCATCTTACAGTGAATCCCGAGGCTTTGCACGCTTGATCTTCCTCTTGATGCCTTCAATACTCTCATGCCCCTTCGAGCTTTCTTGATGTCGTCCATCAAGGTAGGCTTAACCGATGTTGGCCAAGAATCCTGGTGCAACCAGTTCCAACCCAAGCTTTCAAGTTCTTCATACAAAGGCGGGTAGCTTGTGCTTGAAATAGCATTCAAGGAGCAAGCCTTCCGCTCAGCGATCTGCTACCACATTAGCCTTTCGAGGTGGTATTGAACACCGAGGTCATAATCTTTTATCAACTCCAGCCATCTTCTCGCCTCATGTTCAATTCCCTCGAGTGAAAATATACTTCAGACTTTTGTGATCCGTGTATATCTCCATCGCTTCCCCAAAAGGTAGTGTCGCCAAGTTTTGGGGCATGAACCACTTGCTGCTAGCTCAAGGTCATGAGTAGCGTAGTTCTCTTCGTGAGTCGTAATTGCCTTGAAAGGTAGGCCACGACTCTGCCTTCTTGCATCAGAACACCTCCCAGTCCGGTTCTTGACGCATCACAGTATATCACAAACTCCTTGTGTATATCTGGTGTGGCGAATCTGGAGCGGTGGTTAACCTCTTCTTCAGCTCTGGAAGCTTTCTTCGCGCCGGCGTCCATTGAACTTCTTGTCCTTCTTCAAGAGCTGAGTCATGGGTCGGGCAATGCTTGAGAACCCTTCAACGAACTTGCGGTAGTATCCCGCGAGTCCGAGGAAGCTTCTGACTTCCTTCACATTGCTCGGGGATTGCCATTCAGTCACGGCTTCAATCTTAGCAGGGTCGACCGACAATCCCTCTTCGGTTAGAACATGACCCAGGAATCCAACTTCACGCAGCCAGAATTCACACTTGCTGAACTTGGCATACAGTTGGTGCTCTCGAAGCTTGTCTAGGACCATCCTCAAGTGTTGCTCGTGCTCTTCTACCGACTTGAGAAGACAAGAATGTCATCAATGAAGACAACGACGAACTTGTCCAAATATTCCATGAAGACCTTATTCATGAGATACATGAAGTAAGTGGGGCATTGGTCGATCAAAGGACATGACCGTGCACTCATCTGAGCCATATCTGATTCTGAATGCCGTCTTGAATATCTTGGGGTCGATCTTGATTGGTAGTACCCGGATCTGAGGTCGATCTTGGAGAACACCTTGGCCCCATTGAGTTGATCAAACAAATCTTCAATCTTGGGAAGTGGGTACTTGTTCTTGATTGTAACCTCATTGAGGGAGCGGTAGTCAATGCATAAGCGGATGGTACCGTCCTTCTTTGCTACAAATGAGCAGGCGATCCCCAAGGGGAGGCACTAGGCGGATAAATCCTTCCTCAACTGCTCTTCCACTGCTTCTTCAACTCTGCTAACTCCTCCGATCCCATTCTATAAGGCTTCTTATAGATGGGTCTGCTCGAGTATGAGCTCGATGGCGAACTCAATGTCTCGGTCGGAGGCATTCCCTGTAGCTCATCGGGAAAAACATCGGGTACTCACATACATCGGCACTTGTTCCAATCCAACTTCAGACAGTTGACTTGGTTGGCTTGAGCGGGAGAGGGTTGGAGGCAAATCGACTTGACTCCTCGGTCATTGGTCATAGTGACCGCCCGGTTGGCGCAATCAATCAAGCCTTGGTGCTTGCTGAGCCAATCCATTCCCAAGATCACATCAAGCCTTGTGATTTTAGGATGATAAGGTCTGCTAGGAAGTCTACCCGTTAATGGTAATCCCGACTCCTTTACATCCTATCTTGGCTCTCATCTACTGCTCGGGGTTTGTACCACCATAGGGTTGTTTAGGGGTGTAGGGGTCATGCCACTCTTTAATGCAAAACTTTGGGTGACAAAAGAATCGTGGCTCGAGAATCAAACAAAAGCGATTCTTGGTGTTGAATTGACAAGGCGCACCCAAAGACGACGTCCGGGTCTTCTGGGCTTCTTCATGATGACATGATTCACACGACCCTGCCATTGTTGGGCAAGTTGCGGGAGCTTGGTTCCTCGGTGGCATACCACGGCCTTGTCACAGGTTCTGCGCATTAGGCGCTGGGCGTCGGGCTTCTTGTTGGGGCAATTCTTGGGGTAGTGCCTGGCTGTCCACATCCGGCAAGTGACTTGATTGGGGACGATGCCCTTGCCAACATTGTTATTGGGGTTGTTGTAAGCTGGCACGGGGTTGGCATCTTCTTTGAGGTGGATAGTTGGTGCGAGTGCGAGAGCCCTTGGCTGCCGATAGGCTGGCTTGGCGGGGCTGGCTGCCACAGACGAGGCTTCAGTTCTTTGGAGCTACCCTTGCTGATCATCTTGCGCTTCGAGTGTCATCCAAGGCACGTCGCTTGTCCTCAAGCATGGCGCCTTTGTTCACCAGATCAGGAAAGGTCGGGCGATCACACACAACAAGCGAGTATTGCGAGTCTGGTTAAGGCCTTCCATGAAGCGCTCCGCTTGGCGACATCAGTCTTGACATCTTGAGGGCATACCTTGAGAGAACACCGAACTTCGCATGTACTCCTTGACTGTGTTGCTACCTTGCTTGATGCTTTCGGAACTCGCGCTTCTTGATGGCCATGAGTCCGAAGGGATGTGGGCCTTGCGAATTCCGTCTTGAAAGTGTTCCAAGTGATATCTTGCTCAACATGCATAGCCTTGAATCCATCCCACCAAGCTCTGGCGGTCCCGAGGCAATGGGCAGCATCGCCACTTTGTCACGGTCCTCGGTGCATCCGACCAGTGCCGCCAGATCCTCAATGGTGCGGACCCGATCGTGATCCGAGGGTTCAGCAGTCTCGATGAAAGTGGGTGGTGCATGCTTCTTGAACTCCACTAGTGTGGAGCGTCCATGGCCGTGCCCATCATTTGGCGGTTGACAACTGAGCAATCATCTGGAGGGCTCTTTGTGTTGGCTTGGCTCCTCTCGAAAGGCTTGGAGAAGCTGAGCCATATCCATGCTTGGAGGAGGTGGTGGTGGTGGAGTCTGCCTTGGGCTTGGTCTGGCTGGCTCGGCCTCGTGCAGAACCTCCGGCTTCTTCGGCTGGGTAGAGGTACCAAGATCGTGTTACAACAGCATCTGTTGGAGTGGTCAAGGTCTCATGATAGGGAACAACAATGAGGAAAGCGGTAGAGATGGAATGCCTAGTAAGGGGTGGTGTGACACAATTCAAGTAAAGCAAAGGCGGAAGGGCCAAACTCATGCATTAAACCAAATGGGGAATGTAGTGGTTTACAAGTTCCCAAGAGAAGTACGACTTCATCAAGCAAGTTGAAAGCAAACACAACATAACATGGTTTCATAGGAACCATTACAAAGACTCGACTTAGCAAAAGGTACACGACCTATCCTACCATAGGCTACGAGCTAGCCTATCCTAGTCTGAACGGAATCTAAGTGGTGGAATGCTCGGTCGGGTATTACGGCTCCTCTGGGTCTTCCTCCTCATCATCATCTCTCGGTTTCCTCATCGCTCGAGGAAGTGGAGGAGTGAAGGAGCTGAACACGGCGCTGCTTTGCGGTGGCGTCTTGAAGAGGTTCTGGTACTCCTTTGCCGTCATCTGGCGTGGCTGAGGTGCTCCCTCGGCAGCTGCGACTGTGGGGTCGTCCGCCTCGATAGCTACCGCGGGCTGTCGAGGTGCTCCATCCTTCTTGATCCTGTCCGCCTTCGTTTGAACTATGCGGAGGAGCTCCTTGGTCTCATGGAGTTCCTCCAAGCTCCGTCGACTCGAGGCCAGTCTTGTGCGGTGTCGGCACACAAGCTGAAATAGGTGCAGGCGGAGAGAAGTCCCTCGTCAAGGGTGGTCTTGGTGCGCTGCTCTCGTCGTCACCTTCCTTACGATAAGGCAGGTAACGAGTGGCTGGCTCTCTTGCCATCTCTGGCGGGAGATCCCGGGCGAAGTCGGTGCCTTGAGGCGCAGCTCCACGGCGAGAAGCGGTGTCGCCATCTGGGGTCCCTCAAAGAACCAGCTCGTCGGGCGTCATTAGCCCTCACGACTATCTCCACGTGATACTCCTTCTTGGTCTTTGTCGACCCAGGTGCTCGTGGTAGGAGAAGGTGGGGACTCGAGTGAACTGCACTTCCCGAGGCTATCCTCAAGAAGCACGGAAACCCGGTGGTCGGGAGGTCCTCGCACGCAGTGACCATCTACAAAAGTGGAAGGGAAGGGTCGATAAAGGAATGTGACCTGTGTTTGGGATGCTAACATAAAACATAGGTATATGGGTAATCTAGGGGATAGTCTCGCTCTAACTAACGTCCATGCTAACTAAGGCTTCCTACAGTCAGGATGGCTCTGGTACCAGCTCTGTGGGGACCCCGACTTGCAAGTCGTGATCACCGAATGCACGCGTGTCTGATGATCCCGAGATCAATGCTCACTTGAACACACGAAGCTGAATAACAAGAGTCTTACATCCATACATACCGTCTTACACAAATAGTGACCATCACGGTCAAGTCTTACATCGATAAAGCCTTAAGGGCTGAACATCAAATGAAACATAGCAGCGGAAACATCATCGATAAGTAGAACCCATGCCATCTGCCTTAACCCTACAGGCATTACGACCGAAAAGCGTCCTAGTTCGCATGATCGTCTCCAAAGAACTCTTCTTGAACTCCGGTTCTTCCATGCAGGTCAATTAAATAACCAAGGGCAAGCCAATGAGTACTTTGAATGTACTACTTAAGCAACCCATGATTTGGTTCAAGGTACAGTAATGCATGAAATAGGTAAAGTTTTGCGTAAAGCTAGTTTTGCGTGCAATGTCATGTTCAACATCCTATAAAGCATGCATCAAGAGAATTCAAGTAACCATAAGAACTGGTCACAGATATCAACATAAATAGAATGGGCACCAACCCAGTTATCATAAACAGAGAGGGCACCAACCCATCTCGATCGTATCAAGTCTGGACTTGATCCATAACAACACCATCATCTCACACACACCGGTTTGAAAACAAGTGGGCGTAGCCCAAGGCGGTTACCCAACTGTCCATGACCGTGGACACGGCTATTGAATAGTTTTACACTCTGCAGAGGTTGCACACTTTACCCACTAGATCCGGGAACTTCCGTGTCAAGCCACGACCAGCGGTACCTCAAGTACCGGGGTAAGCACCGATCATTACCTTTCCTAGACGACACTAACATGGAGTCCACTCGATTAGCGATAACCCCGTGCCCAACATTTCAACAACCTTTTGTGGAGCCTTGCTCCCATTTCCATCACATACCACTGCACGGGTACCAGCGGTGTGTCCGGTGCCACTGTGAAAACAGTCATGGCCGCCCTACAGCACGACCCGTCCCAAGAGAGAGCACCAACTCTCCCCGTCACTAATGTAATGGGCTCCAAGCTAGTATCGGTCTAGGTACTCAACAATGCCCTTTCCCATATAAGGGTAGAGTGGTTGCGCATGTAAGGTTGGAATAGCAGTCGCAACTCCGACCAATCCGTTTGAAAACCACACACCCTTTTTCGCTTGGCACACCACTTCGTCATCAAGTGGTCACCCATCTCCTCATCTCCCTCGGGCATAAGTGGCACCCGATGGGGTTTTCAAAATACCTTTGAAATCACTTTGCCTCTTTCATCATGCATAACCCATCCCATTTGCGTAGCACCTACATTTGCATCCTAGCTACTACCCACCGCATAACCCTCATAAAAGGTAGGGCCATGCACCGTGCAAGTGTCAACGAGAGATGTAATCGTGGCAACCACCTCGTGGTTCACCATCCCGTCATGATTCAATGCATCATCGATAAAGAGCTAAAAATGACATGCATGTAAAAGGGCATCATAGTCATGGTCAAAGGGCTGCTTGCCTTGGTTGGCTTGGTCTTCAAAGTCTTCCCAAGATCTCCTCCTTCCTCCTCGGCTCCTCGTCAAACACGTGATCTAACGTTGCAAGAAAACAACGGAAAAATAAGGCAATAATAAAAACAGAAAAGTCAAAGTGCTCTGAAAAATGTCAACTTAATTTTGTAAAATACTAGGAGGAAAACTAGGAAGGGGGCAACTTTTGGTTTTGGTCCTGGAGTAGCAAAATAGGAGTTATGGATTTTCAAAGGCTCATTTAAAGGCCAAAACCCACATTTAAATATTTACAGAAAAGGAAAAGTGATTGGATCTGAATGAAAGTTGTACCAATAAATAGATTGCAATATTCTAGGAATTTAGAAATTGGAATCACTGCATTTGGACTATTATTCTGCCCTGTGGAATTTTTGGAAATACTACAGAAAAGAAAAAGGGGAAATGGCGCTGTGCCACTGGGCCAGAGGGGCCACAGCAGCAGCAGGCCCAGGGGGAAACCCCAGCCCACGCGGCTGCCACGTCGAAGGCGTAAAGGGCGAGTACGCCTTCGGCCGACGGCGGTCTGTGCGCGCGCGCGTGCACGTTTTAAACCTGACGGGTGGATCCCACCCGTCAGGGCGTGAGACTGACAGGCCGGCCCCACGGCGGCCGTCGTCTACCTCCGGCCAGAGGCGACGGCGAGCTCGCCGGCGGCGATACAAGGCACGGGAAGGGGAGCGGGGACTACCGTTGGATTCAGCAGGGAGTCGCGGATCCAGTGGTGGTGGAGATGGTCGCCGGGGTGGCCTGCTTCGCCGGCGACGAGGTCCCGCGGCGGAGATGCTTCGGGCGCCGGTGGCTCCGGCCGTTCCCAGCTGCAAAACGAGGGGAAAACGAGGGAAGGCATCGGTGAGGTGAGGAGGCCGAATCGAGGGAGAAACAGGCGGAGGGGCTGTACCCAGATCGACGGCGACCCGAGGCGGCGGAGCTCGAGCTCGATCTCGAGCTCGGCAGCTCTGGAGCGAAGGGGTGGATCGAGGGTGGATTGAGTGTGCGGAGGCGGCAGGAAGGAAGAGGAGGGCTCGGGAGCGCCTTAAGTAGGCTGGCCACGGTTCACCGTGGGCGTGGCCTCTGAGCACCCGGGGTTCGCTCTGGAGGTCGAGGGGAGGAGAGGAGCTGTCCACGGCGCTCGTGGGAATGGAGTAGGGCGCCGAAGAAGAGAGAGAGCAAGGGAGGGCCTGGCGTCCAGCGCGTGTGAGGCCAGCCATTGGCCGAGCCGGCGGCGTCGAACCTGCAGCAGAGGGGAGAGAGAGGGAGACAGAGGGGCGGCACGGCGGCGGCAGCAGACGCCGAGGCGCATCACCGGCGCGATGGGATGGCACGAACGGTCGGGAGGCGCGGCGTCGAGGCTCGGCCGCCATCAGAAGCGCTCCAGAGCAGACTTTGGCGGCATGTATGCGCTGCGTGCTCTGCCGTGTCCACTTAAGTCTGGAAGCTACTGAGAAGATGGGACAAGACCAGGAAAGGCTGAGATGCCACAGGGTGCGAAGGGAGAGAGGAAGCTGGGAGAGAGGAGAAAAGGTTGTCGGAGAGGACAAACTTGATTCCCCCTTCCTCCACATTGTTTCTTGGTAGAAATGTGTCCAGTGATGAGGGAAGTGAGGAGGGTTGTGGTAAAGAGATTAACTCATGGAGATTAGTGAAAGTGGCAAAAGAGGCCTTTTAGCATTTTGCGGAAGGTGTTTGATGGAGTTTTGGTTAAGTTAATGATCCTCACTGGCCAAGATACTCCAAGGGGTGAAATGTCACATAAATATAGGGCCTTCCACCCATTTTGAGCTCATTTGGACAAAGTTGCCAATGCAACTTTGGCAAACCCTAGAAATGGGCAGAAATGGGTTTGTGTAGATCCAATGGACTAAATCATTTCTCCTTGATGTGCCACTTGGTGTGGTAGCCTTATTTGGTCATATGATCGGGCTCACCAAAGTTGGAGTCTTGGAGAAAAAGTTGGTAGTGCAAAGTGGTTCAAACTTGATTTTGGTCGAGAGGGTTTTGAGGCACTTTGACCAAGGTTTCCTCTTCTCCAACCTGTGCCATTTGGTCCAGTTGCATAATTAGACCAATGAAGCATGTCCACCAAATTTGAGCACATTTGGACATACTTGGCAATGTAAAGTTGATCAAACTTTAGATTGGACAGAAATGGTTTTGAGGGTTTTGATGGTGTTATCTTGTTCTCCAAGTCATGAGACTTGGCAAGATCAACAGATATGTCATATGTGACATGATAGAATTTTCCTGGAATTTTTGGAGAATATTTCCTTTGTAAATATTTCAAAAGCTTGAAATATCCAGAAAGGGTTTTAGAGGGATTTGACCAATATTTTGAACATGACCATGTGTTGAAACTCTTATATATGGACAATATATGTCCTATGAGCTTCCCTAAATTTTGTCAAATATTTTTGAAACAGAAAAATAATTATTTCCTATTAAAGACCATTTCTGGCCTTAAGAAAAAGCCTTTAAAAAAATAGAACAGTAACTTTTAAAATTATACTTTTGTGGTTCCTGGGCATCCTATATCTAATAGGAGTCAAATATATTTTTGGAAAGATTTTTACTGCCCTTAATCAAGTACTTGCAGTGCAAACCTCAATTCAGGGGTTTTTGGAAAACTAATTTTTAAAAATACTTTCTGGCCAAATTATTTTTGTAAGAAAATTCTAGGTAGCAATATTCACATGGCATGATCATTGGTCAGGAGCTTGGGGTAAGGAGATGGAATATAGAGTGTAGAGTAGTTGACTTCAAGAAGCACTTGAAAAGAAACACAGAGAGAAAACCAACTCCAAACAAAAGCCAAATAATGCAAAAGTTTTTGTTGGTCCAAATTTTCATGCTTCATTGATAAAAATGAAATGTTACAAAATGCAGGGTGTGACACAAGGCACGTATTGTATTGTTGCCATCGAGGATAAAAAGATGGGGCTTATATCATATTGCTTGAGTTTATCCCTCTACATCATGTCATCTTGCTTAATGCGTTACTCCGTTCTTATGAACTTAATACTCTAGATGCATGTTGTATAGCGGTCGATGTGTGGAGTAATAGTAGTAGATGCAGAATTGTTTCGGTCTACTTGACACGGATTTGATGCCTATGTTCATGATCATTGAGTTAGATGTCTTCATAATTACGCGCTCTTCTATCAATTGCTCGGCAGTAATTTGTTCACCCACCATTATACATGCTATTTTGAGAGAAGCCACTAGTGAAACCTATGGCCCCCGGTCTCTTTCTTATCATATTACATCTCTTTTATTTACATCGCATCTCGTTTACTATTTTGCAATCTTTACTTTCCAATCTATACAACAAGAATACCAAAATTATTTACTTTATTATCTCTATTAGATCTCAATTTTTCCAGTGACCGCGAAAGGATTGACAACCCCTTTATCGCGTTGGTTGCAAGGTTCTTGATTCTTTGTGCGGGTACTAGGTGACTTGTGTGTCGTCTCCTACTAGATTGATACCTTGGTTCTCAAAATTAAGGGAAATACTTATGCTACTTTGCCGCATCACCCTTTCCTCTTCAAGGGAAAGCAACACATACTCAAGAGGTAGCAGCCCTCGTCCACCGCACCGGGTGGTCCACCGACAACGTCGGCTGTCGCAACTGACGTTCCTCATAGAAACCTACTTCCACCACATCAAGTGTACTTCACCGACGCCATCTCCCACCTTACCGGGGTGACTTCACTGAGCACATCGTCGCACCTCCGCCCCCCGAGGCCGTTGGGGCTTCACGAACGGTCTCGTCTACCGCATCGCAGTGCTCCGCCGCTGATCAAGATATCCATTCATGCGTGGCCAGCCAATGCTAGTGCATCACCCTCAACGGCTCTGAAGTGACCTGCACTCTAGCTATGCAAACTAGGTATCCACTACTAGGAAAACCCTTACTAGTAGTGCTGTTTTTTTGCTATTAGTAGCACTGGAAGATGCGCTACTACTATGGCGCCACAGTTTTTTTAGCAGTAGCGCTTGTTTGCCCCAGCGCTACTGGTAACTGATGCTAGCTGTAGCACTCTTTCCTCCAGCGCTACTGGTACTTATCTGTAGCGTGTGTAGCTAGCCAATGCTATTGTTATTTGAGTGCTACTAGTAAACTTTACCCCCACGCCACTGCTAACTTTTGAAAAAATGCATTTTGGCTCTGTACACATTTAAACAGATCCACAATTTATACAATAACATGCATATTCAGTGAAATGCAAGTGAGTCATCGATGAGCCAAAGTTATTAGAAGTCTCGACATGTCTCAAGTATCTCATCATCATCAATCATGGTTGAACACATGTCTCGAAATAGCGTTACAAGTTATTAGAAGTTCCCGACAACTACATGGTGGCATACTCATGTTTCATCATCTATGTAGACTATGATATGACCACATAGAAGATAAGAGCAATCACGATGATCAAAAGAGGTATTATGTAGTAGTTTTGTGGCACTGGTTTTGAATCCCCTGTTGCGCTATGAATCTCAAGTAACAAGCTTTGGCTTTCGGTATGCTATCAAACCCTTTCTGGCTTCCGCCCGAGAAGCCAGACACTTGGGCCCGACACTCTGGCCACTCATCGTACACACCCGAAACATGACCTACATACATGACATACCACTTCCTCGCCATCATTGATCTATATACAGGTCAGAGATGCACATATTATATATATATCATGAAGCAAATTCAACACAACAGTTATGAAATAGAAGCAACATATATAGTAAACATAGTTAACACATTTCAACATACCAAAAGTAATTAACTAGAGTGTGACACCATTTACATCTAATAGTTTTGTCGTACTGAGACATTCGAAGTTTCATCGTACAGAAAGTAACAACTAAACAGACACACTGTTTTTAAGCAGTGCACTCTTCCATATGTCCATATACGGGAGGATGGACCCAAGCTTAGTGAAAGGCGTCATGTCCTAATGCTGTAGGGCAATGCGGGTTCGGACGTCAGCTCGTGATATTGGGCCGCCGTAGAACATCCCATTCTCTTTGAGGACACCTTTCATGATGATGGACTCAATTTCCTGCTGGTCTGGTAGAAATCATTTCAAAGTCTATTATTCGGCACGGCTCCAAAGGGTATTGGATGAAGATTTCATGCAAAGTGATTGCACATCCCTTCTGTACTCCATCATTAGATCGATGACGTAGAATCAATCATTCTCACTTCTTGCCGGTTGCTGGATGCAACAGAAGTCAATCTTGTGGCCAAAACAGAGCCCAACCTTATTTGTTTTTTGCATTGGATGTAGCCACCCCGCATGCTGAAGCCCAGCATAGCTCTGTCCAGAACATCATTTATGTGTGTGTAATCTTTCTTCTGTATGTTCTTCGACGGGTCCAAATATAGAGAGCGGGAGTAACGCGGGTAAAGAACGAAGAGAACAGCACGACACCCCCCGCTGCGCAAAATACATGATCAAGTTAGTATCCATGCGTGTGAAGTAATTATTGAAATGCACGAAAGGATGTATGTGTTATAGTGCTATCCGCGGATGACTTGCCCGGGATGATAAGGTAGGAGAATCATTTCTTTGTCCTTATTGCTGACCAAGAATTCTTTGATGTACTCACTTGCATATTGGCGGTTGGCGTCGTTGATTGACAAGAATCCCTCATGCATGTAGTATGGGTTTGTGACCGCAAGACCGGTGACTTGCTCTCTCCTAACGATGTAGTTCATGTGCAACGCATATAGGCGGACGAACGTAAAATCGAGTGTCCTCATTTGAAACATCTGGAAGATGTAATCAAATCGCAGGAAGAAGAGGTCCGCGTGGCATGTGTGGATGTACATCTTGCAACTGCTCGGCACATGAACTGTATAAAGTGGATATCCTAGATCATCTAAGGCGAGGAGGCTTCTCTCTGTCGAAAGCACATGGACATGGAGTCTCCTGAGATCCCATGTTATGGCAGCTAGTGCATTTTCCGGTACCATTGGCTCTACCGCGACATGTATTAATGGCGCATGTTTCATCGGTACACTGTCAACCTTGGTCGAAGGCAGCTTGCTGCTGGAACCAACATTGCCAACTTTATTGGATTTTCTCGCCGCCGGTCTCTTCCTCTACTTCTTCTTGGTGGGCTCAGGTGCTCGTGGGTCTGTCAGACCCTCCCTGAGGACCACCCCTAGTGTTGTTGGGCTCAACATTGCACGAGTCTGGCTAATTAGTTGAGCTTGGGTGGAACCGGCATCTGGAGGCGTGTCCTACGAGGATTGCATGAACAAAGACTTCCTGCACTCCCGACGACGTTCCGACTCTGGTACATGCATCTCATATTCATATGGTTGACTCATTGTTATTTCGTTGTCATGGGCGGTATTGAAATACTGGAGAGGGTCATCCTCCACCATGTCATGATCCATATCCTCTTCCATGGGGCAGATGGCATCATCTGTCGGAAACGGATGGCCCTTCTTCCTCGTGTCTCTCGATCTCAGCAAGCAGCACAGACGATGGTTGTACTTGTGTATGTGGGGTTGTGGTAATACCTTCCTGATGTCCCATTGGTGTGCTCCCATCCACCTCGACATGAAGAAGGTTTTTCGGCCACAGGATAGGCCAATTTTTGCATTGGCCATGCTGCGTGGGGGTCTTGTCATCCTCTCCATCGGTTTGTATCAGAAGAGGGAAACCATCGTAGCCCACTTTAACACTCGCCACGGAGACCCTTAAGGCGTTATTAGGCATCTGCTGGCGGTGGAACAATCTATCCTTGGGCTTCACTATAGTACCCTTCCCCACATCCACCAACCAACACTTCATGTGGTAAAGGAGGGTGCACGGAGTGGAGTCAGCCTATGAAGACATCTACGTGCGGCGTCATAGATCCAAAAAGAACATCAACTGAAGATTAATTAATTAGTTGAATTGATGAGGGTGCAACGCGTATTTACCATCAGGGCATCGAGCTCAGCCAATGTTGACGGCCCGACATTCAAGCCAGAGACAGAGCTAGGGCTGCTATGAGAGCTGGGTGCAGAAGCAGGTGCTGGAGTAGGTGTGGGTGCAGTTGCCATACTAGGTACGGGTATGGGTGCGGTGTTCATTGAGTTGCTCCCGGTGAAGCTGGGCATGGGAAAATCAGTTGGTGGCACGTTTGGATTTTGTTTCACCTAGGTGACCACAGTTGGAATCAAGCTTATAAAGGTAGACACCATATCATTTCTACAGGCAGCTACCGCTTCCCGGATTACCTCAGCTTGGTCTTAGCTTTTGTTTTCTCCATCGCCCGCGCCACCTTCTCATCGATAGTCACTTGATTGAACTTCTTTCTCTATCTTTTAGCCTCGGGGTCCTTGTTATAATAGTACTTCCACATGGCGCCGTCCCCGGCGCCGTGCACAAGTCCATATTGCGGCCGCTGGCCCGGCGGGTGTCCCATCATTATGTTCATGGCCCGGTTGAAAGTACTGTCCCACTTGTACTTCACCGATGACTGAGTCGACAAGTCGCTTTCGGCCGCAAGCTTGTGTTGCTCTCTCTGCAAAATGGAGTGTGAATCATTTCCAAATGCGACTAGAATGTAGTAGACTTCATCGATCATAAGCTAATATGTAAGGTGGTAAAAGGATAACTACTATTAATCTCATGAATTTCCTAGTCGGCCCGTTGATGAAAAAAAATAGTTTTTGGGGGTCCCACGAGAATCGGGCCCTGATGAAGTCGTGCTCCTGATGGTCGGTGAACTCAGCCAATGGGTCTGGGATCCCCTGACATTCATGTTCTTCGTCCTCCTTAGCCCACACGGGCCTCTTTCCCATGTAACCACGACTTCCAAGGCGGTGGTTCCCCATGTTCTTTGCCTGCAGCTGCTTGCCTCTCTCCGACCTGGCCTTCGCAGCTTCTTCATTGCAAGTCTCCTTGAACTTTTCAAAGTCCTCTATCATATTTTTCGGATTGTCGGCAACAATCTCGGCATAGGTTTCATGGTCTACTTCAATCGCCTTTTTCACCCTAGTTTTTGAAGCGCTCAATGCGTTGCTGAACTTCCCTGGGGCTTTGTTGTTGATTTTTTTTTTCATGGCATCATCATCCCATGGGTCGATATCGTCATTCCGACTAGGGAACATGAATCTTGCGTGCAACCTAGTTAGGAGCAGCTTCTTCAAATGTTCATTCTTCCATATTTTCGTGGTGTTGATGTTAGCAGTATCCTATAGGATGCATGCTAGTTGGTTTCCGTAACACGTTGCCACTTCCCACGGCTCTATTGGCTCGAACCCGCCAGGGTGCACCGCCATGAGCACCCGTCTTCCATTGTCGAGCTCATTTGGGCTTCGTGTCCTCTTTTCTCTCTTTCCTTCACTGGCTTGGGAGGTCCCACCTTCCGTGCTATCGTTAGCAACATACTTAGGGCCAGCCTCAGTGCCTGTCTCATTGGTGGCATCAGTGTCGGCGCCGGCGCCACCATCGTCATCGTCCGTCATGACAAGGGGGTCTTGGCACCCAGTTTGTCTTTCCTGATCCGACAGAATGTCGAGGTAGGCGTATGCTCGACCCAATTGGGACTGAGAACCTCCGGCCTCATCGGTGTCGATCATGTTTCGTAGGGTTTAATGTCGTAGTCGTTTAATTATCGAGCTTTATATAATAAAGTGAATAATGACAAAAAATTGACCTTTGTTTTGCCTGAATGTCGTCTCATTCCTGTCACGACGAATCTCGAGCACATGATATGTCCAACTTTCTAGCACAAGTCATGCCAAAATTCACGGAAAAATTTGGCATGACCTTTGCTAGAAAGTGCACTTATAGAGCGCCTGAAATTTGCCAGAATGGAAAGGAATCAACATTTCCGGCAAAACATGGGTCACTCGCAATTGGTTTCCCTGCAAATGACAATAAGCACTATGTGCTGAAGTAGCATTTCTCTAACAATCACGGAGATGCAGCCCTCACAAGAAAATTTCACATACTCATGTTCATGTCAAGTGATGTGTGTCATCACATGCACGTCAAGTGATATGTTTAGAAACAAGCACAAACATATAGTGGCAGTAACAAAGACCATTTTCAAAAACTAGAATTTTCATTTTCATTTTCATTTTAAAACAAAGCAACATAAGCAAATTTTCATTTTAATTTTCAAACACTGCCATTAAAAATCCTCATTTTTAAAATGGACAGCAACATAAGCTAATTTTCAAAAACTATAATTTTAATTTTCATTTTCATTTAAAAACAAAGCAACATAAGCTAATTTTCATTTCAATTTTCTGTCAAAGCTCATTTTTATTTTCATTTAACTACTGTTGCCTTCAAAATACTAGTCTGCTCATGTCAAAGCTCATTTTCAAAATACTACAGCTCATGTCAAAAGCTCATTTTGATTTTCATTCTCTATCTACTCTACTCATGTCAAAGCTCGTTTTCATTTTCTATATACTCTGCTAATGTCAAAGAAAAAGAGGAGGGGAGGGAAGGGGGTGGCTCTCCGCCCGTCGGGGTTAGGGTCGCCGGCGTAGGGCTGAAGACGTCGGCGGCGCGGTCACTAGGGCAGAGGGGGTTGTGGGCATCCTTCTCCTCCTCGTCGATCTGCGCCTACGTAGCTTCAATCCGTAGAGAGACCAGTCAGAGAGAGAGAGAGAGAGAGAGAGAGAGAGAGAGAGAGAGAGAGAGAGAGAGAGAGAGAGAGAGAGAGAGAGAGATTGAGAGAGAGAGAGAGAGAGAGAGAGAGAGAGAGAGAGAGAGAGAGAGAGAGAGAGAGAGAGAGAGAGAGAGGGAGGGATGGCGCACTTCTACGTCTCGAGCTTGCGTTGGTTTTCCCCAAAGAGGAGAGGATGATGCAGCACAGTAGCGTAAGTATTTCCCCTAGTTTTTGAGAACCAAGGTATCAATCCAGTAGGAGGTCACGCGCAAGTCCCTCGTACCTGCACAAAACGGTAGCTACTCGCAACCAACGCGATTAGAGGTTGTCAATCCCTTCACGGTCACTTACGAGAGTGAGATCTGATAGAGATAATATTTTTGGTATTTTTGGTATAAAGATGCAAAGTAAAAAGTAAAAAGCAAAGCAAGTAAGTAAAGTGATGGAGATTGATATGATGAGAATAGACCCGGGGGCCATAGGTTTCACTACTGGCTTCTCTCAAGAGCATAAGTATTCTACGGTGGGTGAACAAATTACTGTTGAGCAATTGACAAAATTGGGCATAGTTATGAGGTTATCTAGGTATGATCATGTATATAGGCATCACGTCCGTGACAAGTAGATCGAAACGATTCCGCGTCTACTACTATTACTCCACTCATCGACCGCTATCCAGCATGCATCTAGAGTATTAAGTTAAAAACAAAGTACCGCCTTAAGCAAGATGACATGATGTAGAGGAATAAATTCATGCAATATGATAAATACCCCATCTTGTTATCCTCGATGGCAACAATACAATACGTGCCTCGCAACCCTTTCTGTTACTGGGTAAGGACACCGCAAGATTGAACCCAAAGCCATGCACTTCTCCCATTGCAAGAACTACCAATCTAGTTGGACAAACCAAACGGATAATTCGAAGAGACTTGCAAAGATAACTCAATCATACATAAAAGAATTCAAAGAAGATTCAAATATTATTCGTAGATAAGCTGGATCATAAACCCACAATTCATCGATCTCAACAAACACACCGCAAAAACAAGATTACATCGAATAGATCTCCACGAGAGAGGGGGAGAACATTGTATTGAGATCCAAAAATAGAGAAGAAGCCTTCTAGCTACTAGCTATGGACCCATAGGTCTGAAGTAAACTACTCACACTTCATCGGAGGGGCTATGGTGTTGATGTAGAAGCCCTCCATGGTGGATGCCCCCTCCGGCGGAGCTCTGGAACAGGCCCCAAAATGGGATCTCGTGGATACAGAAGGTTGCGGCGGCGGAATTAGGTTTTTTGGCTCCTTCCGATCGTTCGGGGATACGTAGGTATATATAGGAGGAAGGAGAATGTCGGTGGAGCGTCAGTGGGCCCATGAGGTCGGGGGCGCGCCCTCCACCCGCGTGACCGCCTCTGGCGCTTCTTGGAGTAGGGTCCAAGTCTCCTGGGTCATGTTTGGTTGGAAAATCACGATCCCGAAGGTTTCATTCCGTTTCGACTCTGTTTGATATTCTGTTTGTTCGAAATACTGAAAAAGGCAAAAAAACAACAATTCTGGGCTGGGCCTCCGGTTAATAGGTTGGTCCCAAAAGTAATATAAAAGTGAAAGATAAAGCCCAATATAGTCCAAAACAGTAGATAAAGTAGCATGGAGCAATCAAAAATTATAGATACGTTGGAGACGATCGAGCTTCCCCTGCTTAATTCCTACTCGTCCTCGAGTAGGTAAATGATAAAAAGAGAATTTTTGATGCGGAGTGATACTTTGGCATAATTTCAATGTAAATCTTCTTAATCATGGTATGAATATTCAGATCCGAAAGATTCAAGACAAAAGTTCATATTGACATAAAAATAATAATACTTCAAGCATACTAACAAAGCAATTATGTCTTCTCAAAATAACATGGCCAAAGAAAGTTGTCCCTACAAAATCATATAGTGTGGCTATGCTCCATCTTCCCCACACAAAGTATTTAAATCATGCACAACCCCGATGACAAGCCAAGCAATTGTTTCATACTTTAACATTTTCAAAACTTTTTCAATCTTCACGCAATACATGAGCATGAGCCATAGATATAGCACTATATGTGGAATAGAACGGTGGTTGTGGAGAAGACAAAAAGAGGGAAGATAGTCTCACATCAACTAGGCGTATCAACGGGCTATGGAGATGCCCATCAATAGATATCAATGTGAGTGAGTAGGGATTGCCATGCAACGGATGCACTGGAGCTATAAGTATATGAAAGCTCAACAAAAGAAACTAAGTGGGTGTGCATCCAACTCGCTTGCTCATGAAGACCTAGGGCATTTTGGGGAAGCCCGTCATTGGAATATACAAGCCAAGTTCGATAATGAAAAATTCCCACTAGTATATGAAAGTGACGAAATGAGAGACTCTCTATCATGGAGATCATGGTGCTACTTTGAAGCACGTGTGGTAAAAGGATAGTAGCATTGTCCCTTCTCTCTTTTTCTCTCATTTTTTTGTTTGGGCCTTTTCTCTTTTTTTATGGCCCTTTTTTTTCGTCCGGAGTCTCATCCCGACTTATGGGGGAATCACAGACTCCATCATCCTTTCCTCACTTGGGACAATGCTCTAATAATGATGATCATCACACTTTTATTTTCCTTACAACTCAACAATTACAACTCGATACTTAGAACAAAATATGGCTCTATATGAATGCCTCCGGCAGTGTACCGGGATATGCAATGAAACATGAGTGACATGTATGGAAGAATTATGAAAGGTGGCTTTTGCCATAAATACGATGTCAACTACATGATCATTCTAGCAATATGACAATGATGGAGCGTGTCATAATAAACGGAACGGTGGAAAGTTGCATGGCAATATATCTCGGAATGGCTATGGAAATGCCATGATAGGTAGGTATGGTGGCTGTTTTGAGGAAGGTTTATGGTGGGTGTATGATACCGACGAAAGGTGCGCAGTATTAGAGAGGCTAGCAATGGTGGAAGGATGGGAAAAAGTGCGTATAATCCATGGACTCAACATTAGTCATAAAGAACTCATATACTTATTGCAAAAATCTAGAACTTATCAAAGCAAAGTATTGCCCGCATGCTCCTAGGGGGCTAGATTGGTAGGAAAAGACCATCGCTTGTCCCCGACCGCCACTCATAAGGAAGACAATCAATAAATAAATCATGCTCCGAGTTCATCACATAACGGTTCACCATACGTGCATGCTACGGGAATAACAAACTTCAACACAAGTATTCTTTAATTCACAACTACTCAACTAGCATGACTCTAATATTGTCACCTTCATATCTCAAAACAGTTATCAAGCATCAAACTTATCTTAGTATTCAACGCACTCAAAAGGAAGTTTCACATATCTTGAATACTAAGTATATTAACATTAAGCAAATTACCATGCTAGTAACAACTCTCAAAATAATCCAAGTGAAGCATGAGAGATCAAGTTTCTTTAAAACAAATCCACCACCGTGCTCTAAAAGATCTAAGTGAAGCACTAGAGCAAAAATTATCACGCTCAAAAGATATAGGTGAAGCACTATGAGCGAACTATCAAGCTCAAAAGATATAAGTGAAGCACATAGAGTATTCTAACAAATTTCAATTCATGTATGGCTCTCTCAAAAGGTGTGTACAGCAAGGATGATTGTGGTAAACTAACAAGCAAATACGCAAATAATACAAGACGCTCCAAGCAAAACACATATCATGTTGGTGAATAAAAATATAGCTCCAAGTAAATTAACGATGGAAGTGGACGAAAGAGGGGATGCCTTCCGGGGCATCCCCAAGCTTTGACTTTTTGGTGTCCTTGGATTGTCTTGGGGGTGCCATGGGCATCCCCAAGCTTAGGCTTTGCCACTTTTGTTCCATAATCCATCAAAAGAATTCACCCAAAACTTGAAAACTTCACAACACAAAACTCAACAGAAATCTCGTGAGCTCCGTTAGAGAAAGAAAACAAAAGACTACTTCAAATTACTGTAATGAACTCATTCTTTATTTATATTGGTTTTAAACCTACTGTATTCGAACTTCTCTATGGTTTATAAACTATTTTACTAGCCATAGATTCATCAAAATAAGCAAACAACATACACAAAACAGAATCTGTCAAAAACAGAACAGTCTGTAGTAATCTGTAACTAACGCAAATTTCTGGAACTCTAAAAATTCTACCAAAATAGGAAGTCCTGGACAATTTTTTTATTGATCAGAAGCAAAAAGAATCAACACAAAAGCACGTTCCTGTGATTTATCACAACTAAATTCGTGTGCGCAAAGTTTCTGTTTTTCAGCAAAATCAAATCGACTATCATCGTAGGTTATCCTATAGGTCCTACTTGGCACAGACACTAATTAAAACATAAAACCACATCCAAACAGAAGGTAGATGGATTATTTGTTGAATAACATCAAGGAAAAATATTGGGTTATCTCCCAACAAGCGCTTTTCTTTAAAGCCTTTTTAGCTAGGCATTGAGATTTTAATGATGCTCACATGAAAGACAAGAATTGAAGCACAAAGAGAGCATCATGAAACACGTGACAAACACATCTAAGTCTAACATACTTCCTATGCATAGGCATATTATAAGCAAACAAACTTGCAGGGCAAGCAAAAACTAGCGTATGCAAGGAAGAAGAAAGAGAGGATAGCAATCTCAACATGACGAGAGGTAATTTAATAAGATAAAAATTTCTACAACCATATTTTCCTCTCTCATAATAATTACATGTAGGATCATGGGCAAATTCAACAAAATAGCTATCACAAAATATATTCTCAACATGATCCACATGCATGCAAAGTTGACACTCTTCCAAAATAGTGGGATTATCATTAACTAAAGTCATGACCTGTCCAAACCCACTTTTATCAAAAATACCATAAGATTGAACATTCTCTAAATATGTGGGATCTAAAGTTGACACTCTTCCAAACCCACTTTCAATATTATTGCAAACAATATTATCAATCTCATATTCATCATGGGGATTAAATAAATTTTCAAGATCATAAGAAAAATCACCCCAATCATGATCATTGCCACAAATAGTGGACACAACAAAACTAGCATCCCCAAGCTTAGGGTTTTGCATATTATTAGTAAATTGACATCAAGAGGATTTATAGTAAAATCATTGCAATGATGCTTTTCATCGAAGGAACTATCAAGTATGGGTGCAATAGCAACAATATCATGTTTAACATAAGGAACTATAGCAAATTCATCTTCATAAATATTGGCATCATGGCCACAAGGATAGCAAGCATCTTGTTCATCAAGGGTTATTTCAATCAAATCATCGGAATCATCATTATCTATAGATTCATGCATATCATTTTTCCTTCCAAAGCAGCGGTCATTCTCTCAATAAATTCTTTGACACGGACATTGTGAGCATAATTTTCATTGCAATATTTAAGTATGTCAAAATTTTCAGATTCATAGAGAGTAATATCATACTTTTCAATCAAAGAAGCAACTTCATAAGCACCCTTAAAAGCAACAAATTCTTCAGTTTGTTTGATATCATAGTAACTGTAAACACCATTTGCATAAGAAGATAATATTTCATTTTCATTAAACTCACATTGGTAGGGAAGGTGTTTTTTAGGGTTTTCAGAACAACAATTAAAATCATATTCCCAACATAAATTCCAAGCATAGCATTGCAAACGTTGAATTTGACTCCATAATAGTTTCCCTTTTTCAGATATATGGTGTCGCACATAACAAGCATGCTCATCTTAAGATTTGCCCTCAACTAAGCTAGTTGGGGTTTCAGCACGAGCACATAGAGATCGAAGATGATCCAAGTAGAACACTTTAAGTGGATCCATATCAATAGATTTTCAACGAGCGAAGATGCAAGCATATAGAAGGCCCAAGGAAGCACAAACAAAGATACATACGGGAAGAAGGCGAACGAAAAAGAGAGGGCGAATAAAACGGCAAGGGTGAAGTGGGGGAGAAGAAAACGAGAGGCAAATGACAAATAATGTAATGCGAGAGATAGGGATTGTGATGGGTACTCGGTATGTTGACTTTTGCGTAAGCCTCCCCGGCAACGGCGCCAGAAATCCTTCTTGCTACGTCTCGAGCTTGCGTTGGTTTTCCCCGAAGAGGAGAGCATGATGTAGCACAATAGCGTAAGTATTTCCCTCAAGTTTTGAGAACCAAGGTATCAATCCAGTAGGAGGTCACGTGCAAGTCCCTCGTACCTGCACAAAACGATAGCTACTCGCAACCAACGCGATTAGGGGTTGTCAATCCCTTCACGGTCACTTAAGAGAGTGAGATCTGATAGAGATAATATTCTTAGTATTTTTGGTATAAAGATGCAAAGTAAAAAGTAAAAGCACAACAAGTAAATAAAGTGATGGAGATTGATATGATGGGAATAGACCCGGGGCCATAGGTTTCACTAGCGGCTTCTCTCAAGAGCATAAGTATTCTACGGTGGGTGAACAAATTACTGTTGAGCAATTGACAAAATTGAGCATAGTTATGAGGTTATCTAGGTATGATCATGTATATAGGCATCACGTCCGTGACAAGTAGATCGAAACGATTCTGCATCTACTACTATTACTCCACTCATCGACCGCTATCTAGCATGCATCTAGAGTATTAAGTTAAAAACAAAGTAACGCCTTAAGCAAGATGACATGATGTAGAGGAATAAATTCATGCAATATGATAAATACCCCATCTTGTTATCCTCGATGGCAACAATACAATACGTGCCTTGCAACCCTTTTTGTCACTGGGTAAGGACACCGCAAGATTGAACCCAAAGCCATGCACTTCTCCCATTGCAAGAACTACCAATCTAGGTGGCCAAAACCAACGGATAATTTGAAGAGACTTGCAAAGATAACTCAATCATACATAAAAGAATTCAGAGAAGATTCAAATATTATTCATAGATAAGCTGGATCATAAACCCACAATTCATTGGTCTCAACAAACACACCGCAAAAAGAAGATTACATCGAATAGATCTCCACGAGAGAGGGGGAGAACATTGTATTGAGGTCCAAAAAGAGAGAAGAAGCCATCTAGCTACTAGATATGGACCCGAAGGTCTGAAGTAAACTACTCACACTTCATCGAAGGGGCTATGGTGTTGATGTAGAAGCCCTCCATGGTGGATGCCCCCTTCGGTGGAGCTCCGGAATAGGCCCCAAGATGGGATCTCGTGGATACAGAAGGTTGCGGCGGTGGAATTAGGTTTTTGGCTCCTTTTGATCGTTCGGGGATACGTAGGTATATATAGGAGGAAGGAGTACATTGGTGGAGCGTCAGTGGGCCCACGAGGTAGGGGGGCGCGCCCTCCACCCTCATGACCGCCTCTGGCGCTTCTTGGAGTAGGGTCCAAGTCTCTTGGGTCACGTTCGGTTGGAAAATCACGATCCCGAAGGTTTCACTCCGTTTGGACTCCATTTGATATTCTGTTTCTTCGAAATACTGAAAAAGGCAAAAAACAACAATTCTGGGCTGGGCCTCCGGTTAATAGGTTAGTCCAAAAGTAATATAAAAGTCAAAGATAAAGCCCAATATAGTCCAAAACAGTAGATAAAGTAGCATGGAGCAATCAAAAATTATAGATACGTTGGAGACGTATCACGCACCCCAGTGTTGGGGATGGCCGGGGTCAGGGTCATCGGAGGTAGTGGGGGTTGGGCGTACTTCTTGGGGGAGGGCCAGGCCGGGGGGTGGACCTAGGGCATGGGCCGGGACGGGGGGTCGACGGCGACGGCGTTGGGGTCAGGTGCGGCGTCAACGGCGGCATGAGCTCAGAGATAAAGGGGATCTAGAGTGAGAGAGAGGAAACATATACGAACTTTCAGATCGGTGCTGTAGGCAACTTAGCTATAGCGCGTCTTGGCAAAACGTGCTATCACTAAGTTAGCTATAGCACTGCCCAGAACAACCGCGCTACTGCTAACTTTTTATTTTTATTTTTATTTTTATTTTTATTTCATTTCATTTTCCACAAACTTCCTTGCTTTTTTTTTCATTTCATTTTCCACAACTTATTCCTTCCTTTTTCTTTATCTTTCATTTGCACTTTTCTTTTTCTTATCTTTCATTTGCGTTTGTACAAGTTTGTATAGCAGGGGTATATATAGCTCTAGCTAGCAAGGGTTTAATTTGGTCTATCGTTGAAGCAATACCACTACTTACCCTCCGGATAATAATTAGTATAACATATATTACATCATTTGACCGCTAATGGCACTATACAAAATAGATACGCACTAAATTTGTGGATTAGTTTGTCAGCTTGGGCGACGATGACACTTCAGACTGATCTTCTTCCCTCTTTTGTTCGTTGCCGAATAATTGAGCCCATGGTCGTGACTTTTCCTTTTCCAGGGATTACGATCTGTCATAGGTAATGTAGTCTTCATTCTTCTTTTGACGTATGTTTCATCATCATCATCAGCAGCATCTCCCCTCATCGGATCACCATACTAGTCGTAGTCTTCCTTGTTGGCGACTCCATCCATTTCAACAATGCTCCTTTTTCCTCTTCTCACGACAACACAGTTGGGATTGCTCGGGTCGGTTATGAAGAAACATTGTGTCACATGTTTAGCGTGTAGCCATGCCTCATTTTTGGCCATGGCGTTGACGGTACGGCTATCAGAGTCGGGTATACACATGGTAGTGAAAATGTCAGTTTTCTCTTTGTACATTCTTAGCTCATCTGACACGGAACATCGTCACGCTTTGCAATCCAAAGTAGTTAAGCTCCCATATCTCTTCGACCCTTATGTAATATCTTTCAATTACATTCCCGGCCATGGCTTCCATCATCGCCCTTGAGTTTTGGTCCTCACTGTTTATATCTTTCTCCTCCGTGTAGAATGTGTATCCGTTGATATCGTACGCTTGATAAGTCGTGAGGTTGGTCGATGTCGGTGTCAAAACCGGTGGATCTCGGGTAGGGGGTCCCGAACTATGCGTCTAGGCGGATGGTAACAGGAGACAAGGGAAACGATGTTTTACCCAGGTTCGGGCCCTCTCGATGGAGGTAAAACCCTACGTCCTGCTTGATTAATATTGATGATATGGGTAGTACAAGAGTGGATCTACCACGAGATCAAGGAGGCTAAACCCTAAAGCTAGCCTATGGTATGATTGTTGTAATGTATGTTGTCCTACGGATTAAAGCCCTCCGGTTTATATAGACATCGGAGGAGGCTAGGGTTACACAGAGTCGGTTACAAAGGTAGGAAATCTACATATCCGTATCGCCAAGCTTGCCTTCCACGCCAAGGAAAGTCCCATCCGGACACGGGACGGAGTCTTCAATCTTATATCTTCGTAGTCTTGGAGTCCGGCGGACGATGATAGTCTGCTGTCCGAACACCCCTAGTCCAGACTCCTCAAGAGCCCTGAACCAGGCTTCAATGACGATAAGTCCGGCGCGCATAATGTTTGGCATTGCAAGGCGGGTTCCTCCCTTGAATAATCCAGAGAAGATCATGAACACCAGGATGGTGTCCGGCTCTGCAAAATAAATTCCACATTCCACCGTAGAGAGAATAAAATGTACACAAGTCCAATCTGCTGACGTATTATGCGGCATGACATCACACCGCTACCAAGCCTTTATTTGAATCATTTTGTATTATACCACCTCAAAGACGCTTAGCGGCGGTTTTTGGCACGCCCCGTCAAGCGAGATCGTGTTCCCCATATTCCGGGATTCTCATCAATATGGACGTGGGTAACCCAACCGCGCCATTGATGGTGGCGCTTGGGAGATAAGCGAGTTTTACCAGGCTGGTGGGGGACGCATAGTCTCTGTCCGCCTATATATAAGGGATAAGGATTTACCTTCTCACCTACGCCTTCTTCTACGGCAAATGTCCAAGCTACGCATCTCGCCTCGACCCTCTCCGACCATGTCCGGAGCGGGAGGCAAATGGCTGGCCTCCACCGTTAAGGAGGAGCACATCACCAAGCTGCGCAGCGCCGGATACCTTTCGGCGACATCACAGATCGGCCGCCCGACGAGGGCAGCTCATCCCTACCCCCGCCCCATGAGAGGGTTGTTTTCCTCCCCACTTCCTCCGCTGGACTGGGCTTTCCACTTCACCCTTTCGTCCGGGGCTCATGTTCTATTACGGCTGGATTTTCACGATCCGGCGCCAACTTCATCCTCAACATCTCGGCATTTATCGTCGTGTGTGAGGCCTTCCTCTGCATCCGCCCCACTTCGCTCAGGCTCAAGACCTTCAACGCCAAGCGTAAGGTTGTGAAGGGCACGCAAGTGGAATGCGGAGGCGCCATGTTGGGCAAGTTGCCCAACGCCCTTTAACTCGAAGGGCCTTCATGGACTCCGTTAAGGGGTGGCAATCGGGGTGGTTCTACATCACCGAGCCACGCGAACCTACGTGGGCGGTGGCCCCGAAGTTTAGATCTCGCATCCCCACGCAGCTCACCTCCGGAAAGAGAAGGGCTTGTTGTGGGGCAATCCGGCGAGCCGACGGACTCGAGCTCAGATCCGAAGCCGGTGAGCAATAAGCTCAGCTCATCGACGTGGTCCAAGTCATGCTCATCCGCCGGATTCTCCCATGCCAAGAACGGGCATTCAATCTGTGGAGTTCAATCCGAACAGCACCAGCGCTAAGCGGGCTCTTCGACACGACGATGAAGGCGCTCGGAGGGTGCTGTTTAAGGGCGCTGAAGCCCCGCATCCGCTGATGGAAGATCGCGGATTTCGCTTGACATCCAAACGACGAGGTAAGTGATTCACCCTTTACGGACACTTGTGGTAAATAGATTGACTCTAGGAGGGTCTCAATCTTTCCTTTCCTTTGGCAGGAATGGATGGAGAAGGCCGAGCAGCTTATCTGTCCGGCTCCCATGCCAGAAGACCCAGTGAACGCCCGTCTAGCAGGGCTGCTGGTTCTGGCACCACACGTGGTGCTGGAGAAGAAGGCCAAGAAGGTGGCCACGGGGACTCGAAAGAGTTCCCGTAATCAGGTGTCCGACGACGAGGCGGACTCCTCCCCCGAAGACGAGGAGGAGGAAGAAGACTCTCTCCCGGAGGAGGGAGAGAGGAAGAGGAAGGCTTC
Organism: Aegilops speltoides; assembly: GCA_021437245.1. NCBI lineage: Eukaryota > Viridiplantae > Streptophyta > Magnoliopsida > Poales > Poaceae > Aegilops > Aegilops speltoides. Next base: position 164,377,855 of record CM038141.1, read on the forward strand.
CCCAACAAGGGAGGCCGAAGGGTCCAAGAGGGGGAGAACTATCCCCCCGGACAGCTCCGCCAACACCAACATTGGCGAGGAGGAGTGGCCTTTAAGGGCTAGGCGTCCAGCAAGATCGTAAGTATCCGGATCCCAGATATGCAATTTCTTTCGTGTCACGTAGTGTCCTACTAATGCCGCATACTGTCCATAGTCCGGCTGATGATGATCTCCCCGCTTCTTCGAGCGGGTCGTTGGCCCCGTCGGATGTGGATTCACTTCCGACGGCCTCTACTCCCCGCGCCGGTGAGGACGCCTAGGTGGGGTCCCGGAAAGGGACCCATCAGGAGGAGGCTCCGGAGGCGCCGCAAGGCAGCCTCCAGGACTTTGCATCGGACTCTACATCGGAACCCGTAGTGGTTCCAGAGTCCGGCAAGCGGCCCCTTCGAAAGGAGGGCAAGACCGTGACGCCGGCGGCCTCCGTCCAACCGGAGGCGCCGGACAACTTGCTGGAAGCGCTTAAAGGCGCTTCCATCGAGGAAGAACACCGCACTGTTATGAGTGCGGTGATTCAGAAGGTCCAGCTCGCCAAGAGCGGGCTGACCGAAGCCTGCAGTAGCCTTTTAACAGGATTTGAGGTAAGAAGTTAAAATTGTATAATGTAATACCGCATAGACAGTAGCCCCTGATGCTCGGTTCGGTGTTCGGAAAGAAAAGCCGGACTGAGGATCTAAAAAGATATTCGCAGGTTGCTAATAAATTATGTCAATATGGGTTTGCAGGTTGTGTTTCTTGACCTCTGCCGACCGATCATGGAGGTCGGTGCATTGAAGCAGGATCTCGAGCGGTCCGAGCGAGAGCTCGGCCATGCCAAGAAGCAGCTCGAGGACAAAGAAGGTGAGTAACACCACTTTGAAGATTGACCTTACAGAAAAGGATTTAGGTTGCAAAAAAATTAACAAGGATAATGTGGGTATTGCAGGGGCCACAAACGAGGTGGCAGCCCTGAAGGAGGCTGTGTCCGCGGCCGAGCGCAGTGCGGCCGCGGAACGGGCGGAGCGAGAAAAGCAGGAGGCACGGGTGGCGGAAGTGCGGCAAGAGCTCCAGGCTCTCATGGAGAAGCATGAGAGCTTGGAGCGTGACTCCAAGACTCGGGAGTCCGAGCTTGCCTTGGCCCTCGAAAGTGCCAAGTCCGCCAAGGCCGAGGCCCGTAAGGCCCTTCAGGAGGTTGAAGATGTAAAGAAGATAGCGGCGGGTAAGGCATTTTTCATGCAAAGCAAGCATGTTGATGTAAACTACCTGGTACTTACCCGCATTCGGAGCTCTCCAGGGGCATTTGCAGATCTGCCACGTAGCGTGTCCGATGCCGCCGCATTCTATTGTGGCGAGGAGGGGAGCTTGATGGAGAAGGTCTTCTGGTCTCAGTACGCTGAGGCCGGCCATCCGGTGCCCCCAAGCGACCAGCTGAAGTAGCTGGTCGAACTCCACAAGGTAGCTGAGGAGGCCATGAAGGGCCTTATAGTCCGGCCAGGGCTCGACAGCCATGCCCGGGAGCTACTTCGCCTCGTCGCGGTGGCTGGTGGGTGCGTGCCTCGGTGAAGGTCATTAAGCGCTCCGCTTTGTATTGAAGGTGCTTGCTCGGGCCCTTGCCCGCACAAAGGTGCACTGGGCAGGCTGGATGCGGAGAAGCTTCATCGATCCGCCGCCACCGGCAAGGAGTATCAGACGCCGAGATGTATTATAAAACTGTCTCAAGGGAGCCCGCGATATTGCGGATGAGTGCCCCGAGATGTAATTTTGAGTAAACTCGCTATGTATTATCCTCGGCGCTGAAAACTTCGCTCATATGCGCCATGAGCAACGCTTGTTTAATTTAAAATATTACCTTCAGGCGGCCGCTTTATAAAATCGAGAGATGGCAAGTCGTTGGCTTCAGCCCCGAGCCATGAAAGTGCTAGGGTGTTCGGATAAACTTGTGCACTCTTGTTCCCATTTTTGGGTCCATCTAGGAGGCGCCAACACAACGAACAAGGCAACCGGACTTATAATGCTTGAACACTCTCACTTAGCCATAGAATTCTATAATTTTAAATTTCGTGAAGCCCCGGTATTCGAAGACCAATCTGGGCGCTATCCACGCCTTCGTCGGACATTATCCGAACTTCGCTCAAGCGGCATGAGTCTTTAAGGACCCGAAAAGACCTCTCGAACAGCGACCAGTCTCTCGCCTTATCATGCCGGTCAGTTTTAGCTTTCTCCACTGAGGCACTCACCCGGATCAACCGGGGCGCAATCGTAGTGGTTCTCCCAATGCCACCTTAGCCGACAGAACGGAACGTAAGGCACCAAAACGTGGGAGCTGGGCAAACCCAACTATTGACCCAAGACATGATTCTTAGCCGATTCATATAATGCTATAAGTTCGGGGTGCCGTACTTATGAAAGTGTTCGGACTTATCACACCATAATGTGGGGAACATAAGCCCCTGGTGTATTGGGCCGTACCAAAATGTACGGGTGCAAGATGTCATGTAATGAACATATATATATATATATATAAAGTAATGCAATTGCCGTCGAAAAGTGCTGCATTATTTATTAAAGGAAGTCTGCTATGAGTGCGGACTGATACAAATAGTGCAGTAAGCAAGGGATTTGGACTAAATAAACATGTCCCCCTCCAGGGGTGAGCTGCGGACTTGGTGTATATAATCGAATTCGTAATTGAGACCACCTGAGTGTTCGTCGCAGCCTTCTTTCTTCCCTGGCTGTTGCATCATGAGTTCGGTAGGTTCACCGCCGAACAGGGCCTCTGGTTAACGGAGTCCTGTGTACACAAAGAGGGAAAATAATAATAATAAAAAAGGGGGCACACTTGCAAGCCCCTGGTGTGGTCGAGCCGCACTCTGGGTCCATTGTGATCGTGCCCCTTCCCCTGCGCCCATGGTATCTCCAAAGCGTAATGATGTACGCGGAGGGTTGTTCTTGTAATCATGTGAGGGCGGGGGTTAGGGCCGCATTGCTACGCATGCTCTGATCGTGCCAGGTGGTCTTCGTTGGTATTGCTTCGGGCGCGTTTTGCTGTATCCGCCGCTTAACGGCGACTCGAAATTGCCTTAGAAGGCTGCTCAGATATTCCGCGAGAGCCAGATGTTCCTCCGTTCGGAGGGAGTTCCCAGATTCCGTTGACCGTGATGACTCCACGGGTCCCGCATCTTGAGCTTGAGGTATGCATAATGTGGCACCGCGTTGAACTTTGCAAACGCAGTTTTCCCGAGCAGAGCATGATAGCCGCTGCGGAACGGGACTATGTCGAAATTTAACTCCTCGCTCCGGAAATTGTCCGGGGATCCGAAGACCACTTCTAGTGTGACTGAGCCTGTACAATTGGCTTCCACACATGGTATGACACCTTTAAAGGTTGTCTTTGTAGGTTTAATCCTTGAAGGGTCTATGCCCATCTTGCGCACTGTATCCTGATAAAGCAGGTTCAGGCTACTGCCGCCGTCCATCAGGACTCTCGTGAGGTGAAATCCATCGACGATTGGGTCTAAGACCAATGCGGCAAATTTGCCATGGCGTATGATGGTCGGATGGTCTCTTCGATCGAAAGTGATCGGACAAGAGGACCATGGATTGAACTTCGGGGCGACCGGCTCCATCGCATAGACGTCCCTTAGTGCACGCTTCCGCTCCATCTTGGGTTACATGGGTTGCGTAAATCATGTTCACCGTCCGCACTTGTGGGGGGAAACCCTTCTGTCCTCTATTGTTCGGTGGTCGGGTCTCCTCCTTGTTGTCGCTGTTTAGCCCCTTGTCATTGTTTTCGGCAATTAACTTTCCTGCCTGCTTGAACACCCAGCAATCTCTGTTGGTGTGATTAGCTGGCTTTTCAGGGGTCCCATGTATCTGGCATAAGCGATTGAGTATTCGGTCCAAATTGGACGGACCTGGAGTGGTTCTTTTGAATGGCTTCTTCCGCTGACCGGGTTTAGAGCCTCGAATCTGTGTTGACCGCCGATCCTCCTTGTAAATCGCCGTTAATGCACGCGGCGCTTATTTTGTTTCGGCATGACCTGCCATTGTTGTCCTTAGTATCCGGACTGCCAGAATTTTTACGGAGATTGTTGCTGCGAGCTAGCCAGCTATCCTCTCCCGCGCAAAAGCGGGTCATTAATGATGTGAGGGCCTCCATGGATTTTGGCTTTTCCTGTCCCAGGTGCCGGGCTAGCCACTCGCCGCGGATGTTATGTTTGAAGGCTGCAAGGGCCTCTGCATCCGGACAGTCGACGATTTGGTTTTCTTTGTCAAGAACCGTGTCTGTAATTGTCCGCCGATTCGTCGGCTGCTGAATGATGTGGCTTAGGTCATCGGCGTCTGGTGGCCACACATACGTGCCCTGGAAGTTGTCGAGGAATGCGGCTTCCAGGTCTTCCCAACACCCAATTGACTCTGCGGGCAAACTGTTGAGCCAATGCCGAGCTGGTCCTTTAAGCTTGAGTGGGAGATACTTGATGGCATGGAGATTGTCGCCGCGGGCCATATGGATGTGGAGAAGATAATCTTCGATCCAAACCGCGGGGTCTGTTGTGCCATCGTAGGATTCGATGTTTACGGGTTTAAACCCTTCAGGGATTTGATGATCCATTACTTCGTCAGTGAAGCATAGCAGGTGTGCGGCGCCTCAGTATTGGGCAATATCACAACGCAGCTCGAGAGAGCGTTGTTTGCTGTGTTCGGCCCGGCCGGGGTTATTGTATCCGGGGCGACGGTATTCGTCGCGGGTCGTGGGGCGCCCTCGTGATCCATAGATGGATCTGGATTGCCTTGCTTTGTCCTCCAATACGTCTCGCAAGTCTGACGCGTTCCCTTTTGGCTTCGTACTTTTGGAGCAATGCCGGGGTACGGTCTTGGTTGAGGGCCTGGATGCCTCTCTGTCACGACCACGGGGTGGTCGGTCAGCCGTATCGTGTGCTGGTGATGAAGGTATGTATGCTTCCTCCTCTAATCGGGGGAGCAACTTGCGTCTGGGGTAGCTTTTGGAGGGGCGTTTGAGTTTAAACTCTTCGGCCGCGAGGACCTCGGTCCATCAATCGGCCAGCAGGTCCTGATCAACTTGAAGTTGCTGCTGCTTTTTCTTTAGGCTATTTGCCGTGGCGATAAGCCTGCGTTTAAAACGCTCTTGTTCGACGGGATCCTCGGGCATGACAAATTCGTCGTCGTTGAGGTTTGCCTCGTCTTCGGAGGGAGGCATATAGTTATAATCCTCGACCTCTTAAATGCCGCCGCTCTCGTGAGGGCTTGCTTTTGCATCCTCCCCGCGCTGAGTCTTCTTTGGAGGGATTGTCTTCGCACTCTACGGGTATTATTATCTCTGTGCGGAATCTCCATTCTTGCTATGGCGGGATTTAGAGCGGCGCCGCTGACGTCGGCGCTTGGGCTGCTTCTTTAAAGAATCTGCCTCCGCTGCTTCTTCGCCATCCCCGTCTTTTGGGGTGTCCACAATGTATATGTCGTATGACGAGGTGGTCTTCGGTGCCACAGAGGCGCTGGTTCCTGTTCATCTCCGGCATCGCCGTCCATAGCGTCGATGTCTTGAGTCGTAGTCTAGCATGTCGCTTAGATCGCCGGCGGTGGCTACAAAGTGGGTGGTGGGTGGGTTCTGAATTTCTTCGTCGTCCGTATCCCAACCATCTCGCCATAATCCGCCAGACTCTCCGGATAGCGAGAGGTGCTTTAGCGAATTTAGGATGTCGCCAAAGGCGAGTGTTGGAAGATGTTCATGGCGGTGAATTCCATAACCGCGCCCAATCGATTCGATTGGTAGGGGCGGGGAGGTCCGGAGTCCGACAAGGAGTCCGCACCTCGAATCACGAAGTTCGCGAGGACAAGGTTAGTGTTCGCCCATCGCCGCGGAAGTTGAAGCCCCGAGGTGGCGCCCATCCACCGTCCTCGATCTGGCGATCGGCTCCGGACTAAGGGCCAAGCGGATTCGAAAAGGGCCACCAAGGCACTGCTCGCGGCAGAGCTAGTTCATGCCCATCGTAATAATGTGGCGGCGCTTGGCGTGGCTCGAGCCCATCGAAGATCAAGTCTCCGCGACGCCGGCCGTGAAGTTTAGACTTCGAATCGACTGACGGCCAGGGCGTAGCTTCGATCTGCTCCGGATGGCTGCTTAATTAGCTGCAGTCGGCCGCCGAATCTGAAGATCTGTCCGGGGAGAAAAGTCTCACCCTGGACAGCGTTGTTGGTTGAAGATGCCATCGAGCCTATCGGTGACGACACAGAGGAACTCTCAATGAAAGCACCAATGTCGGTGTCAAAACTGGCGGATCTCGGGTAGGGGGTCCCGAACTGTGCGTCTAGGCGGATGGTAACAAGAGACAAGGGACACAATGTTTTACCCAGGTTCGGGCCCTCTCGATGGAGGTAAAACCCTACGTCCCGCTTGATTAATATTGATGATATGGGTAGTACAAGAGTGGATCTACCACGAGATCAAGGAGGCTAAACCCTAAAGCTAGCCTATGGTATGATTGTTGTAATGTATGTTGTCCTACGGACTAAAGCCCTCCGGTTTATATAGACACCGGAGGAGGCTAGGGTTACACAGAGTCGGTTACAAAGGTAGGAGATCTACATATCCGTATCGCCAAGCTTGCCTTCCACGCCAAGGAAAGTACCATCCGGACACGGGACGGAGTCTTCAATCTTGTATCTTCGTAGTCTTGGAGTCCGGCGGACGATGATAGTCCGGCTGTCCGGACACCCCCTAGTCCAGGACTCCCTCAGTCGACGAGCCATGTGCTAAGGCGTATATGAGTGTTCTGTTCGGACAGCCCTCTTCCGGGGGATTAGCCATAACTCGCTCTTGGAACCAATGCAAGAAAGTGGAGTTGTGCTCTCTAAATAACTTCAGCGTCCGTCATGTGCACCCCACGGTCATGATACTTCTTTGCGATGTTCTCTTTGTGTAGTGTCATGAAATCTTATAGCACATCTAGGTGTTGTAGCACTACTAAGTTTTCCCTGTCAAAGTTGTTTTGTTGGCCCGAGCGTAACACATTCATATCCCTATGACCGTTGGTGTGACCTTCGCCTTCGAGCCTTCCATAGTGCTTGTTCACGGGCAAACCAACAATAGTGTCTCTGGTGCCTACTAGATAACTCTCCCAGAAAGAGATGCACTCTTTGGTCAGATATCCCTGGGCTATGCGTCCATCTAGACAGGACATGTTACGAACAAATCCTTTGATGACCCCATTCATCCTCTCGAATGGCATCATGCTGTGCAGGAAGGTTGGCCCTAGGTTGGTGATGTCGTCCACGATGTGGACGCATTGCTGCACCATGACATCAAAGAACGCGGGCGGGAAGTACATCTCTATCTCATTCAGTATGACAACGATCTCTTCCTGTAGCCTATGGAGTTGCTTCACATTGATCCACTTTTGAGTGATAGCATCGAAAAAGTGTCATAGGTCAATAAATGTCTCACGCACATGTGTGTCCATAATTCCCTCTAAGTGCAACCGGAAGTAACTGTGTCATCATCACATGGAAGTCGTGAGACTTCATCCCGCTGAACCTTTTTTTCTAAGTGTCCACATATCTGCTTATCTTCTCACAGTACCCGGAACTAACTTTGATTCTGGCAAGGCACTTGAACAATTGGTCGACCTCCTTCGGATCTAAGGTGAAGCAAGGGGGGGAAATATTGTTGTTCCTTCTTGTTTACTTTTTCCCCTATCTTCCTTCTCCGTCTCCTCTGACGACTTTTTACCGGGCATTTGGAGATCTTTCCTCATATTCAAAAATTCCATGTCTTTCTTGCCTTCGACCCATCCTTGGTCCTCTCTAGCATGTTCATCAATGTTCCAAGCAAACTCTCGAGGATTTTTTTTTTTGTGATATGCATTTGATCAAGGCTATGAGGAGTGTCGACTTTGGGCCAGTATTCCAAGTCCCAGAAAACAAATCTCGTCTTCCATAATTGTAGCAGCGGCTCCGGCGCCTTTTTCTTCGTCTTTCCCGGTGAGGGGCACTCTTCCCAGTTCTTCAATAACTCATATATTTCTGCACCGCTATGCTTACATGGAGGACCTCGATGCTCAGCCTTACCATGCAATAGATGTCCATGCTTTCTCCACGGGTCCTCCTTCTCAAGCCATCTTCAATGCCCAATGTACACGATTTTCGAAGACCCGCCATCTTTCGAAAGTTGCCGAGAAGTTGTATCATCCATGCAGCTCGTGCATCCGCAATATCCGTGGCACACCTGGCCAGAGAGATAGTCGTAACCGAGATAGTCCTGCACGGTCGTGATCAGCGCGGCTCTCATGTAGAAATACTCTCCTTTGCTTGCATCCCATGTCCTAGTCAGCGTTGTCCATAAGGTTTGTAACTTCTCTTTCAGTAACCTGAGATACAGATTTATATCATTTCCCGGTTGTCTTGGCCCTTGAATAGGAATAGCCATGTGTATGTATTTTTCCTTCATGCACAACCAGGGGGAGGTTGTACATCCATACAAACACGGGCCATGTGCTATGATTGGTGCTCTGGTTGCCAAACGGATTCATGCCATCACTACTAGCGCCAAGCACGATGTTCCTTGGATCATTTGCGAAAAAACGAATTCAGCGTTTAATGCTCTCCACTGGCTAGCATCTGCGAGGTGTCTCAGCTTCGTATCATCTCCGTCATCTGGCTTCACCCTCTCCACATGCCAGCGCATAAGCTTTTCTTCCTTAGGATCTATGAAATACCGATGCAGACACGGAGTGATCGAAAAATACCATACAACTTTCTGTGGAGCTTTCTTTCCGGCCTTTTTATACCGTGAAGCATTACACTTTGGAAAGATGGTTTTCTCCGCGTGCTCGTTCCGATATATGATGCAATCATTGATGCATGTGTGATATCTAATGTGTGGCAGATCAAGAGGGCAGACGATTTTCTTTGCCTCCTCAACACTAGTAGGACACAGGCTTCCCGCGGGAAGAACCTTCTTTAGATACTTCAGAAGCTCATCCAGGCATGCATCCGTCCATTTGTTTTTTGCCTTCGTATTTAGAAGTTCTACTATGAAACTCAAGCAGGTCACCTCGGGATCACAACCATCATACAAAGGAGTCATCGAGTCTACCTCCAGTTGCGCCAGTTTGGCCTCCTCTCTAGAAGCAGCTCTGTCGCTAGTCGTCTTCTTGCGAAGCAAGTCTCGAACATGCGGGTCCCGCATGACTGAACTTAGTAGGGACGAAGACGGTGGCATGTCCGCGTCTTCTCCGCCTTGAAGTGCCTCTTCTCTATGGACATTTACAAGGCCGTCTTCCTCTTCGGGCACATAATACCGTCATCTCTTTGTCTGGTGCCCCATGTCGTTATTACCTGCCCCGTCGACGTCCTCACCATCTCTTCACTTATCCACCGAGTATGGCCATCCATGAAACCATGCATGAGCAGGTGTGCCTTGAATTTACCATCCTCAAAGGGTTCAAGCCTGACTATTCCTTTGCATTTTCGACATGGGCATACAACACCCTTCAGTCTTTTTCATACATGTCGTCCACCGCAGATTGCCAGTATCTTTCCACCATCCTTCCATTGACCTTCATGATCACCTTCGCGCGGAGCAAATATTATAACCACGTGTGGGGACCCCGACTCATAAGTCGTGATCGCCGAATGCACGTGTACAGTGATCCCAGAGATCAATGCTCACTGAACACACAGAAGCTGAATAACAAGAGTCTTACATCCATACATACCGTATTACACAAGTAGGACCATTATGGTCGAGCCTTGAGTACATCTTTGCAGCGGAAACTTCGTCGATAACTTGGACCCATGCCATCTGCCTTAACCCTACAGGCATTACGACCGAAGCGCCCTAGCTCGCATGCTCGTCACCAAGTGTTCTTCATCATATCCGGTTCTTTCATGCCCGGTCAATGAAATAACCAAGGCAAGCCAATGAGTACTTTGAATGTACTCGCAAGCAACCCATGATTTGGTTCAAGGCACGATAATGCATGACATAGGTAAAGTTTTGCATAAAGCTAGTTTTGAGTGCAAGGACATGTTCAACATCCTATAAATCATGCATCAAGAGAATTCAAGTAACCATAAGAACTGGTCACAGATATCAACATAAATAGAATGGGCACCAACCCATTTATCGTAAACAGAGGGGGGCACCAACCCATCTCGATCGTGTCAAGTCCTCTGACTTGATCCAAGACAACACCATCATCTCACACACACCGGGTTTGAAAATAAGTGGACGTAGCCCAAGAGCGGTTACCCAACTGTCCATGACCGTGGACACGGCTATTCGAATAGTTTTACACTCTGCAGAGGTTGCACACTTTACCCACTAGATCCGGGGAACTTCCGTGTCAAACCACGACCCGCGGTACTTCAAGTACCCGGGGTAAGCACCCGATCACTACCTTTCCCTAGGCGATACTAACATGGAGTCCACTCGATTGGTAGTAACCCCCGTGCCCAACATTTCGAGTAACATTTTCGTGGAGCCTTGCTCCCATATTCATCACATACCACTGGCACGGGGTACCAACGGTGTGTCCGGTGCCCCATAAAGATGGTCATGGCGCCCTACCTGGCACGACCCGTCCCAAGAGAGAGCACCAACTCTCCCCCGTCACTAGTAATGCGGGCTCCAAGCTAGTATCGGTCTAGGTACTCGATAATGCCCTTTCCCATATAAGGGTAGAGTGGTCGCGCATGTAAGGTTGGAATAACGGTCGCAACTCCGACCAATCCGTTTTCGAAAACAACACACACACTTTCCTCGGTACACCACTTCGTCATCAAGTGGCTACCCATCTCATCATCTCCCTCGGGCATAAGTGGCACCCGATGGGGTTTTCGAAAAGACTCTTGAAATCACTTTGCCTCCTTCACCATGCACAAACCCATCCCATTTGCGTAGCATCTACATTTGCATCCTATCTACTCCCACCGGCATAACCCTCATAAGAAGGTAGGGCCATGCACAATGCAAGTATCAACGAGGAATGTAACCGAGGCAACCAACCACGTGGTTCACCATCTCATCATGAATCTGATGCAACCAGTATAACGAACTATGTGGCATGTATAAGAAGGTTTTATAAACATGGTCAAAGGGCTGCTTGCCTGTTCCTCAGAGTCTTCAAGTCTTCTAGTCCTTCTCCAAGTACTCCGTCTACCTCGTCAACTAACGCCGAAAACAAACACAATAAGCAACACAACAAGGCAAGAATAAATGTGCTCTAAAAATGTGAAGTTGACTTTTATTGGATACCTCTGGTCATATGAGGGATGACCAAGGTGATTTCATTGGAAGTGGATCAATGAACATCTCCGAACATTTCAATATGATGGAATCAAGAGATCTATGGATTTGCAAGAAGTGTACAGAAATACATTTTTGAAAAATGAGCAAAGGCACCCATTTAACAAAGGATGATTTTAGAAGCATCTAGGAATTGGTTTCACTGGATTTGGAGTTCAAATGAATATCCTATGATTTTGCAAAGTTGGCTATATACAAAGGAATAGACCATTTGTTGAGGTGACACGAAAGTATTAGTAAAATGTTCAAAAACTAAGTTTTGAACTTTGATGCATCTAGGAATTTGAATCATGGCATTTGGATCAATATTGAGCCCTCTGTGATTTTCTAAAGATTATCACAGAATTAAGAAAAACAAGATTTGATAAATGTTTGTGAAGAAAAGTTTCTGGAAAAATGTGCAAGTTGCACCATGTGGTAGATCATGATTTTATGAACTTATAGAAATTAGAATCATCAGATTTGGACTTAGAATAAATAACCTATGGATTTTACAATCCTTTCGAAAAGAATAAAAGAATTATATGCATTACCCTTATCCTGCGCACGAGCGAAGGATAGCGATGGCCGCCCAGTGGCTCGCTCGGCTGCACGGGTGCTGGGCGCACGTCGGCGTATTTCTCCAGGGCGCCTTCGCCGCGGGGAAGCGGGGAAGAGGCTGGTACGCCTTCACTTAAACGGGAGGGGCCCGCTGGCCGGTCGCTGACCTGCGGGGTCCACCCACAGGGTCGTCGCCCTCCTCCCGCCCGCGACAGAGAAAACAGAGGAGGCGGGGCCGAGCGCTTGCCGGCGCCCGTTCCGGTGGCTCCGGCCACCTCCGGCGACCGCCCGGACTCCGGAGAGCTCGGGAGGACGGGCGCATCCACTGGGACCCGGTTTACGCCGAGGCGCCAGAGCGAAGCGAGGCCTCGGCATGGCAGGGACAGGCGGTGGCGGGGTTCGGCCCAGCAAGGAAGGCACGAGGAGGAGGGGATGGAGCACGGTGAGTTGGTGATGGTGATGAGAGGGTGCGGAGCGTTCTGGGAAGAGAGAGGGTCGAGGCCCACGAATTTAAGCGGCGGCGGCGGCACTGCCCGGCCATGGAGGTGCAAGGAGAGCACGGAAGAGCCGTGGGTCGGCCAGAGGATGCGAGAGGGGAGAGAGAGCAGTTTGAGACCCGACAAGGCTCGGGGTGGCCCTATCTGGTAGCGCCGAGAGGTGCCAGAGGCGGGCGCGCCTGCCCACGGCCCGGCATTGCCGAGGCTAAACAGGCGCCTTGGGGCGTGTCTGGGTGCTCGTGGGCGTGGTCCAGTCAAGGAAGGGAGAGAAAGAGCGGGGAAGTGTCGGGCGCCGTGTGAGCATGCCCATTGGAGCTCTCGGGCGGCCGGCAAGTCGAAAGGAGGCAGCAGGAGGGAGAAGGAGGAGGGGCCAGCTTGGTGTCGTGTTGCGGACGCCGAGGAGCATCTATCGCGCGAGGGGAGGCTCGAGGTGGTCGGGAGTGCCGTGTCAACGGTCGGGAGCACGCCGACGTGCTCCAGAGCTGCAAATGGCCGGCACCGCAGCTTTTCCTCGCGTCCTCACGCGCCCACTTGTGTCTAGCGGCTGCTCGGGGAGTAAACAATGTGGGAAAGGCATTGGATGCCCTGGGGCTTGCCAGGAGTGAGAGAGAGGTGAGAGAATGGGAGGAAAACTGTTGTCCAGAGAGAGAAAGTGAGGGTTTCACCTCCAAATAATTGAGCTGTGGGATAGCCATTGCTCTTTGGACGTGCAAGGGGACTAGGAGGGCTGTGGTAGAAAGGAGAAGTCATGGAGATTAGTGGAAGGGGTCAAAATAGTGATTTTTGCAAAATGCCAGAAGGTGTTTGATGTTGGTTTGGGCAGGAATATGATTCCCATTTTGTCATGAGGTTCCACAGGGTGAAATGACACATATAATTAGGGCCTTCCACCAATTTGGAGCTCAATAGAAGAAAGTTGACAATGCAACTTTGGTAAACCCTAGAATTTAGCAGAAATGAACTTGTGTAGATTTAGTTGAGCAAATCACTTCTCCTTGATGCACCACTTGGTGTGGTGGCCTCATTTGGTAATGTGATCATGCTCACAAAAGTTGGTGTCAAGGAGAGAAAGTTGGTAATGCAAAGTTGTTCAAATATGGTTCTGGACAGAAAGGGTTTTGGGGCACTTTGATCAAGTTAACTTACTCTCCAACTTGTGCCATTTGGTCTAGATTAATTATTAGACCATTTGAGCAAGTTCACAAGGTTTGAGAACATTTGGACATGTTTGGCAATGTAAAGTTGCTCAAACTTCAAAATGGGCAGAAATGGTTTTGAGAGGTTTTGATGATGCTATCTTGTTCTCCAAGTCATGATACTTGGCAAGATCACCAAATATGTCATATGTGACATGATAGGATTTTCTTGGAATTTTTGGAGAAGATTTCCTTTGTAAATATTTCAAAAGCTTGAAATATCCAGAAAGGGCTTTTGAGGGGTTTGACCAATATTTTGAACATAACCATGTGTTGAAACTCTTATATATGGACAATATATGTCCTATGAGTTTCCTAAATTTTGTCAAATATTTTTGAAGCAAAAATAATAATTTTTCCTATTAAAGACCATTTCGGCCTTGATAAAAAGCTTTTAAATAAAATAGGAAAACAACTTTTAAAATTATATTTTTGTGGTTTCGGGTATCCTATATCTAATAGGAGTCAAATACATTTTAGAAAGATTTTTACTGCCCTTAATTAAGTACTTGCAGTTGCAAACCTCAATTCAGGGTTTTTGAAAACTAATTTTGAAAATACTTTTTGGCCAAATTATTTTTGTAAGAAAATATTTTTATGTCCTATACACATGGCATGATCATTGGGAAAGGTTTTTGGAGCAAGGAGGTGAAGTATAGGAGTTGGAGGATTTATTTTATTTTTAGAGCACTTGCAAACAGCAGACAAAAATCAAATCAAGCAAAGTCCAAAACACTCAAAAGTTTTTGTCAAACCACATTTTAGCATGATTAAGAGCTTAAGTGCTGTGCCATGAAAATCAGGGTGTGACAGACCTACCCCCCTTACAAGAATCTCGTCCCCGAGATTCCTAGGCTAGGCGCGGAAAGGGATACATAAACTTCTATCTGGGGTGGTCTTCAGGTCTTCATGTTGCTTTTGCTTCCGTGTAGTGCTCCATTGAACTTGAAGTACTTGACGGTGTGGCTTCATGTATGACGCTCTCGGTTGATCCAGGTTGCTGAGGGGTCTCTTGCGTTAGGTCTGGTTGGACTAGGGGTCGGTGGCTCGGTGGTCAACGTCCCTTTAGAGATCGGGCAGGTTAGGGAGTTGGAAACACTTCCGGGGTTGGGATGCATGGAAAGCGTTGCGCACCCCAGGTAGCTCAGGTGGCAACTCCAGCTGGTAGCCGTCTATTCTACGTCTTCTACAGATCTCGGAGGGGGTTGTTAAATCTTGGAGTGATCTCGAAGAAGGCCGATGGATCTTGGGCGAGCTTTCCTTTGACATGGAAGCGCTGGGTTCCTTTGAGAGGGTTCACCCGGAGATAAACATGGTCTCCAACCGGAAGGTCATGTCTCGACGACATGAGTCAGCAGAGTTCTTCTGTCTTGACTTGGCAGTCTTCAAACGCTCTTTGACAAGCTGGACTTGCTCTTCTGCTTCATGAAGGACATCTGGCCCAAAGACAAGTCCTTTTTCCGGTCTCTGACCAATTGAGGGGGGTCTGCGGCACTTCCGTCCGTATAACACTTCAAATGGTGCCATCTGAAGGCTTGTCTGACGAGTATTGTTGTAGGAGAACTCGACAAAAAGGGAGGCAATCTTCCCACTTAGCTCCATAAGCTAAGACACGTGCTCGGAGCATGTCTTCGAGTATCGATTTACTCATTCATGTGACCTCCGGTCTGTGGGTGGAAAGCGATCTTGGGACAACTTGGTCAATTGGTCAACGATGACCCATATTGAGTCATGTCCTTCCGAGCTTCCTAATATCATCCATCAAGGTAGGCTTAACTTCGAGGTTGGCCAAGAATCTGGTGCAACCAGTTCCAACCCGAAGCTTTTAAGTTCTTCATGCAAGGCGGGTAGCTTGTCCTACAGCATTCAAGGAACAAGCCTTCCGCTAATGCATCTGCTACCGCATTAGCCTTCCTGGGTGGTATTGAACACCGAGGTCTTAGTCTTCGATCAACTCTAGCCATCTTCTTTGCCTCGTGTTCAATTCCCTTTGAGTGAAAATATACTCCAGGCTTTTGGTGATTCGTGTACATCTCACATCCCTTCCGTAAGAGGTAATGTCGCCATGTCTTCAGGGCATGAACCACTGCTGCTAGCTCAAGGTCATGAGTAGCATAGTTTCCTTCATGAGGCCGTAGTTGCCTTTGAGAGGAGCGGCTTGCAGATATGCACGGCTTCAACGCGGAAGCCCACTCCTTGACGACGGTGGTTGGTATAGTTCTTCCTCCTTGATATGGCGGTCTTGGATGTCCCTAACCAGCTGATCAACTCTTCTTCCGCCTTCATGTGGATATTCGAGTCCCCAAGTAAGGATGATGATCAACTTGCCCAAGTACTTTATGAAGTATTTGGGGTGCGAGAGTGGGCTGAGGCATTGGTGAGGGTCCCGTTGAGCATTGGTCAAGATCTTTATTGATCTAGAGCCATGGCCCAAGGTCATGATCCAACCGTGTTGTGGCTTGGTAGGGCATAAGGGTTTCAAGGATTCTAGTGTGCGAATGAACATTTATCATTCTATCTTTAAGCACGGCTTCTGAGATGCCAGTAGTCTATCTCGTCCTTTACACCAATCACATCATATCACTGATAGCATCATCTCGAATAGGCCAACTCCAATCATCACTCATGCCACTCGTATCCTCATGACTCCCAAGAGGAGGTCTAACAAAATCATACATGTCTATAATCCCCAAACTCATATGTATGTCTACCCCTAAAAATCCATGGGTAGAACATATAAGTTGCTAAGCTTGAACGTGACAATCCCAAAGGTTTCGGCCTGGTCTCCCAAGGTCTACGATAAAGCATCTCTACCCTAAGGAAACACGTCGTAAGCCACTCCAAGATCTTGTTTCCTTTCTATGAATCATCTCCAAAAGCCCATTAATCAACTCCCATCGATCACTACCCAATCCATTAATTACTCAAATCGAATGTCGATGGTGTTCCACATGATCTCCTAATGTTCCTATAATCCCCAATACTTGAAAAGGCTATTTCTACTAGAGTAAGTCCACCAATTCCCATTATCATGGTCAAGTAATACTCCAAGGTCAAGCTTATATAGATACCTAATTAAACTCTGACAATACACCCAATCTCCTAGTTTATTGTCCACCGAGAAACATGGTATCACGATCCAGATCATCAGTCTAAATCCGATTACTCCGAACCATGTAGACATACTCAACATCCATATTCAACTAGAATCACCTACTAAAATCCAAATCTCTTGCGTCCAACGAGGATTCCTACATGTTTGCCCCAAGTCACCTACGTAACATCAACTGCCTCCTATCAATATCCCATGGCTAAGTTAAATCCAAATACTTCCAAGAATTTTAGCTTGCGATCAAATTCGTCCTATAATTCCAATTCACTCATGGGTAGTGAAAGCTACGCTACTCTATAATCATGATCCCACCAAGTTCATCCACCAACATGAAGGCCTCATAATCCACCAAATAGTCTCGGACGATCCTTCAAAGTTATTGACATAACTCACCAAGTCATCTGTCCTCAAATCCTATATCCTCAAACTGGTCTTCCTATGGCATCGTCAGATCTGGTGCTATATTAGGATGATAATGTGCCCGTTCACTATGTCCACTGGTTCCATAATGAACCCAGTGACAAGCAAGATTACAGAGGCTTAACAGATTCTCTTGCAATTCCGTAGGTTAAGCTCGTGGTTAAGGTTTCGAGCTGGGGTATCTCGTGAAGTCTCGAAAGGTCTAGGAATGGGTTTCTAGTCTTGAGGGTTAAACATAATTCTACGGGTTGCACTTGGTCGAGGAGGCTGTAGTAAAAGTCATCAACGCTTGTTGGTCGCCGAGGTGAAATCCTTGGTGCATATTGTCTTGCTTGTCTTCGGTTGAGGAGAGAGATGAGAGGGGGAAGTAGCATAGAGGAGGGGAACGCCTAAAGGGGGTTCTATAGTGCAAGTGCGAACAAGCAAGTGCCAAAAAGGGGCAAACACAAACAACAAAATAAGGCAGGTGATATAGTCGCGTACTTGTTGCCTAGGGCAAAAGGGCGACTGATATCAAAACACAAACAAATAAAAACAAGCAACACACAATCATGGTTCTACTCGAACCATCATACGGACTCGATCACGCATAGGGGTACACGACTCATCCTACCCTAGGGGTTCTCGGACTCCATAGTCGTGCCTTGTGCCTCATGCGCCTCCGGGTTCTCCTCAGGTGTTGCTATGTCTCTTGTAGTTGTTTCATGGGATGATCCCGGTTGAGCTTGAAGAGCCATTAACAACTTCTTGCCTGTTGAAGTGATGGGGTGAAGGTGGCTTCTCATAGCAGGCATTGACTCGGCCTTCTGTTGTCTTCTTAATCATGATGATCCCTTCTTGTCTTCTAAGCCATCGATGGTACCAGGTAGGTAATCCTTTATGCAATGACATTATCAAGGCATAACAGAGGTCCATCATGTCGGTTACGTTGATGATAACATCGACACCAAGAGCGGGGGATGAGGAGAACCGTTTTCCTGCTCACAATAGTGAGGCGGACCAAATGGCTAGGTTCTCATCCACCGGTGGTTGCCGATACAACAACGGTAGTGACAGGGTTACTCTATTAGCGATGCATATCATGCTCTTGCATAACCTATGCCCTGGTCGTCGTAGGCTAAGGTTGCATCATCTTGGAGCAGTGTCAAGGGTGTCTCCATTTCCTGGGTCTTCGGGTCCTCATCCCTTGAGGATGCATCTTCTGTTGGTATCTTCTTGTTGTGATGTCGCCAATCTTGTGTTCAGGAGATGTGGGTGAATGTCTGGCAAGGCAACTTCCTTCTTGATTAACCACGAGGATTTCAAGGAACCCAGTGGCTAGGGACATAAGGGTTCTAGCGACCATTAAATTTTGAAGAGGAAGAGGAAAGTATATCTTAGCTTTCGAAAAACTCAGAAGGGGAAGAGAAGCATAGATAGTTTTGAAAACTAGTAGTAGTTTTGGAAATAATTTTTCCCTCACCAACGACCATGCTAACTAAGGCTTCCTACAGTCAGGATGGCTCTGATACCAGCTCTGTGGGGACCCCGACTCATAAGTCGTGATCGCCGAATGCACGTGTCAAAGGATCCCGAGATCAATGCTCACCGAACACACGAAGCTGAATAACAAGAGTCTTACATCCATACATACCGTATTACACAAGTAGGACCATTATGGTCGAGCCTTGAGTACATCTTTGCAGCGAAACTTCGTCGATAACTTGGACCCATGCCATCCGCCTTAACCCTACAGGCATTACGACCGAAGCGTCCTAGCTCGCATGCTCGTCACCAAGTGTTCTTCATCATATCCGGTTCTTTCATGCCCGGTCAATGAAATAACCAAAGGCAAGCCAATGAGTACTTTGAATGTACTGCAAGCAACCCATGATTTGGTTCAAGGCACGAATGCATGACATAGGTAAAGTTTTGCATAAAGCTAGTTTTGAGTGCAAGGACATGTTCAACATCCTATAAATCATGCATCAAGAGAATTCAAGTAACCATAAGAACTGGTCACAGATATCAACATAAATAGAATGGGCACCAACCCATTTATCGTAAATGAGAGGGGCACCAACCCATCTCGATCGTGTCAAGTCCTCGACTTGATCCAAGACAACACCATCATCTCACACACACCGGTTTGAAAATAAGTGGACGTAGCCCAAGAGCGGTTACCCAACTGTCCATGACCGTGGACACGGCTATTCGAATAGTTTTACACTCTGCAGAGGTTGCACACTTTACCCACTAGATCCGGGGAACTTCCGTGTCAAACCACGACCCGCGGTACTTCAAGTACCCGGGGTAAGCACCCGATCACTACCTTTCCCTAGGCGATACTAACATGGAGTCCACTCGATTGGTAGTAACCCCCGTGCCCAACATTTCGAGTAACATTTTCGTGGAGCCTTGCTCCCATATTCATCACATACCACTGGCACGGGGTACCAACGGTGTGTCCGGTGCCCCATAAAGATGGTCATGGCCGCCCTACCTGGCACGACCCCGTCCCAAGAGAGAGCACCAACTCTCCCCCGTCACTAGTAATGCGGGCTCCAAGCTAGTATCGGTCTAGGTACTCGATAATGCCCTTTCCCATATAAGGGTAGAGTGGTCGCGCATGTAAGGTTGGAATAACGGTCGCAACTCCGACCAATCCGTTTTCGAAAACAACACACACACTTTCCTCGGTACACCACTTCGTCATCAAGTGGCTACCCATCTCATCATCTCCCTCGGGCATAAGTGGCACCCGACGGGGTTTTCGAAAAGACTCTTGAAATCACTTTGCCTCCTTCACCATGCACAAACCCATCCCATTTGCGTAGCATCTACATTTGCATCCTATCTACTCCCACCGGCATAACCCTCATAAGAAGGTAGGGCCATGCACAATGCAAGTATCAACGAGGAATGTAACCGAGGCAACCAACCACGTGGTTCACCATCTCATCATGAATCTGATGCAACCAGTATAACGAACTATGTGGCATGTATAAGAAGGTTTTATAAACATGGTCAAAGGGCTGCTTGCCTGTTCCTCAGAGTCTTCAAGTCTTCTAGTCCTTCTCCAAGTACTCCGTCTACCTCGTCAACTAACGTCGGAAAACAAACACAATAAGCAACACAACAAGGCAAGAATAAATGTGCTCTAAAAATGTGAAGTTGACTTTTATTGGATACCTCTGGTCATATGAGGGATGACCAAGGTGATTTCATTGGAAGTGGATCAATGAACATCTCCGAACATTTCAATATGATGGAATCAAGAGATCTATGGATTTGCAAGAAGTGTACAGAAATACATTTTTGAAAAAATGAGCAAAGGCACCCATTTAACAAAGGATGATTTTAGAAGCATCTAGGAATTGGTTTCACTGGATTTGGAGTTCAAATGAATATCCTATGATTTTGCAAAGTTGGCTATATACAAAGGAATAGACCATTTGTTGAGGTGACACAGAAAGTATTAGTAAAAATGTTCAAAAACTAAGTTTTGAACTTTGATGCATCTAGGAATTTGAATCATGGCATTTGGATCAATATTGAGCCCTCTGTGATTTTCTAAAGATTATCACGAATTAAGAAAAACAAGATTTGATAAATGTTTGTGAAGAAAAGTTTACGGAAAAATGTGCAAGTTGCACCATGTGGTAGATCATGATTTTATGAACTTATAGAAATTAGAATCATCAGATTTGGACTTAGAATAAATAACCTATGGATTTTACAATCCCAATCGGAAAAGAATAAAAGAATTATATGCATTACCCTTATCCTGCGCACCAGAGCGAAGGATAGCGATGGGCCCGCCCAATGCTCGGCTGCACGGGTGCCAGGGGCGACGTCGAAGGCGTATTTCTCCAGGGCGCCTTCGCCGCGGGGAAGCGGGGAAGAGGCTGGTACGCCTTCACTTAAACGGGAGGGGCCCGCTGGCGGTCGGCGACCATGGGTCCACCCACAGGTCGTCGCCTCCTCCCGCCCGCGACAGAGAAAACAGAGGAGGCGGGGCCGAGCGCTTGCCGGCGCCCGTTCCGGTGGCTCCGGCCACCTCCGGCGACCGCCCGGACTCCGGAGAGCTCGGGAGGACGGGCCGCATCCACTGGGACCCGGTTTACGCCGAGGCGCGCCAGAGCGAGAGGCCTCGGCCAGCGGAGGGACAAAGTGGCGGGGTTCGGCCCAGCAAGGAAGGCACGAGGAGGAGGGGATGGAGCACGGTGAGTTGGTGATGGTGATGAGAGGGTGCGGGGCGTTCTCAGGGAAGAGAGAGGGTCGAGGCCCACGAATTTAAGCGGCGGCGGCGGCACTGCCCGCCATGGAGGTGCAAGGAGAGCACGGAAGAGCCGTGGGTCGGCGGAGGATGCGAGAGGGGAGAGAGCAGTTTGAGACCGACAAGGCTCGGGGTGGCCCTATCTGGTAGCGGCCGAGAGGTGCCGAGGCGGGCGCAGACAGCCACGGCCCGGGCATTGCCGAGGGCCAAACAGGCGCCTTTGGGGCGTGTCTGGGTGCTCGTGGGCGTGGTCCAGGTCAAGGGAAGGGAGAGAAAGAGCGGGAAGTGTCGGGCGCCAGCGTGTGAGCATGCCCATTGGAGCTCTCGGGCGGCAAGTCAAGGAAAGGAGGCAGCAGGAGGGAGAAGGAGGAGGGGCCAGCTTGGTGTCGTGTTGCGGACGCCGAGGAGCATCTCCATCGCGCGAGGGGAGGCTCGAGGTGGTCGGGAGTGCCGTGTCAACGGTCGGGAGCACGCTGACGGCGTCCTCGAGCGCAAATGGCCGGCACCAGCTTTTCCTCGCGTCCTCACGCGCCCACTTGTGTCTAGCGGCTGCTCGGGGAGTAAACAATGTGGGAAAGGCATTGGATGCCACTGGGCTTGCCAGAGGAGAGAGAGGTGAGAGAATGGGAGGAAAACTGTTGTCCAGAGAGAGAAAGTGAGGGTTTCACCTCCAAATAATTGAGCTGTGGGATAGCCATTGCTACTGGACGTGCAAGGGGACTAGGAGGGGCTGTGGTAGAAAGGAGAAGTCATGGAGATTAGTGGAAGGGGTCAAAATAGTGATTTTTGCAAAATGCCAGAAGGTGTTTGATGTTGGTTTGGGCAGGAATATGATTCCCATTTTGTCATGAGGTTCCACAGGGTGAAATGACACATATAATTAGGGCCTTCCACCAATTTGGAGCTCAATAGAAGAAAGTTGACAATGCAACTTTGGTAAACCCTAGAATTTAGCAGAAATGAACTTGTGTAGATTTAGTTGAGCAAATCACTTCTCCTTGATGCACCACTTGGTGTGGTGGCCTCATTTGGTAATGTGATCATGCTCACAAAAGTTGGTGTCAAGGAGAGAAAGTTGGTAATGCAAAGTTGTTCAAATATGGTTCGGGATGAAAGGGTTTTGGGGCACTTTGATCAAGTTAACTTACTCTCCAACTTGTGCCATTTGGTCTAGATTAATTATTAGACCATTTGAGCAAGTTCACAAGGTTTGAGAACATTTGGACATGTTTGGCAATGTAAAGTTGCTCAAACTTCAAAATGGGCAGAAATGGTTTTGAGAGGTTTTGATGATGCTATCTTGTTCTCCAAGTCATGATACTTGGCAAGATCACCAAATATGTCATATGTGACATGATAGGATTTTCTTGGAATTTTTGGAGAAGATTTCCTTTGTAAATATTTCAAAAGCTTGAAATATCCAGAAAGGGCTTTTGAGGGGTTTGACCAATATTTTGAACATAACCATGTGTTGAAACTCTTATATATGGACAATATATGTCCTATGAGTTTCCCTAAATTTTGTCAAATATTTTTGAAGCAAAAATAATAATTTTTCCCTATTAAAGACCATTTCTGGCCTTGATAAAAAGCTTTTAAATAAAATAGGAAAACAACTTTTAAAATTATATTTTTGTGGTTTCTGGGTATCCTATATCTAATAGGAGTCAAATACATTTTTAGAAAGATTTTTACTGCCCTTAATTAAGTACTTGCAGTGCAAACCTCAATTCAGGGGTTTTTGAAAAACTAATTTTTGAAAATACTTTTTGGCCAAATTATTTTTGTAAGAAAATATTTTTATGTCCTATACACATGGCATGATCATTGGGAAAGGTTTTTGGAGCAAGGAGGTGAAGTATAGGAGTTGGAGGATTTATTTTATTTTTAGAGCACTTGCAAACAGCAGACAAAAATCAAATCAAGCAAAGTCCAAAACACTCAAAAGTTTTTGTCAAACCACATTTTAGCATGATTAAGAGCTTAAGTGCTGTGCCATGAAAATCAGGGTGTGACACCACGAATGCATGCATGGATCAAATTCATACGAAAATTCGGCATGACCTTCCCTAAACATAGGACATACTGAGTTTGCCTGAAATTCGCCGAAACGGAATTGAATCGTCATTTCGGCAAAACATAGGCAACTCATGTCACCCACATTATTTCAACAAATACACAATGTAGGCAACTCAAATTATTACACACACAATTCGGTATATTCTCATATCGCCCATATATATAGTTTCGGTCCAATCCACACACAAACACTTTTTTTGCTCACCTAGGTGTCGAGAGGGATATCGACCACCTTTCTTCTTAATTACCTATTAGCTCTAGATATAGCTCTAACTAGCTAGCTATCTAGGGAAAGAGGGAGCTAGGGAGAGAGAGGGAGGAGAGGGAGAGGAGAGGGAAGGCATTAATGGAATGGGGTGGTGGTGGGAAAAGAAGAGGGGGAGGGAGGGCATTAATGGAGGGGGTGGTGGAGGGGGCAAGGAAGAGGGGGTGGTGGAGGGCAAAGAAGAGGGGGAGGGAGTGATACGTCCATTTTGCATCATGTTTCCCTACTGTTATTTATGTTGTTTTATTGTATAATAATGCTTTTTGGAGTAATTCTAATGTCTTTTCTCTCATAATATGCAAGGTATGCACCAAGGGGGAGAATTCTGGCAGCTGGAAATCTGGACCGAAAAAAGCTACGTCAAGCTACCTATTCTGCACAACTCCAAATGAGCTGAAACTCCCCGATTTTTTTATGGAATATTTAAGGAATATTGGAGCAAATAAGTACCAAAGGAGGGCCACCAGGTGGGCACAACACACCTGGGCGCGCCAGGAGGCCCAGGCGCGCCCTGGTGGGTGCTGCCCTCCTCGGCCCACCTCGGGTGCCCATATTCTGGTATATAAGTCATTTTTACCTAGCAAAAACAAGGGGAGGACATTCGGGATGAAGCGCCATCGCCTCGAGGCGGAACTTGGGCAGGAGCACTTTTGCCATCCAGCGGAGCGATTCCGCCGGGGGAACTTCCCGCCTGTAGGGGGAAATCATTGTCATCATCATCACCAACAACTCTCCCATCTTGGGGAGGGCTATCTTCATCAACACCTTCACAGCACCAACTCCTCGCAAAACCTAGTTTAGCTCTTATGTTCAATCTTTGTATCAAAACTATAGATTGGTTCCCGTGGGTGACTAGTAGTGTTGATTCCATCTTGTAGTTGATTACTATATGTTTTATTTGGTGGAAGATTATATGTTCAGATCCATTACGCTATTCAATACCCCTCTGATCTTGACCATGGTTATCATTTGTGAGTAGTTACTTTCGTTCTTGAGGTCACGGGAGAAATCATGTTGCAAGTAATCATGTGAACTTGATATGAGTTTGATATTTTGATGGTATGTCTGTTTTCATTCTCTTAGTGGTGTCATGTGAATGTCGACTACATCACATTTCACCATATTTGGTCCTAAGGGAATGCATTGTGGTGTAGGTATTAGATGGTGGGTTGCGAGAGTGACAGAAGCTTCAACCCCAGTTTATGCGCTATTCCATAAGGGACCGATTGGATCCAAAAGTTTAATGCTATGGTTAGGATTTATTCTTCATACTTTTCTCGTAGTTGTGGATGCTTGCGAGAGGGTTAATCATAAGTAGGAGGTTTGTTCAAGTAGGAATAGCACCTAAGCACCGGTCCACCAACATATCAAATTATCAAAGTACCGAACATGAATTAAGCCAACATGATGAAAGTGACTAGATGAAACTCCCGTGTACCCTCAAGAACACTTTGCTTATCATAAGAATCCGTTTTGGCCTGTCCTTTGCCTCAAAAGGATTGGGCTACCTTGCTGCACTTTTGTTACTACTTTTGTTACTTGCTCATTACAAATTATCCTGCTACCAAACTACTCTGCTACTTATAATTTTAGCACTTTCAGACATTACCTTACTGAAAACCACTTGTCATTTCCTTCTTCTCCTCGTTGGGTTCGACACTCTTACTTACCGAAAAGGGCTACAATTGATCCCATATGCTTTTGGGTAATCAAGGAAATTTTCTGGCGCCATTGCTGGGGAGTGAAGCGCTCTTGGCAAGGAAACATTATTACTACATGCTTGAATTTATTGCCACTTGCTACTATGGAAAACAATTCCTTGAGAGGTTTGTTTGGGGTATCTTCACCTCGACCGGAACCACAATTAGTTACCCCTCAACCTACTGCACCTACTGAAAATATTGAATATGAAATTCCTTCGGGTATGTTAGAACAACTCTAGCTAATCCTTATGCAGGAGATGGAACCAAAAATCCTGATATGCACTTGATATATGTCGATGAAATTTGTGGATTATTTAAGCTTGGAGGTTTTCCCGGATATGAAGAGAAGAAGGTTTTCCCTTTATCTTTGAAGGGAAAATCATTGACATGGTATAGGCTATGCGATGATATTGGATCTTTGAACTAGAACCGTTTGAAATTGGAATTTCATCAGAAATTTTATCCTATGCATCTAGTTCATCATGATCAGAATTATATATATAATTTTTGGCCTCATGATGTAGAAAGTATCACTCTAGCTTGGGGGAGGCTTAAGTCAATGTTATATTCATGCCCCAATCATGATCTCTCGAGAGAAATTATTATTCAGAACTTTTATGCTCGGCTCTCTCGTACTAATCAATCCATGTTCGATACTTCTTGTACTGGTTCTTTTATGAAGAAGACTATTGAATTCTGGTGCGATCTTTTAGAAAGAATTAAATGCAACTCTGAAGATTGCGAACTCGACGAAGCTAAAGAGTCATGTATTGAACCTAAATTTGATTGTGTTAAATCTTTTGTGAATACCGATGCTTTTCAAAAGTTTAGCACTAAATATGGACTTGACTCTGAGATAGTAGCTTCCTTTCGTGAATCTTTTGCTACTCATGTTTATCTCCCTAAGGATAAGTGGTTTAAATATCATCCACCAATTAAAGAAGAAGTTAAAGAACTGGTAAAAGCTAAAGAAGAAACTATTATTTTACAACGTTGATCCAGTTGTTCCCACTGCTTATATTGAAAAATCACCTTTTCCTGTTAGGATGAAGGAACATGCTAAAGCTTCAACTATCGCTAAAAAAAGTTATGTTAGAACACCCAAACCTTATGAACAAACCAAAGTTGAACCTAGTGTTGCTATGGTTAAAGATCTCTTAGTTGATAATATTGATGGGCATGTTATTTACTTCTCCGATGAAGCTTCTAGAATTGCTAAACCTGAAGGAAAAGATAAACATAGACCGATTGTTGGCATTCATGTTGTCTCAGTTAAGATAGGAGATCACTGTTATTATGCATTATGTGACCTAGGTGCTAGTGTGAGTGCTATTCCCTTCTCCTTATATGAAGAAATTAGAGATGAAATAGCACTTGCTGAAATAGAAGACTTAGATGTTACTATTAAACTTGCCAATAGAGATACTATATCACCTATTGGGATTCTTAGAGATGTTGAAGTCTTGTGTGGGAAGATAAAATACCCTACTGATTTTATTGTTCTTACCACATTATATTTTGTAGACCTTTCTTGAACAACGTCAATGCTAAAATAGATTGTAAGAACCAAACTGTCAGTGTTAGCTTTGGTGATGAATCTCATGAGTTTAATTTTTCCATGTTTAGTAAACAACCTCATAAGAAAGATTTGCCTAGTAAGGATGAAATTATTGTTCTTGCTTCTATTGTTGTGCCTCCTACTGATCCTCTGGAACAATATTTGCTAAACAACGAAAATGATTTGCATATGCGTGAAAGAAATGAAATCGAGAAAATCTTTTTCGAACAACAACCTCTACTTAAACACAATTTGCCTATTGAAACTCTGGGAGGTCCTCCTCCACCTAAAGGTGATCCTGTGTTCGAATTAAAACAATTTCCAGACACCTTGAAATATGCTTATCTTGATGAAAGGAATATATATCTTGTTATTATTAGTGCTAACCTTTCAGAACATGAAGAAGAAAGATTATTGAAAGTTCTAAGGAAGCACATGGCTGCTATTGGATATACTCTTGATGATCTTAAGGGCATTAGTCCCACTCTATGTCAGCACAAGATTAATATGGAACTTGATGCTAAACCCGTTGTTGATCACCAACGTCGGTTAAATCCGAAAATGAAAGAAGTGGTAAGAACGAAAATATTGAAACTTCTGGAAGCAGGTATAATCTATCCTATAGCTTATAGTAGATGGGTAAGTCCTGTTCATTGTGTCCCCAAGAAGGGAGGTATTACTGTTGTCCCTAATGACAAGAATGAGCTTATTCCATAACGAATTGTCATGGGCTATAGAATGGTAATTGATTATAGAAAATGAAATAAATCTACTAGAAAAGAACATTACTCTTTCCCTTTTATTGATCAAATGTTAGAATGACTATCTAAGCACTCATATTTTTGCTTCCTTGATGGATACTCTAGCTTTTCACAAATACTGGTTTTACAATCTGATCAAGAAAAGGCCACTGTTACTTGTCCTTTTGGAACATTTTCTTATAGATGTATACCTTTCGGTTTATGTAATGCACCTGCTACCTTTCAAAGATGTATGAATGCTATATTCTCTGATTTTTTTTGAAAAGATTGTTGGGGTTTTCATGGATGACTTTTCTGTTTATGGGAAGTCTTTTGATGATTGTTTAAGCAAACATGATCGAGTTTTGCAGAGATGTGAACAAACAAATCTTGTCTTGAATTGGAAGAAGTGCCACTTTATGGTTAACGAAGGTATTGTCTTGGACCATAAAATTTCTCAAAGAGGCATTGAGGTGGACAAAGCCAAGGTTGATGCAATTGAGAAAAAGCCCTGTTATAAAGATATCAAAGTTATTCGTAGTTTCCTTGGTCATAATGGTTTCTATAGGAGGTTCATCAAAGACTTTTCTAAAATTTCTAGGCCTCTTACTAATCTTTTGCAAAAGGATATTCCCTTTGTGTTTGATGATGATTGTATGGAAGCCTTTGAAACACTAAAGAAAGCCTTAACCACTGGACCTGTTGTTCAACCACCCAATTGGAACTTGCCTTTTGAGATTATGTGTGATGCTAGTGATTATGCTGCTGGTGCTGTTCTAGGACAAAGAGTTGACAAGAAACTAAATGTTATTCATTATGCTAGTAAAACTTTAGACATTGCTCAATGAAACTATGCTACTACTGAAAAAGAATTCTTAGTAGTGGTGTTTGCTTGTGATAAATTCAGATCATACATTGTTGATTCTAAAGCAATTGTTCACACTGATCATGCTGCTATAAAATATCTGATGGAAAAGAAAGATGCTAAACCTAGAATCATTAAGTGGGTTCTTCTGCTACAAGAATTTGATTTGCATATTGCTGATAGGAAATGAGCAGAGAACCCCGTAGCTGATAACATGTCTAGACTTGAAAATATTCTTGATGACCCACAACCTATTAATGATAGCTTCCCTGATGAAGAACTAGCTGCAATAAATGTTTCTCATAGTACACCTTGGTATGCTGACTATGCTAATTATATTGTTGCTAAATACATACCACGTAGCTTCAGATACCAACAAAAGAAAAAATTCTTTTATGATTTAAGGCATTACTTTTGGGATGACCCACATCTTTATAAAGAAGGAGTAGCTGGTATTATTAGACGTTGTGTACCTGAGCATGAACAGGAACAAATCCTACAGAAATGTCACTCCGAAGCTTACGGAGGACATCACGCGGGAGACAAAACCGCTCATAAGGTATTGCAATCTAGTTTTTATTGGCCTACTCTCTTCAAGGATGCCCGTAAGTTTGTCTCATCTTGCTATGAATGCCAAAGAATAAGTAATATCGGTAAGCGTCAAGAAATGCCTATGAATTATTCACTTGCTGTTGAGCCATTTGATGTTTGGGGATTTGACTCTATGGGACATTTTCCTTCCTCTAATGGGTATACACCTATTTTGGTTGTTGTAGGTTATGTTACTAAGTGGGTAGAAGCTATTCCAACCAGTAGTGCTGATCACAATACCTCTATTAAAATGCTTAAGGAAGTTATTTTCCCAAGGTTTGGAGTCCCTAGATATTTAATGACTGATGGTGGTTCACACTTTATTCATGGTGCTTTCCGTAAGATGCTTGCTAAGTATGATGTTAACCAGAGAATTACGTCACCTTATCATCCTTAGTCTAGTGGTCAAGTTGAACTTAGCAATAGAGAAATAAAAGTAATCTTACAAAAGACTGTTAATAGGTCCCGGAAGAATTGGTCTAAGAAATTAGATGATGCACTTTGGGCTTACAGAACAGCTTACAAAAATCCTATGGGTATGTCTGCATATAAAATGGTATATGGAAAAGCTTGTCATTTACCTCCTGAGTTAGAACATAAAGCATTTTGGGGAATAAAAGAACTCAATTATGATTTCAAGCTTGCTGGAGAAAAGAGGTTATTTGATATTAGCTCATTAGACGAATGGAGAACCCATGCTTATGAAAATGCTAAGTTATTCAAAGAAAAAGTTAAAAGATGGCATGACAAAAGAATCCAAAAGCGTGAGTTCAAAGTAGGAGAATATGTTCTTTTGTACAACTCTTGTTTCAGGTTCTTTGCAGGAAAACTCCTCTCCAAATAGGAAGGACCATATGTCATCGAGGAGGTCTATCGATCTGGAGCTATCAAAATAAATAATGCCGAAGGGACTAACCTGAAGGTTGTCAATGGGCAACGAATAAAACACTATATCTCAAGTACGCCCATTAATGTAGAAACCAATGTTATTCAAACTTTGACACTGGAAGAACGCATAAAATTGTCCTTCCGGAACACTCCAGAATCATGGAAATAAGGAGGTACGTGATACGGTAAGTAAACGGACTCCGAAAAGTCCGCAAAAATATTTTTTGTGAGTTTTGGAATATTTAGAAAATTAGGTAAATGATAAACTTCCAGGAAAGTGACCCTGGTGGGCACGATACACTTGTCTGGCGCGCCCAGGTGGGTTGTGCCCACCTCGGGTTCTTTCCGATCTCTGTTTTTCTTCCGTTTTGCTAGTTCCCCGAGATAAAAAAATTCTATAAATACTTCCCAAACCTGTTAACCTCCATATTGTGGAGAAATCTCCTATTTTCTTTTCTTGCTATCTTCTGTCAGATCTGTGGAGCCAAGCATCATGTTTTCTCCCTCCTCCAACACTGAAGATGGTGAAGCTTGGTTGCCTCAGGTATAATCCAGAGGAGAGGAATTTGAGGAGACCGCTATGGAGGAAGATGAGGGGACTCTTTCAGAATTCACCCTCCGACTTCTGAGAGAGGGACCCTGGCTAGTATCTCCACTCATCCTAAGCCCCACCAAGCCATGAGGTCCCTAGACAATCAAGAGAGCCTAGGAGATCCGGAAGTACTCCCTACAAGGAGGCCCCTACACATGTTATATCGAAACAATTTTCACAATTTGATTCATAATTACAGGTTCGAAAACACTCCACGTGTGCATATACCGTCCAATTGGGACATATCTCGTCCAAGAGAAAGTGATGCAGGGACAAACTCTTGGGGTCCGGAAAATAAGCATATCATGGCTGAAATAGAGAGGAACACTGAGCTGCTCCGTCAAGCTCTTCGAGAGATTCACATCTTAAGGGATATGCTGAGCGATATATTGGACAAAATTGGTTCTACTTCATCACCACCAAAAGAAAATTGAGTATTGGTTATGGGCACTCCCCTTGGCTTTCGCCAAGCTTGGGGGAGGTGCCCTGGTATCGTATCAATGTCCACTATCTTTTGCCTTTATTTTCTTAGTTCGATCAATGGTTATCTTTTGCTATTAGATGAATAAAAGTTTAGTTCAATCCTTTCTTTTTGTGAGTTTGCTTAGTGATCAATCCTTGTAATCGTGTGCGAGATATAATAAAGTTTAGTTTGAGTTTTGCCTTCTTTACTTTCTTGCTGCAATAAAAAGAAAGATAATATGCTAATCTTATGGTAAGTGATGACATTACATAAGGAAAAGTATAAGTAGATTTTTTTTGTAGATTGACAAACATAGCATTGGCCAATGATGCAACACATGAAAGAATTAATAAGGGAAGAGAATATTCACATATAAATATACTATCATCGTAATCTTTTGTGATTGTGAGCACCCACCAAAATATTATATGCCAAAATTGTTGACGTTGGACAAGGAAGACAACTTAATGATTTAGGTTTGTTCAATTCACATAGAAGTCATATTGTCATAGATCCTTCAACATATGGTGCTCTCCCCTATCTTTGCTAGCCAAAAATTCCATACTAAGTAGAGATACTACTTGTGCATCCAAAACCCTTAAACCCTATCTTGTTTGAGAGTCCACCATAACTACCTATGGATTGAGTAAGATCCTTCAAGTAAGTTGTCATCAGTGCAAAAAAGGGCAATAAAAATTGCTTATAAAAGTGTGAGATCATTTAGTGTAGGGGAAAATTGAGCATTGTATGAACTTGTGATGGTGAAGAATAAAAGCGACAGACTACATAATAAAGGTTGCCATCACAAGGGGCAATATAACGTGACGTTCTCTTGCACTAAGGGGTTGAGCATACAAACAAAAAGCGCATGGCAACCTCTGCTTCCCTCTGCGAATGGCCTATCTTTTACTTTCATGTATTTACTTTTATGCAAGAGTCAAAGTTTTTCTCTCTATTCCTTTTATTTTTCTCCTTTGGCAAGCATCATGTGGTGAGGAAAGAACTAGCCACATATGTCTAGTTCAATATGGGTGGCATAAGTTATTATTGTTGACATCACCCTTGAGGTGAGTGTGTTGGGAGGCGAACCTATAAGCCCTTATCTTTCTTTGTGTCCGGTTGAAACGTTTTGCTCATGTGTACGCGGTGAGTGTTAGCAATCATAGAAGACAAAATGATGGTTGAGTATTTGGACTTGCCTAAAGGCTCCGAGACATGACCCTTCCTGAAAAGATGATGAATTGTAGTTGCAAAGTTGACTGAGAAAATAGTTTGTTGGTTTCCCATAGATTTTATGATTTATACTTCATTGTTGTGATGAATTGTCACTTGTTCATGAGAAGTCTATGATAAGAGTTCCATAATAAAAGTTTCATATTAAAACTTGTTGCTGTTATAATAAGTCACATGATGCTGCGATGTCTATATTTTTGTTTTTATCAATACCTCTCTCTCTAAGCATGTGGACATGTTTTTCGATTTCGTTTTTCGCTGGAGGACAAGCGAGGTCTAAGCTTGGGGGAGTTGATAAGTCCATTTTGCATAATGTTTCCCTACTGTTATTTATGTTGTTTTATTGTATAATAATGGTTTTTGGAGTAATTCTAATGCCTTTTCTCTCATAATATGCTAGGTATGCACCCACGGGGAGAATTCTGGCAGTTGGAAATCTGGACCTGAAAAGGCTACGTCAAGCTACCTATGCTGCACAACTCCAAATGAGCTGAAACTCCCCGAGGATTTTTTATGGAATATTTAAGGAATATAGGAGCAAAAAAGTACCAGAGGAGGGCCACCTGGTGGGCACAACCCACCTGGGCGTGCTAGGAGGCCCAGGCGCGCCCTAGTGTGTGCTGCCCTCCTCGGCCCACCTCTGGTGCCCATCTTCTAGTATATAAGTCATTTTGACCTAGAAAAAACGAGGAGAGGCCATTCAGGACGAAGCGTCGCCGCCTCGAGGCAGAATTGAGGCAGAATTTGCGCAGGAGCACTTTTGCCATCCAGCAGAGCGATTCTGCCGGGGGAACTTCCCTCCCGGAGGGGGAAATCATCGTCATCATCATCACCAACAACTCTCCCATCTTGGGGAGGGCTATCTTCATCAACATCTTCAGAGCACCAACTCCACTCAAACCCTAGTTCATCTCTTGCGTTCAATCTTTGTATCAAAACTATAGATTGGTGCCCATGGGTGACTAGTAGTGTTGATTACATCTTGTAGTTGATTACTATATGGTTTATTTGGTGGAAGATTGTATGTTCAGATTCATTATGCTATTCAATACCCCTCTGATCTTGAGCATTATTATCATTTGTTAGTAGTTTCTTTAATTCTTGAGTCCATGGGAGAAATCATGTTGTAAGTAATCATGTGAACTTGATATGTGCTCGATATTTTGATGGTATGTATGTTGCCATTCTCTTAGTGGTGTCATGTGAACGTCGACTACATGACACTTCACCATATTTGGACCTAAGGGAATGCATTGTGGAGTAGTTATTAGATGGTGGGTTGCGAGAGTGAGAGAAGCTTAAACCCCCGTTTATGCGCTATTCCGTAAGGGACCGATTGGATCCAAAAGTTTAATGCTATGGTTAGAATTTATTCTTAATACTTTTCTCGTAGTTGCGGATGCTTGCGAGAGGGTTAATCATAAGTAGGAGGTTTGTTCAAGTAAGAACAGCACCTAAGTACCGGTCCACTCACATATCAAATTATCAAAGTACCGAACACGAATTAAGTCAACATGATGAAAGTGACTAGATGATATTCCCGTGTACCCTCAAGAACACTTTGCTTATCATAAGAAACCATTTTGGCATGTCCTTTGCCTCAAAAGGATTGGGCTACCTTGCTACACTTTTGTTACCACTATTGTTACTTGCTCATTGCAAATTATCTTGCTACCAAACTACTCTGCTACTTACAATTTTAGCACTTGCAGACATTACCTTGCTGAAAACCACTTGTCATTTCCTTCTGCTCCTCATTGGTTTCGAAACTCTTACTTATCGAAAAGGGCTACAATTGATCCCATATACTTGTGGGTCATCAGGGAGGGCTTTAATGGAGGGGTGGTGGAGGGGCAAAGAAGAGGGGGAGGAGGGGGGCATGGAAAGGAACAAGCAAGGTGCAAGGAAAGGGGGAGAAAGGAAGGGGGAGGAAGAATAGAGGGGAGGAAGAAGGGGGGAAAGGTGGTAGGTGGGTGGCAGCCATAGCATTAGCGCGGGTCACCTATGCGCGCTATTGCTATGGGCGCCTGCAAAATATCTACGGCTAGGTGTTGCACTACCTATAGCGCGGGGTAGGAAAACACGCTATTGGTAAAATGTTACACATAGAAGAAATAGCAGTAGTGCGTTTACTTAAACAGGCGCTATAGATCCTAAACTAACAGTAGCGCCAGTTAGGTGACCAACGCTGCTAATATTTATTCATCAGGGGGTATGGTGTGGCACACTTAGCAGTAGCATGGTACAAGGAAACAAGCGCTGCTGCTAATGAATACCAGTAGCGCTCTTTCTACCCGGCCCTACTACTAACTACTAGTAGCGTCGGGTCAGAAACAAACGCTACTGGTAAACTTCTATCTATAAGAATTTTCCTAGTACTGGCACAAGAGTAGAGGGATTACTTGCAATAT
Source organism: Aegilops speltoides (assembly GCA_021437245.1). NCBI lineage: Eukaryota > Viridiplantae > Streptophyta > Magnoliopsida > Poales > Poaceae > Aegilops > Aegilops speltoides. The sequence goes on from CM038141.1 coordinate 164,412,607, forward strand.
CCATAACACAAGTTACTGAGGCTAATATACTCCCTTCAAAGGCATGAGATCTAAAATCTTGCATTTCCTATAGCTAGCATTGATACATAAAGTAGTTGAATGTAATCTATAACAAATCAGTGTTATGTGCAATAATCATATGGATGTCAACGTCTCACATGTTTTGGTCAAAAGAGAAATTTATAACCGTCATTTGGCACACAAAAATCACATGCAAGATCACCCAGAAAGTTGTACTACTAGTACTAGTATTGCGTGTTAGATGAAAAAAGACGATCATGATCGCCAAAAAGATCATCAAGAAGAGATATTACTTGGACTTGCTTAATGAGGGATCCCAGGGAGGGCTTAGATAGGGCGATGGCCTTGAGCTTGTCTGTGGTTGTCTCGGCGGGGTGCTTGTGTGTCACGCTCAATATGCGACCCTATCCTAAAGGAACTCGAAGGTCCCACCAAGGATAGAAGCGCATATTGGAGACGCTTTTGCAAGGTGGAAATCATTACATCGTACCATTACATAATAGTTGAGGATACATACAAAAGGCATTCAATGCCACATGAGTACAACAACACCATACATAAGAGCAACATCTGACTATAGATGAAACACAAACAGAAACTCAAACGACATCCACCCTGCTAGCCCAGGCTGTCGACCAGGAACCTATCCCCTGAATGACGAAGCAGAAGAAGAACTCAAAACAAGCAAGCATCGCTCTCACGTCGGATTATTGCATTACCTGTACCTGCAACTGGTGTTGTAGTAATCTGTGAGCCACAACGACTCAGCAATCCCATTTCCATGGGTATCAAGACTAGCAAAGCTTAATAGGTATGGAAATGGATAAGTGGTGAGGTTGCAGCAAGCGACTAAGCATGTATGGTGGCTAACTTACGATTACAAGAATGAGATGAGAAGCTACGCAAACGGTCGCAGACTAGTAATGATCAAGAAGTGATCCCGAGCTACTTACGTTCAAACATAACCCCACCGTGTTCTCTTCTCGACCCACTAGAAAAGAGACCGTCACGGTTACGCACGCGGTTGGTGTATTTAATTTGGATCTGGTGTCAAGTTCTCTATAACCGGATATTAATAAATTCCCATCTGCCACATAACCGCAGGCACGGCTTTCGAACGTTTAAACCCTGCAGGGGTGTCCCAACTTAGCCCATTATAAGCTCACGATCCGTGAAGACAATCCTCCATCGCGGGACATCCGATCAAACTCGGGATCCCGGTGCATAAGACATTTTGACAATGGTAAAACTAATCCAGCAAAGCCTCCCGGCGTGTCGACACCCTGATAGTAGCCGCGTGTATCTAGTCTCAGGACACGTCCAGATGAGCAGTACATACGGCAACCCAAAACCCCTGGTGAAGGGGTGGCACCTCAAGTGGCTCTGTTTAGGACCAACACCATCAGTGCTGGCCCCGCCCTGTATGGAGAAAAATCCTCGGGTTTGGGACACCCTATGCCAATTAATTATTAGGTTCAAGTATTATTATGGCAAATGTTAAAACCAATGTTGGGCCTTGTTGGAAGTGTTTTATTCAAAGCGAGCGTCGAGAGGGTCCCATACCCCTCACCGTGTTAGGGACGCAAAATCAAGGAACATAACACCGGTATGACGGAAACTAGGGCGGCAAGAGTGGAACAAAACACTAGGCATAAGTGTAGGACCTTGAAGTATGTCTAGAGGGGGGTGATTAGACTACTTGACCAATTAAAAACTTAACCTTTCCCCAATTTTAGAGTTTGGCAGATTTTAGCTATCTTAGGACAAGTCAAGCAATCATCACACAATTCAAGCAAGCATGCAAAGAGTATATAGGCAGCGGAAATTAAAGCATGCAACTTACAAGAAAGTAAAGGGAAGGGTTTGGAGGATTCAAACACAATTGGAGACACGGATGTTTTTGGCGTGGTTCCGATAGGTGGTGCTATCGTACATCCATCTTGATGGAGACTTCAACCCACGAAGGGTAACAGTTGCGCGAGTCCACGAAGGGCTCCACCCACGAAGGGTCCACGAAGAAGCAACCTTGTCTATCCCACCATGGCCGTCGCCCACGAAGGACTTGCCTCACTAGCGGTAGATCTTCACGAAGTAGGCGATCTCCTTGCCCTTACAAACTCCTTGGTTCAAGTCCACAATCTTGTCGGAGGTTCCCAAGTGACACCTAGCCAATCTAGGAGACACCACTCTCCAAGAAGTAACAAATGGTGCGTTGATGATGAACTCCTTGCTCTTGTTGTTCAAATGATAGTCTCCCCAACACTCAACTCTCTCTCATAGGATTTGGATCTGGTGGAAAGAAGATTTGAGTGGAAAGCAACTTGGGGAAGGCTAGAGATCAAGATTCATATGGTAGGAATGGAATATCTTGGTCTCAACACATGAGTAGGTGGTTCTCTCTCAGAAATGGTAAGTTGGAAGTGTAGGTTTAGTCTGATGGCTCTCTCTCCATGAATGAAGAGGAGGTGGAGGGGTATATATAGCCTCCACACAAAATCTAACCGTTACACACAATTTACCAAACTCGATGGGACCGATTCAACAGACTCGGTCAGACCGATTTAGTAAACCTAGTGACCGTTAGGATTTTCGGTGGGACTGACATGCAACTCGATAGGACCGATTCGGTTAGGGTTAGGGCATAACGTAATCTTGGTAAGACCGATTACACAATCTCGGTGAGACCGATTTTGGTAATAAGCTTTCCAGAGAGTTGGTCAGGTAAACTCGGTGGGACCGATTTGCTCTTTTCGGTGAGACCGAAATGTTACAAAAGGGAAACAGAGAATTTACATTGCAATCTCGGTGGGACCGATCGCTCACTTCGGTTAGACCGAAACGTTACGAAGGGAAATAGAGAGATTACAATCCCATCTCGGTGAGACCGAGATCCCTATCGGTAGAACCGATTTGCTTAGGGTTTGTGGCAGTGGCTATGACATTTGAAATCGGTGGCGCCGAATAGAAAGAATCGGTGTGACCGATTTTGACTTTAGGTTTAGGTTATTTGTGGATGTGAGAAAGTAGCTGAGGGTTTTGGAGCATATCACTTAGCACGTGAAGAAAGAGTCTCATTAAGCAACACCTCATCCCTCCCTTATAGTATTGGCTTTTCCTATAGACTCAATGTGATGTTGGATCACTAAAATATAAAATGAAGAGTCTTGAGCTTTTGAGCTTGAGCCAATCCTTTGTCATTAGTATTTTAAGGGATCCACGTTCATCATCCATGCCATGCCATCCATTGAGCTTTCCTGAAATAATAATCTTGGAATAGCATTAGCTCAATGAGCTATATGTTGTTATGAATTACCAAAACCACCTAGGGATAGTTGCACTTTCAATAAGGCCGAGCCTTCCACCCTTTACCAAGTATATAGATGCATTAATTAAATAAGAGATATTGTGATATCCCAAAATAATCCTGTTCCAACATGGAGCAATCTTCAACTTCACATGCAACTAACAACGCTATAAGAGGGGCTGAGCAGAAGTGGTAACTTAGCCAAACAAAGGTTTGCTAGGAAGGATGAAAAGGTTAGAGGCTGACATGGAAATTTGGGGGGCTTGATAAACAAGTGGTAGGAAGCGCGACATGGCAATAGCATCGAGACAACTAGCATATCAATGATAGTAGTGAGATCCAAGGTGATGTCATCTTGCCTGAAATCCCGCTAGGAAGGAGAACGAGTCAATGAAGAAGACGAACGGGCGTAGACGAACCAAGCGTAGTCGAACGAATCCTCACGATCGCAACGAAACAGGAACTATCGAGAAGAAGCACAACAGGAAAGAAGCAAACAACATATTAAACACACAAGCATAAATGTGACATGATGCACAATCAAGTATGATGCATGTCCGATTTAATGAGTCATGGCATGGCAAAATGCAACAAACAATACTACAATTTAAGTGGAGCTCAATATGCAACGAGTTGCATATTGACGAAACACCACATCCAATTATTTAGGTCACTCCCGTTTATGCTAACCAACAATATTAAATGTTGTTAACATGGCAAGAGGTGCAACATAATAAAGCTACCAATCTAGGCAAGTTTAAATGAGGCCGGAAACAACAAACAACAATTCCGAAAAAATCATCATGTCATATTTCAAATTTCTACGGTTCTGCCCTATACACAATTCTAGAGTTGTTAAACATGCCAAATAATGCTACCATGTTAAACTATGCATTTTTCTAGCCCATTTACGTGTAAGAACATTTTAAATGGAGCTACGGTTATTTAGGTATGAAATGGGTGCAAACAACAATATTAAACATTTTTAAATGGATGAAAATTGCATATTGTGAAAGTAGATAAAATTCTAAGCATTTTACATATATAGTTTGTTTAGTTTGGATGCATGCATACTATAGGCAAATTAAAACAGTGTTAATTCTGCGAATATGCAATGCACTGGAAATTAAACAAATCCATAGGCAGGAAAAAAACATGCACGGACCCGAAGCATCAAGGTGCAGCGGCCCAGATGATGATTCGGCCCAAGTGGCTGTGTGTGTGCGTGTGCATGCAAAAGAAAAATAAAAACAAAGGACAAAAGGGGGAATGTTGTGTTTGGAACCCAGGATCTCCTGGATCGAATAGAGCGACTTTTGCCACTGCGCTGCTGCTGTCTGTTTGTGCATGAAAAGGTCGTTGCTCTAGTTGAACCGAACCAAAGGCTAGGCCTTCTTCTCCATGACGCACAGTGGAACTCTGAGACGGTGCCGGTGAGCCAGGCAGCAACCGTAGGGACCACCCACCAATGGCGGGGGTGCGGAAACATGCGGGGGGAGCGTGAGTGAGCAGCTGCTGCTTGCGGGGTGGTGTTGTGCTTGCAGGTACTCATGCACGAGCAGGCGCTCGTCCCGGTCTTGTTGGAGAAGACTATGACCGGGTTTGCGGGTTGAAGCACTGCGGCTGTTGCGTGTCCAGCGCGTTGGGATTGTAGGCGTGCGCGAGCAGAGAGGGTCGAGCACGGGCGGGAGTGTGCAGGAGCAGCGAGGTGAGTTCCAGGAACTCATCCATGGAGGATATTGAGTTGGCGGCTCGAGAAGATGACTACGGCAACGGTATTGAACAAGAGAGGGGCTGGGAGGAGCGACTGCTCACCGAGGGGGTGCTGCTGGAGTTGTACGAGGTCGGCGGAGACCGGAGACGGCGAGAAGGTGCGCTAATCGGGGCAGCGTCCTCGGTTCCGTGAAGCATAGGAAGCAGGGGAGGAAGAGGACGATGGGGGTGAAGCTGGACTTGGCGATTCAGGGCTCGGAGAGGTGCGAGAAGGTGTTGCCAGAGTCATGGGACTTGCCGCGGAGGAAGAAGGTCGGGGACGTCGGCTTCTATGCCGGGCTCGAGCATCAACTTGGCCCGGCCATGGTCATGGCGACGGCGACGACAGGGAGGTGCGTGGGGGAGGCTCCCACCCAACTAACTCCCGGGATCGATCAAGGAGGGTGACGAGGCGCAGGACGAAATGCCGGAGAGGATCCTGGCGCAGACCAGACGCGAGGACGACGACGGACACCGGTGGTTTACTTCTCCCGGGTGCTCTTTTGTTGAGGAAGAAGAACAACTAGAGAAGGAGAGGGCTTCTGGCGGCGTTGAAGGGAGGAGGAGAAGCTAGGGTAGGGCAAAGACGTCGAGGGGTGGTATATAGGGCGCTAGGGAGCTGTACGGCAGCCCATCAAGCGGTGCCATGGCGATCTGATGGCTACTGTTTGGTCATACAGAGGTGATGTAGGTAGAAGAAGGAGCAGAGGTGGGCTTGGGCTGGATGGCTATGGAGATGGGCTGTTGGTGCTGGTGCTGGGCTGCATTACTGCTGCTAGAGCTGGGCTCGCTCTCTTGCTCTTATTCTTCCTTTTCTCAATTTCCTCAAACAGAAAATAAGAGAGAAAAGCTCAGAGATAAAGGTAAGGCATGAGAGAGATATGAGAATATATCTAGAGTCCCTGAATTATGCACAATTTAAATAAATGGACTTGGCAATTTTTATAGATAGAAAAACAATTCAAGTTTGAATTAAATTCAAACTTGAGCCATTTTTTAAACCAAACAAATCAAACCCAAATGAGTTAAAACATTTAGGAGTAGGTCTTGGCATGGCCTAAGATTAATAGGGAAATAACGAACATTTATGGAGGAAGGGAAAAGGTCACTTGCCAAAATGAAAGAAAGAAGAAGGAAGGAGGTGATGATGCATGGGACATATGCATAGGGCAAGCAACATTGACAAACATAGTGCAAGTACAACAAGATGAATACCACAATGCATATGAGATGGGATGGGACAATGCAATATAATGGCAAGAGGCACAATGCAAACAAATGGCATAACAAGCGAAATGAGCATGGTGCAAGAAGCAAAGATATATGACACGACACTCAGCATGATCATGGCATAAACATATAGGAATGAAACATGCAAAACGATTATGTTAATGCAACAAACATAATAAACACATGGCAATAACTAAAATAAATGAAGGCAACTGGAGTATCGGACTCGGGGTGTCACATTGCGCTTCTTCGTACCCTGAGCCTCGACAGTTTTGGCCAGAGCCATAGACATCACTTCGGACAGTGCTCCAGGGTCCATCAAGAAACTGTGAAATAGAAATAAAAGAAAAGAAATCACAATCACAAACCAAAAGAAGAACATAGAGGAGTTATAGGATCAGTCTCGGGGCCTTGACCAGAATCAACACCATTGATGCGCTCACCTTTCCTTCTTTGGGAGAGAAAAAAATGGCAGAAGCAGGTTAGGGTTTTCTTGAAGAAATGAGGAACAAGATGAGGGAGAAGTGAGTTGTGGTTTTCTTCAAGAGAGGAAGCTAAGGATAAGAGTGAAATGATGGTTGGTTCGTCCGTCCAACTTACCGCTAGAAAGGTGGGGGTTTTGTCATTTGACGGCTCATTGGGCATTACTGTGGCGCTTCGATCGGGGTAGTCTACCGTGCAGTTGTGCACTCTAGTACGGAGTAATTTAGGGTGTATGAAGGGTGCATGGGATGGGAGCAAAAGTTCCCTTCTCGACCCACTTTTGGGTGTTTGGCAGAGTGCATGAGTCCACACTAGTAGGTTAACACAAATACACTAGGACCATGCATGAAGATGTGTGATGTGATGAGCATGCACGAAGAGGGAACAACTATATTGAGATGAGAATGCAACCAAACACACCACACAATTTGTGTTACATGACTGATCTGCACCGTCTGAGTTTGATCCAATAGTGATGTTGCACCGAGACATGGACAAGCCCATGCAGAGGACGCCTAAACACCACCGAAGTCCCTCTGCTTCTCAAGGCGCACGATGTTGGCGATGCAGGGTGTGACTACCCGCAGAGCCCGCTGTCGGTCGACGGGAGCCAGCTCATCAAAGACGGCGTCCAATGGCATGAATGGATTCCGGTGACGGAGCCCTGAGACTATTCACCTGGCAATGCCGACGGCAGCCTGCAACCCCTCCTTGTCCATCTCCGCCCCCACCTTCGAGTGGAGACGGCTCAGCTCCTCAAAGATATAGGTGAAGAAGGAGACCAGGTCAGCAAGTCGCAGCTCGTTGGAGTCAACGGGGTGGTCGAACAGGTTTAGGCCGAAGGTCGGCATGGTCGTGCTGGAACGACGGTAGGCATTGCGTAGCTGGAATACGTGCGTGGCAACATGGTGCACCAAGTGGTTGAGGCGATCCTGGACCTCGTCACGACCGGCCCGCTCATGCTCTAGCCGGCTCGCCTGACCGCCGATCGTATCCCCACTTCCTGCAGCAACGCCGCCGACTCCTCGAGCATCTTTGTGGTGGACGCCTGCGACTTTTGAAGCTCCGTGAACTCCCGCACATAAAGTAGGAGCATTGCACTCCTGTCCTCCTTGAGCTCACGGAGGTCCACGTCCTTGGCCCTGAGCTCCACATCCTTTTCCTGGAGCTCCTGTGTCAGGCGGCTCCCCTCAGACTCTGTGATCTGGTGTGCCGCCATGGAACCAGGTAGAAGCAATGGGGAGAGGAAGCAAAGGGGAGAACTAGCAGAAAGGAAATGTAATCTACGGGAAGGCGGAGGGAGCCAGCCAGGGAGCGGGGTGAATCTTTTGGTTTTCACCATGGGAAAACACCAGTCAACGACTTTTCACATCAGCGAGCAGTGGGTTTTATAGGTGGAGTCATCATGACTAATTACTGCCACGCCTGCTCTCGTCAATTGAAGAAATAACAATCCTGCCGCACTTGCCGCACCCAAGACAAGAGCAACTCCGTGGTGGATATTTAAATTTACCTACCGGCAAGGAAAGAAAAAAGGGTGAAAAAACAATTTTGGTGGCGGCCTAGCTAATCGGTCACACCAGCCCAACTAGCTAGCCACCGTGCTTCACTGATGTACCGCGACGGGAAAGGTGGACTTTTGTGATTTGATGACTCATTTACTTGCTTCGGTGCTACGACCGAGGAGGACCCAGAAAACGTGTGGTAGGGTGTCCCACGTCTCGGCAAGGAAGAAAATATGCGTGCATGATACGTATCCAACGTATCTATAATTTTTGATTGTTCCATGCTATTATATTGCCCGTTTTGGATGTTTATGGGCTTTACTTTACATATTTATATCATTTTTGGGACGAACCTACTAACCGGAGGCCCAGCCCGTATTGCTGTTTTTTTGCCTATTTCAGTGTTTCAAAGAAAAGGAATATCAAACGGATCTTTTTAGAACAAACGTGATCCAGAGAACTTGGAGTGGAAGTCAAGAAACGAAAGAGGCGGCCACGAGGGTGGAGGGCGCCCCACCCCCCTCTACTAGGTGTGCCCCCTGTCTCGTGGGCCCCTCGGGCGTCCACTGACCTATTTCTTCCTCCTATATATACCCATGTACCCCGAAAACATCAGAAGCGACCACGAAAAACTATTTCCACCACTGTAACCTTCTGTATCCGCGAGATCCCATCTTGGAGCCTTCGCCGGTGCTCCGCCGAAGGGGGAATCGACCACGGAGGGCTTCTACATCAACACCATAGCCTCTCCGTTGAGTTGTGAGTACTTTACCACAGACCTTCGGGTCCATAGTTATTAGCTATATGGCTTCTTCTCTTCCTTTGAATCTCAATACAAAGTTCTCCCCGATCTTCTTGGAGATCTATTCAATGTAACTCTTTTTGTGGTGTGTTTGTCGAGATCCGATGAATTGTGGGTTTATGATCAAGTTTATCTATGAGAAATATTTGAATCTCCTCTGAATTCTTTTATGTGTGATTAAGTTATCTTTGCATGTCTCTTCAAATTATCAGTTTGGTTTGGCCTACTAGATTGATCTTTCTTGCAATGGGAGAAGTGCTTAGCTTTGGGTTCAATCTTGCGGTGTCCTTCCCAGTGACAGCAGGGGCAGCAAGGCACGTATTGTATTGTTGCCATTGAGGATAAAAATATGGGGTTTATATGATATTGCATGAGTTGATCCCTCTACATCATGTCATCTTTCTTAATGCGTTACTCTGTTCTTTATGAACTTAATACTCTAGATGCATAGTGGATAGCGGTCGATGTGTGGAGTAATAGTAGTAGATGTAGGCAGGAGTCGGTCTACTTGTCACGGACGTGATGCCTATATACATGATCATGCCTAGATAATCTCATAATTATTCGCTTTTCTATCAATTGCTCGACAGTAATTTGTTCACCCACCGTAGTACTTATGCTATCTCGAGAGAAGCCACTAGTGAAACCTATGGCCCCTGGATCTATCTTTTATCACATAAGCTTTCAATCTACTTTTATTTGCATCTTTACTTTTCCTATCTATATTATAAAATACCAAAAATATATTTATCTTATCATACTATCTCTATCAGATCTCACTTTCGCAAGTGGCCTTGAAGGGATTGACAACCCCTTTATTGCGTAGGTTGCGAGTTCTTGTTTGTTTGTGTAGGTGTGTGGGACTTTTGAGGAGCCTCCTACTGGATTGATACCTTGGTTCTGAAAAACTGATGGAAATACTTACGCTACTATTGCTGCATCACCCTTTCCTCTTCAAGGAAAACCAACGCAAGCTCAAGACGTAGCAGTGCAACACCCGGGTCCCGGGAGGACCTAGAAACCGTGCGGTAGGGTGTGCCACGTCTCGTCACGGAGGAGAAATGTGCATGTAAAAATATACTGTATTAGACATACTATCTACGGTTCGACCTCGGGACACATCCAGTCAGTCGAAAACACCCCACTAGCTGCACAGCTTCATCATGCTAATGTGGCATGGGGGATAGGTGTGGTTAGCTCAATCTCAACCAGCCACAACTTCTCTTGTTCTAGGCGATTCTTCTATTTTCCAAGCATTTTTTAGTTATAATAACACCACGGCAAGCTGTTCGTGTGTGCATGTGCATCTAAAGGTTAGACGATGGAGAGGAGAGAGAGATCGCAGACATGGGACCCACCAGTAAGTGAGCCAGCGGTCATGCACGTCTTGAGGAGCCACTCCCTCTACTCTACTCAACGTAATACTGTATAAAATCAAGTTATGCAACAAAGCCAACACCGTTGATATTTCAGGCTATCGACTTAAGCTTTGTAGTCCAGGTTGCCAGTTCAAATCTCGTCGTTCATATTTGTTAGTTTTAGGTCCAAATTTGATCAATGACAAGTGGGACCCCCGTGTGTTTCTCCGATTTTTCAGTGTAGGATGTTTCTTTTTTGCACAAACACTTTGTGCGGTTAGACAAGTAACGACACCAGTTACACATATTTTTCAAGTTTCGGAACAAAAATGATAGCGGCATAGAATATCACATCCATCCCACAGCTTAGATTCTATGGTGATAGGAGTTTTTACATCGTTGGATCTGAGATCCAATGGCTTGGGAGTAGTCTTTGTAATTATGGGCAATTTCCAAACTCTCCAAGTTCTTTTTTGCAAATAAAACATTCAGGCCTCGTGTGTGCTGCTGCATCTTGGATCCAACGGCTCCCAGTAGCTCATATTAGGTGCTCCCCGTAGCTTAATTAGCTGTTACAGTGATACGAGCATCTAGGTCGTATGATCTGTGATCAGATGCCACATGCGTAGTACTTGTACTTTCTGCGCAATTCCCAAACTCTTTGAGGCCTATATTGCGAAAACATTCAAGCCTCCTATTGTGATCCGCTAGATCTCCGGGAACTCGTATCACGATAGAACCTATGGTGCGGGAGCACCTCATATTCTCCCGTGCGAGAAAACATCAGATACTCTCGCAGCTTGGATGCTACGGTGATATGAGCTTCGAGGTCATTCGATCTGAGATCCAATGGCATCTGAGCAGTCTTTGTGCTTGTAAGTAGTGGCCGAACTCTTTGGGGGCTTTTCTGCAAAAAAACATTTGAACCACCAAGGGGTTGTTGGATCACAGATCCAACGGCTCCGAAGAGCTTGTATCACCAAAGCAACCAAGGTGTGGTAGCACATTATATTCTTACATACAGGAGAATATGAGGTCCTCCTTCATCTTAGATGCTACAGTGATACGAGCTTCGTGGTCGTTGGATATGGGATCCAAGGGCATCTGAGTAGTTTTTGTACAAACTGTGTGCAATTCTCACACTCACTAAGGTTTCCTGTAAAAAATATTAAGACATCATGTGAGTTGCTCTATCTCATATGTACAAGGTCCAAGCAACTCGTATCATCATATATAGCATCTAAGGTGTGGGGGCACATGATATTGTGCTAGGGAGGGGGGTGCACAACCAATCGGTGTTTGGGAGGGTGGGGCCAAATATAATGTTCAAAAAATATGATGTAAACAATCCTAAAAAGAGCTTCACAATTTTATCTAAGGTCGAGGGGTTAACCCCCGACAATCTACATAGCTCTTCCTATGCAAGAGATGTAGTGCGAGCGTCTATGTGTAAGAGAGACGACGCGAAAAAGTGAGGCCAATCGAGTCATTTATAGAGGGAGAGATCGAGGGAGTGTGTCCTACCGTACACTCGAATGTTAAAGACGATACACCGAGATATCGTGCAGCGATGCTGTGGTGAGGGTTGGAGGTAGAGAGTTACCAAGAGAGTGAGCTAGATAGACTTTGTGTGTGCGCGCATGGTGAAGGTGTTTTACAAAGGCAACACATGTGTCTTGAGAGAGAGAGGGAGTGTTTGTCATGGAGGGCATGATGAGGTTGTGTGAGAAATACATTTATTGAGAGTGTGAGGGCAGGATTGACATAAATGAAAATCGAAACATGGAGAGCTATAATGAGCCCTTAATTCAAGAACTCATCATAAATCAATTACCGTGCCTTTTGGAATGACCAGTAATTTGCAAGGAAAATACGGGCATTGTAATACATATATATTCGTTCGGCAATTTAAAAATTCCTTTCTTATTCCCGAATGGTAGGACCCAATGGCATACCAGCCAGACACAGGCTCATGTTGATCCTCAAAAAAAAAATCGGGCTCGTGTCCTTTTGGTGGCGTGCGTGGTACGCACATTAGCCAACCCCAACCACTGGAGCCTCCGCGTTTCAAGTCGAAATATTTGGAGGCTAGAATTCCATCCCTAGGAAATTCCCCTCATATACCCGGTCCATAATGAACACCGATGAACAATGGAGGGATGCTTTAGTAACTAGACAATGTTACCTACTATGCGGAGCATGGTTCAATTCCCTCGGCAGCCGGTACCCAAGGTCACCCGTCAACTCCATTGCCTAGTACTAATAGGAGTACTACACTAGGACGAGCATAGAATTGAGCCTCGTTTGTTCGTGCCTAGTACTTGAGTTAATATATGAGGCAATGCACTGGTACGGAGATATTATCCTTTTACTCTGCATATATAACTTGTCTGAAGTATAACTAAGAAAAATGTTTGACCAAATCCTTTTTTAAGAAATATTAACATCTACAACAGTAAAGATGTATCGCTTGAAAATTTATTGCATGATACAGGTTATGATATTGTTTTGAATCCTGGATTTTAAATTTCAAAAAATCCAAAAGTGACCTGAAATTCATGAAACTAAGCATGGTCTCGTGATATGGCACAAATATGCTGTCGTAATTTTTTTGTTCAACTTGAGACAAGCTCCTTATGAAAAGATGCACAAATGAAGAGCCAAGGTATTTTGGAATGAAGACCTGTCACGTTAATGCGAATTTTTTTCACTATTCAAACTGTGGGCGTTTACGTGCCGCCACGAGTCCCGCTTCTCATCGGCAAGTGCCATCTGTCGGTGTCAAAACCGGCGGATCTCGGGTAGGGGGTCCCGAACTATGCGTCTAAGGCTAATGGTAACAGGAGGTGGGGGAGACAATGTTTACCCAAGTTCGGGCCCTCTCGATGGAGGTAATACCCTACTTCCTGCTTGATTGATCTTGATGATATGAGTATTACAAGAGTTGATCTACCACGAGATCGTAGAGGCTAAACCCTAGAAGGTAGCCTATGGTTATGATTGTTCTTGTCCTACGAACTAAACCCTCTGGTTTATATAGACACCAGAGGGGGCTAGGGTTACACAGAGTCGGTTACAGAGAAAGGAATCTTCAAATCCTAACCGCCGAGCTTGCCTTCCACGCAAAGGAGAGTCCCATACGGACACGGGAGGAAGTCTTCTATCTTGTATCTTCATAGTCCAACAGTCCGGCATCTGCATATACTTCGGCTATGCGAGGACCCCTTAATCCAGGACTCCCTCAGTAGCCCCTGAACCAGGCTTCAATGACGATGAGACGGTGCGCAGATTGTCTTCGGCATTGCAAGGAGGGTTCCTTCTCAGAATACTCCAAAGTAGATTTTGAACATAAGAATCATGTCCGGCTCTGCAAAACAAATTCCACATACCACTTTAGAGAGTATAATATCCCACGAGTCCAATCTGCTGACAACTCATAGCATGACATCACGCCACGGCCTGGTCTTTATTCGAACCATTTTTATCCCGCCCCTCCATATTTCGAGGCGCGATTTCATTGGCACGTCCTGTCAAAGCAGAGATCGTGTCCCCTTATCACGGGATTCTCATCAATGCGGGCATGGGTAACTCAACGGTGCCATCTGCACGGTGCTTGGTGAATAGGTGGATTTTAAGGCGAGGGGGATGCGCATGACCTTGACTATCTTTATAAGGGGATAAGGATTCCTCCTCGTTCACCCACGCCTTCTCCTTCCTCTGCCCATTCATTCTTGAGCTCCAACGCCCAAGCTCTCACCTTCTCCGCCTGAAAACACACTCCAATCATGTCCGAATCCGGAGTTGGAGGCAAGTGGATGGCCTCCTCCTTCAAGAAGGAGGACATCAAGAAGCTCAGGGAGGCCGGGTACTTGTCCAAAGACATCGCTCATCGGCTTCCGGCCAAGGGGCAGATCATCCCTACCCCGGAGCCCCAAGAAAGGGTGGTGTTTCTCTCCCACTTCGTCTGCGGGTTGGGATTCCCCCTCCACCCGTTCATCCGTGGACTGATGTTCTACTACGGGCTGGACTTCCATGACTTGGCCCCCAACTCCATCCTCAACATCTCGGCATTTATTGTCGTGTGCGAGGCCTTCCTCCACATCCCACCTCACTTCGGCCTATGGCTGATGACCTTCAATGTGAAGCCAAAGGTGGTAAGCGGCCAACAAGCAGAGTGCGGAGGAGACATGATGGGCAAGATGCCTAATGTCACCTGGCCCGAAGGCTCATTTGTGGAGACTACAAAGGGGTGGCAATCGGGGTGGTTCTACATCACCGAGTTGCGCGGCGCCAACTGGGCGGCGACCCCTGAATTCCGATCCAGAGTCCCCATGCGGCTCACCTCCTGGCAAGAGAAGGGATTATCCTGGGGCTCAACAGAAGAACTGACTGGGCTCTAGACATGTGTCCAGAACACGATAAGCAAGAAAATGAAGCTTGTCAATGTGGTCCAAGTTATGCCCTTCTGCCGGATTCTTCCGTGCTAGAGCTGGACTTGTAATTTGTGGGAGTTCAACCCGGCCAAGCACCAGACGCTGCTGGAGCTCTTCGGTACGACACACGAAGACATCTGGAAGGTGCTCTTTAAGGCCGGCGAGGTACCACAGCCCACAACCAAAGGTCGCGGGCTTAGTGCAAAACGCCGAGCTAATCCGGTAAGTTCTTTTATGTTTGCAAGGTATACCTTTTACCGGCATATCTGCAGGAGGAACCTAACCCTCCATGCCAATCTTTCAGGACTGGGTAATGATAGCGGAGCAAATTAACTATCCGGCTCCGCTACCAGAAGATCCAGAAACGCCTCTTGTGACGAAGATGCTGTTTCCGGCGCCTTATGAGGTGCCGGAGAAGAAAGCCAAGAAGGCGGCCAAGGGGACCAAAGATGGTCTCCGACACAAGGGTGCTTCGGACATGACGTCCGAAGACGCCGAGACGCACTCCTCCACCAAAGATGGCAAGGAGGAGGAGGAGAAAATCCGTCCCCCCCTACTGGGGGAAGAAAGAAGAGGAAGGCCTCCACACATGGGGAGGCCGAGGCGTCCAAGAAGGGAAAAATCTCCCTTCCGGACTACTCCGCCCCAGCCACCAACAGCGGCGGGGAGTGGGAGCCCAGGGTCAAGCCCCTGGCCAAATTGTAAGTATCCGGACACGGTAATGTTTCTGGCCTTTTCACTTTATCATTTTTTAATGTGCTAGAACATGCATCTGCAGTCCGGCCCAATCCAACATTGAGCTATCCTCCTCTTCGGAGGGGTCCCTGGACCCGTCGGCGATGAACAGCGGGTCCCTTCTGACGGCCTCCTCCCCCAAGGCCGCGGACAACACCGAGGTGTTGTCTCGAAGGATACCAGGCCAAGGGGAGACCGTTCCAGTGATGCCGGAGATAAAACCCCGATTGCCGAACACATGGGGGGAAAGACCCCTACGGACCCCGACGATGGGGGCCGCATCCAGTTCGGCCCTCAGCCGAATATAGCTTTGAAGACCCAAGTGGCTCCGGATTCAGGCAGGCAGCCTCTCCCGAACGAGGGGGGCAAGCCGCCTCCACTGGTGACCTCTGTCCATCAAGAGGCACTGGATAGATTGCTGGAAGCGCTACAAGGTGCTTCCATTGTGGAAGAACAATGTACTCTTATGAGTATGGTGATTGAGAAAGTCCAATCCGCCAAAAACGACTGACCAAAACCTGCATTAGTCTTCTAACAGGCTTTGAGGTAAGTAATATAGTTGTAAAAGAATATCACATTGTAGACAGTAGCCCCTGATGCTCTGTTTCGTGTTCGGAAAGAAAAACCAAATAGAGGATCAAAATAATTTTCGCAGGAGTCTAACATAACATGTCTATGTGAATAAGCAGGCGTCACTACTGGCTGCTGCCGCTCATACTGCAGAGGTCTCCGACTTGAAGCAGAATCTGGAGCAGGCCGAGGAAGAACTCGGCCTCGTGAAGAAGCAGCTGGAGGACAGCCAAGGTATGCACTAACCAGTGTTTTATATTTAGGAAAGATGAAAGGTTCATACTGACTAAAGTGTCATGAACTTTACTAGGGGCCGCGACCAAAGTAGCGGCCCTCAAGAAGGCGTTGGCCGAGGCCGAGGACAAAGCGGCTAAGGAACACGCCGCGCGCGAGAAGTAGGAGGCCCGGAGTGAGGTCCAGCAAGAGGTCCAGGACGCCGTCAAACGAGTCCTTGGAGCGTGATTCTAAGACTCAAGAGTCTGAACTTGCCAAGGCCCGCCAGAGCATGCGAGATGCCCGAGCCGAAGCACGGAGTACCCTCCAGGAAATCCAGGCGGCCAAGAAGATCGTGGAGGGTAAGGCTTTTATTATGCAAAGCAAGTATGTGAAGGAAACATTCCTTTTACTTACCCGAATTTGGAGTTCTCCAGGAGAGTTTGCGGATCTGCCGTGCAGCATATCAGATGCTGCAGAGTTCTTTCGAGCTGAAGAAGGGAGCTCTATGGAGAAGCTGTTCCGGTCTCAATACCTTGGAGCAGAACATCCGGTGCCCTTTAGCGACCAGCTAAAACAGTTGGTCGAGCTGCACAAGGCGGCCGAACTAGCAATGAAGGACCTAATAGTCCGGCTATGGCCTGCCGAGCCCATGCCCAGTAGCTACTTCGGACTCGTGAAGCGGCTGGTTAGTGCCTGCCCTCGGCTTGATGCCGTCAAGCGGTCGGTCTACATTGAAGGTGCGCGGATGGCTTTCGCCCGCGCCAAGATGCACTGGGCGAAGGTGGATGCCACGAAGTTGATGACCGATGGTCCGCTCACGGGCAAGGAGCATCGCAAGCCCGAGATGTACTATGACAGTGTCATGGAGGGACCCCGCCTTGTGGCGGAGCAATGTGCCAAGGATATCATTTTACCATGAAAGCATTATTTTATCCTGTCCTGTAATATGGAACAAGGTCTTTATGTAATATAATGCTTGTTATGTAAAAATTTACCTCCTGTGTGGCCGTTTATGAAATCTGAGAGTTGGCCAGTCGTCGGCTTCTGCCTCCATGTAGCTAGTACAGGGGTGTTCCGGATAAATCTAAACACTCTTTACACTATTGGAAATAGCTTCTTGGCCATCCGCCATGGCGGATGACAAAGGCATGGATCACAGACGGCAAAAGCCTTTGCCATCAGCCAGCGGACGGCAAACCGTCTGGCTGAACACGTGCCAGCAAAGGCCTTCTTTGTCGTACGCTTCGTAGAAACGGACGGCAAAGGATTGTGCCGTCAGCCATCCGAGGCCAGCAGACGGCAACGACGACGGACGGCAGCGGTGTGAGGTGAGAGTCGTTAGGGGTTAACGGCGTTCTTTGCCATCCGCCAGTCGATGGCAAAGAGGCAAAGCTTTTTGCCGTTCGCTGACGGACGACAAAGAGCTTAGCTAGGGCAGCACATGGATGCTGCCATGTGGCTAGCTATGCTGTCGGCCAGCAGACGGCATAGATGGCCCTGTTTGCCAGGCCTATTTGGTCAATTTTCCGTCCGCTTGCAGACGGCAAAATGACCAAATAGGCAGCCAGTGTTGCTAGTTTTGCACAGGTGACTGCCATGTGTCCTCTTTGCCGTCTGCTAGCGGACTGACAAAAACTTTGCCGTCATAGCGAGAGCAGAGAGATCTGTATAGCCCTTGTTTTTTCTGTTTTTTCTTAAATTCATTCAATTTCACAGAATTTCACAAATATATATATACACACATATGAAAATACTTTCGACAAGCATACCAACACATATACATACCAAATCATATCCCTGCCATATGGATATGATCATCCAACACATATACATAGCAAATCAAAAGTCCATATGCAACATATATAGCTAGCCAACATATCCAACAACAAGCATACAATGGTTTCATCCATACATGCATATATAGGTAGCAACTTTCACATTGTTCATCCTACAAAATCAAAACAAAAAGGAAGCATAAAGAGAAGAGTAGACTCCATCGACGCAAGCTTCCTCATCTAAAAGAATCTGCAAATATAGGGAAAGAAGAAAGTTAGAAGAAGAAAGTAAGAAGAAGAAGAAGAAGAAGACTAGCTAGAAGAAGAAGAAGAAGAAGTAGAAGTAGAAGAAGAAAAAGAAGAAGAAGAAGAATAAGATTTTTTTCTCTTTCTTTTTCTCCTCTCCTCTTCTTTATCTTCTTCTTCTTCTAACTAAGGTAAGTAAAAATGTTATTTTATTGCTAAGCTAGGTAAAAATGCTAAGTGTAGGTCATTTTAGAGCTAAGCTAGGTAAATAGGTCATTTTGGACCTTAATAAGGTTATTATGTCATTTTCGAGGAAAATAAGCTATGTCTATATCATTTTGGAGGTAACAAAGATTATCATGCCATTTTTGACCTAAGTATGCTAAGTATGTCATAAATGAACTGAATAAGCTAAGTATAGCTCATTTTTTATGTAACTTAGGTAATTATGCCATTTAGGAGGAAAATAAGCTAAGTATCCATTTGTAAAGCAAAACATTAGAGAAAACTTACCCTCATCACAAATAATATGATGAAGATCGCAACTAAGGTAACAATTGATCCAACGGCATAATGATTCCAAGCCTCATTATCAATGGCATATTTTCTAATCTTCTTAAGCTTCAGGCGCATTGCATCCATCTTCAAGCGCATTGCATTCATCTTCATCTTGTGATCATCGATGACATCGGCAACATACAACTCCAATGTCATCTTCTCTTCTTCAATTCTTTTAATTTTTTCTTTCAAATACTCATTTTCTTTTTCAACTAAATTTAACTTCTCGACAAGAGGGTCGGTTTCAAATTCCGGTTCACATACCTCCTAGATCAAAATATCTCTATATCAACTTGATGGCCATAATTGTCATAAATGCGAAATGCAACAAATAGTTATGAAAAAGAATTTACCACATCCGAGTCATAAAGTGGGCGAGGGCCGACGGGGACGTAAATCAAGACCATGGCACTATGTATAAGAAATAATCATACAAAGTAAGAAAATTATACATACCAACTATATAAATCATACAAAGTACAACATAAAAATTTGAATACCTAAGAATCACTATGGGTAATGACGTGCTCATCATCATCATTAATAAATGCATCATCATCATCACTATCGGTAATGACGTGCTCATCATCATCATTAATAAATGCATCATCATCTGGAAGGCCACCTTTACGTAATCGTTCAAGCATTTACAAGCCATCTGCAGCAGTAACTTCTTCTTCTTCCGGCTCTTCTTTCTCCGGCTCAGGGTCGGATTCACTATTGTTTTCTACTTCAATGTTCTGGGGTGGAGTAGAGCGTTTCTTGAAACGTTTTTTTGGCAAGACATGTTTCTTCGAAGAATTCTCCTTCGTCATATGTGTCTTGGTTAACGTGAAGTTCATAATCCTCTTCATTGGGGGGAGGTGGTCTAACACGTGGCGGCACTTCATAAACGACATCCCAACCACTGAGATTTGGATCACTTTGACAAGTCCACGATAGATAGAAAACTTGTGTTGCCTATTGAGCCGTAATATAGACATCGGGAACATCCAAACGGGTGCTTTGTTTGATTTCGACTAGCCCTATATGTTCATGAGTCCTTCCAGTCTCCCTGGGCTGGAACCAATAACATCAGAAGAGTACGACGTTTGGTGGGTTATCACCATAGAATTGAAGTTCATAAATTTCTTCAACTCTTCCATAATACTCGACACCTCCTTCGCTGATAGTAAAGACACAACAATTTGTAGACTTTCGGTCGGCCATAGATAGCTCTTTGCCATAGGTACGAAAGCGATACCCGTTGATGTCGTAATTGTCAAATGAACGGACCTTATAGTCAAAACCATTACCTACTTGTCTCAATTCGGCATCCATAATCTCTGAATTAGCCTACAGGTTTAATAAGAAAGGATTGTTGCATTAGTCGCAAATTAGCCAAAGAAATGAAAGGGTCTAATGGAAATTACCGGGTTTTTTGAACCAAGAGATGAAACCGGGATATTCGCCTCCTTGCTTTGCCATAAGCTCATACTCTTCGACGGAATCCTTTTGGATCACCGCGCCAAACAAGAATATGGCGACGTATCGACTGCATCCAATATCTAGGAATAAGAGCAGTTCAAAGAAATTAGAAGTTGTGAAATAATGTAACAAGATCTAACTCGATGTACGGCCACACTTCTGCTAGGTTGTTAAAGAGATACAGCAAAATGGTCCACCATTCTTTAACATCCAACGATACTGGTTTCCAAGCACTGGATGGGGCGAGATTCCCTTTGAATAGGCTGAGGTTGGATTGACCCTTTGTAGGATCGTCAGCATTGTACCGAGCCTTCGGATTATGCAAATGACGTTTTTTGGCTTCGTAGTGTGCTGTCACGAAGTTTGACACCTCCTCAGTGATGAATGCCTCGGTCATCAATGTTTCCATTCTACATTTATTTTTACATTTTGCTCGAAGCGTCTTCTGCATCCTCTCAGTTGAGTAGCACCAACGATTTTGCACGCCCCCCCCCCCCCAATTGTGTCTCGGTCGGGAGATGCAAAATCAAGTGTTGCATTGGATTAAAGAATCTTGGCGGAAAGATCATCTCTAACTTGCAGATCAACTCCCGCGCCAACTGTTCCATTTCTTCTAGGAGGCCAGGCAATAGTTCTTTCGCACAAAGACCACGGAAGAAATAGCTCAGCTCTGCCAGTACTAGCCATTCATCCTCAGGGATGAAGCCACGCAACATCACCGGCATTATCCGCTCTATCCATATGTGCCAATCATGACTTTTTAGACCAAATATTTTCAATTTATCAAGATTCGCTCCCCTCTTTAGATTTGTTGCATACCCATCGGGGAACATCAACTGCATTTTCACCCACAAAAGAATTTCCTTCATAGCTGGCCTTCCAAGATTGAACCATGCCTTTGGCTACTTCTAGTTCCGCTTGCCTTTCGGTTCTTGCATATTTTGTAATGGTCTATCACAGAGCTCCTCTAGATCATCTCTAGCCATAGTATTATCCTTTGATTTCCCCACTATGCCAAATAATGTACCAAAAGTGGCTTCGGCGATATTCTTTTCAGTGTGCATCACATCGATGTTGTGTGGGCAAAGGAGGTCTTTGAAGTAAGGCAGATCCCAGAAGCATGTCTTGTGAGTCCATGCGTGTTCCTTTATTATACCCTTGAAATACCCTGGACGCTCTAGATCTGGCATGAGAGTGTTTAACTGATCTAGGGTATGTTGGCCTGTCAACGCAGGTGGTGCAGAGTGTTTGACAACTCTACCTTTCATGAAGTTCTTCTTATCTTTCCTGAACTTATGGTGAGGATCTAGAAACTGTCTATGCAAGTCGAAGCAACTATGCTTGCGCCCCGCCGTCAACCAATGAAACTCAAGAGCTCCCTTGCATGTGGGGCACGGGAACCTTCCATGCACACACCAGCCAACGAATAGCGCATATGCCGGCAAGTCATGCGGCGAGTACATGTACCGGGCACGCATTATGAAGTTCTGTTTGCTAAAGGCATCGTCTGTCTTGAACCCATTATCCCAAGCTTCTTGCAATTCGTCCTTAGGCGGCTGCATGTAGACGTTCATATTCTTCCCCGGATAGTTGGGCCTTGGAATTATCAACGTCAGGAAAATGTTCTTTCTTTGCATAATCTGCCCGGGATTGAGTGGAATGACAAACATGGGCCAACAGCTGTATGGAGCTGCCATCTGACCAAGCACACTGAATCCATCTGTGCTGACGGCGACTCGAGGATGCCTTGGATCTGCCGTTTTTTCCTTATGTAATGCATCGAAGCGCTTCCACGCTTCACCATCCGATGTGTGCACCATCATCACATTCCCATCTGCATCTAGTTCGGTCCTTTTTCCCGTTTTGTGCCATGTTATCTGTTTGGCCGTCTCTTTGACCATGAAAAGACGTTCAAGTCTTGGTACGTTTGGCATATACCGAAGAACATTAATGGGTATTTTGGACTGGGTCTTCTCACCCATACCGTTATCTACCACAACATACCTGGAAGAATTGGAAATGGGACAATAGTTCAAGTCCTCATACTGAAGCCTAAATAAGACACATCCTTTCTCACAGGCCTGTATCTTCTCATAGGGCATCTTAAGAGCACAGAGGATTTTGTATGACTGGTATAGATTTGGAGGTAGCACATGGCCTTTGGGTAGAAATCGTCCGAAAACTGTCATCATCGCGTCGTAGCATTCTCTGCCCAAGTTGAATTGAGCCTTCAAAGCCATTATTTGTGAGATGACATCCAGCTGACAAAGCTTAGTGTGCTCGTGGTTACGCATACTGATGATTGACACCTATAGCTAGCAAGTTTCATCGGCACGAAGACCGGAATAGAGAAAATGAAGGGGGGAGGAGGAGATGTCATTTGTGCTTACCAACGAACACAGGGGTGGAGCTCGTCGAACATAAGACCCTTGCAAAGAAGAAATAACTGCATATTTAAATTGAAAGATGAGTAACATAGCAAGTATTCGACATTAACGGCCACATGCACCTCGCACTGACGATACTTGCTATTCACGGTACCATCAACACCGAGGAATCCTCTAACCCGCTCATCCCCGGGTAAACTAAATAGCAACTACCATGGGTGCAAGGTACATGAGGCCGTCGGCGTTGAACACTACATCCACATCCCACAAGTGAAGCCGGCGCCCAGCGTCCCGCAACAATAGTTCTGGTGGCCGATGATGGTCGAACAACTTGGTGAATTTGTCTGGTAGGCTCTGCGATGAGGATTAAAGACAAGTTTTGAAATTTTCAAACAACCAAACCGACTTGAGTTAGTTTGGGTGTTTCAAGTTTCAACACTTAGCTTTCAATCGTCATCTCTGAGGCTGTCAGACAAATTTGCAATGGTGTTCGACCGCCATCGATGCCGAGAACTGTTGCTGCTGGACGTAGGACCCCTGTGTCACTTGTGGGACGTGGATGTCGTATTCGACACCGATAGCCACATGTACCTTGCAGTAACAATACTTACTATTTAGGGTACCATCGACACCGAGGAACCCCCTGATTAACACCCTAATTAACCCTAAATAACAAGTATCATCGTTGCAAGATACATGTGGCGCTCGGTGTTGAACACTAGATCCACATCCCACAAGTGAAGCTGGCGCCCGGCGCTTTGGGACGCCGGACGTCGGCGTCACTTATGGGACGTGGATGTAGTGTTCGACACCGACGGCCACATGTATCTCGCACCGACGATACTTGCTATTTAGGGTCTTCTTCTTCTTCTTCCTCCTCCCTCCTCCTCCTACTTCTACTCCTCTTCTTCTTCTAAACTAAAACTAAAACTAATCTAAAATAAACTAAACTAAAATAAACTAAAACTAAAACAAAACTAAAACTAAAACTAAACTAAAAGAAAACTAAAACTAAAACTAAAACTAAAACTAAAATAGAAACTAAACTAAAAGAAACTAAAAAACCTAAACTAAAAAAACAGGGGAAGAATAAACCTGTAGGGGATCACCGGTGGAGGGCGAGGTCATTTGAGGCGGGGCAGCGAGGGCATGAGGAGGAGGAGGCGACAATGAGGCGGGCAGCGTGGGGCAGCATGACAGGGTCCGCACCAGGCGGCCAGCGCCCGGCCTCTCAAATGACAGGCGCAGCTGGGCGACAGGCCAAGGTGTTCCTCTTCTTGAGGCTGGATGGCGGCGGGGCTGGAGTCTGAGGGTCAATGGCCGGCGGCAGCAGCGGGGAAGGAGAAAGGCGGGCGCGCGGGAGGGGAGACAGAGAAAGAGAGAGAGAGAGGGGAGACGGCTTGGCCCGTTAAGTGGGCCTTCTTTGCCGTGTGCTAGCAGATGGCAAAGAGGGCGGCCGTTTAGGGCTGGCCTACGTCTCCTCTTTGCCATCCACTGGCGGACGGCAAAAAACCTGACCTAGCCACGCCATGCCCTATGGGGCCCACCTGGCCCTTTGCCGGCCGCCTTCCAGCTCGAGCTGACGGCAAAGAAACAGTTGACGGCAAATAGCCTTTTTGCCATCAGCCCTTTCTTTGCCGTCCGCTTTGTGGAAGCGGACGGCAAAGAGCCTCTTTGCCGTCAGCTGGCGGATGGCAAAGAGCCTCTTTACCGTCAGCTCGCGGACGGCAAAGAGGAGGCAGACGATAAAAAGCTAGATTCCAGCAGTGTTATCCAAATTTTTTGTCCTTTAAGGAGGTGTTTAGCGCAACGAAAGGCAATCGGACTATATAGCTTTATCACCCTCACTTAGCCATAGGAGTTCTATAATTTTAAATTTTGGCGTAGCCCCTGGTATACGGAAGGTCGAAGTTGGGGCCCTATACATGCCTAATCGGAAAAAAAACCGATTCCTCGCATAAAGCGGAAAAAATCTCTAAGGATTTGAAAACCTCTCGAACAGATGACCAGCTCTCGCCGCATCATGACAGTCAGTTTTTGGCTTTCTCTACTGTGGTGCTCGTCCGGAAGAATCGGGACACAATCGCAGTAGTTCTCCCTTTACTACCCTAGCCGATATAGTGGAACGTAAGGTAGCAAGCACAGGAGCCGGGCAACCGAACTATTGAAGAAAGACATGATTCAGAGTCGATGCATATAATGCTATAAGTTCGGGGTGCCGAACTGTACTATAAAAGTGTGCGTACTTTCTTGTCGTGTTATGGGGTACAATGAAGCCCCTGGCGAATTAAGGCATACCAGAATGTACGGGTGCAATTGAAAACAAATAGACAAGGAAAAAATTAAGTAATAAGCAGACGCTGCAAATTATTCTTCATTGTAATTTGATTAATACGTCAAGGTGTATGTGTACAAGTAGTGCAATAAGCAAATAAGGCTATTTAACATGCCACAACCAAGAGAGAGCTGTGTGCGGGTATTTAAAACAGGTATGACGATCATTAGCAGAGACCACTTGGGTATTCCCTTGTACGTCCGAGCCCCTAGCTTTCTTGGTGTATCCGTCCCGCTATGGGTCCGATGAGCAGGTTTATCAGAAAAGGCCTCGAGAAGAGAAAAAACCTGAAAGAAAGAGAAAAAGTGAAGGTATGCAGATCCAGGAGCCGTAGAGCCGCAGTGTGGACCGCGGTCTAGCTATGCCTCCATTCCGTGCCCATGGTATTTTAAGTACGTAGTTGTGTATGCACGGCACGAACTTCACCGCTTTATTGGGGCTGGGACGAAGGCCGGATTGCTAGCTGAGCTCTGGACGAGCCGGATGGTCCTGTTGCAGAGTAGCTCGGACTCGCTTGACGGTGTCCGGGGGCTTTGCCTAAGAAGGTTATTCTCTACTTCTGCTGCAAGGGCCGCGGTGCCTCAGTCCGGAGGGAGCGCTCCGTATTTACATTGACTGTTATAACACCGCAAGGTCTGGGCATCTTGAGCTTATGGTAGGCATAGTGTGGCGCCGCATTAAAACGAGCAAATGCGGTTCGTCTGAGCAGTGCGTGATAACCAGTACGGAAGGGGACGATATCGAAGATTAATTCTTCGCTTAGGAAATTATCCGGGGATCTGAAGACCACTTCCAGTGTGATTGAGCCCATACAGCAGGCCTCTACACCTGGTATGACACCTTTAAAGGTGGTTTTGGTGGGCTTGATCCTTGAGGTATCAATACCCATTTTGCGCACTGTATCCTGATAGAGCAGGTTCAAGCTGATACCATCGTCGATGGACGCATGTGAGATGGAATCCGTCAATGATAGGGTCTAGCACCAGTGCGGCTGAACCACCATGATGGATACTAGTCGGATGGTCCCTTCGATCAAAACTGATCGAATAGGAGGACCACGGGTTGTATTTCAGGGTGACTCACTCCATCGCGTAGACGTCCCTTAGTGCGTGCTTCCGCTCCCTTTTGAGGATATGGGTAGCGTATATCATGTTCACCGTTTTAACTTGGGGAGGAAACATATTCTGTCCCTCTGTGTTCGATGGCCGGGGATCCTCATCGTCATCGCTTTGCGGTCCCTTTTCCTTGTTTTCGGCATTTAACTTGTCGGCCTGTTTAAAGACCCAACATTCTCTGTTGGTATGATTGGCTGGTTTATCGGGGGTGCCGTGGATTTGACATGGACGATCGAGTATGCGGTCCAGACTGGATGGGCCCGGATTGTTTCTCTTAAATGGCTTTATCCGCTGACCGAACTTGGAGGCACTGAATCCGGCATTGATGTCCGTGCGGCATTATCACCATTATTTCAATGCTTGTGTATGTTGTGTCGGGGCTTGCCGTTGCTATCTCTAGCTTCAGAAATGCCAGGTTTACTTGAGGTGATGTTGCTACGAGCTAGCCAGCTATTCTCGACCGCACAAAAGCGGGTCATGAGCGTCGTAAGGGCTTCCATGGACTTCGGCTTCTCTTGGCCGAGGTGTTGGGCGAGCCACTCGTCATGGATGTTATGCTTAAAAGCCGCTAGGACTTCGGCATCCGGACAGTCGACGATCTGGTTCTTTTTAGTTAAGAACCGAGTCCAGAATTTCCTAGCTGAATCTCCGGGTTGTGGGATTATATGACTTAAGTCATTGGCATCCGGGGGTCGGACATATGTGCCTTGGAAGTTGTCAAGGAATGCATCTTCCAGGTTCTCCCAACTGCCAATGGAGTTTTCGGGCAGATTGTTCAACCAGTGCCGAGCTGGTCCCTTGAGTTTCAGCGGGAGATAATTGATGGCATGGAGATCATCGCCGCGGGCCATATGTATTTGGAGAAGGAAGTCCTCGATCCATACAGTGGGATCTATTGTTCCATCATATGATAGAATGTTTACGGGTTTAAACCCTTCTAGGAATTCATGCTCCATTACTTCATCAATGAAGCATAGGGCGTGTGCGGCGCCTCTGTGTCGGGCTCCGTCGGGACGCATCTCAGATGGAGCCGGTCTGCGGTATTCGGCCTGGACAGATTTGTAATTGTTATATCCGGCTTGGTGCTGTCGTTGCATGTTGGGGCACACACCCGCGATCCATAGATCGATCTGGTTTGTCCTACTCTGTTTTCCAAGTCGTACCACATGTCATGTGTGTATCTCCGAGCTGTTGTGTTTCTATTTGTTCGGTGAGGCAGTGCCGGCTGGTGTTCGGGCTGAGTTGTCGTTTTATCTTGGCCAGGCGGTGGTCGGTCAGCCGCATTATGCGCTGGTAGTGCTGGCTCCAGCGCCTCGTCATCGAATTGAGGTAGTAATTTGCACTTCGGGTAACTTTTGGTTGGGCGTTCGAGTGTGTATTCCTCGGCTACCAGGACCTCAGTCCATCTATCAGTGAGCAGATCTTGATTAGCTTGAAGCTGCTGCTTCTTCTCTTCAGGCTCTTTGCCATGGCTATAAGCCGGCACAAAAAATGCTCCTGCTCGACGGCATCCTCTGGCACGATAAATTCTTCGTCGCCGAGGCTCACCTCATCCTCAGAGAGAGGCATGTAATTGCTGTCCTCTGAGTCGTCGTTCACGGCTTGTTCATCGGGGCTAGCTCGCCCGTCTTCCCGTTCATCCCCTTCGAAACTTGGCTTGGCGGGGTATTTTTTGTCTTCAGCATTGTCCAAAGTGCTATTTTCTCTTGTGCCGGTATTGCTATTTTTACCATGGCGTGATTTAGAGCAGCGCTGCTAATGTCGGCGCTTTGGCTGCTTCTCAGGAAGTTTATCCTCAACTGCATCCTTTTTTTCATCGCCACTGTCTTCTTTGGGTGTATCTAGCATGTATATGTCGTATGAAGAGGTGGTTGTCCTGCGCCCTATGGGCGGTGGTTCCTGTTCTTCTCCGACATCATCGTCCATACCATCGATGTCTTTGGAGTCAAAATCAAGCATGTCGGTCAAATCATCGACAGTAGCTATCAAGTGGGTGGTGGGTGGGTAACGAAGTTCTTGATCGTCCGCTTCCCACTCAAGCCGGACATAGTTCGGCCAAGAATATCCTGACAGGGAGAGAGACTTTAATGAGTTTAACACATCGCCTAGGGGTGAGCGTTGGAAGATGTCCGCGAAGCTGAACTCTAAGATCGGCACCCGGTCAGATTCGATGGGTGCGGACACACGCTGGTCGAAGCCTATGGCCGGAGACGAGTCCGAGGTTCCAATGACACAGGCCTCGTTCAAGGTCGGATCTGTGTTCAGCTCTAGCGCCGCTGAGTCTGCGGCCTCCGTGGCGAGGTTGAGCTTCCCGTCCTTGGATGGCGCGCTCTGCTCTGGATCTAGGGCCAGAGCGATTACAGGCGCTATCTCCTGCACATAGTCTGATGATAGATTTAGGTCATATTCATCGTGGCGGCAGGGCGCGACTGTCATGGGCTCGAATCCGTCGAAGATCAAGTCTCCCCAGATGTCGGCGGTGTAGTTCAAGCTTCCAAACCTGACCTAATGGCCAGGGGCGTAGCTGTCGATTTGCTCCAGATGGCCAAGCGAGTTGGCCCGCAGTGCAAAGCCGCCGAATACGAAAATCTGTCTGGGGAGAAAAACATCCCCCTGGACTGCGTTGTTGTAGATGATTGAAGGAGCCATCAAGCCTTACGGTGAAGACACAGTGGAACACTCAATGAAAGCACCAATGTCTGTGTCAAAATCGGCAGATCTCGGGTAGGGGGTCCCGAACTGTGCGTCTAAGGCTAATGGTAACAGGAGGCGGGGGAGACAAAGTTTACCCAGGTTCGGGCCCTCTCGATGGAGGTAATACCCTACTTCCTGCTTGATTGATCTTGATGATATGAGTATTACAAGAGTTGATCTACCACGAGATCATAGAGGCTAAACCCTAGAAGCTAGCCTATGGTTATGATTGTTCTTGTCCTACGGACTAAACCCTCCGGTTTATGTAGACACTGGAGGGGGCTAGGGTTACACAGAGTCAGTTGCAGAGAAAGGAATCTTCATATCCTAACCGCCGAGCTTGCCTTCCACGCAAAGAAGAGTCCCATCCAGACACGGGAGGAAGTCTTCTATCTTTTATCTTCATAGTCCAACAGTCCAGCATATGCATATAGTCCGGTTGTCCGAGGACCCCTTAATCCGGGACTCCCACACCATTCAAGCTCGCCGCGTCGGCCGAGGGAGGCGTGCAAGCAGGCCGCTGCGCAGGCTCACCGGGAGGCAAGAACTTTGACCATGCTCCGCCGCCCACCTTCGTTCCAACTGCCCCCAATTTTAATGGCGCCGGCGCCGCAGTTTAGAATCACCCCCGCACAACCCAGTATCGCTACAATCTTCTCTCTTCCTATCTGATTCTCTTATTGTCTACCTCCAACCAGCCCGACCTAACCGTACGCCATGTCGCATCACGATGGTGTACCCTTAGTCTTCGAGTTTCTTGAGTAAGGCACCTAGTAGGAGTCTCAAGAACATAAGGCGCTTTTGGACGAGCTTGAACTGGCCTTGCAGGAAGACGCCACGACTGTCCCCGCTCTCGTTCCGGCTCACGTCGCCCTGAATGCGCTAGTGCCTATCCCTGTGGCATTGATGGGCTGGCAGCCGCAAATTGTCGCCGAGCTTGATGCCACGGGGTTCCATGAGATCCCCCCCGACTTTCACGTGTCTTTGCACCTGCGAGTGCATGCGCCTACGCGTGCACTGACGTGCGCGCCCGTGCCGGTGCCCGTGCACACGAATGTCTCCAACGCGCTATTGTCGGCGTCTGTCCCCACGCGGGTGCCAGTGCCCCCTCACCGGCATGGATCGTCGATGTCGACCGCTTCCTTGCACCAATGCCAGTCGTCTCCTCCCGCCAGTTGACTCGCTCCTGCAGACCGACGTCCAGAATATTCTGGCCTTCCTTGAAGCTAGGGCCAACGTCTATGAGTATACCAACAACAACGCAAGATGCCGCCGTCGCCATCGGTCAGTGGCCCGACGACACAAAGTGCGCGGCAAATGAGCCGCTTCCCACCGCAAGACACCCCGCCGCCGCCGCATAATCTAAATTTGCCATGAAAAACTTTCGGATTGCCATGCTAAAATCCTAGCGTTTATGATTTATTATTTCTGTTTGTTTTACTTTGATCGTCGTATGAATGTAAAGTCGGAGTCAGACTGAATGTAATCTATGGTTTGATCGATTGAATGTTCTGCTAGAGCCGAATCAAATTATATATAAAACACCATCAAGCCACATGTATTCCTTCTCATCGCAAACATTTCATATTAAATACCACGTCAATTCCAAATATTTTTTAGGGAAGTCAATTCCAAATACTTGTAGGGTGTGACCAGTCCCCTTGTCCGAGCACTAGGAGATACATCTAGTTATCCATGCATTTAATTATTACGGAGTAGTAGATTAATAGTACTACAACTAGCCTAACTTGTCCGTCGGTCACTTTTGTTCCTAAACTTGTTACATGTATAATACTACTAGTACATGAAACTGGTGCCACGACTTGTGAACGCGTCCAGAAATGGTCTACGACAACATTGCCCGCGCGTTCTTTGTGTTTGCCCGTGCGTCTAAACGTAGAAGGGGAGGAGATACAGAGAGAGCAGACATGGAACCCACTAGTAAGTGAAGGCAAATAGTACGTGCTAACGAGCCGGTCCCACTAATGTGCTGTTATCCATTAAATAGGTTGTGGTAATATAAAATATTATATCAACAAAGGGGGTAAAAAAACGTTGCCTATTAACGTGCGGCTTGAAGGCCCTGGTCGCATGTTCGATCCTCATCCTTTTTCATTTTTAATTTTTAATTTTTAATTTATATATGGGTCCAAATTTGTTTCATGACAGGTGGGCCCCTCGGTGTGTAGTTTGTAGCACTTTAATTTGTGGATCGAAATTTGTTACATTACAGGTGGACTATCAATGTGTAGTTTTGTAGATTATTTTTAAGAATTAAAGAGAAAAAATGAGTTTTTGCAAAAATACCATGGTGCGGCATGGAAGGTGAGAAAGGACGTGCGAGAGAGCGGTGACCATGCCAGAGGGAAATCAATTGGGGGAGGTGCGGGGGTTGCAACGGTGTTTGGAGTAGTTGTGGGCTGAATGCTATGAAAATATAATCTAAACCCTCCGGAATAAATGCCCTCACAAATTAATCCAAGGTTCGAGTCCCCCTTGCAATGTAAATATCTCCGTCTCTGCAAGGGACGGAGAGGTAGCTTCAATTTGTGGAAGATACAGCATGTGAAAGCAAGGTCAATTGAGACACGGATAAATAGAGAGACAAAGTGAGTGTGGTCCGACATTCATTGAAAAGATATATATAGTCTGGAGAGATATTGTCCAATTGAGCTTTTGGGAAGGGTGAGGGCTGTAAGATAGATCTTGAGAGATGATCTAGTCACAGACATGTAGATATATCTTGTGTGTGGGAGGAAGCAAGCTCAATCATTACATAGATAAAGGGAGAGATATTGAGCGAGTGTGGGTCATCATGCAATCGAAAGAGTGAGACTGGTTGGAGAGGGTGACCTAGATAGACAATGTGCGTGAGAGAGTATACAATATCAATATGTCGAATTGGGCTCAAACATGCAGATATATCATTTATGTCTAAGAAAGAGCGAGGTCAATCGAGACATACATAGAGAGAGAGAGAGAGAGAGAGAGAGAGAGAGAGAGATTGAGCGAGCGTGGCCCGCCATGAGGTCGAAAGAGTGGGGGCGGCTTGGATGGATTGACCTAGATAGACAATCCGTGTGAGAGAGTATAGAGTGTGTTGATCGAGGCCCGAACAGGGAGATATATCATTTGTGTGTGAGAAAAAGCGAGGTTGGTCGAGACTTAGATAAATAGAACGAGATTGAGCGAGTGTGGGCCGCCATGCGAAAGAAAGAGTGAGATATTCTCAAGAGAGTGACCTAGATAGACAATGTGTGTGCTTTCCCATGAGAGGGGGGTTCTAGATAGGCAATGCATGTATCTAGCAAGAGAGGGTGGGAGGGGGAGAGAGAGAGAGAGCTCGGCATGGAGTACAATGGCGAATGTGTGAGAGAGATACATTTGGTAACAAAGTGGAAAAAGGGGGTTGTGTGGTTGAGAGAGTTAGAGATCGAAACATGGAGAGAAAGAATGAATGTGTGTAGGAAACCAATAGCTTTCTAAGGTGGTTAGGAGAGGAAGGTTGATTGATAAAGGAAGTATGTTGCGTGTGTGCCGGGGGGTGGGGCTAAAAACAACATTTCAATTTCGAAAATAATTTGCTATCCATGGTGGTAGCTATGCACAACCCTGATTTTTATCTCTAATTATTTTGGTAAATTATTTTGGACTATGAAAAATAACTCTATGATGGAAATATCATGACTTACGACAAGCCACACAAGCAAAAGGGCAATTATGCAAAAAAGGCAAGCAAAAAGACTGAGAGAAGTGAGAAAAGACTCTTTCTACACAACAAAAAAGCACTTGTATCAGAAATGTAACAAAAGGACAAAAAGGAGTGAAAAAAGTCATTTATATACAACAAAAGTGAACTTGTGCCAATGCCATAGAAAATCCGACACCTCATATATCAAAAAAGGCACTTATGCCAAACGGTGTGTAGCTGCCACAATGCGTGTGTAGCTACCACCATGCATAGAAAATCGCCTGTCTTTCAATTTAGTGTACATTGTAAGATTTGAATTGAGGACCATGCATAAGGCTTCCGTAATTATGTCAAATTCGTGCCATACTAGGTCTGGAAAAGTTGACATTGGCTCGATTGTTGTGCTATTTTGTAGGTCATATGTTTGAATCCATCCAAAGTTTTCTCATTACCATGGTGTTCATCTTATAAAGATGAATTTTGTATTAAAAAAGTAGCATGGAAATCATGAAATGCAAAATCCACGTTAGAATTGTAGATCGTTATGTGACACACACCCTTATTCAAATAACTCCTCATTAGTTAATTTATAGTATCTCGTTTCGAATGAGTAATTATTTGCAAGGAAAACATGGGCATGGTAATACATACAGATTCCTTTGCAAATGAAAGAAGATTCGTTTGCATTCTCAAATGTAGGTGCACAAGGCCAGACAGCGCCAGTGCATCGCCCTCAACGGCTCTAAAGTGACCTGCACTCTAGCTACGCGAGCATGCCCAAATGTCGGCCCGAACTAGGTATCCACATATCACTCTCTTGTGCACTGTTCCGACGATGTTTGGATATCCTTTTACTGCTCTCTTAGCTTACATGCCTATGCAACTCTGACTTTAACTCTTATTTCTTCTGGAAATATCATCTCAAACAAGCAAACCCATTTTTTTAGTGAAGCATGATGCTGCTACGGAATCTAGTATACATTCTGCACACCGGTATAACCTTGTAAGTACATGTCCTTTGGTACAACAGCAAGGTTGATTCCTCTTATTTGATCAACCATTCGCCGTGTCAACAATGCAGAGGGGGGTGCAAGGACTTGTACATTGAACATCCCAAGCGCAAGCAAATCTATACTGAGCCTGTACTTCGAGCTAGTGTAAGTCCCTGCATTTCATTTAATTGGTACTGGCCCACGTGTATGATTTGTGTGTGGTGCCGGATCCAATAATTCAAGTGACCAGGGGCGAAATTTAACTTAAAAAACACGAAGGCACTTGCACTCCGGAAATCAACATAACTTGAGAAATGTGAAGCTACATGCACTTTGAAAACCAACTAATGATCCAAAGTAGTTCCAGATTATAAAACTAAATGATGTAAGCACCAAAAACACAAAATGCAACATGGTTTACAAGCACTACTAACATGGTTGTACCTGCTTGAATTATTCGTTCTCTGGCTGAAAATATCAAATTGTAATTGCACCTATAATCAAAGCGCAAACTGCATATCAATATATCTATCCCGCACAAGCATGCCAATAGTTTCAAACAACAGATTAGAGAGGTATTTATGCTATGTTGTCATGATACGGGGACCTTCTGGTAGATGGCCTCGACGTTTCCTCAAGCCATGAAAATGCACTATAATTTGCTTGTCATCAATTCCTGCAAACCTCTATCTCTCTCTCAACATAATAGATCATCATTAGACATTAAATCCTTCAATGGAAGCTTGCAAATTTCTTGCATTAGATCCAGAATTAGACACTATATGTTCATCACCAGGAGCATGTAAAATGTTTGCATAAAATCCTTCATTAGCAGTTTGTTCATTAGACACTTCAGGCTCAAGAATTACATGAGCATGTATGTTTGCACCGGAGACTTGATTAGACACATCAAGTTCAGTCAGTTCAGTATTGATTGGGGGAGTTATAAATTAGCACAAATTGGTTTCATTTTCTTATAAATTCCCTCTATACAAGCAGTTTTACAACACCATTAGGTTTAACTACTGGCCAGAAATGGAACAGTTGAATTAGATATAACCAGGGATGTGATGTACACTTTCGTTCGCATCTGCTCTTGCAAGCTGCGGTATCCATTCTTAAAGCTTCGATGCCATGCCGTCTTTGCTGCCTTGCCTCCCACATGCTACACCCAGGGTTGGATCTTCATCTTCTTGTCCTTCCATTCGCTTGAAGCCTGGCGACCAACATCCAATGAGGGCGCGAGGAAGTGATGTGTTGGTCTGTCCAGGGGTGGATAGGTTAGGAGCAAACCAGACTAGAGGTTGGAGCTAACGAATTAGGATTTTTTCTGCTATCGATCGATATGGGAAGTGCTCGTTTGGGCCGCGAGCCTGCGATAGGACTTGCCTTGTACTTACATTATTGGCCCATCCAAATCAAAACGTTTTTCTTCATTTTTTACATTGCCTGCTCGTGCGCTGGGACGAACAAAACTAGCTTGGGCCAACCTGGACGACTCAAACTAGGTGCACACTTTCCAGCCACCCGAGGTGGCCTCCCATACCAGCCCCTACAGTGGCGTTGCCCCTTATTGCTTGTATGATTGGGCTAGTGAAAAATATTCCAGTGGTGCTTTTGATTTACCCATAGAATGGTTGAATTGCTTGTTTCTACGAACTGAGTCCGCCAACAATGTGAATGATGCATGTCTTTTCATCCTGTTGTAGATTGCTTAGATCTCGATATGCCAAATGTAATCGCATGAACTGTATAGTAAAAGCCAGTGTGATGTGTGTTGATACCACTAGTCTGACAACCTGTCCTCATTAAAAAATCGAGGATGCACCATCTTATCAGATTAACCATTCGACTTACCAATACAGTGTGGGAAGAAAGAAGTATTCGGACTGCATATCCAAGGAATTGATGCCATGGACTCCTTTGGAGAACCTTGTAAGCAAAAAGAAGTTGCGGTGTGCCTGTACAAAGAGCTAGCATAAGTTCAGTTACCCGCTTCTCAAAATTTTAGTTAGCCACTTATTGCAAAATTGTTCAATTATGTTGCTTGGCTTAATTTAGTTTACTATTGATTACATAATGCCATATCCTGTTAATCCTATTATAGACTACGCTTATCTATGTGTTTGATACTTATTGTTAAGAATTACCTGTTTTCCTGGACTTAAATAGTTACTTAAGCACGTAGATAGATGGTCATCTGTACTTCTAGGGTGTAGTAGAATTCACGTGTAATTTACGTTCTAATACCCTATTTGTTTAAATGGTTTGCTGTTATCACTTGTAGCACTAGTAATGTTTGCATGTTCATAGATAGACAACTATCAAGTTTATATGAGGGAGACCGTCTTTTTAACTTATATATATGTGTGTTGGAATCATTTTCCTTACATTAAAGAAATTTACAGATGTCTGTGTTGCTAGTAAACGGTACCGACTTGTTACTTTAATACGTTGCCAAGAACTTGTTAGTTTTACTAGTTCATGTGTAATTAAATATGTTGTGAAAATTGGTTAGTTTTACTAGTTTGATGTTAGTTTCTTATGGCTCTTGCAACACTTTATTTATGATTGCTAACATTCAAGTTTGCAGGATCCAACTGAAACTCCGTTGGCACAATAGGTATGTTTTTAGAAACTTCCTTGTTTACCTGGTTTGCTGCTGTAACTTGTTGTTTTAATCATCATCTTACTAACTTCAAGTTTTCAGCATCTAATTGGAAGTCCAATTGCATAGCAGGTACATTTTCAAAAATATATTTGTGTAATAGGTTTGCTGTTGTAACTTGTTGCTCCAATCAAGTTACTGACTCCTCAACTTTTCAGGATCCAAGAGAAACTCCAATGCCACAACATGTTCCTTTTGCAAAACTTGTTTGTTTAACTGCTTTGCTGTTGCAACCGGTTGCTCTAATCACGTTACTGACTACTCAAATTTTCAGGATCCAAGAGAAACTTCAATGCCACAACAGGTAGCTTTTGCAAAACTTGTTTGTTTAACTGCTTTGCTGCTGCAACCGGTTACAATGATGTTAATAACTACTTTTCAGCATCCAATTGAAACTCTAATTCCTTGTTTGTTTAATTGGTTTGTTGTTCTAACTCCCAGTTGAGACGTTTTGCTAACTTCAACTTTTCGGAATCCAATCAAAACTTTAATGGCAAAACATGTTAGCCCAAGATCAAAGAGTGTGGTCCCCATGGACGCTGTATCATCCCACAGTAGTGGCACCGGCCCAATCGTGCATGAATTGCCAACTGCTGATGCTCTAGAGGCTAAACTAGTGGTAGAAAGAGATTCTGCTTCTGCACTTAGAGATGAAGTTGACATGCTGAGGAAGCGAACAATACAACCACAAGCAGTACTCAAGACAACCATTAAATATTTGTTGGATTTCAAAACGAAGCAAGCTGAGACTGACCTCATTGTTAAGGTCCTGAGGAAAAAAGGAAATTAAACTCCCACTTGGTAAATCATAGGTGAAATGTTTTTCCATCATTGAATAACCTTTGTGTTGTTTGTTCATGTAGTCGATCAAACCATTTGTTTTAGAGATCATGTAATAATTGTTTTTTGTTTTTGGGTTTGTATTTTTTTAGCATGAGTCCGTATTAGTTGGTAAGACTCTAAGACATTTTTTGATTGCTGTGCCAGACCTACAAATATGCCAATCGGGCTGAATATGCATTCAACAATAATAGTAGTATAGATGGTCCTTAAGTGGCACGCATCTGAAAGGGCCAAGATGTTGTACTAGTTTTGCTAAAAAAAATGATGCTCTTCTAGCAAATAAAGTACAACGGCCTGGCTTATGTATGTTAGTCCCTCTGTCCCAAAATATAAGAGTGTTTTTTACACTAGTGTAGTGTCAAAATGCTCTTATATTATGGGACAGAGGGAGTAGTTGATATTATTGATCAATATACGCTATAAGTGTTTATATGTCTGTTAGTTTTGTACATTATTGGTTTATTGACTAGGTATTTTGAATCTTGAAACATCACTTTTGCACATATCTAAATGGGATTACACTTTATGCTGCATGTGACAGTTGAGTTGGACATAAAGTGGTTTCAAATATTTGGATTCACCTTAAACTAGATTGTAGCTTCTGAATTCGAGTATCAGCATTTGTAAATCATATTCATACATGACAGTGGAATACATCTTTGTTGTGCTTTTAAAGATATATAAAAACACATAGAATGATTAATAAAGATTCGTATAAAAATACAAAATGGATTCGAATTTAGTTGCCAGGGGTAATCGTGGATGTTTATTGTCCCAAAATTCGAAAGAGGTGGCAAAATATCCACTCCCACAGCGGCTACCCGAAGCCAGTGTTTGCGAGATGGAAATTACTGTCTACCCCTTACACGGACAATCCATCGGCCCGATTTCCACTTCTCTCCATAGGGGTAGGTTAGTAACTTCAATTAGACGTGACACGACGGCCTCTAAGCCCATTCAGACACCGTGGGTGCCAAAAATGGGTGCCAAACCACATTTGATTCAACCTCGTCTGAAAGACCTCTGTCTCTCCCTTCATTTCCTAATTCATACACGGTGGGCAGCAAAACAAACTCGACTTAGCCGAAATCGATATAGGGAAATATTTTCAATAGGGGCACGTTTATAACTTCACTCAGACGTGACACAACCACCCTACCTGTCAGCCCCATTCATACACCATGGGCGCCAACCGTGGGCGCCAAAACACCCTCTCCTCACTCGAAATTGCTTTGGGCAAATATTGGGGAGAAGCAAGATTACAGTCCTATCCCCAACGGACGAGACGTCCAAATTTTAAACGGGGGCTAAGTTCATAACTTTCCCATATTTCAGACAGGCGCGTCCCAAAAACATGGTTTCCCATACCCTCTCCCTCCATTTTCCCATTCATACACTATCCGTGCGAGAACACCATCCCCACGGGGCGTCGTGGGGCGTGACTTAGAAAGGGGGCCGGCCTGGGGAGTCCTGGCCGGTTACGGCCCGGAGTCGGTTAGGACTTTTTTTAAAAATAATTCTGCGCAGAAAAACAAAAAAGAAAGAAATGCTAAACAGACTCCAAAAATCCTGAAATAAATTTTCTCCGTCCTCTAAAAATATAGCGGACAAAGCGAACATTTATTTGGGCCTCTAATGCAATTTTGAAAAACGCATATTTTTCCTATTTCAAATAAAATAGCGATGCAACTCCGAATAAAATTCTTATTTGATTTTAGTATTAAATCTCCAATATTTGTTTATTTTGGGAAAGTCATTTTATCCCCTCTCTTATATTTTTATAAAAGAAATATTTAAAGAGAAAATAATTAAAATCAAACGATCCTCTTTTCAAAATTTGAGAAAAACTCAAATATGAAAATAACGAAATCCCCAACTCTCTCCGTGGGTCCTTGAGTTGCGTAGAATTTCTAGGATCTACCAAAACGCAATAAAATATGATATGCAATGATTATCTAATGTATAACATTCCAAATTGAAAATTTGGGATGTTACAGATTCTTAGCTAGAGGGAGTCCTAAGTCAATGTAGCTCCCTAGTGGAGGAGTCAGATGTAGATGCCCTATCTTATGCACCCATCAAGGTGCTTACTCTAACTTTCCAATGTTATATTGGTCGCACATATCTTGCAACTGATGCTTTGCATTTCTTCTACTTTGTTGCACTGCCATTAGCTTAGTTTACACATTGTGTATGTGAATACACCCTGCCTATCCATTTTTAGTGTATATATTCCATCTGTCATCATACCATATTTATCAATTCAAATGTTGTTCTTGTGTATCAAACGTTCAAGGGGAAGAGGGTGAATGCTAATCATGGAGGAGCATGATTACACTATTTGGAAAAGGTAGTGACACCTGATAAATAAATAGCCCATTAGGTGTAGTTGCAATATCACCAGACCCAGAAAACACGGCCACAACTCTAGCACACTCTAGCCCTACCACACTGGCCATCTCTAATGCCCCAACTTGGTAGACCCCAACTGCCACAAATAGTATGATGATGCAGTTGACATAACACCAGCTTTATGACGCAAAACCCTCATTCCAGCAAAGAGTACACCTAATCCAGTTGCCAAATCCCTTTTCGAACGAGAGAGAGAGACCCAATTGCAGCAAATAGGTCTCATGTTCCATTTCTTCCCAGTTTAGAAGAGGAAACTTATATTGTTGTCAGGAACTTTGTTCACACCTTTCCTTCATGGAAATATTATGCCACAGACAAAGAATAATTTCCAATCTTCCTCAGCAACTTACGCATAAGTAATGTACTAATGTTATTCATGGTAATTACTGCATATGTTTCTACTGACAGAGGACACAAGATTTCATTATTTAAATAGGTGAGGACCAAACTGGATATTCAAGACGAGCAAGGGTTGGTTTCACTTTTCAAGCACTCATTGATGAAGT
Source organism: Aegilops speltoides (assembly GCA_021437245.1). Taxonomy (NCBI): domain Eukaryota; kingdom Viridiplantae; phylum Streptophyta; class Magnoliopsida; order Poales; family Poaceae; genus Aegilops; species Aegilops speltoides. Next base: position 164,452,705 of record CM038141.1, read on the forward strand.
ATCGTTCCTACCTGAGGCAAGCGCACTTCGATGGCAAGCCTCTAAACAGAATTTCTCTAAAGTCTCCGGTGCTACATTTATCATACAGTGACTGGAGTAATCTTGTTACACATTGGTCTCGTCTGCAGCATAAGGTACTGTCTATGATATGACTTCACAATTTGAACTACATTTCTGCATGTTCCTTAACGTATCACTTGTACGAAAACTATTTGTAGAAGAACAGTCATTCTCAAGGGACCACAAAATCTCACAGCTATACTACACACTGCATTGCTCTTGTCAGTACCTCTTGCCCTATATGACCATAATTAATTTCATAGCTGGTTGATTATGTAGCATCACGGCACATGTTAGCCTCATTATCCTCCATTTGGTGGACATTATAAGATCTGTATAAACTCTTATATAGATATCAACCCAATGCTTCTAAAGAGGTTTAGCTCCGCAGTCCTCTTGTGAGGACTGAATGTCGTCTATCACCGTACTTACATTAATAGCTACTCCCTTCGCCCCCCTCCGTCCCATAATATAAGAGTGTTTTGTACAGTACACTAGTGTTCAAAACACTCCTATATTATGGGAAGAGGGATTGGTTCATTGTGTAGCATTCTGCATATTATCTCCCTCAGCCACCATTTACTAAAAAATATCATATCTATATTTAACCTTAACAAAAAGTTGAACACACAGACAATGCCAGTGCAGAAGTGTAGCCCATATCTCTTGTCAGTACATTTTTTCATGTAACGCTTGTACTTCCAGGGATTGGTAGTTGATTATGTAGCATCAATCTGCATCTTATCTTCATTATCCTCTATCCCTTCCAGTATTATCATATATATAATTACTCTCTACAAAATGTAGAGTACAAGCAATGCTTATGAAGAAGATTATGTGCTGAAATTCTTGATTTATAAAGCCGGTGTTAACTATTAATGTAAGTCAGTCCTTCTAAATCCTTTATCGTCAATTGTTGTTTAATTTGCTCATACTCCCTATCGTCAACTACTGTTTAGTTTGTTGTTTCTATCAAAATGCATGTTTGCAACAATTGTAAGTCCCAAGTTTTAATTATAAAACCAAATTCCTTATTCATACCATGAACATTACTCAATACTCCATATATGTATGCTTGTTTTTGTGGATCTATAATTCAGTGTGTGGTGAAGAAGCCCACGTTTGCACCTTGTCATTTCCTGTTTTATCTTACTGATGTGGTTGATGATATGAACAACATGCCATGCACATTAACCAAAATAGATACAATGATTGTCTTTGCCCTTCATCTATGCTTGTTTTGTTGACATGGTAATCCAGTAGTGTGGTGAAGCTCCTTGCATTATGAACAATGCCAAATTATGCTATTGATATTTTGAACTTACTCTTTATTTTCTAATTAGAAATTGGATGGAATTGACAGCATAGTTACCATCTTTGTTTATACATGTGCAAAACATGTCATATCTTTGATTGTTTCAGGGTGATATGCCTGATGGCATGCACAAGTCTGCTGAAGGCTGTGAGACAAACCCAACATATATTGCAGCAAACAAGGCAAAACATCTTGAAGATAGCGAGACAACTCCAAAGCCTTGTCTTGATGCAGTGTTCAAGTTACATGAGACTAGCAGTCAAAGAAGCTCACAGAATTCGCTGTCTAAATCAGTTCGACTTCTTCAGTCGCAAGTTCTAGCAGAAAGGCATTCTGTAACTCAACTTCGACTTGAAGTCATATCTCTAAGAAAGTTTGTGGAGAACAACAATGAGAACCTCATTGTTAAAAAGCTACACCTGGAAGCTATGACCAACATGCTAGGCCAGTCGCATAGCCTTGCTCAGCAGCTTGCGCAGCAGTTCCCGCGCAAGGCTAACCATTCTTGAACTATCTTGGAAGTGGTCTTGGATCAGTATTATTTTGTTACGCTGCAATGGCGCCCAGTTTTTGTAATCTGCTTCTTTGTTGCGCTTTATGATCACTGGTGGCAAACTTCGATGCTAAGTGGATGTAATATAACATAAATCATTTATTGTATAGTGTGGGTTTATTCTAAGTTACTATGCACTAATTTCTTTATTGTATAGAGTAGGTTTGTTCTTAACTCCTACTAGTTACCGTATATGCCATCATTCGCTATCTGAAGAAAAAAACAGAGAAAGTCTGATATAGTCGACTGGGCCGAAACATTCTGTCGTGGGAATGAACACCTATGGGACCGGCGGACCGAGCCCCTTTCGGTTCGGCAGGGGACGGAGATCGCACGAAGAGCAGATCAAGGCGAAGCACACGAGCGATTTACCCAGCTTCGGAGCTCTCCGGAGAGATAATACTCCTACTGCTGCATGTCTGATTGTATTGAGTTCTTGCTTGGGAGCATGAGTGTTTTCTGGTTTCGAATCCTTTGAACCCCCCTCTACATTGCACATGGGCCTCCTTTTATATGCTTAAGAGGTCACCGACAGGTGGCAACGTAGGTAAGGGTAAAAATGGAAAAAGTGTTGTGGTTGGTACAACTACTTGTACAGTGTATCATACCTAACCCGGACGGCAGGGGACAAAGGCATTAAATGCCCGTCTGCGTCGCCCAAACAGTGCAAAAAAGGGACCGTCAGGGGCGCCACCGCTTGCCACGATGGCGATCTTGTCAGCGTCGCTTGCCACCTCGCACCGCTGGCTGCACAGCCTCTTGCCACGTGCGCCTGGAAAGGTCCCAGGGCGACACGTTGGTGGATGTGCTGGAGCGCGGGTACAGGGTGGTAGCTTGCCGCGGCAAGCGCCTTGCCGCGGTCGTTGTCTTGTCGCATCTAGAAGCTTGTCGCTCGCCGGGCCTTGCCGGGACGCATGGCGCGTCGCGACAAGTTCCTTGAGATGCCTTGGTTGGCCTTCCCAGCAAGCTCCTCTTGCCGGGGTCTTGTCTCCTTGGCTTGAACACTTTGTTCTTGAATGGCTTCAAAGGAACCACGGAGGACCTTGGCTGTCAGCCGGCAAGCCTTGCCGCGGGGTGCTGCAACTGCCCGTGCACAAGTTCAGGATACTAGGGTACCCCTACTCTAGTACACCGACAGGAGCCCCCGGGCCTGGGCCACACACGGTGCCGAGCGCTGTTGGGCCAGGCCCAAAACAGGGCATGGGCACGCGCGGCCTGGGTTACGCCGTATCTTACTCCGTATCCACCGGGCCCTCCCCGAACAGCACGCGTTGCATGCGGCATTGTGGGAGAGATCGTGGGTGGTTTCTTTATTCGGAAAAACGGAACGTCCGCCCCCTCCCTCTTTATAAGCAGGGGAAATAGGGGCAGTTTGCCCATCTTGCCCATTGCTGTTCCAATCTCACAAACCTCCGCCGCTCCCTCCTTCCGAAAGAGAGCAGTGCTCCGCCCCTCATCGCCACTGGCGCCACCAACGCCGTCGATCTCCCCCACCACCTCCGCTATGGCTCCGAAAGCCGGGAAGGCCGTGAAGTCGGCCGAGGCGCTGCGGCTCGAGGCGCTGTGAAAGGAGCGGGCAATCTACCTCCCCGAGCTCGCCGCGAAGGAGCTGAGGGAGTACTACTACCTCTTTTGGTCGACGGAGATGTGAGCGCATCCACGCACGAAGGTACTCTCCGCCGCCGCTTCAGAACGGGCTCTGAATGGATATCCCTTCTTCACGTTGTTCTTCTACTGCGGGCTCTGCCCGCCTTTCTCTGAGTTTTTCTGCGACATCATGAACACCTACGGGTTCCAACTCCTTGATTTCACCCCCAATGTTGTTCTGACCATGGCAGTTTTCGCGCATCTCTGTGAAAACTTTGTCGGAGTCCACCCAAACGTAGCTCTTTTCCGCCACTTCTTTATGCCCCGAGTTGAGAGAGGACAGTCTTTATCCGGCGGAATCGCCTGGATCTCGAGAGCCGGCAACAAGGAAGCTTATCTGGAGGGGGAGCTCCGCAGCAAATGGGAGGAGTGGAGAGCAGACTGGTGCTGGATTATCGAGGAGAACCCGCAGCCATTTACTGCCCAGCGCCAAGCCCCATCAATGCGCGGCAACGATTGGAGCAATGTGGCCCCGGAAGATGATAGGCTGAAGATTGCCGTCACCCGGATCCTGCGCCTCAGGCTTGCCGGGCTCACTGTAGGCGCCGTTGGCGCAGATTTTCTTCGTCGCGCCGCCGCCCCAGCAGGAGAGGAGGAGACCGCTGCCGAATTCGGGGTCCGGCGGACATTATGAGGCTGTGCCCGGGCCTCAACTTCAACTTCACTGTCCTGGAACTGGACGCGATGCTCAAGGAGCTGTTCAAGCACGATCCTCAACATCTCGAATGGTTCAGGCTGCCGAAGGGAGTCGTCCCGTTGTGCAACAATTCCTCGCTCGACCGCATCCGTGCAATGATGCCGTTGTGCGATTCGCATGGAATTGTCCCAACTTGGCAAGAGCCTACAGACGACGTCGTGCAGGCGTTCTTTGACGGCTTGGTGGAGGTGGCGGTCCGCTCCGATGAGCAGAAAAGCCTCACCCGCGATACCACCGATGCGGAGATGCAGCGCATCGCCACTATGGCAGAAGAGGCGGCAGCAGCCGCTGCCGCGGGCAAGTTTGGATTCACCGTGGAGGAGGCAGAGGCAGCAGAGGCAGCAAGCCTTGCCGAGCGAGAGTGGCTTGCCGGCGAGGAAGAGCTTGCCGGGCCTGACGCCGAGTCCAGCGAGCCCGCCGAGGGTGCGAGCGGCCAGCCATCTCCAGGCAGCTTGCCGCAAGCAGAGCCCCTAGCACAGCCCCCAGCTCCACCAAGAAGACGTCTCCGCAAGGCTGGGGACGTAGCGGGGCGGCAGACGTGTCAGCAGCCATCGCGCCGCGCGACGCGCTCCACCGCAACAAGCAATGTTGCCGCGGGAGCGCCTCACGCCATTGCGGCAACTGGAGCAGGGTCTTCCCGGACCATCGCCACTGCCCCCGCCAAGCGGCTAAGGGAACCTACTCCTCCACCTCGTCGCGCCGAAGGCGGGCCGGACTTCGCACTCAGCTCCGACGAGGAAGAAGAAGAGTAATATTCTTTGTTGTACTTGTAGTTCTTCAATTTTTGCTGTTTCTATATTGTATCTGATTTGCTTTACTCTGACCTCATTCCTTTTCAGGACCCTGGCCCAGAGAGCGGCGAAGAGAGCCAAGGCTCCGGTGATTGTCATCGAGGACGAGCACACCGCGACAACAGGGGGCGCGCCCGAGACCACCTTGTCGGACCCGGCAATCATCCCCCAAAGCAGCCCCCAGCGCAACCCCCAGCGTAAGTATATGGTTTACTTCCCGCTGTTATGGCGCGCATGGGTGTTCTTTCTTTTGCTGACATCTGACTATTGGTTTGTGTAGGAGCAGAGCAGCCTCACCAGGAGCACCCGGAAGCCGCCTCCGAGATGCTATCTGCTTCGACTACGCCGCCAAGGGAGGATTCCCCGGCAAGGGAGCGCTCTCCGGCAAGGGAGAAGTCTCCGGCAAGGGACAGTTCTCCGGCAAGGGACGATTCTCCGGCAAGGGACAGCACCAACGACCCCTCGGTGGTGGAGCCCATGACTGCAGATCCCAGTACAAGTAACCCTTCTTGCTTGAAAACTTCCCTTGTGTTCTTCTTCTTCTGATCTTCTTTTTGGATATTTGCTTGACTTTTTCTCTCTTTTCCCGTCTGTCAGATCCATCTTCCACGGAGCCGATGGAGACCGAGGCCACCGGCGAGGAGAACGCGCGCAGCAACACCGACGACGCCGCTGCCATCGATGAAGGAGCTGGCGCTGATGAGCCTGCCAGCGAAGAGGCCGCCAAAGCTGCCGCCCGAGAGCCGGGCGAGGGTCGGCGATCGCCAGCCGACGACTTCGAGGCCGCAGGAGCACAAGGCACTACGCCGACCGCCGATCCCTCTGCCGCTGCCGCAGTGTCAGGCTCCGAAGAGCCCCAGCCCGACGCCTATTTGAAGGCCGGCGATGGCGTCTTCATCAAGCTCCCCTGGGCGTCAAGTTCCAGGGCGCCGGTCGAAGGAGGAACTTTTGATGGAGAAGTGCTCGCCTCCGCTGGGCTGACGCTGGTTGACGCGCCGAGCAGCAACAGCGGCGAGTCTGAGGAGGAGCAGCTGCTGCGGAAGCTGGTGTCACTCTACCGCGCTCGATAGGCCAAGCTGGAATCTCGAGAAGCGCTTGTCGCGAAGCAGGAGTGGACATCGAGAAGCACGCGGAGGAGCTCCGGAGTCGCAACCAGGAAACTCTCCGGTCCTTAGCGGAGGCGGCGCGCCTTCGCCAGGCGCGAAAGCCTTCCTCCTCGAGAAGGCTGAAGCCGAAGAGCAACAGCGGCTTGTCGCCGAGGAGCTGTTTGCGCGGGAGGGCGAGTTGGCGCAGCGAAAGATTAATCTTGACAGCCATGAGGAGGAGCTTGCCGCGCGTGAGCAAACATTTGGCGGGACTCTCAAGGAAGCAGAGGATGCTACCGCAGCTGCCGAGGCTGCAAAGAAGGAGCTGGAGACGAAGGTGGCGCAGCTAGAGGCCGATCTCAAGGCGAGGAACGAAGAGCTTGCCGCGCTCAAGCGTGAGCGCGAGAAGGATGCCTACGCCCATGGCGAGCTGCAGGGTCGTCTCGTCGAGAAGGGCAAGGAGCTTAGCACCGCCAAGGACTCCAACACAAATCTTGAGTTGAAGCTGGCCACTTTGACCAAGAGGCTGGACGATGCCAAGGAGCAGGAGGTGTCCTTGAAGGAGGAGATCAAGGCCAACGAAGCGCTACTGACGAGGGCCGCCGAAACCCAAAACACTTTTAGGGAGACTGTGGAACTCTGGACAGAGGGTCTCGTGAATATCACCGCAGTCATCGACGGGGAGCTGGCGCAGCTGGGGATGGAGGATTTCGGGTATTCCTCCGATGAGAACCTCCAGCCCAGCGCCAAGCTCACTTTGTTCTTCAAGGGCGTGGAGACGGCCCTCCAGCAACTCCGGGAAAGGATCCCAAAGCAGCTGGCCGACGAGTCGCGCACGATCTGCGTGAGAGTTCTGCAAAAGGTGTTGGTGAAGGTGGCCTTCCCCAACCCGGGCTTCAACCTCACCAACGTCCTCAAGAAGCTGCCTCCGGATGCTGATCTGGAAGTGCTCAAGGCCCTTGTCGCACCCATTGTGGACAAGGTGAACGAGGTCAAGAGGGTTGATGGCGACCGCGCAGATTAAGCCGCCTGTTTCCTCCTTTCCTTGTTGCTGCTAGTCATGTTACGAGAACAATCTATTAGAGCTGCGACAAGCTATCTTGTAATATAACTTTATTTTGGGTATCGATTGCTATGTTATTCCCTTTACTTGATTCCTTCCTTTGTATGTTTTTGCCCTACGCTTTTAGGGAACTTGCCGGCGCAGGCACCTTAGCCGCGAGCGCTGAGTGCGGGACGTTAGCAGCCTGCTGGCGGTGCCGCTACCGACAAGAAACCTTGTCACAGCTAGTCGCAGCTCACTTAAGTTGTTGAGGGGACTCGAAACAAAGTAAGGGCGCAACTAGCTACGAGTTGGTTCCTCCGCGCATAGGTTTTCCATACAAAGCACGGTCGTTCGAGGAAGATAACTTAAAAATTTTTAAAACTGATTGCTCAAACTTTGGCTACTTAGCTTTTCTGTCGTTTGCGTCCCGGCAAGGCAAAACTTTCTTGAACGACGCCTGGTCCACATCATTATCTTCTCCTTTCCCCCCGGCAAACTTGTGGGCGAGGGAACCATCCTTTTCTTGAAAAAAAGAAAGAAAAGAAAATAAAGATATGAGGCCTTATGGCTCGTTATTGCTTACCGGGGGTAGGTGCTGCACAAAGTGTCAGATAACACATGCAAAAAATAGAAAGCATGAAATTGACAAGATGTGCGGAGCACATGAGCTTTATTTATGCACGGGGTCTGCGCCCGGCTTTGTACAAAGGATTACATGCAACAGCGGCAAGACTTGTACAAAAGGTGGTTGCTTGGAACAGGTTTCGAAACGCGCTTTCTGAGTAAAACTTACGAAGATGCTCAATGTTCCGTGAGTTGCTCACGGAAAGCCATCTTCGGTCTCAAAGCGGACATCGCCAGGCCTAGTGACTCGTTTCACCCGGTGAGGCCTTCCCACTTCAAGCGTCAACTTGTTGGAATTCTTGGCGGACTGAACAGGCGAAGAACAAGGTCGCCTTCCTCGAGACTTCGGCATTAACTGCGGCTATGGTAGCGGCGCAAAGCTTGCTTTGTATCGAGCAGCTCGTCTGACAACTGAAGACGGTCTTCCTCAAGGAGCAGCGCGTCATCTTGTCGCAGCTGCTCTTGCTCAAACTCATCATAAGAGAGCACTCGAGGCGACCCGTATACGAGTTTCGTGGGGAGAACTGCCTCTGCTCCATAGACTAGAGCGAAAGGTGTCTGGCCAGTGGCTCGATTTGGCGTCGTCCTGATCGACCAAAGAACCACTGGCAGCTCCTCAATCCAGTTCTTTCCGCACTTGCGCAGCCTATCGAAAGTCCTAGTCTTGAGCCCATGCAGCACTTCAGCATTTGCCCTCTCCGCTTGACCGTTACTTCTCGGATGAGCAACAGAAGCGAAGCAGACCTTGGCGCCAAGATCTTGGATATACTGCATGAAGGTGTGGCTCGTAAATTGCGTGCCGTTATCGGTGATGATCCTGTTAGGGATCCCAAAGCGGCAAACAATCGACCTGAAGAAGTTGACTGCTGACTGTGCTGTCACCTTCCTCACTACATCCACTTCCGGCCACTTTGTGAACTTGTCGATTGCAACGTACAAATACTCAAAGCCCCCGACAGCTCGGGGAAAGGGGCCGAGGATGTCGAGCCCCCAGACCGAAAATGGCCAGGATAAAGGGATCGTCTGGAGAGCTTGAGCTGGCTAGTGTATCTGCTTGGAATGGAACTAGCACGCTTCACACTTGGTTACTTGTGCAGTTGCATCCTGGAGGGCTGTTGGCCAAAAGAAACCTTGCCGGAATGCTTTGCCGGCAAGCGCTCTTGCGCCAATGTGGTGACCACATATGCCTCCATGTGTCTCCGCCAACAGCTTTTGTCCATCTTCCCGGTGAATACACTTCAATTTCACACCGTTGAGTCTTCTTCTGTACAGTGTGCTATCGACAAACTGGTACATACTTGACTGACGGGCTACTCTTTCCGCTTCTTCTTGCTCTTCGGGAAGTTCTCCTATCTGAAGGAAACAGACAATCTGCTGTGCCCATGCTGGAGCTTGCGGCTCGACAACAAGGACTAAAGGCACATATGCTGCTGCGGGAACATCCGCTTCTACGGCGAGAACCTGCGGCTCAGCCGGAGCTTGATGTTCCCTGGCAAGCTTGCCGGAGCAAAACTTGTTGGGAGCGTCTGCTTTAACGGTACAAACCCTAGGGCTTGCCAGAGCAGACTGCTCCTCAGCACTCTTGGTGTTGATCTTGGGGACCTTCTTGGCGGCGGCTTCAGGGAGCTCTGCTAGAAAATAGTCACCAGAAATCAATTTCCTCTTCTTGCTCTGTCCAGTTGATGGTGTTACAAACGGTTGAGTTAGTTTGAGCACAAAGATCCCTGGTTCCACAGGTAACTTAAGTGCGGCGCACTTTGACAGGCCATCGGCAATGTCGTTCTGAGCTCTCGGAACATGTTCCATCTGTAGGCCGTCAAAGTGCTCTTCTAACTTTCTCACTTCACAACGCGTAGGCTTCCATCAACGGACTCGATAATTCTCGTTCATTTGGCGGACGACAAGCTCACGAGTCACCCACGACAATGAGCTTCTTGATCCCAAGGTCCGCCATGATCTCGAGACCGGCAAGCAAACCTTCATACTCTGCGGTATTGTTTGTTGCTTGCTCCTTGGGAAAGTGCATCCGACTACGTGCTTGAGGTTCTCCCGGTGGGTGCGACAAGTAGCACGCCCGCATCGGGCGCCTTTGCAGCGAGAAGGCACCATCAAAGTACATCAGCCACTCTTTGCTTGCTTCCTTGACGGGATGCTCGTTTACGAATTTCTTCATCCGGTGTTGGCATCCATTCTGCTATGAACTCTGCCAATTCTCTGCTCTGGATAGTTGAGGTGCTCTCAAACTTGAGGCCAAAGCTTGACAGTTCCAGTGCCCACTCGACAATCCTGCCTGTTGCTTCCGGATTCTGTAGTATCCTTTTCTGCGGAAAACGAGTGACAACTGTGATCTCATGTGCTTGGAAGTAGTGGCGCAGCTTTCTCGAGGCCATGAGAAGGCCGAAAAGCAATTTCTGCACACCAGAATACCTTGACCTAGCCCCCTGCAAAAGGGAATTGACAAAGTAAACTGGGCGCTGCACCATTTTCTTCTATATCTCCTTATGCGCCTGCGCAGATCCATCTTTGTCGGGACCAGAGCTTGTCGGTGAAGTCCCCTGCTTGTTGCTGAATGTATCTGCCATGGTTGCTGGCTCATCATCCGCCTCCCTCTCCGCTACTAACGCAGCACTAACCACTTGATTGGTTACCGCTAAATACAGCAGCAACTTCTCTTGTGGCTTAGGTGCGACAAGTGTTGGAGTGGAGGCCAGGTATCTCTTCAAGTCTCAGCAGCCTCCGCTTCCGGAGTCCATTTCATTGGACCTACCTTTTTCAATATTTTGAAAAACGGCAGGGCGCGCTCAGCAGACTTAGAGATAAACCTGCTGAGAGCCGCCACGCAACCGGCAAGCCTTCGTACATCCTTGATGCGCTTTGGTGCTTCAATCTGCTCAATGGCCTTGATCTTGTCGGGATTGGCTTCAATTCCCCGCTGAGACACGAAGAACCCGAGAAGCTTGCCGGAGGGGACTCCAAACACACACTTCTCGGGGTTAAGCTTGAGGTTGATCTTGCGCAGATTTGCAAAGGTTTCGTCTAAATCCTAAATCAGAGTTGCTTTGTCCTTGCTCTTGACCACTATGTCATCCATGTAGGCTTCCACATTTCTGTGCATTTGTGGCTCAAAAGCGTCATGGACTACCCTTGCAAATGTTGAACCAGCATTCTTTAAACCGAAAGGCATTCGTACGAAATAGAACGTGCCACACGGAGTGATGAATGCGGTCTTCTCCTCATCCCTTCTGCCATGAAGATCTGATGGTATCCTGAGTATGCGTCAAGAAATGAAAGCAAGTCACATCCGGCCGTGGAGTCAACAATCTGGTCAATGCGCGGCAAGGGAAATGGGTCTTTGGGACAAGCTTTATTAACATCGGTAAAGTCGATACAAAGCCTCGATTTCCCGTTTGCCTTGCGCACGACTACAGGATTGGCCAACCACGTAGGATGGAGCACTCCCCTGACAAGGCCTGCTGCTTCCAACTTCTTGATTTCGTCTGCGATGAATTCTTGGCGCTCCACTGCTTGTTTCCTGACTTTCTGCTTGACGGGCCGCGCATGAGGACAGACAACAAGGTGGTGCTCGATTACTTTCCTAGGAACACCGGGGATGTCAGACGGTTGCCATGCAAACACGTCGACGTTCGCCCGCAGGAAAGCAACGAGCGCGCTTTCCTATTTAGGGTCGAGAGTGGCACTGATGGTGAAGGTACCACCAGTGCCGTCCTCCTTGGCGGGCACCTTCTTGGTCTCTGGCGGAGCTGCCGTTGCCTTCTTACACTTGCCGGTGGAGCTCGATGGTGCGTCCTAGACGGTAGCGCAGCACTCCGAAGAGGTGCGCTTGCCGGAGTGGGCATCAGAACTCTTGCCGGACTTGGTCTTCTTCTTCCCTCCGGGAGCTTCAGCGGCAAGTGACTTGCGATCGGCTGCGGCTGCTGCTTCCCGGTAGATCTTGTTGGTGCAGATAAGAGCATCTTTCTTGTCGCCAGGGACAGAGATGACGCTTATCGGGCCTGGCATCTTCAACATGTTGTATGCATAATGAGAGGCTGCCATGAATTTGGCGAGTGCTGGACGGCCGAGTATCCCATTGTAAGGCAATGGAAAGTCAGCAACGTCAAAAGTGACCCTCTTAGTCCTGAAGTTCAACTCGCTGCCAAATGTCACCGGCAACGTGATCTTTCCCTTCGGCTTGCTCCTTCCCGGGTTGATTCCTTGGAATGTGCAGGTCTCTTCGAGCTCGCTGTCAGGGATCTGGAGTTTCTAGAGTACCGCGGAGGAGATCAGGTTCAAGCCGGCCCCGCCTTCAACTAGCATCTTAGTGACCTTGAGGTTGTGGATAGTTTGTGAAACCAACATCGGCAAGCACCCGACCGCAGTTATGCGATCAGGGTGGTCCTCAATATCAAAGATGATAGGCGTGCTGGACCATTTCAGAGGCTTGCGTGACTCGACAAGTGGTTCTGCCGCATTGACTTCCCGCACCCACTGCTTGAGCTGGCGGTGTGAAGTATGCAGAGAAGCACCACCGTCAACGCACAGGACCTCTGTAGCTTTCTGGAACTCCTGCTCATCGGCCTCGTCATCATCCATATCTTCATCGTCGTCGTCATCTTCATCCTTGTCGCGGCCGCGGGGAGGCCTGTCTCCTTGCCACTGCTTGGCCTTGCCGCGGCGTCCTCTCCGGCCGGGACGTTTCTTGCCGGATCCTCCAGTACCTTGTTGGGCCTTCTCCTTGTCGCGCTACTCATACTCAGCCTTTTGCTGCTCGACAAGCTGCTCGACTTTCTTGCAGCTCTGGAGATCATGGCCCTTGGTGCGGTGGATCTTGCAAGATCGCTTGCGGTGCCGTCCTGCTTGTCGGCGACCGCCATAACCGGCTTCCTTGGCGCCACCTCCGTTGCGGACTGCTCAACGACTAGCACATCTTTGCCTTTCTTCTTCCTGTTGTTCCGCCGCCAGTTTTTCTTTGCCGGGGCAGCATCTTTCTTTGTCGATCCTCCTGCTCTGTATTCTCTCCGGAAGTTTCCTCCTTCCTCAAAGACGCACACTTGTCGGCCAGAGCATAGAGCTCACTGACGTCTCTGATCTTGCACATCGCCATCTCCTCCCGCATCCTGCGGTTCCGCACGTTCTGATGGAACGCGCTGATGACCGTGGCAGGGTGGACATGTGGGATGTTGTGCTGTACACGGCTGAATCTCTGAATGAACTTGCGCTGGGACTCTCCTTCCTTCTGGGCGAGCAGATGAAGGTCGCTCTCTTGGCCATGAGGCTTGTGGCCGCCTGTAAAGGCGCCGACAAACTGATGGCATAGATGTGCCCAGGAGGATATGGAGTTGTCCGGCAAGTGCATGAGCCAGGACCTAACATTGGGCTTGAGCACCAGCGGGAAGTAGTTGGCAAGGATCTTATCGCCCCGCCCCCCAGCAGCTTGCACCACGATGGTGTAGATGCTGAGGAACTCCGATGGATGCGACTTGCCGTCGTACTTCTCTGGTACGTCTGGCTTGAAATTCTTCGTCTTCGGGCCATCGGACTTGCCGCAGCTCACGAGTGAACGCAGGGCAACCTACACAGACTGCAAGTCGCTGGTTCCCTGGGCGCATGCATGTCGACAGAGGGCCCAGCAGACTGGTCTGATTGTCGCCGCTTCTCTTGACGCCGATCTGAGTCGAAGCGTTTTCTTGCTGTCGTTCGTGAAGAACTTGGCGCTGATCGCGACGAGCTCGTGGATCTGATGACGCGGTGGAGTCGTTGTCGAGGTTGACTCGGTGAGTCGGCGATCTTGGCCTTCGGGGTGGTTGCACCCCCACCGGTTTTTTCGTCACCGGCCTGTGCCTGGCAGTCTTGCCGCGGCTGCGATGCATTCGGCTGCCGTGAAGTGTCGCCGTTGGCAAAGCCGATGAGACTCTGAATGGTGGCCCTCCATTCGTCGATCTTGTCCACCGTTGGAGGGTAATCAAGGAGCAGTTGAGCTCGTGCCAGAGCTTCTGCTGGTGTGGAGGGTGGCGGTGGCAAACGGTGCGAGGAGCGGGATATGCTCAGACTTCTAACTATGTTAGAAGGAGCAGTATCCCGTCCAGGAGACCGTGTCTTGCTTGTGCCAGCATGTTGGCGTGCATGCTGGTCTTGAGCACCCTGAGATCCACCAGCTCGATCTTGGTCCAACGAGCGTATGGTACCGCGAGTACCATGACGCTGTCGGTCTCGCGCCTCCTGAGATGGGCGCGGTGCATGTACGGACGCCGAGGTCTGCGCAGCCTTGTCCTTGGACCTGGCAGCACCGTGAGCTCCCTCGTCGACGCCCGTTCTTCTGTCGGCGTCTACCCCACCACCTGTTTGCTCGGGTGGCGGTGGGTTCGACGCGGACGGAGCAGCCACCTCCGAAGCCTTCTTCTTCGGTGGCATGTCGATGAAGATGATGAAGATCTAACTCGTGTGAACGTCGGATCAGGTTCACACAACCTCGACGCCCCCTACCTGGCGTGCCAAAGATGTCGTGGGAACGAACACCTATGGGACCGGCGGACCAAGCCCCTTTCGGTTCGGCGGGGGACGGAGATCGCACGAAGGGCAGATCGAGGCGAAGCACACGAGCGATTTACCCAGCTTCGGAGCTCTCCGGAGAGATAATACTCCTACTGCTGCATGTCTGATTGTATTGAGTTCTTTCTCGGGAGCATGAGCGTTTTCTGGTTTTGAATCCTTCGAACCCCCCTCTACGTTGCGCATGGGCCTCCTTTTATATGCTCAAGGGGTCACCGACAGGTGGCAACGTAGGTAAGGGTAAAAATGGAAAAAGTGTTGTGGTTGGTACAACTACTGGTACAGTGTATCATACCTAACCCTGACGGCAGGGGACAAAGGCATTAAATGCCCGTCTGCGTCGCCCAAGCAGTGCAAAAAAGGGACCGTCAGGGGTGCCACCGCTTGCCACGATGGCGATCTTGTCAGCGTCGCTTGCCACCTCGCACCGCTGGCTGCACAGCCTCTTGCCACGTGCGCCTAGAAAGGTCCCAGGGCGACACGTTGGTGGATGTGCTGGAGCGCGGGTACAGGGTGGTAGCTTGCCGCGGCAAGCGCCTTGCCGCGGTCGTTGTCTTGTCGCGTCCGGAAGCTTATCGCTCGCCGGGCCTTGCCGGGACGCGTGGCCGTCGTGGCAAGTTCCTTGAGATGCCTTGGTTGGCCTTCCCGGCAAGCTCCTCTTGCCGGGGTCTTGTCTCCTTGGCTTGAACACTTTGTTCTTGAATGGCTCCAAAGGAACCATGGAGGACTTTGGCGGTCACCCGGCAAGCCTTGCCGCGGGGTGCTGCAACTGCCCGTGCACAAGTTCGGGATACTAGGGTACCCCTACTCTAGTACACCGACACATTCACCTCTAACAGGCCTGCATTTTAGCAGGCCACAATTGGGCCGGCCGACAACTTTCTTTGTCCTGAAAGACCATTGGGGCCTTCACACTTTGCGTCAGGCCCACAACTTACACTAGCCTATATTCAGCCCAAAGTTTAGTTGGGCCTTTAGTGGACCCAGCGCTTAGTTGGGCCCATGTACCTTTGGGCTGTTAACATGTTGAATATTCTACTGGCATGTTACGACCCTGAAGAAACCATGCGCCTTTAGCAAGCCGAAATGCATGTTGGGCCTCAATTTTCACTAGTCGTCGACGGGCCTTCAGCAGGCTGAAATGTAGACTCGGCCATTATTGGCCCAGTTATATGACGGGCCATTACCAGGACGAAACATATCTCAGGCCTTACTTGGCCCACTGATGTCATGGGCCTTTAAGAGGCCAAAAGCTCAGTAGAGGCATCAACGGGCCGAATTATACGTCAGGCCTTTAACAGGCCATAAGTCACATTGGGCTAAACTGTTGCCACCTTGATCATGGGCCGTTACAGGGTCGGATGTCTCGTTGGACCATATATGGCCCATGGGCAGCACGGGTCATTCCCAGGCCGAAAGACACACCGGGCTGAAATGGGCCCATGTCCACATCGGGCCTCTAACTGGCCGAAATGTCACTGGGTCGTAATTGGGCCTAAATATTCGGCGAACATTAACGGGCCAGATCTGGCTTTGGACCGTAAATGGGCCATGTTTAAGCAGGCCGTTAGTGGGCTGGCATGATAGTACCTGAGTAAATACTACGAGCCTTTGTCTGGGCCGGGCTTTTTAACCTATATGGGCCTCTGTTGGGCCCTGCCATGTGTGGACGTATCATAGGCACGTCTACTCCATTGGACGGACGACATCTGGCCAACCGAGGACTGACACGTGTTTCCTCGAGCCAATGATGATTTTACACATGGAAAATCCCCAATGGTCTGGGCTAAAACGGGTTATCGGATCCAAACCAGAACCCGAGAGCTTAACAGTGACCCGTTATGGTGGATGCCACGTGTCGGTTAGCCTTGATGAAAGCATTTCCATGACGCGCCATTTATCGTCATGGAAGTGGACACTTCCGTGATGATAATTTTGGTATTGTCATGGAACACTTGTATGATAGCACAGGTATGACTATCTTGATTCTATAATAAAATCGTCATGGATGTACATGCATAACAAAAAACGTGACCTACTGTGACAAACACGTATCATCACAGAAGTGTTATTTTTGTAGTGATACCTTGACAAAGTTCTGCAGAAGTTCAAAATGAACCAGTAAAAGAAAGGGTTCTTACCTGTGTTGCAAGGTGTGAAATTGAGTCAGATTCAAAGTCTGACCACGGCAAAAGATAGAGAGAGAATGTAAGTCATTCCCTATGCCTCAGCAATAGGTTTTATAATGTTTGCCATGCGGTGTACCAAACCTGATGTATGCCTTGCCATAAGTTTGGCAGGGAGGTACCAAAGTAATCCAGGAGTGGATCACTAGACAGCGGTCAAGAATATCCTGAAGTACTTGAAGAGTACCAAGGATATGTTTCTCGTTTATGGAGGTGATGAAGAGCTCGTCGTAAAAGGTTACGTCGATGCTAGCTTCAACAGAGATCCAGATGACTCTAAGTTGCAAACCTGATATGTATTTATTTTGAATGGTGGAGCTATCAGTTGGTGCAGTTCTAAGCAGAGCATGGCGGGATCTACATGTGAAGCAGAGTACATAGCTGCTTTGGAAGTAGCGCATGAAGGAGTCTGAATAAAGGAGTTCATATTCAATCTGGGTGTAATACCTAGTGCACCGGATCCAATGACAATCTTTTGCGAAAACACTGGGGCAATTTCCATAGCCAAGGAGCCCAGGTTTCCATTCATGAAAAAAGTCAAGGATGGAGACATAGAAAATTTTAAAGTACATACGGATCTGAATGGGGCAGACCCGTTGACTAAACCTCTTCCACGGGCAAAACATGATCAGCACCAGGACTCCATTGGTGTTAGATTCATTACTATGTAAACTAAATTATTGACTCTAGTGCAAGTGGAAGACTGTTGGATATATGCCCTATAGGCAATAATAAAGTGGTTATTATTATATTTCCTTAATCATGTTAAAGGTTTATTATTCATGCTATTATTGTATTGATCGGAAACTTAAATACATGTGTGGATACATAAACAAATACCAAGTCCCTAGTAAGCCTCTACTAGACTAACTCGTTGACAAGATGGTTATGGTTTCCTAACGATAGACATGAGTTGTCATTTGATAACGAGATCACATCATTAGGAGAATGATGTGATGGACAAGACCCATCTGTTAGCATAGCTTATGATCATTCAGTTTATTGTTACTGTTTTCTTAATGTCAAATACATGTTCCTTTGACCATGAGATCATGCAACTCCTGGACTCCGGAGGAATTCCTTGTGTGTATCAAGTGTCAATTCGTAATTGTGTGGTCATAAAGGTGCTCTGAAGGTATCTCTGAAGGTGTCTGTTGAGTTGGCATGGATCGAGATTGGGATTTGTCATTCCATATGACGGAAAGGTATCTCTAGGCCCTCTCGGTAATACAACATCACAAGAAGCTTGCAAGCAGAGTGACTAAGGAGTTAGTTACAAGATGATGTATTACGGAACGAGTAAAAAGACTTGCCGTTAACGAGATGGAACTAGGTATGGAGATACCGACGATCGAATCTCAGGCAAGTAACATATCGACGGATACAGGGAACTATGTATGTTGTCATAAAGCTTCGGCCGATAAAGATCTTTGTAGAATATGTAGGAACCAATATGGGCATCCAGGTCCCGCTATTGGTTATTGACCGGACAAGCGTCTCGGTCATGACTACATCATTCTCGAACTCGTAGGGTCCACATGCTTAACGTTCGTTGACGATATAGTATTATATGAGTTATGTATGTTGGTGACCGAATGTTGTTCGGAGTCCCGGATGAGATCACGGACATGACGAGGAGCTCCGAAATGGTCCAAAGGTAAAGATTGATATATAGGATTATGGTTGGGCCAAGGGGTAAGGCCCATGGGGCTTTAGGTCAGTGCAAAAGGAAGTTTTGTGGAGGTCGGGGACCAGACGCCAGTGACCCTGGTATCTGGCCCTGGGCCAGATGCCGAGGACCATGGCGTTTGGCCAGACACCAAGGACCGTGGCGTTTGGTGCTGGAATCCGAGAAGGACTCTTCCTTGCGTTCCAAACTGACTTTGCGGAGGCCCTCTCCCAAGTAACAACCCCAAGGCTCAACAAATTAATAGAGGAGCAGGGCTAGCCCCTAGAACACAAGTTTTGGAGCCTTCTCTAGTTGATCTAGTTCTAGTTCTAGTTGGTCCTAGGACTAATTAGAGCTATCCCTAGCTACCTCTAATCCTCATAATTACAAGCCCATTGTGGTTCTAATCTCCTTCGCTCTAAATCCGTTGTGCTTGGCAAAGCCCCGCGGAAATAGTTTCACCACCACCGTCACCACGTTGTCATGCTGCCGGAACTCATCTAGTACTTCGCTCCTCTTGCTGGATCTAGATGGCGAGGATGTCATCAAGCTGAGTGTTCGCTAAACACGCAGGTGCTGTATGTTTGGTGCTTGATCATAACAGACCATGAAGGTGTACGACTACATCATCCACGTTGATAAATGCTTCCGCTTAGCGATCTACAAGGGTATGTAATGCTCTCCCCCTCTCGTAGCTATGCATCTGCATGGATAGATGTTGCGTGTGCGTAGAATTTTTTTTGTTTTCTGTGCAATGTTTCCCAACAGGGTTAGGGGTGTACGACTGTAGATGCTCTAGTTTCTAAAAAAGAAAAGGAGGCAGGAGATGCTCTTACGACTACAAGGTCAAAGAATTTATGTTATTTTGTACATTTATGTTTTATAACATAGGTTATGCATGAAACAGTAAGATGATGAGTTGGTCGGAAGATCATATGGTTTCACATCTAGCCTATTGATAAACCAAAAGTATAGGGGATCGCAACAGTTTTCGAGGGTGGAGTATTCAACCCAAATTTATTGATCGACACAAGGGGAGCCAAAGAATATTCTCAAGTATTAGCAGTTGAGTTGTTAATTCAACCACACCTGGATAACTTAATATCTGCAGCAAAGTATTTAGTACCAAGGTAGTATGGAGGTAACGGTAACAGTGGCAAAAGTAACAGTAGCAGTTTTGTAGTAATTGTAACAGTGGCAACGGTAAAGTAACTAAGCAAAGATCAACATGTGAAAAGCTCGTAGGCATTGGATTAGTGATAGATAATTATGTCGGATGCGATTCCTCATGCAACAGTTATAACATAGTGTGACACAGAACTAGCTCCAGTTCATCAATGTAATGTAGGCATGTATTCCGAATATAGTCATACGTGCTTACGGAAAAGAGCTTGCATGACATCTTTTGTCCTACCCTCCCGTGGCAGCGGGGTCCTATTGGAAACTAAGGGATATTAAGTCCTCCTTTTAATAGAGTACCGGACCAAAGCATTAACACTTAGTGAATACATGTACTCCGCAAACTACGGTCATCACCGGGAGTGGTCCGATTATTGTCACTTCGGGGTTACTGGATCATAACACATAGTAGGTGACTATTGACTTGCAAGATAGGATCAAGAACCCACATATATTCATGAAAACATAATAGGTTCAGATCTGAAATCATGGCATTCGGGCCCTAGTGACAAGCATTAAGCATAGCAAAGTCATAGAAACATTAATCTTAGAACATAGTGGATACTAACAAACCCTAACAAAACTAACTCGATTACATGGTAAATCTCATCCAACCCATCACCGTCCAGCAAGCCTATGATGGAATTACTCATGCACGATGGTGAGCATCATGAAATTTGTGATGGAGGATGGTTGATGATGACGACGGCGACGGATTCCCCTCTCCGGAGCCCCGAACGGACTCCAGATCAGCCCTCCCGAGAGAGATTAGGGCTTGGCGGCGGCTCCGTATCATAAAACGCGATGAATCCTTCTCCCTGATTTTTTTCTCCCCGAACGTGAATAAATAGAGTTGGAGTTGAGGTTGGTGGAGCACCAGGGGGCCCACGAGGCAGGGGTGCGCCCAGGGGGGGTAGGCGTGCCCCCACCCTCATGGACAGGGTGTGGGCCCCCTGGCCTTGATTCTTTCTCTAGTATTTTTTATTAATTCCAAACATATTCTCCGCAGAGTTTCAGGTCATTCCGATAACTTTTATTTCTGCACAAAAATAACACCATGGCAATTCTACTGAAAACAGCGTTAGTCCGGGTTAGTTCCATTCAAATCATGCAAGTTAGAGTCCAAAACGAGGGCAAAAGTGTTTGGAAAAGTAGATACGATCGAGGCGTATCAACTCCCCCAAGCTTAAACCTTTGCTTGTCATCAAGCAATTCAGTTGAGAAACTGAAAGTCACAAAGAAAAACTTTTACAAACTATGTTTGCTCTTGTTGTTGCAAATATGTAAAGCTAGCATTCAAGTTCTCAGCAAAGATTATGAACTAACCATATTCACAATAGCACTAAGGTCTCATGTTTACTCATATCAATGGCATAATCAACTAGCGAGCAATAATAATAAATCTCAGATGACAACACTTTCTCAAAACAATCATAATATGATATAACAAGATGGTATCTCGCTAGCCCTTTCTAAGACCGCAAAACATAAATGCATAGCACCTCTGAAGATCAAGGACTGAGTAGACATTGTAAATCATGGTAAAAGAGATCCAGTCATAGTCATACTCAATATAAATTAATAGTAATGCATGGAAATGACAGCGGTGCTCTCCAACTAGTCGCTTTTTAATAAGTGGATGATGACTCAACATAAAAGTAAATAGATAGGCCCTTTGCAGAGGGAAACAAAGATTTGTAGAGGTGCCAGAGCTCGATTTTGAAATAGAGATAAATAATATTTTGAGCGGCATACTTTCATTGTCAACATAACAACCAAGAGATCTCGATATCTTCCATGCTACACACATTATAGGTGGTTCCCAAATAGAACGGTAAAGTTTATACTCCCCCTCCACCAACAATCATCAATCCATGGCTTGCCCGAAACAACGGGTGCCTCCAACTAACAACAATCCCGGGGGAGTTTTGTTTGAAATTATTTTGATTTGATTTGAGAATGGGACTGGGCATCCCGATTACCGGCCATTTTCTCGGGAGTGAGGAGCGGAGTCCACTCCTCTTGAGAATAACCCAGCTAGCATCGAAGATATAGACAACCCTAGTTGATACATGAGCTGTTCGAGCATACAAAACAGAATTTCATTTGAAGGTTTAGAGTTTGGCACATACAAATTTACTTGGAACGACAGGTAGATACCTCATATAGGAAGGTATGGTGGACTCATATGGAATAACTTTGGGGTTTATTGATTTTGGATGCATAAGCAGTATTCCCGCTTAGTACAAGTGAAGGCTAGAAAAACACTGGGAAGCGCCCAACTAGAGAGCGACAACAGTCATGAACATGCATTAAAATTAATCAACACTGAGTGCAAGCATGAGTAGGATTTAATCCACCATGAACATAAATATCGTGGAGGCTATGTTGATTTTGTTTCAACTACATGCATGAACATGTGCCAAGTCAAGTCACTTGAATCATTCAGAGGAGGACACCACACTATCATACCACATCACAACCATTTTAATAGCATGTTGGCACGCAAGATAAACCATTATAAACTCCTAGCTCATTAAGCATGGCATAAAAAACTATAATCTCTAATTGTCATTGCAAACATGTTTCATTCATAATAGGCTGAATCAGGAACGTTGAACTAATCATATTTACAAAAACAAGATAGGTCGAGTTCATACCAGCTTCTCTCATCTCAATCATTTCATCGTATATCATCATTATTGCCTTTCAGTTGATGACCGAACGGTGTGAATAATAATAATAGTGCACGTGCATTGGACTAAGCTGGAATATGCAAGTATTCAATTCAAGGGAGAAGACAAGGTAATATGGGCTCTTGGTTAAATCAACAATAATGCACATGAGAGCCACTCAACATTTTCATCATGGTCTTCTCCTCTCGACCCCCAAAATAAAGAAAAGAAATAAAACTATTTACACGGGAAAGGTCCCAACAAGCAAAAGAAGAACGAGAAATCTTTTTGAGTTTTCTTTTAATTACTACTACTACAGGCATGGAAAGTAAACTAGCTGATTTTTTGTTTGTTTTTTATTAAGGTTATTGAAACACACAAGAAGAAAGCGAGAAAAAGAAAATAAACTAGCATGGATAGTAAAATAAAAAAGTATGAGCACCGACAACTAGAATGAGTATGTGAACATGAATGTAATGTCGGTGAGAAATACGTACTCCCCCGAGCTTAGGCTTTTGGCCTAAGTTGGTCTATGACCATGGATCGAAGTTGTAGCTGGGATCGTAATGAGATGCAGCAGCCATTGCCTCACGAGCTGCAGCCTCGAGGCGAGCTACCTCCGTCCTCCTCTCGTACTCGTTCGCCTCCTCCCTAGTTATAATATATCTCCTTTTTTCCTGAAAGTCAAAGAAACTAGGAGCAGGGAGAGCAATATGGACAGTGCGATGTCTGTCAAAGATTAGTCGGTATTGGAGGAACTGTTCATTCCTCTCAACAAACTAATGACGAACCATAGCATCATAATCTAGATAAGCGGGAGGCTACTCCATATCATTTTCATGTATGGGTATCTCAAGAAAATTAGCCACATGGGTTGCATAAATCCCACCAAATAAGTGTCCATTTAAACTATTATTATGCAACCTACGTGCAACAATGGCCCGCAAGTTATACTGTTTATCTCCTAGCACAACACTCTTGAGAAAACTAAGATCTGGATCACACATGTGACATGCCTCGTCCTTGCCATTTATGCATCTACCTATAAAGAGAGCAAAATAATGTATAGCAGGAAAATGAATGCTCCCTGTGGTAGCTTGTGCTATTTCTCTAGATTCCCCCACAGTGATACTAGCAAGAAAGTCTATATATTCAGATTTGCGAGGTTCACTAACACTACCCCATTGCGGTAGTTTACAAGCAATATTAAAATCTTCTAAGTCCATGGTATAAGATTTATCATAAAGATCAAATAGGACATTGTGAGAATTGCGTGAAGATGTAAATTTAAACCTTCTCACAAAGGAATCAATTAAGTGGTAATACTGATGGCACTTATCTAGCATGAAGCACTCGAGTTCAACATTACGCACATATGCGTCAAATTCATCATTGATGACTGCTTGGACCATAAACTCCTCTGACGGCCATTCACAAGGCCGCACTTGAGCTTCCCTCGGTGGTTCATCATCCGGCTCACGTATTGCGGGCCTGGATCCTTGCTTCCTTGATGAACCACCTTGGTACATATTCCTAAACATATTTCTTCCTCTGAAAAATTTCTGACAATTTTAGTAACTCAAAATAAAAGTGAACCAAACTCAAGAAAATTGATAGCAACTACTCCCACAAGTTCCTAGAGACTGGATCATGCATTAGAACTACTTGGGACCATATATATTTGACATGCAAGCTCAAGAACAGGGTCACCTTAGCAGCAAAAAATTGCAATGAATAAAGCACTAGAACAAAAACTAATTGGACCATTGGAGGAGTCACATACTGTCACGCCCAATATGCGACCCTATCCAAAAGGAACTCGAAGGTCCCACCAAGGATAGACCCGCATATTGAAATGCTTTTGCAAGGTGGATATCATTACATCAACATTACATAATAGATGGGGATACATACATAAGGCATACAAGACCACACGAATACAACATCATCTTACATAAGAGCACCATCCGACTACGGATGAAACACAAACAGAAGCTCAAACGACATCCACCCTGCTAGCCCAGGCTGCCGACCTGGAACCTATCCCCTGATCAAAGAAGAAGCAGAAGAAGAACTCCAAATCAAGCAAACATCGTGCTCGCGTCAAGATCATCGCATAACCTGTACCTGCAACTGTTGTTGTAGTAATCTGTGAGCCACAAGGACTCAGCAATCCAATTACCATGGGTATCAAGACTAGCAAAGCTTAATGGGAAAGTAAGGGGTAAAGTGGTGAGGTTGCAGCAGCGACTAAGCATATATGGTGGCTAACATACGCAAAGAAGAGCGAGAAGAGAGCAGGCGGAACGGTCCTGAAGCTAGCAATGATCAAGAGGTGATCCTGAACACCTACTCACGTCAAACATAACCCAAAAACCGTGTTCACTTCCCGGACTCCGCCGAGAAGAGACCATCACGGCTACACACACGGTTGATGCGTTATAATTCGGATCTGGTGCCAAGTTATGTACAACTGGACATTAACAAATTCCCATCTGCCACATAACCACGGGCACGGCTCTTGAAAGTTTATAACCCTGCAGGGGTGTCCCAACTTAGACCATGATAAGCTCTCGCGATCAACGAAGGATATACCTTCTCCCAGGAAGACCCGATCAGTCTCGGAATCCCGGTTTACAAGACATTTCGACAATGGTAAAACAAGACCAGCAAAGCCGCCCGATGCGCCGACATCCCGATAGGAGCTGCACATATCTCGTTCTTAGGGCAACACCAGATGAGCACTCCGTACAACTAAAACCAGACCTCAAGTTTCCCTGAGGGGGCGCTGCAAAGGACTCTAGTTCGGACCAACACTTAGACAAGCATTGGCCCGGGGCTGAATAAAGATGACCCTTGGGTTAATTACTCCCAAGGGAAAAGTAGATGGTGGTGAGGCAAATGGTAAAACCAAGGTTGGGCCTTGCTGGAGGAGTTTTATTCAAAGCAAACTGTCAGGGGGTCCCATAAATCACCCGACCGCGTAAGGAATGCAAAATCCGGGAACATAACACCGGTATGACGGAAACTAGGGTAGCAAGAGTGGAACAAAACACCAGGCATAAGGCCGAGCCTTCCACCCTTTACCAAATATATAGATGCATTAATAATATAAGAGATATTGTGATATCCCAACCAAAATCCTGTCCACCATGGAGAAATCTTCAACTTCACCTGCAACTAGCAATGCTATAAGAGGGCTGAGCAAAGCGGTAACATAGCCAAGCAATGGTTTGCTAGGAAGGGTGTCAAAGGTTAGAGGTTCATGGCAATTTGGGAGGCTTGAAGAGGAAATGATAGGTAACGCAGCATAGCGATAGAACGAAGCAACTAGCATAGCAATGATAATAGAGAGATCTAGGGTAGCGATCATCTTGCCTGAAATCCCGCAAGGAAGAAGCACGAGTCCATGAAGAAGACGAACGGGAGTAGTCGAACGAATCCTCACAATCGCAACATGACCGGAACTAAGAAGCAACACCGGAAAGAAAGAAACAACATGGTAAATGCACAAGCATAAACATGGCATGATGCACAAACAAGTATGATGCATGTCCGGTTTAATAAGGCATGGCATGGCAAACTGCAACACACAATACTACAAGTTAAGTGGAGCTCAATATGCAACGAGTTGCATATTGACGAAACACCACATCGAGTTATTTAGTTCACTCCCGTTTAGGTACACAACAATATTAAATGTTGTTAAACATGGCAAGAGGTGTAACATAATAATACTACGTATTTAGGCAAGTCTAAATGAGGCCGGAATCACAAACAACCATTCCGGAAAAATCCCCATATGCATATTATGAATTTGGTACGGTTCTGCCCTAAACCATATTCTAATGTTGTTAAACAGGAAAATAAAGTCCACCATGTTAAACTAGGCATTTTCCACCCCATTTACATATAAAGTTTATTAAAATTGGAGCTACGGTTATTTAGTTATGAAATAAACCATTTTAGCATGTTATTTATGCAAATTAATGCAAACAGCAAGTTAAACATATTAAACAAGGATGAAAGATGCATATTATGAAAGTAGATGAAATTCTAAGCATTTTACATATGAAGTTTGTTGTAAACCGATGCATGGTTATTTATATATGAGCAATGCAAGATAATGTCATTTCTGTAATTATGCAATGCAATATAACGTTAAATCACAGAGAACAGAAGGAAAAAAAACATA
Organism: Aegilops speltoides; assembly: GCA_021437245.1. NCBI lineage: Eukaryota > Viridiplantae > Streptophyta > Magnoliopsida > Poales > Poaceae > Aegilops > Aegilops speltoides. The sequence continues at coordinate 164,478,975 of CM038141.1, forward strand.
CACAGGCCGGATTCAACGCACTGTGCAAGCCCGGTAGCAGATCTGGCCCAAATGGCTGTGTGCAAAAATAAATGAAGAATGGGCAAAAAACTTGGGTGGCTAGGAATCGAACCCAGGACCTCTTGTGTGAATGCCAGCCGTGCTAGCCAACCCGGCTGTGCCTGCCTTCATGAAAGAATTGAGGACGACATCCTACTTGAGCCAACTACAGAAGGTCGAGCTTTTGGAGCCATGGCTCACGGTGATGCTCGCCGGCGATGCAAGCGAGCAAAGCAGCGGGCATCGACGCTACAGAACAGCAGCGGGCGTGCGGAAACCTGCGTGGGTGTGGTTGCGCGAGCGGCAGAGCAACGACATGAGCAAGGGCTTGAGAACAAGCTCAGGAAGGAGCTCCTCTCAGCCACGGCAGTGAGGCACGGCAAGGCAGACGCTTGCGGGGAGTGCGTGTGAGGATGCAAGGGCGTGGCTTGTGCGCAGGCGTTCGAGCATGAGCTACAGCTCGTCCCGGACATGGAGAAGAAGGCGACCAGAGCCGCGTGCGGGTGTTGGCTCGGTTGGACGAGGGTAGGAGCTGTGGCGAGGCATGGCCGCAACTAAGGCCATGGATGCTCGGTGATGCTTGCCGGTGACGGGAGCAAGCAGCGGCTGTAGGTGCAGCAGATCACCGGTGGGGGTGCGGAAACTGACGAGGCTGTGTGCGAGTGAGCGGCAGCTTCTTGCCGGAGTCGTGTGTGTGTGCAGGCCGGGCACGCAGCAGGAGCTCGACTTCGGCGAGACCTCAATGAACAAGAAGCTGGGCAGGCCCTGGTGCATGCGTGCGACTTGCAGACGAGGCGCTGCGTGCGGCTGAAGAACCAAAGGAAGCATAGCAACCGGCGATAGAGGAGGCAACCAACGAGAAAAAGGTAAAGAGAAGCGCGGCTGCTCACGTAGAGGGGCTCGGAGGAGTCGAACGAGCTCGGGGACGCGACAAATTTAGCCAGCGGCGAGGTAGACCCGAGGAAGAAGAAGGAGAGGTCGGCGACGAGAAGAGGCCTCCGACTTGGCGTCCGTGAAACAGAGGAAGCAGGGGACGCAGAGGTCGTCGGGGAGGTCGATCCGAGGCTCGTGGATGCGTGCGTGGACGAAGGAGACGATGTTGAGTGCCGCGACTCTCTCCCTGTGGCAGCAACGCAGTGGACAGAGGCGTACAAGCCGGGGACGAGCTTGTGCTCCTCCGGCCATGGCGATGGCTATTGCCTGGAGAGGTCTCACCTGGTGGCAGGCAGGAGAAGGAGGAGGGGAAAATGGAGCGACCAGGGAACCCTAGGGTTGGGGGCATGATTTATAGGGTGAAGGGAGCAGCTCCGGCCGTCAAATCAACACAAGCGTCGACGTGGACCTGCTGGATGAGCTGCCGTACAGAAGCTAGAAGAAGAACAGGAGGGATCGGCACTGGTGGCCTCGCTGGGCTAAAAGAGGTAAGTGAGGTGGGCTGGTTGGAGGTAAAAGGCCCAGGTGGCTTCGGATAAGGTGATTCCTTTTCTTTTCTTTTCTGAAAAATTGAATTCCCAGGTTTAGACAAGGAAAAGGCCAGGGGTTTATGTAATGAATTAAGAATAAGTAGGAATGAATTTGGAACCCTAGATTTATGGAGGATTTGAATAAAGTGCTCTGGCATTTTTAGAAGGCAGAAAAATAATTAGAGTTTGACTTATTCTCAAACTTCAATCATTTTTGAACCTGACCAAAACAACTTCAAATGGGATGAAATCTGACAGAGAGGGTGTAGGCAATGAGCAGGATTTGTAGGAAAAGAATGAACATTGATGGAGGACAGAAAATGGCACTAGCAAAATGAAAGGAATAAGAAGGAAGAAGGAGGTGTTGATGCAAGGGTAGATTTGAGAGACACAACAAGGGGTTTGGTCTCATGCAACATGCATAGAGCAAGACAACATCATGAAGAATGTGATGCACATGGTGATTATGATGAAATGCAAAATGACAAAAGGCACAATGCAATGCAAACAATGATGAGCATAGCATATGCAACAAATAAAAGAACAATGCAAAACAAGATGATCATGGCAACAACAAGGATGGCAAAATATAATTAATAATGAGCATGATGCAAGAAGCAAAATATGACAAGGCACTCAACATGATCATGGCATAAACATATAGAAATGAAATATGCAAAACAATATACAAAAAAAAGCAACCGCGAAGGAAATATCATATCGCATCACCGGAAAAGGCCAGAGTTGGAGTTACGAATATGTAAAGTTGTATCCGGGGCGTTACACATACCAAAGAACAATCCCCCAAAACAGTTTCTTGAATGGAGCTTTGAGGAAGGAGATGGAAAATGGCAGCAAGATGAGCTAGAACTCTTGCTTGAGCTGGTTAGTGATTTTTTTGGGAGGAAGAAGAAGTGTGTGGGTGCAGGAATGAGTGGCAGGGGGCATCAGGGGGCCACAAGGCATGGGGCGTGCCCTGGACCCTCGTGGCCAGGTGGTTGCCCCTCTGGTGTGTTCTCAGTGCCAATAGTTCTTAAATATTCTAGAAAAAAATCATATTTCATTTTCAGGGCATTTCGAGAACTTTTATTTTCGGGGTATTTTTTTATTGCACGGATAAATCAGAAAACAGACAGAAGAATATTATCTTTGCTTCATTTAATCGAAATAACAGAAAGTAAAAGGAGGTTACTGAGAGTTGTGCTTTCTAATCTTCATCCATCTCATGCTCATCGAAAGAATCCACTAACAAGGTTGATCAAGTCTTGTTAACAAACTCTTTTCGAATAACATGGAACTGGAGAAATTTCGAATAGCACTAGGTTACCTCAACGGGGATATGTACATCCCCGACAATAAGAATATCATATATCTTCTTGACAGTAGGAAGAGGAAATTCAAAACCTCCAATAATAATCAATGGATTTTTCCAATAGAATTGATGCTGTGAACTTGAGGTTGTTTGCTCGAAAAGTGTACCTATGCGCATTACCATTAACATGAAAAGTGACATTGCCTTTGTTGCAATCAATAACAGCCCCCTGCAGTATTCAAAAAGGGTCTACCAAGGATAATCGACATACTATCGTCCTCGGGAATATCAAGAATAACAAAGTCCGTTAAGATAGTAAATATTGCAAGCACAACAGGCACATCCTCACAAATACCGACAGGTATAGCGGTAGACTTATCGGCCATTTGCAAAGATATTTTAGTAGGTGTCAACTTATTCAATTCAAGTCTATGATATAAAGAGAGAGGCATAACACTAACACCGGCTCCAAGATCACATAAACCAGTTTTAACATAGTTTCTTTTAATGGAGCATGGTATAGTTGGTACTCCTAGATCTTCAAGTTTCTCCAGTATTCCACCCTTAAAAGTATAATTAACAAGCATGGTGGAAATTTCAGCTTCCGGTATCTTTCTTTTATTTGTAACAATATCTTTCATGTACTTAGAATAAGGATTCATTTGAAGCATATCTGTCAAACGCAGACGCAAAAAGATAGGTCTAATCATTTCAGCAAAGCACTCAAAATCCTCATCATCCTTTTTCTTGGATGGGTTAGGAGGAAAAGGCATGGGTTTCTGAACCGATGGTTCTCTTTCTTTACCGTGCTTCCTAGGAACGAAGTCTCTCTTATCAAAACGTTGATTCTTTGATTGTGGGTTATCAAGATCAACAGCAGGTTCAACCTCTACATGATTATTATTGCTAGGTTGAGCATCAACATGAACATTATCATTAACATTATCACTAGGTTCATGTTAATCACCAGATTGTGTTTCAGCATCAGAAATAGAAATATCATTGGGATTCTCAGGTGTGTCAACAACAGGTTCACTAGAAGCATGCAAAGTCCTATCATTTTTCTTTTTCTTCTTTCTAGAAGGACTAGGTGCATCAACATTAGTTCTCTCAGAATCTTGCTCAAGTCTCTTAGGGTGGCCCTCAGGACACAAAGGTTCCCGAGTCATTCTACCACCTCTAGTCATAACTCTAACAACATTGTCATTTTTCTTATTATTTAATTCATTGAGTGAATTATTTTGTGCTTTAAGCACTTGTTCTACTTGAGTGGTAACCATGGAAGCATGTTTACTAATAAGTTTAAGTTCACCTTTAACTCTAGACATATAATCAGTCAAGTGTTCAATCATATAAGCATTTCTTTTCAATTTTATACCAACATAAGCATTGAAGTTTTCTTGTTTAGCCATAAAGTCATCAAACTCATCCAAGCATTGGCTAGCAAACTTAGTAGACGGAATTTCAGATTTATCATATCTACAGACAGAATTTACCTTTACTACCTGTGTCGGGTTATCAAGACCATGTATTTCTTCAATAGGTGGTAAATTCTTAACATCTTCAGCTTTAATACGTTTTTCTTTCATAGATTTCTTTGCCCCTTGCATATCTTCAGGACTGAGAAATAGAACACCTCTTTTCTTCGGAGTTGGCTTAGGAGTTGGTTCAGGAAGTGTCCAATTATTGTCATTAGTCAACATATTATTCAATAGCAATTTAACTTGATCAACTGTTCTTTCCCTGAAAACACAACCAGCACAACTATCCAGGTGGTCTCCGGAAGCATTAGTTAGTCCATTATAAAATATATCAAGTATTTCATTTTTCTTGAGAGGATGATCAGGCAAAGCATTAAGTAATTGGAGAAGCCTCCCCCAAGCTTGTGGGAGACTCTCTTCTTCAATTTGCACAAAATTATATATTTCCCTTAAAGCAGCTTGTTTCTTATGAGCGGGGAAATATTTAGTAGAGAAGTAATAAACCATATCCTAGGGACTACGCACACAACTAGGATCAAGAGAATTAAACCATGTTTTAGCATCACCCTTTAATGAGAACGGAAATATTTGAAGGATATAGTAGTAACGAGTTTTCTCATCATTAGTGAATAGGGTGGCTATATCATTTAAATTAGTAAGATGTGCCACAACAGTTTCAGATTCATAACCATAAAAAGGATCAGATTCAACCAAAGTAATTATCTCAGAATCGACACAGAAATCATAATCCTTATCAGTAATGAAGATAGGTGAAGTAGCAAAAGCAGGGTCATATTGCATTCTAGCATTCAAAGAATTTTCTTCCAGCTTAGCTAATAATTTCTTAAGATCAGATCTATGATTGCAAGCAAGAAAATCTCTAGCAGTTTCTTCATCCATAACATAATGCTCAGGCACAATAGGCAATTCATATCTAGGGGGAGAATCTTCATCATCACTTTCATCAATATTATCTTTTTCAATAATTTCATTCTCTCTAGCCCTAGCAAGTTGTTCATCAAGAAATTCACGTAATGGCACAGTAGTATCAAGCATAGAAGTAGTTTCATCATAAGCATCATGCATAGCAGAAGTGGCATCATCAATAACATGTGACATATCAGAATTAATAGAAGAAGCAAGTTTAGGTGTCGCAACTTTACTCAAATCAGATGGTGAATCAAGTGCAGAGCTAGATGGCAGTTCCTTACCTCCCCTCGTAGTTGAGGGAAAAATCATAGTTCTTTCGTCTTTCAAGTTCCTCATGGAGATCAGCAAGTATAAATCCCATGTGATTCAAAGAATAGAGCTATCCTCCCCGGCAATGGCGCCAGAAAATAGTCTTGATAACCCACAAGTATAGGTGATCACAACAGTTTTCGAGGGTGGAGTATTCAACCCGAATTTATTGATTCGACACAAGGGGAGCCAAAGCATATTCTCAAGTATTAGCAGTTGAGTTGTCAATTCAACCACACCTGGATAACTTAATATCTGCAGTAAAGTATTTAGTAGCAAAGTAGTATGGAGGTAAAGGTAACACTGGCAAAAGTAACAGTAGCAGTTTTGTAGTAATTGTAACAGTGGCAACGGTAAAGTAACTAAGCAAAGATCAATATGTGAAAAGCTCATAGGCATTGGATCAGTGATGGATAATTATATCGGATGTGATTCCTCATGCAATAGTTATAACATAGGGTGACATAGAACTAGCTCCAGTTCATCAATGTAATGTAGGCATGTATTCCGAATATAGTCATATGTGATTATGGAAAAGAACTTGCATGACATCTTTTGTCCTACCCTCCCGTGACAGCGGGGTCCTATTGGAAACTAAGGGATATTAAGGCCTCCTTTTACTAGAGTACCGGCCCAAAGCATTAACACTTAGTGAATACATGAACTCCTCAAACTACGGTCATCACCGGGAGTGGTCCCAATTATTGTCACTTCGGGGTTACCGGATCATAACACATAGTAGGTGACTATTGACTTGCAAGATAGGATCAAGAACTGACATATATTCATGAAAACATAATAGGTTCAGATCTAAAATCATGGCACTCGGGCCCTAGTGACAAGCATTGAGCATAGCAAAGTCATAGCAACATCAACCTTAGAACATAGTGGATACTAGGGATCAAATCCTAATAAAACTAACTCGATTACGTGGTAAATCTCATCCAACCCATCAATGTCCAGCAAGCCTACGATGGAATTACTCACGCACGGCGGTGAGCATCATGAAATTGGTGATGGAGGATGGTTGATGATGACGACGACGATGGATTCCCCTCTCCGGAGCCCCGAATGGACTCCAGATCAGCCCTCCCGAGAGAGATTAGGGCTTGGCGGTGGCTCCATATCGTAAAATGCAATGAATCTTTCTCCCTGTTTTTTTCTCCCCGAACGTGAATATATAGAGTTGGAGTTGAGGTCGGTGGAGCACCAAGGGGCCCACGAGGCAGGGGGCGCGCCCAGAGGGTAGGCGCGCCCCCCCTCGTGGACAGAGTGTGGGCCCCCTGGCCTTCATTCTTTCGCTAGTATTTTTTATTAACACCATGGCAATGTTAAAGTTTCAGGTCATTTCGAGAACTTTTATTTCTGCACAAAAATAACACCATGGCAATTCTACTGAAAACAGTGTCAGTCCGGGTTAGTTCCATTCAAATCATGCAAGTTAGAGTCCAAAATAAGGGATAAAGTGTTTGCAAAAGTAGATACGATGGAGGCATATCACCTACCCAAACTAGTTGTTGTATAGTCAATGAATGAAACATAAGACGATGAACTTCTTAAGCGTAGAAACAACAAAAGGCGATGAACTTCTTAACATGCAAATCATTGGCATTAGATCAACATGCAAAACAATACGTAGAATTATTCTTTGGAGGCAGGGTGAACAACTAGTGATGTCGCGTGCCACAGCATTCGAAGCTCAACTTTGCAATCAAACTCACAAGGCCTGGCATTTCTTAGACAACATTCAGAACAAACTATTAAAATATAATATATAAGTAATATTCATGATTATGCATCTCATCAGAGCCAATATTTACTTCTGAACTGAACACGCGAATAGTAAAAAATGATCGATGCCACTCATGGCAAAGGGCGTCCCATTCCAAATATCAAATGCATGTCTTCTAGCTAACATCAATGAGGAAAATTTGACAAGGTTTTCCAATTCCAAAATACCAAACAAATGTCTTCTTCCTAACATCAATGATTAAACTTTGACAAGGTTTTCCCATTCAAAATATCAAATGCCTATGATTGTGGAATGAGTGGGGTTTGTCATCAGTTTGCACATAAAAATGGAACATGGAGTTGGATTAACTAGCTTATCTTTTTGTGCAGTTCCACTAAAATCAACAAATGTCTTGTGTAGCATGGTGGCTGAAGGTGACAAAGAATGATTAGGCAACTATTCAATGTATTGTGCATGATGAAGTATTATGGAGGACACAAACCATCTAAACATTTTTTGTAGTTCCACTAAAATCAAGCTGAGCATCCCTATCTGCATAAATACAGAAAAAGTGTGATGAACATAATAGTGGTAATAGTTGATTTAAACATACGCTCACAAATATAATTGTCCTCATTATCTTAACAGGAAAAGATAGCAATACAATAGCTTCAATTAAACATTAATTTAAAACAATTCAACAATATAAGTAGCACAACATAACAAAGCATGACCACGTGGATGAAGGCTGATATTGAGCTTGTTTGTTACAGCTGCGTCGGACACTGACTTGATCGTACCTTTCCTTGTCGTAGAATTTTGCACCCCACGTGTTGTTGAGTTGCACATGATCTCTGCTGACTAGTCATGTCGCTAGTGTCTAATGATACTCTCTAAAGCTTCTCAATTATTCCTTCTGTAATGTAGCACAGGCAGTGACTACTTCTTTCTGCAAAGTGGAAAGATCAATTGGGCACAATAATGCAATAGTTTGCCTTAAACATATTGTCTCCTTTTGTGAAGTTCAACTAAAATCAAAGTCGAAATTGCAATGAGCAAAAGTTTTGGTATCTTTGTATGCACAAATAGATATAAAGAAAACAATTACTGACCAATAATGGTTGATGAATTATATGCCCACAAGAAAAAAAACATATACCTTATCTTAATGGGAAACAAAGCATGGAAGTAGCAATTCTCAAACAGTGTCATTCATTCATATTGACTAGGACATTATCTTTACAATACCTTGCTTAAACATGTATAAAGAATGACAAAGCAGGAAAGTACCATTCTTAAAATAGTGTAACTGATTCATATTAACAGAGACATTATCTTCACAATACCTTGCTTAGACATGTAGAAAGAACTACAAAGCAGGATAGTACCATTTCTAAAACACTGTAACTGATTCATAATAATGGAGACATTATCTCAACAATACATTTGTTAAACATGTACTCCCACCGATCCCTAACAAGTGTTGCAGTTTTGAACTAAGATTTAGTAGTTAATCCTAAGAGTGGCATTGCTTAATTTTACCAGTGGCATTAGATTAACAGAAAGCATAAACAATTACAGGGGGAGAGGGCACAATAGCACCATGTGCTTCCGTTGACTTATAAAGGGGTGATGCAAAGTTTTTTGTAACAAAGAAATAAGCATCATGGCTGGGTTGGTCCCATTTTTGTTCACTTTATGGGAAAACACAACAATACAATAGCTTCAATTCAACATTTATTAAAGACAGTGCAAATACAAGTAGCACAACATCTCAAAGCACACTGCACAATCATGTGGATGAAGGGCAGTACTGTCCTTTCATGAGGCAGACAAGATCAAATACGAATCTTCCAACACGAATAGGAAATTCAATCATGTTTTGTGTAGTTCCACTTAAATCAAGCAGAGTTGTCGGTGTGACATTTTAGTTGAACTGCACAAAACACTCCTAAAACAAAAGTGTTTTGCATAGTGAAGCAAAAGGTCACAATGGCTATGAGTTGAATAGATACCCCTGTTTTCACAGAGGTAAAGAAGGAAACAATTACTGACCAATAAAGGAGGATGAAACATACGACCACAAAAAGGAGCATCTACCTTAATTGATGGAAAACAGAGTAGGATAATAGCATTTCTAAAACGGTGGCATTAATTCATATTAATGGAGACATTCTCTTAAAATAACATTTGTTAAAAATGTAGTTTACCAGTGGCATTGCTTCAATTTCTAGTGGCATTATTAGATTAACAACAACAAAATAGTTGTATGGGGCATGGGACATGCCAGCACCATGTGCCTCTAGAGTCTGATGTAGGGTGGAACCCTAGGGGCCGATCTTTCACGATTTAGAGGGGGGATTCCCGAAGAACACGAAGAACACATGTTCTAGATCCAAACACACAAGCAGAGATACAAAGGTCCAAATCCAACACAAGATGATACAAGAGGTAACTAGTTCATCCCAATCCTTGGAGGAGTTGAGGTCTTGAATCCATGAGGGGGATCTTCTCCATGAAGAGGTCTTGGATCCACTAGGGATCTTCTCCTAGATGGAGGTCTTGACCTCCAATGGAGTGGTCTCTCTCTCTCTCTCTCAAGAGAAGAGTAGTAGGAGCAAAGCTCACATACAAATGAGCTATCACAATGCTAACCCTCACTAGGAGGAGGAGGGGGTCTATATATAGTTCTAGTGTAAGTTGGCGCGAAGGGGTACATGGGCTTTTGACTCGGATACACTGCACGCGGGCAGGAGGGGCCAGATGTTCGGGCGTCGGGCCGGATGTCCGGGCGTTCGAGGAGGGACGGATGTCCTGGGCATGGGGGGCAAATGTTCGGGCAGAAGTGGCTTGCATTTTATGAAGCTGGGTCAGATTTCCGGGTGGTGGCCGGATGTTCGGCGGCTCGCGTCGGACCGGATGTCTGGGCCCTGTAGCACTTCGGTTGCTGGGCTGCTGCTGCTGTTGAAATCTTCAAGGGTCGGATGTCCGGGGCCTTGAACTGAGAACCTTCTCCGGTTCCTTCCGTCATGCTCCTTCGTCCATGTACTTGGGGACTTGTCCGTGATCCCGAGCATCTACGGGAGGGTCTTCTTGGTACCTAAGCACATGTAATGTCTTTGCATGAGGTAGCAACCATGTCTCGCATGAATGGGACGGGGAAGATTTAGGAACGAGTTCACCTTGTGTCCAATGGCGTATGATTGAGGTCTCATCGTATGTCCACTTGGGGCTTGAGAGTAGCCGTAGTGTTCATGGGGATGATCGTAGGATGCTCTGCATCATCTCCCCACCCCCCCCCCCCGGGAAAGATCCGACCTCAGATCGTAAACCTCATCACCATGGAAACGGTTGTCGTGGACGGACTTGTAGTTGGACGGACTTGAAGACATGGCGCAATCCAAGTACTCCAAGGTGTATCTGAAGTGGTATACATGCAAAAAGGGCAAACACAAATGACACTCGGAAATACAATGGTTAGTGCACACAAGGTGTCCATCAAATAAGCATGAGTTCGTCCGATAAGTTTAATCATGACAAGGTGCATGAAGCTTACCCAAATGATATAGAATGATAGGTAAAGCATTCATGAGAGCAAATTCATTTGTTGTGCACACAAAGGTATTGTAAATGTCTTGGTGCAAAAAGCTACGAATTCTACCATTGTGCAAAATGATGTCATAATGGGAAGTTTTATCAAGAGCATGAACATGGCAATGGATGCTCAATATGATGATGTTATCGTGAAATTGATGGTGGTCAATATGATTATGATGTACGAATATGCCAACAAGGAAGTCACAAAAAATTTGCTAAGAATGTGCAAAAGCTCATATATAATGGATGACATGGAAATATAAGATGGATCAAGGCAATGATAATGTGAGTCAATCCATGCATAAGATGCAAATTTGTTATGGGTAGTGTTGTACCATGGCTCTATGTTGTGGCAAGAGTGGTGGTCTGGTGGTGTATCCACTAATTAAGTCCGAGCACTCCTCAACTTGATGGTCCATACGGTCCATCTCCAATATCGGTCCTCCATCCAATATATGTATCATGTAGACAACAAGAAGGAAACAACAATGAAAGTATGGCCCATCCAATGTTCTTATGTGAGGATGGCTCAAATGCAACACCTATTGAGGGAGTCCTGGACTAGGGGGTGTCCGGATAGCCGAATTATCACCGTCCGCCGGACTCCAAGACTATGAAGATACAAGATTGAAGACTTCGTCCCGTGTCCGGGGACTTTCCTTGGCGTGGAAGGCAAGCTTGGCGATTCGGATATGTAGATCTCCTACCATTGTAGCCGACTCTGTGTAACCCTAGCCCTCTCCGGTGTCTATATAAACCGGAGGGTTTTAGTCCGTAGGACGAACAACAATCATACCATAGGCTAGCTTCTAGGGTTTAGCCTCCTTGATCTCGTGGTAGATCTACTCTTGTACTACCCATATCATCAATATTAATCAAGCAGGAGTAGGGTTTTACCTCCACCAAGAGGGCCCGAACCTGGGTAAAAACATCGTGTCCCTTGTCTCCTGTTACCATCCGCCTAGACGCACAGTTCGGGACCCCCTACCCGAGATCCACCGGTTTTGACACCGACGTTGGTGCTTTCATTGAGAGTTCCTCTGTGTCGTCACCTATAGGCCCGATGGCTCCTTTGATCGTCAACAACAACGTGGTCCAGGGTGAGTCTTTTCTCCCCGGACAGATCTTCGTATTCGGCGGCTTCGCATTGCGTGCCAATTCACTTGGCCATCTGGAGCAGATCAAAAGCTATGCCCCTGGCCATCAGGCACTACTAGGAAAAGGGCTATAGATAGGATTGATTCTAATGGCGCACCGTGGATGCAGTGCGCCACTACTATATACTAATGGCGCACCTGTTCCTCATACGCCATTAGAGTGGAAGACACTAATGGCGCCGGCAGACGAGTCGCCATTAGTATGAATTCTTTTTTTTCCATTTTCCCATACATACTAATGGCGCATGAGTCAACCAATGCGCCATTACTATATATAACTTCTAATGGCGCACCGGCGGGATGTGCGCCATTATCAGATCCTCCATCTCGATCTCGATCCCCTCCATCTCGATCTCGATCCCCTCCATCTCGATCGCACCAAGACCTCCCCGCTAGCTCTACCCATCGCAACCTCCCCGCTCCACCGCTGAGCACCGGCCCGCCCCCAAGCACCGCACATTTTGAACATATTTTATTTTTTTTACTATTTTTATAAAAAATATTACACTGTTATAATTTAAACAAGTTTGATAAACACAAATAAATATAAAAACAACATTTAAAATGCATAAAAATATTATCATTATGATTTAAACAAGTTTGAACATATTTAAACACAAGTTTGAACATATTTAAAATGCATATTATCAGATCCCCTCCATCTCGATCTCGATACCCCATCTCGATCTCGATCCCCTCCATCTCGATCGCACCAAGACCTCCCCGCTAGCTCTACCCATCGCAACCTCCCCGCTCCACCGCCGAGCACCGCCCAGCCCACAAGCACCCAAGACATTTTGAACATATTTTTATTTTTTTTACTATTTTTATAAAAAATATTACACTGTTATAATTTAAACAAGTTTGATAAACACAAATAAATATAAAAACAGCATTTAAAATGCATAAAAATATTATGTTATGATTTAAACAAGTTTGAACATATTTAAACACAAATAAATATAAAACACCATTCCCACTCCACCGCCGACCCCCCCGCACCTCCCCACTCCACCGCCACGCCACCCCCGCACCTTCCCCACTCCACCGCCGACGTCCCACCGCACCTCCTCGCTCCACCGGTCATGCCGCCGACCCCGGCCACTGCCGTCCCCCACTCCACCGCCGTCGACGACCACTGCACCCTCTCCCCGCACCTCCCGGCCCGCTCCACCGTCACAAATGGATGCAACTAAAATTGCAAAAAAACAAATTTGATTATATTTCCAAATAAAAATTTGATGATATTTTCAAATAATAAATTTGATGATATTTTTCATATTCATAAATATTTTCAAATAACAAATTTGATGATATTTTTAAAAATTATTTCTATTTTGATAAAAATATTACTATTATGATTTAAACAAGTTTGAACATATTTAAACACAAATAAATATCAAACATCATTTTAAATGCATAAATACAAAAATGGGGAGCACGGAATCGAACCCAGACCTCCTCGTGTGTGTGCTGCGTGCTGACTAGTCGGGCTATAGTGGGCTTGTTCTGATGGAGTGGGGGTTATGTGGTATATAACCTGACCAATCGGGCTAGTAAATTCTAATGGCGCACAGGGCGGGTGCGCCATTAGAGTGGTTGTACTTATGGCGCATTAGGGTTGCGTGCGCCATTAGATCCTCTCCCGTTCACCTGTTCCCCTCTCACTGCTGCCTCCCTCCTCCCTCGCCAGATCCACTCGACCCAACCGCACGCCGCTCCTTGCTCGGCCCCCCGTCCGTCAGCGCAGACGCCCGTCGGTGCCGCCCGCCGCTGTGGTCTTGCGCTGCCCGACGCCGCCGCCCGACCCGCAGAGTCCACCCCGCCGCCTCGCGCCCCGAGCAGGATCGGCCGAGCCGCCCGCCTCCTCTCCTCTCCTCCTCCTTCCGACGAGCGAGGGCCTCCTCGCCCCTACAGCAGACGGCGAGCGGCCCCGAGGTGCCCACCCGCCTGCCCTGCCATCCTCGCCACTGCCCTGCTCTCCTTCGACCACGCGGTGGCGAGGACCCGACGAGCTCGGACCCGACCCGACCCCTTCGCCGACCTCGACTCCGACCCCTCCGTGACCGGTACCTCTCTCTCTCCTCCTTCCTCCTTCCTCTCTCTCAAACTGCAGTGGATTACTCAATATATTGCCATTTGTTGAAGTGTACTGATGATGCTTCAGAGAAAATTCAATCTTCCTCCTCGGGCATGTGTTGTGTGACCTGAAAAAATATAAATGTGTTGTGTGCCTTGTGTTGGTAATTCAAGAAAGCCAAACAAGCAATTGGATTTAGGCATGTTGCTTGCTGAATTTTCAGACTGCATTTTTGTAACTAGGGTTTATCTTGGGTAGGACCAGAGATGTCTAGGGACAATATTTTGGCCATATGGTTAACACACTGAATTTTTGTTTTGTCTTCTCGAGATAGCTAACGGTTCATTCCAATTTTTGAGATAGCTAACAAAAGAAGAATACAACAATGAGGCAAAACCTACTTACACGAAAACTATATTTGAGTAGTATTTCTTAATGATACAAGTTGATGAATAATGTAGCAATGTGAGTGTATGATGTATTGCCATCCATTCACTGAATTTTTGGACAGTGTGTTAACTGAAATTTTTGGCGGTGTGTTAACTGAATTTTTTGACAAGGTGTTAATCGCCACTTATCTTCATTTCAAAGCCCAAGTTGCAGCCCTTTAGATTGACAACTGGACAGAAGGTATCTTCTACTACATTTTGAGTATGGTTCTGGCTCACACTGTAGTTGTAATTCTACTATAAATTTGCACTATAAATCTATTGAAATTATACTGTTAATACACTGCAATTACATGTCTACTGTATTTACCTCCTCTTCTATACCTTGTACTAGAAGTCAGCAAAAGAATATCAGTTCTACTTTGCCCCCTAGTAGATCTGGTAGAGTAAGAAACTCCCCTTATAATGATGCTTTTCTCTAGAAAAAATGATCCTGGATTTTTTTATGTAATTCTTTGTGGTATTAAGATGGAAACATGGGATACTATTTCTGTTAGGAGATGGTGTTATATTAAGATGCATATATTGTTATGTTACGCAAATTGTATCATCTTGCCACTTAAGTCAGCCTTCCCTTTAAGCAGAAAATTCAGTTAGGAGCTACTGTTAGGAGCTACTGTCAAAAAATTCAGTTATGGCATCTAGAATTATGTCAGTTTTGTTTTGTAACTAGAAGACCAAAGTGTTAGGAATTCTGTCCAAACTGTAGTTTTCAGATTCTGTCCAAACTGAAAACTGTTAAAAAGCATGATGTTTCTTGGATTTCTGTAATGATGATGATGATGGAATACATGGTCTTGGATTTCTGTAATGATGATGGAACATTATAAAGCATTGTACTCCAGTGTGTATGAAGGATACAAAAAATTTAGCAACTTCTTTGATTTTATAAAGTTGTTCTTATATGGGTGAAACTTCACTTGTTTTAGGCTAGTGCAGGTGTTGCTTTATTGTGATGCCTATGAATTACTCGTGATCACATTGAGAAAGACTTGCTAGTTTGTTGGGTTTTGTCTCCGACCATTGTATCGTGATGAACTTGCAGTACCCGAGAGGCCCTTGAGTTTGCTGGAATGTCGATTAACTTCCGTTCCGCAAATTTGGGCACTCCATATGTCCTATTTTCAGCAAAGGTCATGCTGAAATTTTCCGTGAATTTTAGCATGACTTTGCTAAAATAGGACATATGGGGTACTTACGACTAATGCATGTTTTATGATCTGTTGTAAGGGTACTAATTGGTCTCTTCTGCTGCTTATCGAGATGGCGGAAGCAGCCACCGCCGATCTGCGACACATGATCTGAGTTGGATGATTCGAGTTCTTCACTATCATACTTGAGGCTTCATTGGATCCATGACGCTGGTATATAAAGCGAGAGATCTCCCTTCACCCATCTCATTATGATATCATTGTTTGCTACATCACTCATTTTCCCAAACTGCAGAGGCTGCCCGACAGGTTTATGAACATGCCGATGGGTGAAGATCCGCCAAATAATGTGAAGCTGCGACAGTGCCGGCAGCGGGTTTCGCAGCGATGGGATGTGCGATTGGCGATCAAGAAGGGCCACATGTACTTGTCTCGTGGGTGGGAGAACTTCTACCGTGCCTCACGACCTGCAGCTGGGGTACTTCCTTGTCTTGAGTACGACGACGACGCCAACATGCTCATCGTGAAGGTGTACAACAAGACTATGTGTCGCATGTGATACGTTGCCGATGATGATGCGATGCGTTCGCCTCTTCTTATTCCTCTACATTTGGCTTTGTCTCACATCGATTGTTAACGGTCATTGTTGCATTACGGACAGGTAGGAGCAGCAGCGGCGATCAAGCTACAGCCAAAGCAAAGCGGCGACTATGGCTGTAGCGAAGCAACAACGATTCTGGTCAGAAGCGACAAAGAAGCGATTCTGCACCAAAGATAGACAACAAGAAGGATGATCCGGACTGGAGTGCGGGAGAAGAGGAGCAGAGTGAGGATGAGGAGCTACATCATGATGATGGGCATCAGGCTGAGGATGACCTAGCGCTGGTGGTGGCTGACCAAGGGCAAGAGATGGTGGTGGCTGACCATGGGCAAGAGATGGAGGTGGCTGAGGATGACCTAGCGATGGTCGTGCTCAAGGTGGCCTCGCGATGGTGGTGGTGCTCGACAATGACCACGCACCGGTGGTGGCGCCGGCGATCCCACAGCTGGGCAACATGACCACGCCAATTGTGGTAGAAGACTACATCCCACTACCTCCACTGCCTCCACCACCTCGTCGCTCTAGGCGCATCAGGGAGATGAAGGAGAAGAAGGAGAAGAACTGCCTACTTTGTCAGGTATGTCAGATCTCCTATAGGTTAGCTATCGAAAATGATATATATATACTTAGTTACCTATGTTATCTCTAATATGCTTAGTTTCCTATAGGTTAGCTTCATTTTACCTAAGTTGGCTCTAATATACTAACTTAGAGCTTATATGCTTAGTTTCCTATAGGTTAGCTCCAAAATAACTTATGTTAGCACAAAATGATCAAGTTTACATAATAAGCTTATAGTCTTTTCTTAATCTTCTTCTTTTCCAAAATGACATAGGTTAGCTTCATTTTACCTAAGTTGGCTCTAATATACTAACTTAGACCTTATATGCTTAGTTTCCTATAGGTTAGCTCCAAAATAACTTATGTTAGCACAAAATGATCAAGTTTACATAATAAGCTTATAGTCTTTTTCTTAATCTTCTTCTTTTCCAAAACTCTTCTTATTCTTCTTCTAGTGTTCTTCCTCTTCTAGTATTCTTCTAGTCTTCTTCTTTTCTTCTTCTAACTTCTTGTTTATCATTTTGCAGATTTGATTTAATTGACGGAAGCTTGCGTGGATGGGGTGCTTCTTTTCCATTTGTGTTTTTATTTTGTATGAATGTGAAACTTTTGTGAATTGATGGATAACGGTGTTGGATGAACAATGTGAAACTTTTGTAACGACGGAACTATGTGTTGGCTATGTACGTATGTATATATGATGAAACTTGTGTGTTGGATATGATTGCTATATGGATGCTTGTTGTATATATATATGTGTTGAATATCTCATATGTGAAATAGTGACATGAGATTAAGAAGAAAAGAATTAAAAAGTTGTTACTAATGGCGCTACAATGTGTCATACTGTAAGTATAGCAGATAATAGTGGCGCCTTGTGAGCAAAGTACTAATGGCGCCTTGCCAGTGCGCCATTAGAATACTGAATTCTAATGGCGCACATGTGGTGCGCCATTAGAAAGAAATTCTAATGGCGTGATGCCAGTGGCGCACCAGCCATGCGCCATTAGAAGGCAAAACTGGTGCGCCACTAGCATGCCTTTTCCTAGTAGTGAGGTCAGATTTGGAAGTTTGAACTATATGGCCGACATCCGCGGAGACTTGATCTTCGACGGATTCGAGCCACAGCCGAGCGCGCCGCACTGTCACGATGGGCATAATTTAGCTCTGCTGCCGGACAGTGCCCTGGAGGCCGCACAAGAGTCCGCTCCGACCCTTAGCTCGGAGCCAACTGCGCCAATCGAGGATGGGTGGCTGGACACCACCTCGGGGGCTACAACCTCTACGGCGATAGAGCCGAATACCGACCCTGTCCCTTGTGAAGCTCGTGACTCCAAGGTGCCGGACTCCTCCTCGGACCCCGAACCTTCCGATCATGGAGTTCACCGCTGCGGATATCTTTCAGCACTCGCCTTTTGGTGACATCCTAAATTCGCTAAAGTATCTCTCTTTATCAGGAGAGCCCTGGCCGGATTATGGTCAGGACAGTTGCGATGCGGACGACGAAGAAATTCAATGCCCACCCACCACCCACTTTGTAGCCACTGTCGACGACTTAACGATATGCTAGACTTTGACTCCGAAGACATCGACGGTATGGACGACGATGCCGGAGACGACCAAGAATTAGCGCCCACAGGGCACTGGAAGGCCACCTCAACTCACGATGGATATATGGTGGACACACCCAAAGGAAGCGATAACGAGGAACAACGAGATGCTGCGAAGGATATTTCCCTTGAAAAACAGCCAAAACAGCGACGTAAGTGCCGCTCAAAGTCCCGCCTCGACAACGACAACACCCATACAGACCCAGCCATAGAGCAGGGAGAACCGGTGGATGACGTACATGCCCCCGAGCAACCATCCGAACAGGATAAATTGGATAAGCAATCCGTCCCCCGGCAAAAACAATAGTCCGGACGATCTCACACCGGACACATCGTTGGAGTAGAAGAACCTCCACAAAAGGCTCATCGCCACTACGCGAAGTCTGAAGGAACAGAAGCGGAAGCTCAAAACAGCGGAAGACATACTCAGAACGAGATGGAGCAAAATACTCAAGACCGCAAACAAATACGGCGATAGTCGCCAAACAAAGAGCTACCCAAAACGCAAACTACTGCCCGAATTTGACGAGGAGGCCGTAGAGCCCCCACAATCAAAGAACAAAGAGGCCGCCAGGTCGGATAGACGACCACATGACAAACAAAGAGCGGCAAGCGGTGCCGCACACAAGCCGGCACGCGATCCACATAAGGATCCTCACAAAAAGGATGGCCCAGTCAGGTCCATCTACGGGACAAGAAACAAAGCTCTAGAAAGCAATACAGCACGTCGAGAATTCGAACATCACGGCACACCCAAATACAGGGGCGACGCACACCCCTATGTTTAACCGATGAGGTGTTGGATCATGAATTTCCAGCAGGATTCAAACCAGTAAACATAGAGGCATACGATGGAGCAACAGACCCTGGAGTCTGGATTGAGGATTACATCCTGCATATACACATGGCTAGAGGAGATGACCTCCACGCCATAAAGTACTTACCCCTCAAGCTCAAAGGGACAGCTCGGCATTGGCTCGAAAGCCTCCCAGAAAATATCATTGGAAGTTGGGAAGAGCTCGAGGATGCGTTTCGGGCAAATTTTTAGGGGACCTATGTCCGCCCTCCGGATGCAGACGATTTAAGTCACATAACTCAACAGCCCGGAGAGTCAGCCCGCAAATTCTGGAACAGGTTCCTCACCAAAAAGAACCAAATAGTCGACTGTCCGGATGCCGAAGCCTTAGCAGCCTTCAAACATAACGTCCGAGACAAATGGCTCGCCAGACACCTCGGCCAGGAAAAGCCAAGAACAATGGCTGCACTAACAAGCCTCCTGACCCGCTTTTGCACGGGAGAGGATAGCTGGCTGGCAAGATGCAGCACCAGCGACCCAAGTACATCCGAGGTCAGGGATGGAAATGGGAAACCACAACGCAGAAAGGACCAACGCCTTACTAAGGGAAATGGCCCAAAGAGCATGGCAGTCAACGCCGGGTTCAAAAGCTCTCGGCAGAACAACAAAACACTGCCTCTCAAGGACAACAGCGACGAGCTATCCAACCTAAACAAAAGCTTGGACAAGATATGCGAAATCCACGGCACCTCCGGGAAGCCTGCAAACCATACCCAAAGAGATTGTTGGGTCTTCAAACAGTCCGGCCTACTTAATGCCGAACACAAGGGGCTCGAAACACCAAGTGAGGGCGATGACGATCTCCACAAACAGAGCACCGGCAAACAAAGGAATTTCCCACAAGAGGTCAAAACAGTAAACTCACTTCATGTGACAATAGGCAAAAATAGAGCGGCGCCCATTAAAGTACGCGCTGCACGGTCCGCTCCAGCGGAGTCCCGACACTGGATGTCAAAACCAGTCACTTTCGACCATCAGGATTACTCCGGAAGTATCCGGAATGCAGGATGGACTGCTCTGATATTAGATCCTATAATCGACGGACTACAATTTACACAAGTCCTAATGGACGGCGGCAGTGATCTAAACCTACTATATCAGGATACAATCCGCAGAATGGGGATAGACCCAACCAAAATACGCCATAACAACACTTCCTTTAAAGGAGTGATGCCAGGCCCATATGCCCATTGTACGGGCTCTCTACCACTAGAAGTTGTGTTCGGCTCATCCGACAACTCCCGTCGCGAAAAGTTAGTCTTCCACATTGCGCCATTTAAAAGTAGCTATCAAGCACTATTGGGACGCGAAGCTTTCACCCGCTTTAACGCAATACCGCATTATGCATCTCTTACACTTAAAATGCCCGGTCCACGCGGCATCATCTCATTAAAGAGAAACTTCGATTGTTCCTTGAATACGGAAGAAAGTGAGACTGCCTTGACAGCCACACATTAATCCGGCTTTGCTGATCAAAGCACCCAAACAGGTCATTCAGATCCCGGACACGGTTAGGCGAGTCCGGCACAAATAAACAAGGGGCTTACTAGCCGCGTCCCCCCTTACAAGGGGATGCACGCATGTACAATAAGAGACAATAAAGACCGTTACTAGCCGCGTCCAGGATACGGCACAACGGAGACACAGGCGCAGACGTGCAGTAGGGACCCGTTGCAAGGATTCTTTTCAGATAAAGACCCTGCGTAAACCTTTCTTACTGTCTCTTGTTGATACACATCCCCCGGTTTCTCACCATAACCGAGGAGGAAGCTGGCGTTTTTGCATCGGCCGCATTAGAAATTTTTGCGCGTACCTGGACACTAGGGGCTTAGGGCATTGTTCTGCCCGTTTTCATAAAGACCGAATACCTTAGGGAGTGTTCGGCGTCTCGAGTTAGGCCTTATATGCATCAGCTCCGAATCATGTCTTTGGTCAAATGCTGGGTTTGCCCGGCTCCTGTGTTTTGCTGCCTTACATTCCGCTCTATCGGCTAACGCGACACTAGGAGAACTACTGCGATTGTGCCCCGGTTTGCCCAAGTGAGCACCTCAGTAGAGAAAGCCGAAAACTGACTGTCATGATATAGCGAGAGACTGTCAACCACTTGATCGACCACCGGAATGTTTAGAATTCCTCCGCTTTAACGAATGACCGTTTCCCGTTCAGGCACATACGTGCCCCGAAATTCGGAGAGCGCAGTGCCCCTAGGGGCTATATAGTAGCCCCACCATCAAACTCCTATGGCTAAGTGAAAGTGATAAAGCATTATAGTCCAGTTGCCTAGTTTGCTACGCTATCACCTCCTTCACAGGACCAAGACGTTGGATTAAGTGTGAAAATGCGCTTTTTTTTGGCAAACACCCCCGTACTATGTGCGTGGGGGCTGAAGCCGAAGACCGCCATCTTTCAGGTCATATACACATATACGTTAACGACCGCACATGAGGTATTTCAACACTTGAATGCACAAGTATAAAAAGCCCTTATATTATATTTGAAACATGGTTTCACAAATCATACATGTCATTTGAACATAACATTTTTTGAGCACTGCGTCTCTATTAAACGAGCGCCCTGCAGGACTTCCTCAAAATAGTGCTCGGCAGGTAATTGGCTTCTGTCCGAATCCTGGGATGCAACGACGGTGGCCCTCATCTCTGCCCAGTATGTCTTAACACGGGCGAGAGCCATCCGTGCACCCTCTATGCATGCCGACCGTTTCATCGCATCGATATGCGGCACCGCATCAAGAAACTGCTGCACCAAGCCAAAATAACTCTTCGGCTTGGGCCTTTCTGGCCACGAATGAGTCACAACATCCTTCATGGCAAGTCCGGACAATCTATTCAGCTCAGCCCATTCGGCTAACCGATCGGTCAACGGAAGTGGACGCTCTGGACTATGGAACTGCGACCAAAAAAGCTCTTCCATTCCGTGATCCTTTTGGCCCCGGAAGTGTGCGACCGCATCTGCGGCACTCGCCGCCAAATCCAGATGAGCATCCTCCGCACCCCACAACTGGCCCAACTGAGCATAATTCGGATCCGTGAACTTCCTCCGCAGCAGAAAGGGCTTTCCAGCCGCGATATCCCCGGCTTGACGTAGCTCCTCCTTCATTGCCCTCATCGCGGAGCGGGCGTCCTTGGCCTCGACGGTGACCTTCTTCAGGTCCTTTTGCTCGGCTCGGCGTTCTTTTTCAAGAAACCCGCAGCGGTTGGTAGCATTCCTCAGCTTCACGGCCATCTCGGCCATCTCCCCCCTGCTTCGGCAGTGAGCAGCCTGTTCGGCTTTTAGCTCTTCGGCTGCCTTCAAGGCAGCCGCATTACTTTCCCTGGCTTGCTCCTTGGCTCGGGCAAGCTCCGCCCGAAGGTCCTCCATAGCAGCGGCACCATCTGCATTAACCATACATGTAGTAAGGCATGGGCGTCAAGCTCCCTTACCATGTGTCCGTGGAGAAGCCACATACCTTGTGACTCGTCAAGTCATTTATTGACCAGCGTGATGTCTGCATCCGCAACATCAAGTTGCCGCTTTAGTTCGGCAACTCTATCAGTCCGGCTGGCCACAAAATGCTCCGCCACCTGTATAGGAAGGGCGACATCTTACAACTGAGATTATGATCCTCGGCACGCCGTCGCTTTTGACAACGTACTGAGTCTCAGGGGCTACTATCTATACAGGGCGCATTCCATATGTGAAACTGTCAGAAGGTATATCATTTTTGCGTACCTCAAACCCCGTCAGTAAACCTCTGACGGCCTCATGCAACCCGCTCTCAGCGGATGAAATCCTTTCAATCACCGTATCCATTAACGTACGATGATCTTCTGAGATAGACGCTCACCCAAGCAGATCCTTCAGCTCCTTCGGCCGAACACCAGCTGGTGCTGAACCTTCCGGCCCCGCCGGACTCGGGGAAACCCTCCATGACGACACCTCAGGGTCGTCCGCCCCGCCTGACGGTGCGGCAGATGGAGGCGTTTCGCTCTCCATCATCTCCGGACATAGATCCCCCGAGGATGAGCTCTGCTGAGAAGGGCTGAGGTCCGAACTGCAAAGTAATAACTTCGTTTATCTTCAGAAATAAAAACAGGGATGTCCCTTATTACAAAACTCCCCTTTCCACTTACGGCTCACTAGAGGGCTGATTTCCTTGGGGAAATAGTGTGGCCGGGGCCCCTCCTGGCGCAGGACCCTCTGATGAAGATTTCTTCCCCCGCTTTGAGGCCTTGGCCTCCGGATCTTCAGAAGCGGTCCTCTTCTCCCCCTGGAGGGAGGGATTCTCGATCCCCCTTTTCTTGAGAGCCTCCTTAGCGGAGGTGGTAGTTTTCCTGTTCCCCCCTTCGCCCTCTTCCGAAGGCGCAGCCTCCAGCATCTTGGTTAACACAGGATCCGGTGTGGTCTCAGGGAGGGGGGCCGGAGACCTTATTAGTTTTGCTTTTTCTATCCATTCCTGTTCAAGGGACAGCTCTTTAAAGGGCAAGTTTCTGATAAATGTACGGATAGCATGTCCGGGCACAGGAGTACTTACTTGAGTATACGGGCGATTGCAGCTCAGACCTGCGTCCTCGGTCAAGTCCGGACGCATCTCTTGTGATCCGAAGAACAGTTTATACATCTCCACGGGCGTCACGCCCATGAAGTGTTGGAGAGCTCGTGGTCCCTCCGGATTGAATTCCCACAGGCGGAGGGGGCGATGTTTGCAAGGCAGAAGGCGCCGAATCAGCATGACCCGTGCCACTACAACCAGATTGATCTCCCTCTCTTGGAGGTCTCGAATACGGCCTTGGACGGTGCACAGTCAAGCCCTTTGTTGACCCATGACACCAGTCGTTGTGGAGGGCCCGAGTGAAAGGCAGGCGGCGCCACCCATCTGGTGCCCCTGGGAGCGGTGATATAGAACCACTCCTGTTGCCACAAACTAAGCTCCTCTCGAAAAAAGCCCTCAGGCCATGGAGCGTCAGCCCTCTTGCTTATAATTGCCCCTCCGCACTCTGCCTGCCGTTCGTTGAAGGTCTTGAGCCACAATCCGAAGTGAGGGGTAGTGCAGAGGAAGGCTTCGCATACAACAATGAACGATGAGATGTGGAGGATGGACTCCGGATCCAAGTCATGGAATTCCAGCCCATAATAAAACATGAGCCCCCTCACGAAGGGGTCCATCGGGAAGCCTAGACCCCGACGGAAGTGAGACACGAACACCACGCTCTCACCAGGCTCGGGAGTAGGAATGACTTGCCCTTGGGCAGGCAGCCGATGCGAAATTTCGCCGGTTAGATACCTGGCGTCTCTCAGCTTTAGCACATCTTCTTCCGTGATGGAAGAAGGCATCCGCCGGCCTTGTAGGTCGGAGCCGGACATTGTCGAAGGTCCGAAGCGCCTGAATCTGGAGCCTTGGGTGTTGGAACTCGGGGTGAGGGGCGGATTTGATTGAAGATTGAAGAAAAGGAACAGGCCTTGGTCTCATTATAAAGGGGTTGAATACCAAGAGCCGTCCCCGTGACCTTTTGGGACTCGCCTTCGATGGAGGGTGCGTGCCAACGGGCGCGGATGGGTTACCCACGTCCGTATTGATGAGAATCCCGGAATAAGGGGACACGATCTTTGTTTGACAAGACGTGCCAAGGAAACCGCTTCGCTAAACGCGCTGAGGTGGGACAATAAAAACGATTCAAGTAAAGGCTTGGCCGTGGTGTGACGTCATGCCACGAAATGCGTCAGCAGATTGAACTTGTGTAAATATTATTCTCTCTACGGTGGAATCTGGAATTTATTTTGCAGAGCCGGACACTATCCTGGTGTTCAAAATCTTCTGTGAATTATTCGGAGGAGGAACCCGCCTTGCAATGCCGAAGACAATATGCGCGCCGGACTCGTCGTCATTGAAGCTGGTTCGTGGCTACCGAGGAGCCACGGACTAGGGGTGTCCGGATAGCGAATTATCACCGTCGGCGGACTCCAAGACTATGAAGATACAAGATTGAAGACTTCGTCCCGTGTCCGGATGGGACTTTCCTTGGCGTGGAAGGCAAGCTTGGCGATACGGATATGTAGATCTCCTACCATTGTAACCGACTCTATGTAACTCTAGCCCTCTCCGGTGTCTATATAAACCGGAGGGTTTTAGTCCGTAGGACGAACAACAATCATACCATAGGCAAGCTTCTAGGGTTAGCCTCCTTGATCTCGTGGTAGATCTACTCTTGTACTACCCATATCATCAATATTAATCGAGCAGGAGTAGGGTTTTACCTCCACCGAGAGGGCCCGAACCTGGGTAAAAACATCGTGTCCCTTGTCTCCTGTTACCATCCGCCTAGACGCACAGTTCGGGACCCCCTACCCGAGATCCGCTGGTTTTGACACCGACACCTATCATCCGTGAGGTGAGATACCCAACAAGTGTCATCATCATTCTTGTCATAAGAAAGGACAAGGGTGTCGGGCACGGTATGTAGGCATAAGATGGTAGCACAACCAAAGACACTAAGCTCAAATAAGCAAGCATGCATCAGAAGTAAGATGTCCGAGTCTCCATAATGAATAAGCATAGCAAGTTGGCACTCAATACAAGGAGATATGAGAGATGCAACTAATGGAGACAAGAGACAATGATCAAGACAAATCAAGTGAGAGGCATGAACATATATGCTATTAACCCAATGAAACAAGCAAGAATGGATCATGGGTGACGCAACCAAGCAAGTAATCATCTTAAACAAGTCATGCCACATAGTAGTGCGAAGATGCAACATACTAGGGGTAACCAAGCGAATCATGTCATGTGTGCAAATAGTGGGCATATATAATGCACATGACATATCACAAGCATGAGAAAAAGATATGAGTAATGTATCATCATTGTATTTGCAAGAAGTCGTATGTAGATAGCAATGAAACAATATGACTCTCCCAACACAAGAATCAACAATAGAATGGAGCATGTATAGAATATGGCAATAGTAACAAGTATCTCCACCAAGCATGCAAATACACATAGGAGTCATATAATGGTGAAGCATGGGTAAATGCAAGCAAGTGTCACAATTGCATAGCAAAGGCATTGAAGCAAGCATAACATGCAAACTGAACATGCTAAAATGGGCATGAGGTGACAAGTGATATGTAGCCCATAGCCATGTGATAGCCAGGTAGAAGAGATGCGCATAGGTCTTGCGCGAATGGAATGGTGGTAAGGATAGTCCACGGGATCCCAAGTCCTCGTTCCTCTCAAGAGCTAGTTTTGTCAACTCATGGGATTGTGAGGTTGACGATTATTCATGAGTACCTACAGAAAACAAAGGCAAAGGGAAAATTGTGTTTGCATGGTTTATGTACACATCATCCATTATGATGCCAACATGCATGTGCTGGTTAGCACAAAATATCCAATGCCCAAATAAATGTGATGCGTGATTAGAAACATGTCATCCGTCATGATAGGTTTGTTGTTATGTATAGCATAATGGAGACTCAAATTGTATAATGCATCATGTGAAACACCTAGAGCATTGTTATGAATGATATGCCTATGGTGTATACAAGGGATGGAATCACGCGATACACAATAATTGTCATGGCATGGCATATTAGATGAATTGCACAAATTTTGCAAAAGTAGCATAGCAATATCATCGCAAGAGAAGCAAATACCAATAACCATCATCTCGTCATCTATGCCAAAAGTGCAAATGGGATTTATTTTAATGGGGCATGCATAGTTAATATCTTGAGATTGTAATGATGCAATATGAGAGATCTCATTCATGGCATATGACAAGTTTAATGGAGTGTCAAACATGACGTGACCAAAAGAATTTTCACATCATATCCTATGGAGAATAGCATCACAACTATGCAATTCGACATGCTCATCATCATATTCATCATAAATGGGTGGCATATCAAAGCAAGACATAGTATGTGATGAATAGATAAGCTGATCAACATCATGCAAGCGATCGATGTCAAGATAGTCCACTACTGGGACAAGAGAAGTACCATCACCTATGTTACCTTTAGAGCTCTGCTCACGTTTTGTAGGTGAGGTTGCAAAATTGACACTTGATCAATAGCTTCATTAACTTGATAGTACCATGTGGGGGAGCATAATTATCCATCATGGCCATCGGTTTGCCCATTAGAGGTATGGACTCATCAAGGATTGGCACTTCGTCTTGTAGGAGGTCTATCATCAAAGAATAAAACACACTGGGAGTAGAGGTTAAGTCATTATAAATCATAGTGGTCTCACAAGCCCTCTCAACTACCTCACTCACTACGTGTTGTGGCACTCACTCCTGGTAAGATGCTCTCACTCATATGGTTGGTGAAGTCGCTCAAATGGCTCTCAACCTCACATAGGATGTGTGGCATGCTCTCGTGTGTGGGGATAGTGGTGATCACACTCATCCTCTCATAGGAAATGCACTCAATGTCACATATGGTGGAGTCACTCATATCACTCATGGGCTGGTGGCTCTCCTCACATGGAAATTGGGGCATCTCATCATATGTGGGTGTCGCGGAGATGTAGGTGCAAATGTCTCCATGCTCAACTCCTATCTCCTCCTCGGTTGAAGGGATAGTCCCATGCTCAACCTCCTTATCCAGAATGCCTCCAAAGATGAATGCCATAGGATGTGGCAAATCATCACTCTCCTCAAAAACCAAAGAGAGGGCCCCATGAGCTTGACTCGGAGTAGGTGTCCCATTGGGGCACCGTCTTCATGTTGTTGAAGAGGTTGGCTCTTGTTGCCATGGTCGAAGGGGATGGCCCTTGCTCAAATGTCTTGTTGTCGTCTTGTTGTAGGAGGCCCATACGATGTGGCACCTCGTAGCTCGTCTCCATGACCAAAGGT
The DNA here is from genome assembly GCA_021437245.1 of Aegilops speltoides. Classification (NCBI taxonomy): domain Eukaryota; kingdom Viridiplantae; phylum Streptophyta; class Magnoliopsida; order Poales; family Poaceae; genus Aegilops; species Aegilops speltoides. Next base: position 164,507,164 of record CM038141.1, read on the forward strand.
AATTTCCCATACTCGACCATTTTCATTGAGGGGCTTCCGAAGATGGAAGTGTCGTCCTCGCTTGTAGGTGGTCGCCTTGGACTTGATTATGTCCATGTAGGCGCACTCGTGGGAAGTAGGCGAAGATGCCATATGTACAAAGGCGAAGAGGCCTTGATAACACGTGGTGAGGAAGCCGAAGTGGTGGTGGTAACCATAGCTTACTCTTGGTGGTGCTTGTCTCGTGGTCTTCTCTTGTGCTCATGAAGTTTGGCCGTAGCTTGACGTAGAGATTGTTGGGACTTGTAGGTTTGTGCGTGTCGAGCATCTTCATGTTCATGGTGTTGTTGTTGTGCTTGAGCTTGTAGTAGATGTTGTTCGTCATCGTCATGCACATGATGCGTGGAGGTGGCTTGCTCTTCATGACGATGTGGATCACGAATGTGATGACTGTCACCATGTAGATGTGGACGTGGATGAATTGCGCTTGCATCATTTGGGTGTTTCGAAGATGTTAGACTTGCTCGCCGCCGCCTTGAGGATGACGAAGGGGACGAAGATTGTAGACGGACAATACTTGTCGGATTTCCTCCATGTGTTTTTCCATCCTTATGTTGTGGTAGTCAAACGTGTCATCGAAGTAGTCCCTTGTCCTTGCTTTGGAGTGTCGTAAGTCCGTGGTGATGTTCTCGAGGCCATGCATTGCTTGTTGTAGTCCGAATTGGGGAATTTTGGTGTTGTAGTTGTTCGTGGCGACGTTGTCGTGGAAGACCAGAGATGAAGTGCTTTGCCTATCCATCACAAGACTCGAGAAAATGTGCGTGGAAGAAAGAGAAGAACTAGACCAAATGTACCATATCCAATGTTGAAGATGGATCAATGATCACACAATAGTGTAGCAAGGAAATAGCACAATTGGTACCGGATCTTGTCAATTCTCACACCTACACAAGTAAAGCTTTTGGTGGAGCTTGGTGAGGATACTGGCACAAAAATTTGATGAAAAGTGTTAGCAAGAGTCAATAATGTTGAAAGAGATTCACAAATTCACAAGTGAAACACGTAGACCAATAGCAATATGGCACACAGAAAAACACACATGGATAGATAAATGGGGTCGTGCAACCAAGGAATGAGCTCAAAATGTGGAATCCACAGAAAATGCTCTTGTTGCACAACTCTACAGAGATGCTAGCACAATTTCTCAATAGGTGGATACGACACTTATGCACAACCTATAAGAGACAAAAATTCAATGACTTCTATAACAAGTATGCTATGTATATATGATTCCTGGTGTTCCTCTCAAGATGATCCAGGATGATCGGATATAACAATCTTATATGCAATGTGGCGATGCTATGGCTATTGCTTATAAGCTGTTTGCTTAAAAGCTTATTCTTTTTTTTGTATGGCCACAATGCGAAATGCACAAACCAAGATAGCAATTGTGTATATGCGGAGACAATCTTGTGACACAAGAGATTATACGATCATACCAAGATGATATGGTATGTATTGAATGGAAGGTGTAGATCGATGATCACTAATGTGCACAAGTAACATTGCCGGCAATACTCAATGGCTAGTCTCGATAGGCAAGTGACGCAAAATGGTCTAGGGGTTAAAAATACTATGGAAATAATGAATGTACAATGATGCGATAGCACGATACCAAGGTGATCAAGAGGTTACCGTTCATGCTTATGGTTAGGGTGTCAAAATGGTGAAGGTGGTCGATGTCAAATCCTTGGTGAAGTTGAGTGACGGTGTTATCGATGTCGACCCATCCCTAATTAGCTTAAACACCTTAGGAAATGGAAAAACTGTGAACTCAAAATCTCCAAAGGCAAATGTCAAATGGTGGTAGTGGAGTGCGGTGGTGGTTGCGGAAGTATTGGTGGAAATCTGGTCAAAATGGGTTAAGGTGGCGGAAGGGTATGATGAGCTATACACGGTGTTGGAGTTGAAGTCACGGTCCCTAAGTATCCTAAATATAATAGGAGACACAAACTACAACCCAAATAACCTCAAATGGAATGGGGAACAAAATGGGTTAGGTTGCGGAAGTCGGTGGTGGCAATTTGGACGATATGGTGGAAGCCTAAGCAAAGATACCAAAGTTCCAAAATTTTGATGGAGTCAAATGATGGTGGTGGTATTTTTTGTGATGGAGGATGTCAATAGCTTCAAAACGAGCTAAAGAACGTCAAAATCGGACTCCGGATGAATTAGTTATGGTTAAAACGATGAAACAAGGAAGGCTGAAGTTCCAGGGGTCGGACATCCGGGGGCTAGGCCAGAAATCCAGGGTTGTATATATACAATCACGCGCGAAATTGCACTGCAGGAGCCAGATATCCGGGTTTCAGGCCGGATGTCCGGGGGCCAGATGTGCGGGGCCATGCGCCGGATGTCCGAGCTCCAAACCCGAGTATGAACTCGAGGAACTCGATTTTTTTGGCGGAAATTGATGATTCCAAGGGAAAAATTGGAGAGATTTTATGGATGGAAAGTGGGGAAATTTGGGGAGAAGCTAGATCTACTCAAGACACAAACGAATCCATGGATCAAATCCAACAAAACATCATCAAACCAACAAATCACAAAAAAATTGGGGGCTATTTTGGTGGGGATTTTCTAAATTTAGGACAAAATCAAGCAAAAAAATGTTAGAAACAGAGGGGGAGGACTCCAAATTTGTGATGCTTGCTTGCTCAAAATGCTTAGTGATATGCTCCAAAAGCCCTCAACCACTTTCTCATATCAACATATGTCCAAAACCAAAAGTCAAACTCGGCCCCACCGATTTGATCTCTCCGGCGCCACCGAGTTCATTTGACATAGCCACTGCCAGAAACCCTAGTCTTTTCGTTTTCACTAATAGGGATCTCGATCTCACCGAGATGGGATTGCAAACTCTCTATTTCCCTTAACAATGTTTCGGTCTAACCGAGATGAGCAATCGGTCCCACCGAGTCTGCAATGCAAACTCTCTGTTTCCTTTTCGTAACGCTTCGGTCCCACCGAGACGAGCAAATCGGTCCCACCGAGTTTGCCTGACCAACTCTCTGGTTAGCTTATTACCAAAATCGGTCCAACCGAGTTTGAGTAATCGATCCAACCGAGATTATCTTATGCCCTAACCCTAATTATATCGGTCATACCGAGATGACATGTCGGTCCCACCGAAATTGCCTAACGGTCACATATGCACTAAATCGGTCCGACCGAGTCTTCTGATTCGGTCCCACCGAGCTTGGTATAATGTGTGTAACGGTTAGATTTTGTGTGGAGGCTATATATACCCCTCCAGCCTCTCCTCATTCGTGAGCGAAGCCATCAGAATGAGCCTACACTTCCACTAATCATTTTCTGAGAGAGAGCCACCTACTCATGTGTTGAGACCAAGATATTCCATTCCAACCATATGAATCTTGATCTCTAGCCTTCCCCAAGTTGCTTTCCACTCAAATCATATTTCCACCAAATCCAATCCTATGAAAGTGAGCTGAGTGTTGGGGAAACTAGCATTTGAAGCACAAGAGCCAGGAGTTCATCATCAACGCACCATCTATTACCTTTTCGAGAGTGGTGTCTCCTAGATTGGTTAGGTGTCACTTGGGAGCCTCTGACAAGATTGTGGAGTTGAACCAAGGAGTTTGTAAGGGCAAGGAGATTTCGTACTTCGTGAAGATCTACCCTAGTGAGGCAAGTCCTTCGTGGGCGATGGCCATGGTGGGATAGACAAGGTTGCTTCTTCGTGGACCCTTCATGGGTGGAGCCCTCCATGGACTCGCGCAGCCGTTACCCTTCATGGGTTGAAGTCTCCATCAACGTGGATGTACGATAGCACCACCTATCGGATCCACGACAAAAACATCCATGTCTCCTATTGCATTTGCACTCTCCAAACCCTTCCCTTTACATTCTTGCAAGTTTCATGCTTTACTTTCCGCTGCTCATATACTCTTTGCATGCTTGCTTGAATCGTATTAAGATTGCTTGACTTGTGCTAAGTTGTTAAAATCTGCCAAGAACTAAAATTGGGAAAAGGTTAACTTTTTATTTGGTCAAGTAGTCTAATCACCCCCCCTACACATACTTTCGATCCTACAAAAATGCTCACAAAGAGCAAAGATACAAAAAACAGGGTAGCCACAACCGGCAGGCAAAAAGTAGATAGGACACTAAACACCTATCCTATTACATGACCGCCACCAAACCGGTTGAAGATAGCCTGAGCTAACATATCCCACCGAATAGACTCAGTAACCAAACGCTCCCTGGTATCCGTCGGAGTGAGTAGCGACCACATACGGATCAGTGCAGTGGCCCGAAAAATAAAATGCAAGAAATGAATATGTGTTGCTGTTAAAAACCAAATTATTCCTGCAATTCCATATTGCCCATAATAAAGCACATACTCCTACACAGATATGTCTCGCCGTTTCTGACTCTATTCCATCTAGCCACGTCCCAAATGACGTGTGGATGGTATACGGAGGAGTAACGTTAAATGCTATGTGGAGAGACTGCCATAAATTTTTTGCCATTGGGCAATCAAGAAAGAGGTGTTTGATAGATTCATCCTGATCACAGAAGCTACATCTTCTAGATCCTATCCAGTTGTGTTTTACCAAATCATCCTTAGTTAGAATGACTTGTTTATGGACAAACCACATGAACACTTTTATTCTTAATGGCACTTTGACTTTCCAAACATGTTTTGATCGAGGTATAGAGCTAGTGTTGATAATATCTACATGGAATTAACAAAAAACTCTCCATTCTTGGTTAGTTTCCAGTGCAAGGTCTGGCTGTTGAGAAAGGTGAACATCCATCAATCGTCTCACAAGATGGAGCCACTCTTCCCAATGGTTTCCCGCTAAAGTCCTCCTGAATTGAATATTGAGAGGGTTGGACCGTAATACTGTTGCAATGTAAGCGTCTCTTCGCTGAACAATATTATAGAGAGAATGATATTGGGTGCAAGGGGCGTCTCCCCTAACCATGTATCCTCCCGGAATCTTGTGTTACTACCATTTCCAACGATAAATTTTTTCATATTGAAGAAGACCGCTTTCACTCTCATCAGTCCCTTCCAAAATGGTGAATCAGTCGGTCTGACCGTCACCTGGGATAAGGTTTTGGAATGTAGGTACTTATTACGTAGAATCTGGGTCCATGTGGCATCAGTCTCTACAGATAGCTTATACAACCACTTGCTGAGAATACATTTGTTCTTAACCTCTAATTTTTTAATTCCAAGACCCCTTGGTCTTTTGGCCTACAGATTATATCCCATTCAGCGATTTTGTACTTTCATTTTAACTCATCGCTCTGCCAGAAGAAGCGCGGTCGATAGAAGTCCAGTCTTTTCCGAACTCCAACTGGTACCTCAAAAAAGGACAAGAGGAACATAGGCATACTCGTGAGTACTGAATTAATGAGAATTAGTCGGCCTCCATATGACATAAGGTTTCCCTTCCAGTAGCTTAGTTTCTTTTCAAGTCGATCCTCAATGCACTTCCATTCTTTGTTGGAAAGCCTGCGATGGTGAATTGGTATACCCAAAAACATAAAGGGCAAAGAACCCAATTCACACCCGAACAATTGTTTGTAAGCTTCTTGTTCTTCTTTAGCTCTTCCAAAGCAGAACAATTCACTTTTATGGAAGTTAATCTTTAACCCCGACAACTGTTCAAAAAGGCATAACGCAAGCCTCATGTTTCTAGCTTTTACCAAATCATGCTCCATGAAGATGATTGTACCATCAGCGTACTGTGAGATGGGCACTCCTCCGTCCACTAGATGCGGGACGAGCCCTCCTACCTGGACATTATCGATAGCTCTTCCTATTAGGATCGTCAACATGTCTACCACTATGTTGAATAGAATAGGTGACATCAGGTCTCCTTGCCTCAGACCCTTGTGTGTCTGGAAATAATGACCTATATCATTAATCACTTTGATTCCTACAGTCCCTTTTTGAGTGAAAGAGTCTACCTAGTTTCTTCAGGATTGTTCGAATCCTTTCATCTGCAAGGCCTGCTAAAGAAATGGCCATTTTACCTTATCGTTGTTTTCTCAAAATCCACTTTAAAAACCACCCCATCAAGTTTTTTCGTGTGGATTTCATGGATTGTTTCATGTAGGACCACAACCCCTTCTAGGATGTTTCTGTCCGGCATGAAAGCAGTTTGAGATGGTTGCAGCACAGAATGTGCAATCTGCGTAAGCCCGTTAGTTCCAACCTTTGTGAAAATTTTAAGCTGACATTAAGAAGACAGATCGTCCTGAACTACTCAATCCGCATCGCCTATGTTTCCTTAGGAAGCAAATTAATCGTTCCATAGTTCTAGTGAAATAGCGGCAAATGTCCATAAAATAAATCCTAGAACATCAGAATCAAATCACCCTTAATAATGTGCCAACACTTTTTATAAAACTCGGCACAAAAACCATCCAGCCCAGGCGCTTTATTATTCTTCATTTGTGACATTGCCTCAAACACCTCTTTCTCCAAAAATGGGGCGGTCAAAATATCGTTCTCATTTGTATCAAGTTGAGGGATACCCTCAACCCTCGACTCGTCTAAGGACACGAAATTATCCTCAGGTGGCCCAAAAAGCTGCTTATATTAATTGGTGATGTATAGTTTTAGGTTCTCCTGTCCTAAAATTGTCCCCTCATCTTGCTCGAGCTGAAAGATTCTATTCTTTTGGTGCTGGTCATTCGCAATCATATGGAAGAATTGAGTGTTATCATCCCCTTGGACGATTTTGCAAACTTTAGCTCTTAGCGCCCACTTCAATTCCTCCTCTCGAAGCAATTATTTCAGTCTCATTTCCGCCTCCAATTTAGTTTCCAGCTCCCTGGTATCTAGAATGGAGGGCTCGGCCTTTAATTTGAAGGAATTAATAATGTGAAGGATCCTTTCCTTTTCAACCTTATATACCCTACTCAAATGTTTGGCCCAACCACGTAAGAACTTTCTTAGGTGCCTAATCTTATTCTGCCATCTTTCTATATTCGACTGAATCTTTAGCACACTCCCGTGCTATAAGATCCAAGAACCCGTGTCTTTCAAACCATGCTAATTTGAAAGAGAAAGTATTTTTATTTCCCACATGAGTTGCCTCTCCAGAGTCAACAAGCAATGGGGTATGGTCGGAAATCGTGCGTGACAATGCTTGGACCGTCACCAGAGGAAACTTCTGCTCCCATTCGACGCTGGTGAGGACACGATCAAACTTCTCATATGTTGGATTTGGTAACAGGTTGGCCCAAGTGAATTTTCTACTGGAAATCTCGATCTCTCTAAGATCCATGCTTTGAATGATCGTATTAAACATAAAAGACCATCTGCCATCAAAGTTACCATTGTTTTCTTCCTCCCATCTTCAAATAAAGTTAAAATCACCCCAACCAGAATTGGGAGATGCTCGCTACCGCAAATACGAACTAAGTTTGCCAAAAAAAAATCTAGTTTGAGCTCAGACTGTGCGGCACCATACACTGCCATCACTGCCCATTGAAACCCATCGACCTTCGATCTGACAAAAAACTTAACCACAAAATCTCCCATTACCACATTCCGGACTTCCAACGTGTCACATTTAACCCCAAATAAAATCCCACCGGATCTTCCTCTTGGAGGTAGGAAATGTTAATCAAAATCAACCCTCCAGATAAGGTGCTAAGAAATTCAAGGGTATAGTTGTCCCTTCTAGTTTCAGAGAGGGCGATAAAATCCAACTTGTGTTCTATGGAAGCATCTGCAAGAAACCTTCTTTTAGCCATGTCCATTAGACCTTTGCTATTCCAAAAGAATCCCTTCATATTTCATCATGAAATTTTTTAGTGGTCCGGATCCTAGCACTTCTGCGCACAGCCAAAGCTGGATAAATCTTCCGGTTCCACTTGCGCTTAGGCTTGTTTTGGTCCTCGAGCTGGTCCACACAACCGAGCTCAATCTGAGAATCTACATGACTCGGATCCCTTGGGGATATAGAACACTCATCCTCCTCTATCTCGGGATGTGAGGGTGCAAGATCCGCACAAAAGCTATCAAGAACACTAAACCCCAACGCATCTATATCTGAATCGTTCATAGGTTTTACAACCGCTAAATTTTGAATCATTTCTAAGGCTCGCTCCGCTTTAAGATCAAGGATATCATTGACAGATTTAGCAATTTCCTTACCATTACCACCTAATGACACTCCCAACTGATTTGCATTATGAATAATCTCATCATCAGAAAAATGCAAAATAGAATTAGAAGTATTGACTGACATACCGGTAGTGACCTCAATATCACGAACCTTGGCCGCCCGCATGGCACACCGAAGCCACATGGCATCAACATCTGGCTGGTCCTGGAGAAGGCAGCTCATCCGTCGACATTCAAACACAGGATCCGGTATCCCTCCGAAAGCGATGATCTCGTCCCGCGTGGTCCCGTTCGGGGTAAGGCCTCCTGCCCGACCCCCAAATGGGCTCAACTGAGCTAAGCCAGCCGTGCTACGGTCATCTATTGAAGGCCCGACTAGCGAAGCCCCACTAGCCACCAACGTCACAGGGCCCAAAGCGCTCAGCAGCATCGATTGAGGGCTGAAGACAGGGGAAGCCAACGGGTACTGAGCCCCTGCTCTGCTGGCCCGCCCCCCACTACATATGTCGTCGCCCGCAGGGGCGCCTTGGGAGAGGCAGAAGCAGGGGCCTCCTGCCCGTGCCCCCCTAGATCCGGCGCTGCCCCTGGTGTGAGGAACCTCACCAGCAGCGCTAGATGCCAGTGTGATCCTCCTCTGTTGTGCAACAGTACTCCAAATGTGACCAGTGGGGGAACTAGGGGCTGCCTGCCCACGTGACTCCCCACCCTCGATGCCAAGCTCGGCTGCCTGACCAAGCACTGCTGCGGGTACCGCTGAACTAGGTGCACACTCCACCAAGGTCACCTCCATAGAAAGGCACATTTGAGCGACCACCAACTAAGGCGTCATGCCTAGCAAGATCAAGTAGAGGTAGCGAGTGCTCGAACAGATCATCACGCTCGACCCGTGAAAGTGCAACTATCCCTAGGTGGTTTTGGTAATTCATAACAACATATAGCTCACTGAGCTAATACTATTCCAAGACTATTATATTAGGAAAGGTCAATGAATGGCATGGCATGGATGATGAAAGTGGATCCCTCAAAATACGAAGGACAAAGGATTGGCTCAAGCTCAAAAGCTCAAGACTCTTCATTTTATATTTTAGTGATCCAAGATCACATTGAGTCTATACGAAAAGCCAATACTATAAACGAGGGATGAGGTGTTGCTTAATGAGCCTCCTACTTCATGTGCTTAGTGATATGCTCCAAAACCCTCAGCTACTTACTCACATCCACAAATGACCAAAACCAAAAGCCAAAATCGGTCACACCGATTCTTCCTATCCGGCGCCATGGATTCCAAAAGTCATAGCCACTGCCACAAACCCTAAGCAAATTGGTCTTACCGATAGGGATCTCGGTCTCACCGAGATGGGACTGTAATCTCTCTATGTCCCTTCGTAACGTTTCGGTCTAACGGAAGTGAGCGATCGGTCCCACCGAGATTGCAATGTAAACTCTCCGTTTCCCTTTTGTAACATTTCAGTCTCACCGAAAAGAGCAAATCGGTCCCACCGAGTTTACCTGACCAACTCCCTGGAAAGCTTATTACAAAAATCGGTCTTACCGAGTTTGTGTAATCAGTATGCCCTAACCCTAACCGAATCGGTCTCACCGAGTTGCATGTCAGTCCCACCGAAAATCCTAACGGTCACTAGGTTTGCTAAAATCGGTCCGACCGAGTCTGTTGAATCGGTCCCACCGAGTTTGGTAAATTGTGTGTAATGGTTAGATTTTGTGTGGAGGCTATTGAGGGAGTTCTGGACTAGGGGGTGTCCGGATAGCCGAACTATCATCATCGGCCGGACTCCAAGACTATGAAGATACAAGATTGAAGACTTCGTCCCGTGTCCGGATGGGAGTTTCCTTGGCGTGAAAGGCAAGCTTCGCAATACGGATATGTAGATCTCCTACCATTGTAACTGACTCTGTGTAACCCTAGCCCTCTCCGGTGTCTATATAAACCGGAGGGTTTTAGTCCATAGGACGAACAACAATCATACCATAGGCTAGCTTCTAGGGTTTAGCCTCCTTGATCTCGTGGTAGATCCACTCTTGTACTACCCATATCATCCATATCAATCAAGCAGGGTAGGGTTTACCTCCATCGAGAGGGCCCGAACCTGGGTAAAAACATCATGTCCCTTGTCTCCTGTTACCATCTGCCTAGACGCACAGTTCGGGACCCCCTACCTGAGATCCGCCGGTTTTCTCCCCGGACATTGGTGCTTTCACTGAGAGTTCTTCTGTGTCGTCACCGATAGGCTTGATGGCTCCTTTGATCATCAACAACGACGCAGTCCAGGGTGAGACTTTTCTCCCCGGACAGATCTTCGTATTCGGCGGCTTTGCACTGCGGGCCAATTCGCTTGGCCATCTGGAGCAGATCGAGAGCTATGCCCCTGGCCATCAGGTGAGATTTGGAAGCCTGAACTTCACGGCTGACATCCGCCGAGACTTGGTCTTCGACGGATTCGAGCCACAGCCGAGCGCACCGCACTGTCACGATGGGCATGATTTAGCTCTGCTGCCGGACAGTGCCCTGGAGGCCGCACACGAGTCCGCTCCGATCCTGAATTCAGAGCCGGCTGCCTAGATCGAGGACGGGTGGCTAGACACCGCCTCGGGGGCTGCTACCCCTACGGCGATGGAGTCGAATACTGACCTTGTTCCTTGTGACGCTCGTGACTCCGAGGTGCCGGACTCCTCGCCGGACTCTGAACCTCTTGCCCCCCTCCAATCGAATCCGATTGGGCGTCGATCATGGAGTTCACCGCCGCGGACATCTATCAACACTCACCTTTTTGCGACATCCTGAATTCGCTAAAGTATCTCTCGCTATCAGGAGAGCCCTGGCCGAATTGCGGTCAGGATGGTTGGGATGCGGACGATGAAGAAATTCAAAACCCACCCACCACCCACTTTATAGCCACTGTCGACGATTTAACCGACATGCTAGACTTCGACTCCGAAGACATCGACGGTATGGACGACGATGCCGGAGACGACCAACAACCAGCGCCTACTAGGCACTGGAAAGCCACCTCAACTCATGCCATATACATGGTGGATAGACCAAAAGGAAGCGATAACGAGGAACACCGGGACGCGGCGAAGGATAATTCCCCCAAAAAACAACCAAAACGGCGATGCACGCGCCGCCCGAAGTCCCGCCTCGATAACAACAGCACCCATAATGACCCAGTCGTAGAGCATGGAGAACCAGTGGACGACGAACATGCAACCAAGAAACCATCCGAACAGGATGAATTGGACAAGCAACCCATCCCCGGCAAAAACAACAGTCCAGACGATCTTACGCCGGACACATCACCGGAGCATAAGAACCTTCACAAAAGGCTCGTCGCCACTGCAAGAAGTTTGAAGAAGCAGAAACGGAAGCTCAAAACAGCGGAAGACGTACTCAGAATGAGATGGAGCAAAGTACTCAAGACCGCAGACAAATACGGCAATAGTCACCAAGCAAAGAGCTACCAGAAGCGCAAGCTGTTGCCTGAATTCGACGAGGAGGCCGTAGAGCCACCACAATCAAAAAGAAAAGAGGCCGCCTGGCCGGATAGATGACCAGATGACAGGCTAAGAGTGGCAAGTGGCGCCGCACACAAGCCGGCACATGATACACATAAAGATCCTCGCAAAAAGGATGGCCCGGCCAGGTCCATTTATGGGCCAAAAAAGAGGGCTCCAGGAAGCAACACAACGCGCCGAGTGTTCGAAGATAACGGCACACGTAAATACAGGGGTGCCGCACACCCACTATGTTTCACCGATGAGGTACTGGATCATGAATTTCCAGCGGGTTTTAAGCCCGTAAACATAGAGGCATGCGACGGAACAACAGACCCCGGAGTCTGGATTGAGGATTACATCCTACACATACATATGGCTAGAGGAGACGATCTCCATGCCATAAAATACCTACCCCTCAAGCTCAAAGGGCCAGCTCGGCATTGGCTCAAAAGCCTCCCAGAAAATACAATTGGAAGTTGGGAAGAGCTCGAGGATGCGTTTAGAGCAACTTTTCAGGGGAGTTATGTCCGCCCTCCGGATGCAGACGATTTAAGTCAGATAACTCAACAACCTGGAGAGTCAACATGCAAATTCTGGAACAGGTTCCTCACCAAAAAGAACCAAATAGTTGACTGTCCGGACGCTGAAGCCTTAGCAGCTTTTAAACATAACGTCCGAGACGAATGGCTCGCCAGACACCTCGACCAGGAAAAACCAAGAACAATGGCCGCGCTAATGAGTGTCATGACCCACTTTTGCGTGGGAGAAGATAGCTGGCTAGCAAGATGCAGCACCAGCGACCCAAGTACATCCGAGGTCAGAGATGGAAATGGGAAATCACGACGCAGAAAAGATCAGCACCGGAGTAAAGAAAATGGCCCAAAGAACACGGCAGTCAACGCCGGATTCAAAAGCTCTTGGCCGAACAACAAAACACTGTCTTTTAAGGACAACCGTGACGAGCTATCTAACCTAAACAAAATTTTGGATAGGATATGTCAAATCCACAGTACCCCCGGGAAGCCTGCAAACCACACCCACCGAGATTGTTGGGTCTTCAAGCAGTCCGGCCGACTCAACGCCGAACACAAGGGGCTCGACACGCCAAGCAAGGACGATGACGAACCCCACAAGCAGAGCGCCGGAAATAAAAAGAACTTCCCACAAGAAGTAAAAACAGTGAATTTACTTCAAGTGGTAACAAGGAAAAATACGGAGGCATCTATCAAAGCACATGCCGCACGGTCCACTCCAGCGGAATCCCGAGATTGGATGTCAAAACCAATTACTTTCGACCATCTGGATTACTCCAGAAGTATGCGAAACGCAGGATGGACTGCTTTGATATTGGATCCTATAATCGACAGACTACAATTTACACAAGTCCTAATGGATGGCGGTAGCGATTTAAACCTGCTATATCCGGACACAATCCGCAGGATGGGGATAGACCCTACCAAAATTCGCCATAGCAGCACTTCCTTCAAAGGAGTGACGCCAGGCCCATACGCCAATTGCACGGGCTCCTTACTACTAGAAGTTGTGTTCGGTTCATCCGACAACCTCCGTCGCGAAAAGCTAATCTTCCATATCGCCCCATTTAAAAGTAGCCACCAAGCACTATTGGGACATGAAGCTTTCGCCCGCTTTAACGCAATACCACATTACGCGTCTCTTACACTTAAAATGCCCGGTCCACGCGGCATTATCTCTTTGAAAGGTCGATCAAGACCCCGGACACGGCTAGGCGAGTCCGGCATAAATAAACTAGGGGCTTCCTAGCCGCATACCCCTTTACAAGGGGCTGTGAGCATGAACAATGAGAGCCAATAAAATCTCAACTTCATTCATTTTTTTCATGCTCTGTTTTAAATATATTTCTTGCACGATATCTCTCCAAACTAAGTTCTTCTCTTTTACAGTTGAACAGTGTGCTACACCCGTCCAGGATACAGCACAACGGAGACACAGGCGCAGACGTGCAGCAGGGACCCGTTGCAAGGATTCTTTTCAGATTAAGACCCTGCGTAAACCTTTCTTACTGTCTCTTGTTGATACACATCCCTCGGTTTTCCTACCATAACCGATGAGGAGGCTGGCGTTTTGGCATCGGCCGCGTCAGAAATTTTCGCCCGTACCTGGACACTAGGGGCTTAGGGCATTGTTTTGCCCGTTATCATAAAGACCGAATACCTTAGGGATTGTTCGGCATCTCGAGTTAGGCCTTATATGCATCAGCTCCGAATCATGTCTTTGGTCAAATGTTGGGTTTGCTCGCTTCGTGTTTTTGCTGCCTTACGCTCAGTATCATCGGCTAACGGCACCGGAGAACTATCTGCGATTGTGCCCGGTTCGCCGGGCGAGCACCTCGATGAAAAGCCGAAAACCGATCGTCATGATATAGCGAGAGACTGGTCAACCACTCGATTGACTACCGGAATGTCTAGAATTCCCCCGCTTTGACGAAGGACCATTTCCCGGTCAGGCACATACGCGCCCTGAATTCGGAGAACGCGGTGCCCCTAGGGGCTATATTGTAGCCCCACCTACGCTACCACCTCCTTCATAGGACCAAGACGTTGGATTAAGTGTGAAAATGCGCTATTTTGCAAACACCCCCGCACCATGTGCGTGGGGGCTGAAGCTGAAGACTGCCATCTTTCAGGTTATATACACATATACATTAACGGACGCACAGGAGATATTTCAATACTTGAATGCACAAGTATAAAAAGCACTTATATTATGAATATCGTTTTACAAATCATACATGTCATTTGAACATAACATTTTTCAAGCACTGCGACTCTATTAAACGAGCGCCCTGCAGGACTTCCCCAAAATAGTGCTCGGCGGGTAACCGGCTCTCGTCCGAACCCCGAGATGCAACGTCGGTGGCATCCATCTCCGCCCAGTATGTCTTAACACGGGCGAGAGCCATCCGTGCACCCTCTATGCATGCCGATCGCTTCATTGCCTTGATATGCGGCACCGCCCCAAGGAATTGCTGTAATAAGCCAAAATAACTATTCGGCTTGGGCCTATCTGGCCACAGATGAGCCACTACATCCGTCATGGCAAATCCGCACAATCTATTCAGCTCAGCCCACTCAGCCAACCGATCGGTCAACAGAAGTGAATGCTCTGGACTGTGGAATTGAGACCAAAAAAGCTCTTCCATCTCGTGATCCTTTTGGCTTCGGAAGTGCACAACCGCATCTGCCGCACTCGCCGCCAAATCCAGATAAGGATCATCCACACCCCACAGCTGGCCAAGCTGAGCATACTTCTGATCTGTGAAGGCTATATATACCCCTCCACCTCCTCTTCATTCGTAGAGAGAGCCATCAGACTCAACCTACACTTCCAACTTACTATGTATGAGAGAGAACCACCTACTCATGTGTTGAGGCCAAGATATTCCATTCCTACCATATACATCTTGATCTCTAGCCTTCCCCAAGTTGCTTTCCACTCGAATCTTCTTTCCACCAGATCCAAAACCTATGAGAGAGAGTTGAGTGTTGGGGAGACTATCATTTGAAGCACAAGAGCAAGGAGTTCATCATCAATGCATCATTTGTTACTTCTTGGAGAGTGGTGTCTCCTAGATTGGCTAGGTGTTACTTGGGAGCCTCTGACAAGATTGTGGAGTTGAACCAAGGAGTTTGTAAGGGCAAGGAGATCGCCTACTTCGTGAAGATCTACCGCTAGTGAGGCAAGTCCTTCATGGGCGACGGCCATGGTGGGATAGACAAGGTTGCTTCTTCGTGGACCCTTCGTGGGTGGAGCCCTCCGTGGACTCACAAGCAACTGTTACCCTTCGTGGGTTGAAGTCTCCATCAACGTGGATGTACGATAGCACCACCTATCGGAACCACACCAAAAACATCCGTGTCTCCAATTGCGTTTGAATCCTCCAAACCCTTCCCTTTACTTTCTTGCAAGTTGCATGTTTTAATTTCCGCTGCTCATATACTCTTTGCATGCTTGCTTGAATAGTGTGATGATTGCTTGACTTGTCCTAACATAGCTAAAATCTGCCAAACTCTAAAATTGGGAAAAGGTTAAGTTTTTAATTGGTCAAGTAGTCTAATCGCCCCTCTCCCGACATACTTCAAGGTCCTACAAGTGGTATCAGAGCTTTGGTCTCCATTTGCTTTGATTTCCATAGCTTTTGGTGGTCATAGCCTTGGTTTCACAACCTAAGAGAGTACGGCGTCTAGCGAGGGAAATTATCACCGTAGAGGTCCTTACTTTGATGGTACTAATTTTGTTAGTTAGAAGCATAAGATGAAAATGCATATTCTTGGACATAACGCCGCTGTTTGGGCAATTGTTTGTATTGGCTTGCAAGGTGAATTTTTTGATGGGAGAGAACCGAACTGTGAAGCTAATGCGGAAGAATTGAAGATGCTGCAATACACCGCTCAAGCTTGTGATATCATCTTCAACGGATTGTGCCCCGAAGAATTCAACAAAATCAGTCGTCTTGAGAATGCAAAGGAAATTTGGGATACTTTGATTGATATGCATGAAGGTACCGAATCCTTCAATGAATCCAAGTTGGATGTGCTCCAAAGTCAGCTTGACAAGTTCAAAATGATGGATGGTGAAGGTGTCGCTGAAATGTACTCTAGGCTTGCTCTTATCACAAATGAGATTGCCGGCTTAGGGAGTGAAGAGATGACTGACAAATTCATTATCAAGAAGATCCTAAGAGCATTGGATGGAAAGTATGATACTGTGTGCACATTGATCCAAATGATGCTAAACTACAAAGATCTCAAGCCAACGGAAGTCATTGGAAGAATTGTTGCTCATGAGATGTCACTCAAGGATAAGGAGGAACTTCACAACAAGTCAAGTGGTGCTTACAAAGCCTCAAGTGAAGCCCCCACATCATCAAGTGAGAAACAAACCTTCAATGAAGAATTGAGCTTAATGGTGCAGAACTTCAACAAATTCTACAAGAGTAGAAGCAAAGAAAGAAGCTCCAAGTCAAGGTCTTACAATGACAAAAGATCTTCTAGTCGACAAATAAGAATTGCTACAATTGTGGGAGACCCGACACTATTCCAATGAGTGTACGACACCCTACAAAAGAAGAGAAGATTCTCCAAGAAGAAGAAGCAAAGAGAAGAATCACCACCAAGAGAGAGGAGGAGTAGAGATGATCATTATGAACGAAGACCCTCACGGAGAAGCAAGGATTCGGAAAGGAAGGACAAGTCATCAAGGAGCTACACAAAACGAAGACATCAAGCTCATGTTGGTGAATGGGTATCCGCCCGACTCCGGCAATCACTCCGAGAGAAGTTATCATTCCGACCAATATACTCAAGATGAAGGTGTTGCGGTCTAGCACTTGTGTCAACCAACTCCTACGACATATTTGATTCACCAAATGAAGGAATTGGAAGATGCTTCATGGACAAAGGTCCAAAGGTAACACATCCTGAGTATGTTGATTTCAATAGTGATGAAGATGACTTGCTTGTGGATGATGATTTACTTGTTGACAACTCTAGTGATGAATACTATAATGAAACGTCAATTAATCATGCTAATCAAGATAAAACGAATGAAAATGATAAGTTGAAGATTGAGCTTCTAACTAAAGAACTAAACACTCTTAAGTTGGCTCATGAAATTATATTCGAAGATCATCGAGAACTTTTAAGGGCTCATGAGAAGTTACGCTTCGAAAAGCTCAATCTTCAGCAAGAGCATGAGTTCTTAAAAGCAATCAATGATGATCTCCATAAGAAAAGTTCTTCTTTCATTGCCAAGCGTTTACTCCTATCTACTTACATGCCTCAAGTCAAGTCTAGTAACAAGTACAAGAAAGATACTTCCTTTAGTAGTAACAATAACAATGTCAAATCCAATATTGTTGCTTCTAGTAGTTCTCTTGATTCCACTAATGATTCTCTTAGCCAAGTTACACTTGAGCAAGAAAACAGCTTATTGAAGGGAATTATAGAGAAAGGTGTTTACAAGAGCCTTGCCGGGAGTAAGCTATTTGAGGAAATTGTACGCAAGCAAGGAAGGCACCGGAAGAATCAAGGTGTTGGTTTTGAATGAAAGTTCAATGCCAATGGAGTTGAGTGGGAAGAAGATCAATTGTAACGCCCCGGATCCGATGCGACAGGTGTCTGCCAGTTATTCATCATTGTTGCCATGTCATGTGCTTGCGTGTTGCACTTTGCCATGTCATCATTTGCATTTTATCATGTCATCATGTGCATTTCATTTTGCATACATGTTCGTCTCATGCATCCGAGCCTTTTCCCCGTTGTCCGTTTTGCAATCCGGCACTCCTATGTCCCCCGGCGTCCCCTTCTTCTCTCCTTTGGTGTGCGGGTGTTAAACTTTCTCGGAATGGCCCGAGGTTTGCCAAGCTGCCTTGGTATAGCACCGAGACCGCTGTCAAGTTTCGTGCCATTTGGAGGTCGTTTGGTACTCCAACGGTTAACAAGGGTAACCGTAAAGCCTCTTTGAGTTGCAGCCCAACACCCTTCCAAAGTGGCCCAAAACCCACCAAACTCCCTCCATGCTCTCGGTCGCTCGATCACGATCGCGTGGCAAAACCGCACCTCATTTGGACTCTCCTAGCTCCCTCTACCTATAAATATGTGCCCTCCCAAATTCCCGGCAGCCCAACCCTAGCCTTCGTCCTCTCTCCCTTGCAGCGGACACGTCCGGACCCGCGGACATGTCCGCCCTCCACGCCGCTCGGCCAATCCTGTCGCGCCACGTCGCCGTCCCGCCACCTCATCCAACCGGGCGCGCCACCTCACCTCTCTCTCTCTCTCTCATCATACGCTGGCCCTGGGCTCAGATTGGGCTCACATGAGAGCCGCTGCCCTGCCGCCGCTCGCCCATGAGGCAGCTCCTCCCGCCGCCGGCCCTCCGCTGCCGCTCCTCCGCGTCGCCCGCTGCTGCCTCCGCGTCGCCCGCCCTGCTCACCGAGCACCGCCGTCTTGCGCCCGCCGCCGTCCGCCGCCCGCGCCCGCTTCGCTGCGCGCCGCCCGTCAAGGCCGCCCGGCCACGGACCTCGGCAGCGCCGCCTGACCACGCCGGCCTCGCCCAGCTCCTCCCGCCGCCGCCCGCCTCGGCGGCAGCGCCCGCCCGCCCGCACGCCGCCGGACCACCGCCTCGAGCTCCTCCGTGACCCGTCTCCGCCGGCGCCGGATCCGGCCCTCCCCGGCCCCGATCCGGCGAGCCCGGCCATCTCCGGCGACTTCCCCGGCCTACTCCGGCGAGGAACTCCGGTGTGCATCGAAAACCGTGCAGGTTGAATTTTCCCCCCAAAAACCACTAAGTCCCAGATTTCTGTTAAAATCATGCCATTTTCATCGCATCGCATCTCCGCATCCGTAGCTCCGTTTTGCGCGTATAATATGTCAAATTGTTCGCCTCGACGAGTACATCATTTCATTCCATTGAATCATTTGCATTTGAGCTCATCTTGATGCCCGAAATGCTGTTGGAAGAAGGCTTCAGATCGTTAGTTTCAGAATCTTATCAGCTCGAGCTCTTTTGTCATTTTTGCCATGATTTATGTGTGCACCTTATGAGTATGAGCTCTACATGAATGTTGGACAATGCCATGCCATCTTTCCAGAGGTGTTGACCTTGTATTTTTGTGAGTTGTGTGCTGAGTGCATTGAGCTTGTAAAGTAGGGTAGTTGCTATTGCTGTTTTCCTGACAGATTCTGTTATATTTTGATGCCATGTTAACATGCTTCCACTAATCAATCCATGCATAATCTGGAGATGCTCTATAAACATGTTTTGATATACATGTCTTGCTCTATCCATTCATGCCCTTGGTTGCCATTATAGCCTGCTGGAACATGTTCATTTCTTGCTCCAAAGTTGCTTGAAAATGTTTTCTGGCAGATTGTTTGCATGAGATTCAATTTTCACGAGGTCATTGTAGTTGATCCGTGTATGCTATGACCTTGCTCTTGCCATGCTTAGCTTCATAAACATGCCTTCTTACTGTTGGTTGCCTTGCCATACCATGTATTGCTCTTTAGTGAGTGGTTCGAGCTCACGAACATGCCCACTAATCGTTGTTTCTGCCATGTTCAAATCTGTAATAAAACTTGCTATGTTTACATGGGTGCCATCATTTCTTAAGGTCCTTTTTGGCTTATGGTCAGTAAGGGACTATTGATATATGCTTTGAGTAGAATCATGTCATGCCTTGTTTTGCTATTATAAGTTCCTGTAGCATGTTGTTTGCTTGCTCTAAACATGCCTTCCTGATGTTAATTCCTGGCATGTTAGTATTTTCACCAAGTCTGTGAACCTGATATTTTGAGCACTTTCACCATGCTTGTTTGATCATGTTATGATGTGATTTAGCCATAGCTCAGTGTTCCTCTTTTGTTAAGCATCTCCTGTAGTTCTCTGCCATATGCTTTGTTTTTATGTTGGGGTGCTGTAGCATAGTTTAGTGTTGCGTGCTAAGTAGCATCGGGCTGTTAAACGCAGATTTGCGTCATTCTCGTTTTGCTTGTCATTTGCATACCGTGCATCCGATTCCGGTGATCTTTATATCGATTTCAACCGAAATCACTCCATCTTTCTAGCGGCATACTTGGTTTGCCAAGTTGATGCCCGGTTCATCATTTTCCTTCCGGAGCATACATATGCATTGCATATCACATCTCGCATAGCATGTCATGTATTGCATCATATTGCTTGTGCATTGTTCCTTGTTTGATTGTGGTTCCGTTGCTTGTGTTCTTGCTTTGGGTAGAGCCGGGAGACGAGTACGTGAACGAGGAACCTGTTGAGAACGCCTACGAGGATCAAGCCTTCGACAACTCTGAAAACTTTGTAGGCAAGATGATCATACCCTCGAAATCACTACTATCTTTGCTATGCTAGTTTGCTCGCTCTTTTGCTATGCCAATGCTACGATGCCTACCTTTTGCTTGTCAGCCTCCCAAATTGCCATGTCAAACCTCTAACCTTTGACACCATTCCTAGCAAACCGTTGTTTTGGCTATGTTACCGCTTTGCTCAGCCCCTCTTATAGCGTTGTTAGTTGCAGGTGAAGATTGAAGTTTGTTCCTTGTTGGAACATGGAGGTGTTGTTCCTTGTTGGAACATGTTTACTTGTTGGGATATCACAATATTTCTTATATTATTAATGCATCTATATATTTGGTAAAGGGTGGAAGGCTCGGCCTTATGCCCGGTGTTTTGTTCCACTCTTGCCGCCTCTAGTTTCCGCCATACCGTGTTATGTTCCCGGATTTTGCATTCCTTACGCTGTCGGGTGATTTATGGGACCCCCGACGATTCGCTTTGAATAAAACTTGTCCAGAAGGCCCAACATTGACTTTTACCATTTGCCTCACCTAGCCCTTTTTTTTCCCTTGGGTTTCGGAGCCCGAGGGTCATCTTTATTTTAACCCCCGGCCGGTGCTTCGAGTGTTGGTCCAACTCGAAGCGATGTCCGCGCCCGGGCAACTGTGGTCTATGCCAACCCGACGCCTTGCTCATCCGGTGTGCCACGAGAACGAGGTACGTCGACTCCTATCGGGATTTGTCGGCACATCGGGCGGCTTTGCTGGTCTTGTTTTACCATTGTCGAAATGTCTTGATGTACCGGATACCGAGTCCGATCGGAGTGTCCTGGGTGAAGGTCTATTCCTTCGATGATCGCGAGAGCTTGTCATGGGCTGTTGGGACACCCTGCAGGTTTAAACTTTCGAGAGCCGTGCCCGCGGTTATGTGGCAGATGGGAATTTGTTAATGTCCGTTGTAGAAAACCTGAAGTTGACCTTAATTAAAATACATCAACGCGTGTGTTACCGTGATGGTCTCTTTCCGTGAGTCCGGAAGTGAACACGGTGTTGGAGTTATGCTTGACGAGGTTGCTATAGGATCACTTCTTGATCATACTTTTATCGACCGTGCTTTGCCTTCTCTTCTCGCTCTCATTTGCGATGTTAGTCACCATTTATGCTAGTCGCTGCTGCAGCTCCACCTCATGCCTTTACCTTACCCATAAGCTTAAATAGTCTTGATCTCGCGGTGCGAGATTGCTGAGTCCCCGTGGCTCACCAGATACTTCCAAAACCAGTTTGCAGGTGACGCAATCAAGCTCAAGGAGGAGCCCGATGAAGATCTTGCCCTTTGTGTTGTTCCGTTCTAGTTGATCAGTAGTGGAGCCCAGTTGGGGTCGATCGTGGACCTTTTGTCGATTTGGGGTTCTTCTTTATTTTGGTTCTAGAGTCGGACCTTGATTGTATCTGGATGATGTAATGCTTTATTCATGTAATTGTGTGAAGTGGCGATTGTAAGCCAACTATGTATCTCTTTCCCTTATGTATTACTTGGGTTGTGTGAAGATTACCTCACTTGCGACATTGCATTCAATGCGGTTATGCCTCTAAGTCGTGCTTCGACACGTGGGAGATATAGCCGCATCGAGGCGCTATAAGTTGGTATCGAGCCATCCCCGACCTTAGGAGCCCCCACTGCTTGATCGTTTTTAGTGGCCGAGTTGTGTCTAGAAAAATGTTTTGAGTCATTTAGGATTATATACATCGGAGAGTTAGGAATTCTTTTTACTCCTCAGTCCCTTCGACCTTCTGGTGAGGTATCCTGACGTAGAGTTTTGACTCTTCTCTTCTCAAATTTCACTAAAAAAAAATTTTAGGATCACGCTGGTATCTTAGAATCGTTCGATGGTTTTATGATGACAACATTGTCTTGGTTGCCTCCCGACATTTAGGGGTTGTGGCGGTGTCCCGGGAGTTGAGCTCCGAGGTGTTGTCGCCATAATTTTATCGCTGCGATTCTCGAATACCGAGTTTAGTACGCCGACATCGAAAATCTCTTTTATGCAGTTGTTGGTGAGATAACCCCGCTAACCCAAAGATCGAGGTGAGTACGGAGTATTGCCATGACTCAGATAACGGATGCTTTTCAAGGTTGAGGTAGACGATTTCAAGGTTTCTTGGTTATGTGTTGACGGATGGATACAATTGGATGTAGGGATTGTTAGTTTGGGTGAGATATATTGCTCCCTGTATCCCCAACACCAGATTGCATAACCGAAAGTTTCGGAGTTTCATAGGTGGGAATTCAAGTAGCTCTTAGGATATCTTTCCGACGGATGTATGATATGAAATTGGGGTTCGACGCCTAGTGGTCCGCCTATTCACGGTTGGTTTTACAAATGGTCTCGTTGTGTCTTAAAGAGTCCTTGGCTATGCCGACTGGGACACTTCAGATGTCATGTGCACTGCCTTGTACATGATGGTGTTGTACGATTGAGCCCGTGTAGGCCCCACCACGAAAACTTCGGACGAAATCTCTATCATATGTTTGTTCCGGCTTATTCTGCAAGCCAAATCCTTTGTTTTGTGTTATTTGTGGTATTCGAGTTGCTTCAAAGTCAAATGTTGAATCCATACGTTTCCGAAATGGTGTTCTCATACTCCGATGTGAATACCAATCCTTCTCGACAATCGAGATTGTCATGTCAATCTTTTTTTCAACCGGTGCGCTTCTCTTCGAGATGATCCCATCATTCTCCCCATCAGCAAGACCAATTATCATTTCTTCTCAACAGTGTTTGTTTCATCCGTCTCCAAGTTGCCTTTGTTTTTCCCGCCCACCCACCCTTTTTCCTCAAGGACTAAGATTTCTTTACCAAGTATCCATTTATTCATGCGAAGTTTCTCCATTCTTTTCCGTCAATGTTCTTACCCGGTGGTTCTCAAGAAGATGTTCTACTAGTTCATCATTCTTCATTATCGTATTCTTCTCCGGTGGATCCAATTCAAGCTTTCGATATTCATCATACCTTTTCCCTCATTTCAATGTCTTCTCATACCGGTGCACCTCATTATCATTCTTCTTCTCGCTATTTGTTATTCCGGAGTGCTCAAGATATCTCGAAGATGCGTGTTTCCACTCTGCATTCGTTCAAGCTCTTTCGAGATTGGTATCTCATTCAAGCCATTTAATTCAACCGGTGCAACATCTCTTTTAAATCATTTCAACGGTGTTTCTTTTGAGTGGGCCCTAACCCACAGGTCTTTTACCAGGATCTTACCTGACTCTTCTATTTTCCCAGAGCTATCCTAAATTCTTTTCCAAGTTTGACGTAAGAATGAGTTGTCATCAGTCAAATGTTTTTCTCCAAGATCTTTTAAATATTTTTCATAGTTGGCTCAACCTCTTCGCTTTTGATTCTTCCGGTGTGCCGCAATAATTCTTGGTGGTGTTTCTCGTTGTCATTCTCATCATTTGAAGACCGAAGAAGGATTTCTCCTAAATCTTGCTCTATTCTCTTCAAGATTCATGGTGCTAGCTTGTTGCCATCCTCTCATAATTGTTTTCGATTGTGAGAATCTTTTCACCCATCCGGAGCATTTTAGGAGTCTTTTCAGTTTCATTCTTTGAAGCCCATCATCTCAGTATTATTCATTCAAGCTTTCAGCTCTCGTTCTCCAAATCATACCGGCGCATCATTCAAGTATTCTCTAATCAGTTCATGTTCTCTTCGTTCTCATGTATCTAAATCCCCTCAAATATCTTCATTCGTTTTCCAATTCTTCCCGGTGAATTGTGCCCTTGCTACTCTCTTCTTCAATTCCTACCAGAGGTTCTACTTGGTGGTTCGTCAAGGATTCTCTTCATTCTTCAATTGCTCTTCAAGATTTCTCTTGAAGCTATGATCCGCCAAGCTATACTCAAAATTAAACATGGTGCTCAACACATGTTTTGTTTTGAGGAGCTCAAGTATTCTTCATCTTGCATTCCATAGTGCAATTCCTTCTATCTTATCTTTTGAGATGGTGTTATGTCACTCTTGACAATTTCCGTCATGTTTCATGATTCATATTGTTGTCAAGAATGAGGTATTTTAAATCCACCAGTCTCTTCATTGGAGTGATCTTGGGTTATATTTCACCTAAAGCTTTCCCTAAGGATTGTTGCTATTTATGGTGCTTATAAATGACCCAAGTTCTTCATTTGTCCTCCCGGTGAAATAAGTTTCTCGTCTCCTTGTTGATATCAATCCAATCATTTGTTTCCGTTAGTGGCCGGTTGTCACCTCATAATGTTGAGATGTTTCCATAAGCCCACTACAAGCTTATTCTTTTCGTTGTTGATTTTCCAACAACTCCGTTCAATTCTTCTTTGCAAGGATGCTTTCCAAGCTCATTTGTGGCAGAAGTTGGCATTTTCTTCTCCGTCCCTTTATCCCAATGATTTATCTTCTATTCTTTCTTTCGAAGGCATTATGTTTTGCTCTCTTCAATCATCATGTCGAATTGCGAGGTCGTTTTCTTTTCTTGCTTATCCATTTAACCGGAGTGTTGTATCATCTCCTCAATATCTTTTCATCTCATCAAGTTTTCTTCTCTTTTCTACCGGAGTGCTGTCCAAATTCTGTCATTCTTGTTCCTTGGCTATCTCATTATACCGAGGTGGTCATATTCTTTTCGATCGTGAAACTCTTGATTTATGTCTTTGCAACCTTCAAATTCTCGTAATACTCCTTGTTCCTCTTTTCTAACGGATTGTTTGCAATCTCGCTCATCTCTATTGTACTCTTTCTTTTATATTGCTCAACCTCTCAAGGTTCATGGTTTTCACTCGTTCGTCAAAGAAGCAACTTAGTTTTACCTCTTCTCTTCCTCTTCCGTTTTCCCTCCGGTGCCATCCTAGATCTCGGGACGAGATCCTCTCGTAGTGGTGGAGTGTTGTAACGCCCCGGATCCGATGCGACAGGTGTCTGCCAGTTATTCATCGTTGTTGCCATGTCATGTGCTTGCGTGTTGCACTTTGCCATGTCATCATTTGCATTTTATCATGTCATCATGTGCATTTCATTTTGCATACATGTTCGTCTCATGCATCCGAGCCTTTTCCCGTTGTCTGCTTTTGCAATCCGCACTCCTATGTCCCCCTGCGTCCCCTTCTTCTCTCCTTTGGTGTGCGGGTGTTAAACTTTCTCGAATGGCCCGAGGTTTGCTGCTGCCTTGGTATAGCACCGTAGACCGCTGTCAAGTTTCGTGCCATTTGGAGGTCGTTATACTCCAACGGTTAACCGGTAACCAGAAAGCCTCTTTGAGTTGCAGCCCAACACCCCTTCCAAAGTGGCCCAAAACCCACCAAACTCCCCTCCATGCTCTCGGTCATTCGATCACGATCGCGTGGCCGAAAACCGCACCTCATTTGGACTCTCCTAGCTCCCTCTACCTATAAATATGTGCCCCTCCCGAAATTCCCGCAGTCCAACCCTAGCCTTCGTCCTCCTCCCGCAGCCGGACACGTCCGGACCCCGCCGGACATGTCCGCCCTCCACGTCGCTCCGGCCAATCCCGTCGCGCCACGCCGCCGTCCCGCTGCCTCATCCAACCGGAGCGCCACCTCACCTCTCTCTCTCTCTCCATCACATGGACATGGGCCCAGATTGGGCTCACAGCAGCCGCCGCCACCATTGTCCGCTCATGAGGTAGCTCCTCCCGCCGCTGCCCTCCGCCGCTCCTCCGCGCCGCCCGCCGCCTCCTCCTCTGCGTCGCCCGCCGCCTGCCGGCCGAGCACCGCCGTCTTGCCTCGCCGCCGTCGCCTGCCGCACGCCATTTCGCGACGCCGCCCGTCCCGCCGGCCACGGACCTCGGCCACGCCGGCTGACCCGCTGCCTCGCCCAGCTCTTCCGCCCGCCCGCCATAGGCAAGGGCAGCGCGCCGCCCGCCGCGCCCACGGACCGCACGCCTCGAGCTCCTCCGGCGACCCGTCTCCGGCGGCGCGGATCCGCCCTCCCGCCCCGATCCGCGAGCCAGCCATCTCCGCGACTTCCCGCCTACTCCGCGAGGAACTCCGTGTGCATCGAAAACCGTGCAGGTTGAATTTTCCCCCCAAAAACCACTAAGTCCCAGATTTCTGTTAAAATCATGCCATTTTCATCGCATCGCATCTCCGCATCCATAGCTCCGTTTTGCGCGTATAATATGTCAAATTGTTCGCCTCGACGAGTACATCATTTCATTCCATTGCATCATTTGCATTTGAGCTCATCTTAATGCCCGAAATGCTGTTGGAAGAAGGCTTCAGATCGTTAGTTTCAGAATCTTATCAGCTCGAGCTCTTTTGTCATTTTTGCCATGATTTATGTGTGCACCTTATGAGTATGAGCTCTACATGAATGTTGGACAATGCCATGCCATCTTTCCATAGGTGTTGACCTTGTATTTTTGTGAGTTGTGTGCTGAGTGCATTGAGCTTGTAAAGTAGGGTAGTTGCTATTGCTGTTTTCCTGACAGATTCTGTTATATTTTGATGCCATGTTAACATGCTTCCACTAATCAATCCATGCATAATCTGGAGATGCTCTATAAACATGTTTTGATATACATGTCTTGCTCTATCCATTAATGCCCTTGGTTGCCATTATAGCCTGCTGGAAAATGTTCATTTCTTGCTCCAAAGTTGCTTGAAAATGTTTCCTGGCAGATTGTTTGCATGAGATTCAATTTTCACGAGGTCATTGTAGTTGACCCGTGTATGCTATGACCTTGCTCTTGCCATTCTTAGCTTCATAAACATGCCTTCTTACTGTTGGTTGTCTTGCCATACCATGTATTGCTCTGTAGTGAGTGGTTCGAGCTCACGAACATGCCTACTAATCGTTGTTTCTGCCATGTTCAAATCTGTAATAAAACTTGCTATGTTTACATGGGTGCCATCATTTCTTAAGGTCCTTTTTGGCTTATGGTCAGTAAGGGACTATTGATATATGCTTTGAGTAGAATCATGTCATGCCTTGTTTTGCTATTATAAGTTCCTGTAGCATGTTGTTTGCTTGCTCTAAACATGCCTTCCTCGATGTTAATTCTCGCATGTTAGTATTTTCACCAAGTCTGTGAACCTGATATTTTGAGCACTTTCACCATGCTTGTTTGATCATGTTATGATGTGATTTAGCCGTAGCTCAGTGTTCCTCTTTTGTTAAGCATCTCCTGTAGTTCGCTGCCATATGCTTTGTTTTTATGTTGGGGTGCTGTAGCATAGTTTAGTGTTGCGTGCTAAGTAGCATCGGGCTGTTAAACGCAGATTTGCGCTATTCTTGTTTTGCTTGTCATTTGCATACCGTGCATCCGATTCCGTGATCTTTATATCGATTTCAACCGAAATCACTCCATCTTTCTAGCGCATACTTGGTTTGCTGTTGATGCCCGTTCATCATTTTCCTTCCGAGCATACATATGCATTGCATATCACATCTCGCATAGCATGTCATGTATTGCATCATATTGCTTGTGCATTGTTCCTTGTTTGATTGTGGTTCCGTTGTTTGTGTTCTTGCTTTGGGTAGAGCCGGAGACGAGTACGTGAACGAGGAACCTGTTGAGAACGCCTATGAGGATCAAGCCTTCGACAACTCAAAAACTTTGCGTGCAAGATGATCATACCTCGAAATCACTACTATCTTTGCTATGCTAGTTTGCTCGCTCTTTTGCTATGCCAATGCTACGATGCCTACCATTTGCTTGTCAGCCTCCCAAATTGCCATGTCAAACCTCTAACCTTTGACACCATTCCTAGCAAACCGTTGTTTTGGCTATGTTACCGCTTTGCTCAGCCCCTCTTATAGCGTTGTTAGTTGCAGGTGAAGATTGAAGTTTGTTCCTTGTTGGAACATGGAGGTGTTGTTCCTTGTTGGAACATGTTTACTTGTTGGGATATCACAATATTTCTTATATTATTAATGCATCTATATATTTGGTAAAGGGTGGAAGGCTCGGCCTTATGCCCGTGTTTTGTTCCACTTTGCCGCCTCTAGTTTCCGCCATACCGTGTTATGTTCCCGGATTTTATGCTCCTTACGCTGTCGGGTGATTTATGGGACCCCCGACAGTTCGCTTTGAATAAAACTTGTCCAGCAAGGCCCAACATTGACTTTTACCATTTGCCTCACCTAGCCCTTTTTTTCCCTTGGGTTTCCGGAGCCCGAGGGTCATCTTTATTTTAACCCCCCCGGGCCCGTGCTCCTTCGAGTGTTGGTCCAACTCGAGCGATGTCCGGCGCCCCAGGCAACTGTGGTCTATGCCAACCCGACGCCTTGCTCATCCGGTGTGCCCCGAGAACGAGGTACGGCGACTCCTATCGGGATTTGTCGGCACATCGGGCGGCTTTGCTGGTCTTGTTTTACCATTGTCGAAATGTCTTGATGTACCGGATACCGAGTCCGATCGGAGTGTCCCGGTGAAGGTCTATTCTTCGATGATCGCGAGAGCTTGTCATGGGCTGTTGGGACACCCCGCAGGTTTAAACTTTCGAGAGCCGTGCCCGCGTTATGTGGCAGATGGGAATTTGTTAACGTCTGGTTGTAGAAAACCCAAGTTGACCTTAATTAAAATACATCAACGCGCTGTGTTACCGTGATGGTCTCTTTCCGGCGGAGTCCGGGAAGTGAACACGGTGTTGGAGTTATGCTTGACGTAGGTTGCTATAGGATCACTTCTTGATCATACTTTTATCGACCGTGCTTTGCCTTCTCTTCTCGCTCTCATTTGCGTATGTTAGTCACCATTTATGCTAGTCGCTTGCTGCAGCTCCACCTCATGCCTTTACCTTACCCATAAGCTTAAATAGTCTTGATCTCGCGGGTGCGAGATTGCTGAGTCCCCGTGGCTCACCAGATACTTCCAAAACCAGTTTGCAGGTGACGCAATCAAGCTCAAGGAGGAGCCCGATGAAGATCTTGCCCTTTGTGTTGTTCCGTTCTAGTTGATCAGTAGTGGAGCCCAGTTGGGGTCGATCGTGGACCTTTTGTCGCATTTGGGGTTCTTCTTTTATTTTGGTTCCGTAGTCGGACCTTGATTGTATCTGGATGATGTAATGCTTTATTCATGTAATTGTGTGAAGTGGCGATTGTAAGCCAACTATGTATCTCTTTCCCTTATGTATTACTTGGGTTGTGTGAAGATTACCTCACTTGCGACATTGCGTTCAATGCGGTTATGCCTCTAAGTCGTGCTTCGACACGTGGGAGATATAGCCGCATCGAGGGCGTTACATCAATACCCCAAGACGAAGTTTGTTCCTCAACAAGAGAAGTATGATCCTACTTTCTTCAAGGGAACACAAGCACAAGATGATCTTCCACCACAAGACCACAAGAACAAAGGCAAGGTCAAGCTTCAAGAAGAGATTGATGCATTTGAAGAAGCACCTAAGGCCTCGTTCAAGTGGGTTCCCAAGACTATGTCAAGTTCTACTTCATCAAGTACAACTACAACTCCAAGGATTCCCATCAAGATGATGTGGATCCCGAAGAAGAAGAACTAGAGAGTTCTTGAGGGTGACTCCGCCAACATTCTTCACTCATATCATTATGGCAAGAACAAGTGCAATCAACTTCCACATCTTGCACTAGTTCAAGGAGTCACAAACCCTCATGTTGGTAAGGCAAGGGACAAGGTAACCTAATGATTTCATGGACATCATCTTGTGTGTGCATCACTCTATGTCTATGGATATTCTTGTTGGTTCCTTGTGGGACTAACCCATGTAGGTAAGAACAAGAGGAAACACTCAAATTGACTTGATCCGATCACACATGTGCTAGATCCAAACACACAAGCAGAGATACAAAGGTCCAAATCCAACACTAGATTATACGAGAGGTAACTAGTTCATCCAAATACTTGGAGGAGTTGAGGTCTTGAATCCACGTGGGAGATCTTCTCTATGAAGAGGTCTTGAATCCACTAGGGATCTTCTCCTAGATGGAGGTCTTGGCCTCCAATGGAATGGTCTCTCTCTCTCTCTCTCTCTCTCTCTCTCTCTCTCTCTCTCTCTCTCTCTCAAGGGAAGAGTAGTAGGAGCAAAGCTCGCATACAAATAAGCTATCACAATGCTAACCCTCATTAGGAGGAGAAGGGGGTTTATATATAGTGCTAGTGTAAGTTGAGCCGAAGGGGTGCATGCGCTTTCGGCCCAGATACACTGCACGCAGGCGGGAGGGGCCAAATGTCCAAGCATTCGAGGAGGGTCTGGATGTCCGGGGCATGAGGGCTAGATGTCCGGGCTGGAGTGGCTTACGTTCTGTGAAGATGGGTCGGATTTTCGGGTGGTGGCCAGATGTCCGGCGGCCCACGTCAGGCCGAATATCCGGGTAGGGGCCAAATGTCCGGGCCGTGTAGAACTTTGGCTACTGGGCTGCTGATGTTGTTGACATCTTCAAGGGCCGGATGTCCGAGTCCCGGGAACCTTCTTCGGTTCCTTCCGTTGTGCTCCTCCCTCCATGTACTTGGGGAATTGTTCGTGATCCCGAGCATCTCCGAGAGGGTCTTCTTGGTATCAATGTGGGTATGCAGGCTGCGCTGCTGACCTCTGCCGCACTGACTGCGGAGGTCAATTCCTTGAAGCAGAGCCTCGAGCGGTCCGAGATCGAGCTCGGCCGTGCCAAGAAGCACCTCGAGGACAAGGAAGGTGAGTAACACCTTATTAAAATTGTACCTTATAGAAAAGGATTTGGTTGCAAGAAAAAATCACAAGGATAACGTGGGTACTCCAGGGGCTACGAACGAGGTGGCGACCCTGAAGGAGACGGTGTCCGCAGCCGAACGCAATGCAGCCGCGAAATGCGCCGAGCGAGAGAAGCAGGAGGCGCGGGTGGCGAGGTACGGCAAGAGCTCCAAGCTCTCGTGGAAAAACACGAGAGTTTCGAGCGTGACTCGACGACTCGAGAGTCCGAGCTTGCGTCGGCTCTTGAGAGTGCCAAAGCCGCTAAGGCCGAAGCCCAAAAGGCCCTCCAGGAAATCAAGGCGGTAAAGAAGATAGCGGCGGGTAAGGCATTCTTCATGCAAAGCAAGCATGTAAAAGTGAATTACCTGTTACTTACTCGAATTCGGAGCTCTCCAGGAGCGTTCGCAGATTTGCCCCGTAGCGTGTCCGATGCTGCTGTGTTCTACAGAGCCGAGGAGGGGAGCTCGACGGAGAAGGTGTTCTGGTCTCAGTATGCTGAGGCCGGACATCCGGTGCCCCTGAGCGACCAGCTGAAGCAGCTGGTCGAGCTCCACAAGGTGGCCGAACAGGCCATGAAGGGCCTCATAGTTTGGCTGTGGCCCAAAGAAGCCATGCCTGGGAGCTACTTCGGTCTGGTGCGGCGGCTGGTGGACGCCTGTCCGTGGGTCGACATCATCAAGCATTCCGCCTGCATTGAAGATGCCCGTCGGGCCCTTGCCCGCGCCAAGGTGCACTGGGGCAGGATGGACGCCGAGAAGCTTGTGACAGACGCGCCACCGCCGGGGAAGGAGTATCGCACGCCCGAGATGTATTATAAGGGTGTCCTGAAGGGTGCCCGCATTATTGCGGGTGAATGCTCCAAAGATGTAATTTTTGAGTAGACTCGCATTTTGTTATCCTGTGCGCTGAAAACTTTGTTCATATGCGCTAAGCAATGCTTGTTAATTTAAAATATTACCTTCTGTGCAGCCATTTATCAAATCTGAGAGATGGCAAGTCGTTGGCTTCGGCCCCCATGCCGAGAGTGCTGGGGTGTTCGTGATAAACTTGAGCGCTCTTGTTCCCATTTTTGTGTCCATCTAGGGAGGCGCTCAACACAACGAACGAGGCAACCGGACTTATAATGCTTGAACACTCTCACTTAGCCATAGAATTCTATAATTTCAAATTTCGGCGAAGCCCCTAGTGTTCGGAAGGCCGAAAATTTGGAGCGCTATCCATGCCTGGGCCCGACAAAGCCGGTTCCTCGCTCTAAGCGGCATAAGTCTTTAGGGACTTGAAAAAACCTCTTGAACAGCGACCGGCTCTCGCCCTATCATGACGGTCAGTTTTAGCTATCTCCACTGAGGTGCTCGCCCAGCTCAACTGGGGCACAATCGCAGTGGTTCTCCCAGCGCTACCATAGCTAACGGAACGTAGGTACCAAAACATGGGAGCCGGGCAAACCCAACTATTGACCCAAGACATGATTCGGAGCCGATGCATATCATGCTATGAGTTCGGGGTGCCGCACTTGTGAAAGTGTTCAGACTTATCACACCATAGTTTGGGGAACTTAAGCCCATGGTGTATTTGGCCGTACCAAAGCGTACGGATGCAACATGTCATAAGTGAACATATAATGCAATGATAGGCGAAAAGCGATGCATTCTGTATTCAAGAGATACTGTGATGAATGCAGAACGATACAAGTAGTGCGATAAGCAAGGGGTGGGACTATTTAACATGCCCCCTCCAGGGGTAGGCTGCGGAATTGTGTATAAAATAGGTATAATGCTCGTAACGGAGACCACCTGGATACTCGTCGTAGCTTTTCTCCTTCCCTGGCTGTTGCATCGTGAGTTCGGCAGGTCTACTGCCGGACAGGGCTTCTGGGAAACGGGGTCCTGAAGATAAGAAAAAAAAGAAATAAAAAAGGATGACCTATTTGGAAGCCTCTGGTGTGGTTGAGCCGCACTCTGGGCCTGTCGTGGTTGTGCCCCTCCCCCTATGCCCATGGTATTGCCAGAGCATAATGATGTACGCGTGGTACTGGTCTCGTGATTTTGCGAGGGCTGGGGTTGGGGCCGCATTGCTACGTGTGCTCGGAACGTGTCGAGTGGTCTTGTTGTAGGTTACTCCGGGCGCGCTTGACGGTGTCCGGTCGCTTAACGGCCGGACTCGAGAATTGCCTTAAGAGGCTGCTCTACACTTCTGCCGCAAGAGCCGCTGTATGCTCCTCCGTTCGGAGAGAGCGTTCCGTGTTTCCATTGACTGTGATGACTCCTCGAGGGCCTGGCATCTTGATCTTGAGGTATGCGTAGTGCAGCACCGCATTGAACTTTGCAAACGCGGTTCGTCCGAGCAGTGCATGATAGCTGCTGCGGAACGGGACTATGTTGAAGATTAACTCCTCGCTTCGGAAGTTATCTGGGGATCCGAAGACCACTTCAAGTGTAACTGAGCTTGTGCAATTGGCCTCTACACCTGGTATGACGCCTTTGAAGGTCGTCTTTGTGGGTTTAATCCTTGAGGGGTCTATAGCCATCTTGCGCACTGTATCCTGATAAAGCAGGTTCAGGCTGCTGCCGCCGTCCACCAGGACTCTAGTGAGGTGAAACCCATCGACGATTGGGTCTAAAACCACGCGCGAATCCGCCATGGCGGATGCTAGTGGATGGTCCTTCGATCAAAAGTGATCGGGCAGAGGACCACGGCGATCGGCTCCATCGCAGATACGCCCTCGAAGCGCACGCTTCCGCTCCCTTTTGGGTATGTCGGTTGCGTATATCATGTTCACCGTCTGCATTTGTGGGGGAAACCTTCGTCCTCTATTGTTTGGCGGCGGGTCTCTTCCTCGTCATCGCTATGCAGCCCCTTGTCATTGTTTTCGCAATTAACTTGCTCGCTCGCTGAACACCCAACAATCCTGTTGGTGTGATTAGCTGGCTTTCGGGGTGCCGTATCCGCACGAAGCGATCGAGTATCCGGTCCAAATTGGACGGGCCCGGAGTAGTTCTTTTGAATGGCTTCTTCCGCTGACCGGGTTTAGAGCCTCTGAATCCAGCGTTGACTGCCGTCTCTTTAGTATTATCGCCGTTAATGCGGCGTTTGTGCCTATTGTGACGCGACCTGCCATTGCTGTCCTTGGTATCCGGACTACCAGAATTTTTGGTGAGGTTGTTACTGCGGGCTAGCCAGCTGTCCTCTCCCATGCAGAAGCGGGTCATGAGTGATGTGAGGGCTTCCATGGATTTCGGCTTTTCCTGTCCTAGGTGCCGGGCAAGCCACTCGTCGCAGATGTTGTGTTTGAAGGCTGCAAGGGCCTCTGCATCCGGACAGTCGACGATTTGATTTTTCTTGGTTAAGAACCGTGTCCAGAATTGTCTAGCCGATTCGTCTGGCTGCTGAATTATGTGGCTTAGGTCATCGGCGTCTGGTGGTCGCACATATGTGCCCTGGAAGTTATCAAGGAATGCGGCTTCCGGGTCCTCCCAACACCCAATTGATTCTGCTGGCAAGCTGTTAAGCCAATGCCAAGCTGGTCCTTTAAGCTTGAGTGGGAGGTATTTGATGGCGTGAAGATCATCACCGCGGGCCATGTGGATATGAAGGAGATAGTTTTCGATCCAAACCATGGGGTCTGTTGTGCCATCGTAGGATTCAATGTTCACGGGTTTGAACCCTTCGGGGATTTGATGATCCATTACTTCATCTGTGAAGCATAGTGGGTGTCTTGGCGCCTCAGATATTATATCACGACGTAGCTCAAGCGAGCTTTGTTCATCGTGTTCGCCCGCCGAATTGTTGTATCCGCGCGACGGTTGTCGTCACAGATCGTGGGCGTAAGCGATCCGTAGATCAATCTTGATTGTCTTGCCTTATCCTCCAATATGTCTCGCAAGTCCGGCGCATTCCCCCATGGCTTTGTACTTTTCGAGCGATGCCGGGGTGCGGCTTTAGTGGAGGGCCTAGAGGCCTCTCTGTGGCGGCCACGAGGTGGCCGGTCGGCCGTATTGTGTGCTGGTGATGTAGGTTTATATGCTTCCTCCTCTAATCGGGGCAGCAGCTTGCGTTTGGGGTAGCTTTTGGAGGGGCGTTCGAGTTCATACTCTTCGGCCGCAAGGACTTCAGTCCATCTGTCGGCCGCAAGGACATAGTCTAAGCAGCACCACCCAACTGTCCTTGACCGTGGACACGGCTATTCAAATAGTTTTACACTCTACAAAGGTTGCACACTTTACCCACAAGATCCGGGGAACTTCCGTGTCATCCACGACCCGCGGTACCTCAAGTACCCGGGGTAAGCACCCGGTCACTATCTTTCCCTAGACGACACTAACATAGAGTCCACTCGATTGGTAGTAACCCCCGTGCCCAATATTTCACATCTTAAAATTGTGGAGCCTCGCTCCCATATTCATCACATACCACTGGCACGGGGGTACCAACGGTGTGTCCGGTGCCATGTGAAAACAGTCATGGCTGCCCTACCTGGCATGACCCGTTCCCGAGAGAGAGCACCAACTCTCCCCCGCCACTAGTAATGCAGGCTCCAAGCTAGTATCGGCCTAGGTACTCAATAATTCCCTTTCCCATATAAGGGTAGAGTGGTTGCGCATGTTTGGTTGGGACGGTCAAGAAATCTTAAATCTAATCCGTCTCTATGAACAACACTTATTCACTTGTTTCGGTACACCACTTCTCCACCAAGTAGTGACCTAGTTCATCATCATCTACCAGGGGCATTACTGGCACCCACTGGGGCTATTTGCAAGTATGTCAAACCACACTTGTTCCTTACCATGCATAACTTTGACCCATTTTGCTCAGCCAACAACTATAGCATATTTCTACAACCCGCCAACACAACTCTAAACAAGGATAGAGTCATCAACAATGCAAGTATCAACGGGGTATGCAATGAAGGCAAACCTAGCAAGGTTGCCATACAAGATATCATGCATTCGACAATCATGGAAAAAGATGCTACTATGATAAAAAGGGTTCATCATGGTCAAAGGGCTGCTTGCCTGGTTCATTAGAGTCTCCAAGTCTTCTGGTCCTTCTCCAAATACTCCGTCTACTTCGTCAACTAACGTCGAAAACAATCACAATAAGCAACACAACAAGGCAAAAATAAAGTGCTCTAAAAATATGAGTTGGACTTTTCTAGGATACCTTTGGTCATATGAGGGATGACCAAAGTGGTTTCGTTGGGATTTGATCTATGGATATCTTTGAACATTTCAATATGATGTATGTCGGGGCGGAGCGGAACGGGGAGGCCCGCCCGCCGCGCGGCACCTATGGGGCCGGGGCGGCCCCTTCCGTGGGTTCGGTACGAGGGCGGAGGAGGCGCGGAGAGCAGATCGAGGCGATGCGCGCGGGGCGGTTTTTACCCAGCTTCGGGCCGCGATGGACGCGTAAAACCCTACTGCTGCTTTGTGTTGGTATTTGATCTTGCTCAAGAACACGAGCGTATGGTGGTGTGCGTTGGGTGAGTCGAACTAGCCGAACCTCTTCTACGTTGTGCATGGGCCTCCTTTTATAGTGCCAAGGGGTCACCAACAGGTGTCAACGTAGGAGAAAGGGGTAAAAACGTAAAAGAGGTGGTAGCTGGAACAGTGCGGGAACAGTGCAGCTACAGTGTTTGAACAGTGGTTTCTACCTACTTTTGACAGAGGGGGACAAGGGCATTTAATGCCCGTCGCCGTCGACCCCAAAAGCTCCCGCTCTTGCGTCTCCGTTTGCCACGGCGATGAATCCACCACC
This sequence comes from Aegilops speltoides, assembly GCA_021437245.1. Taxonomy (NCBI): domain Eukaryota; kingdom Viridiplantae; phylum Streptophyta; class Magnoliopsida; order Poales; family Poaceae; genus Aegilops; species Aegilops speltoides. Next base: position 164,544,116 of record CM038141.1, read on the forward strand.
GTGGAGTGCCACCGCACCCCCCATGCTGCTCAGCCACCCGCCACGCGTCTCTGGAGAGGGCTGGGGCGACGCTGCAAGCGATGAGCTGGAGGCGGGCGACAACAAGATCTCTCCGGCAAGTACCTTGCCAGGGTCTTGATCTTGCCGGGCCCAGGAGCTTGTCGGGCTCTGTAACTTGCCGCTCCCCGGGCCCTCGCCGGGACGCGTATAGCGCCGGGGCGTGTCTTCTGTGATGCGATCTTCTAGTCTCCCCGGCGAGCTCCTCTCGCCAGGGCCTTGCGTGGGTGAGGTAGTCTTGAGCCTGGAACGGCCTTCCCGGCAAGCTCCTCTTGCCGGGGTCTCGATCTTCTGTCTTGTACACTTTGTTCTTGAATGGCTTAATATGGGGCAGGAATGGTCTCCGGCAAGCATGTGGTAGATCCACCGCGGGAGTCTGCAATCGCCTGCACAAGTTGGGGTAATGAGGTACCCCTACCTTAGTACACCGAAAGGAGCCCCCGGGCCTGGGCCACACACGGTGCCGAGCGCTGTTGGGCCAGGCCCAAAACAGTGCACGGGTACATGAGGCCCACGGCGCGTCGAATCCACTTCTGCATCCGCCGCCTCCCCAGTAACGGCACGCGTCGATTGCGGCGTCGTGGGAGATGTGGGCGGCGCATGCAGCCTTTAAGGCATCCACCCCGTGATCGTGGTGCAGAGCGGGTCGCTCCACCCGCCGCCAGTTCGCCGCCACGCTGCCCTCATGCACGGGGTCGGGCGGCGAAGGTGGGAGACCGAGCCGTCCACGGGCGGAGAAGGCGAGTCGACCCGCGCCTCTGGCCTCCTCGCTTCGATTGGCCGAAGGGCGGTTGAGCCCCACCTCGCCCTTTAAAAGGGCAGAGGGGAGCACAATGGCCACCCTCATCCTCTTCTCCGTTCGTCTTCATCTTCTGTTCTTCTTTCCACCATGGAAGGGGGAAATCCCAGCTCTTCGACGGTGGCGGCGAGGGTCGCCTAGGCAGCGCACCTCTCCTATCTCGCCCCTGTGGCGGGCGGAGCCGCCACGAGAGGAGAGGGAGGGGCGGGCATGACGAGGCCGAGGGCGTGGCCGAGGCGGCCGGGAGAGGCGGTCGTGGCGATCGCCTCCCGCCTCCCCGACGCCTCCTGTCCATGATGCGTCCACACCGGAGATGACCCCGGGAGTTCTTCATCAAGCTTCGCCGAAGCCTCGTCGTCGCCGCCTCGCTGCCGCCCCGCTTATGGACGCGATGGGGCCGGATCCACCCGACGTGATGGAGTTGCGCATGAGGGGCTGGGATCAGCGGCACTCGAGTGAGTGTCGTGTCCCCAGCCCCGGCGCCATGTTCTTCGACCGAGGGTGGAAGACATTCGCCCGATCCATAGCTTGACGGCGGGTTCACCTCCATTTTAAGTTAATGGATGGTGACCTTCTCGCCGCCAAGGTCTTCGGCGACTATGGGACCCGGGAGAGATGTGGACAGCTCCTCGGATAGCGAAGGCTCCTCCCCGAGCGAGAGTGACGAGGAGGAGAGCGACAGCGGCGACGAGGGGGATGGCGGGCCCGACTAGGCGTCGGACACCGCTGCCTCGCGCGCCACCGGCGACCTCATCTTCTGGGTTGCCGGCCTCCTGAACTCCCCGGGCCGCCTCCTTGGGCGGCTGGCGAGGGAGGCTGTGGAAGAGGAAGAGGGGTGGCGGCAAGGCCGTTCACGCCGAGCACGAGGGCGAGGAGCCCTTGACAACAGATCGACGTCCCACTACCCCTGCCTTCAAGCTCTGCCTCCGACGCCTCCGCCTCCGCCAAGCTCCTGGACGGCCCCGGGTGTTCTCTTGGTGTCTTCGCGCCTGTGGCTCTTCGGGATGCGCTCCCATGCCCGCCACCTTGCGCAGCTCTGGCGCGGCGGCGCCACCGCCACGCCTCCTAGGCGCCCTTCGCCTTTCCCGACAAGCCCTCTTGTCAGGGCCTTCCTTCCAGCAAGCTTCCCTTGCCGGAGGCTCTTGACCTACCTCCCGAACTCCCGAACAGAGAAACAGAGAGGGATCACGGCACCTTATCTTTCAATTTGTAAGCCCTCGGGCCTTAGCTGTATTTAAAAACTTGTAATCCTCTCTATCATGTTTTTCATCCTCTATGGACATGTACTATGCTATGATGTTCTTAATGAAAAGAGGGAAAGCTTGCCGGACCGAGTCTTTTACTTGACTTTGTGCCTTGTATGTTCTTACGCTATCGGGAGTTTGCCGGGCGAACACGCTTGCCGAAAAGGGACAGCCCACCGGCGGTGTCGCTCCGCAAACAACCTTGCCGGGCCGATTATGACGCTTAACTTGCCGAGCAGTGCTCGAAGCAAGATAAGGTGCAGCAGCACACTTGTGTTTGTTGAGCGGACTCGAAACAAAACAAGTACGCGAATCGGGCCACGACTTGGTTCCTCCGCGTCGGTTTTCACAAGGCACGCTTCGCTCAAAGACGCAGCCCCGCTTCCCGGTCCATAAGAGGATGCATGACGAGGGATGAAAACTTATCGATATCGCAGCCCCAAAGAACTCGGCTTGCCGGAGACGAACCTTAGCGCCGCAGCCCAGCGACGCTGCTCGCGAAGCGAATCTTGGCGCTGCAGCCCTCAATGACGCTGGCTTGGCTGAACCTGCGCTGGTGCGCTCTTCCGGTTCCTCCTTGTTGCTGTAATTTCAGCCATGAAAACAGCTGAGATAGATCTGCAACAGCCTCATCACGCACACGTATATATGTATAAATCTTGATTGTGCAATACGATGCCGTGCCTTGCCCTTCGTATGTTTGTGCTCTACGCTCTCGGAGAGCTTGCCGGGGCAAACACGCTTGCCGGGTGCGGGACAGCCCGCTGGCTGGTGTTACTTCCGCAAACAACCTTGCCGGGCCGGGCTATGACGCTTAACTTGTCGAGCAGGCTCGAAAGCAAGGTAAGGTGCAGCAGCACACTTGTGTTTGTTGAGCGGACTCGAAACAAAACAAGCACGCAATCGACCACGACTTGGCCCTCTCGCGACAAGCCTCTCATACGAAGGACATCTCACGACAGGGCCTGCCACGCTACACCCTCCACTTTACACCCTTTGCATGCTTTCACCCCACGCTTCTAGGGAACTCGCCGGCGCCAACACACTTTCGAGTACGGAACATCAGCAGCCCGCTGGCTGGTGTCGCTTCGCAAGCAACCTTGCCGCGCCTAGTCGCGACGCACTTAACTTGCTGAACAGACTCAAACGAAACAAGGGCGCTGGCTGGTCGCGGCTCACTTTTAACTCGCTGAGTGTGCTCGAAGCAAAGTAAGGGTGCGGCTATCCACGAGCAGGCTCCTCCACACAGGTTTCAGCGTACAAAGGATTTAACGCACGAGGGATGTAACATAAAAAGCATGGAACTAAAGAGTGCTATGCACAAAAGCTCGGGCAACTTAGCTTTTCTTTTTCATGTTTCCTTGCTCTCGCCGGTGGAACTCGTTGGCGCGTCCTCGATGGCAGCGCAGTGCTCCGGGGAGATGCGCTTGCCGGAACGAGCACCAGAGCTGTCCACGCCGGGCTTAAAGCGCTCCGAGGAGCGACGCTTGTCGGAGTGAGCACCAGAGCTGTCCTAGCCGGACTTGGAGCTCGATGGCAGGTTCTCGACGACAGCGTAGCGCCCCAAGGAGATATGCTTGCCATTTTGGAGGGTAGCGGGGGCGAGCGGCGCGAGGAACAGGATATGCTCGGACTCCTAGTAGCGATAGGAGAAGCAGGGTCCTGCCCCGGCGCTTTCGCTTTGCTCATGCATGGACAGCGGTCCGGAGCATCCGCGAGCCTCCGGCACGTTCTTGTCCCAGCATGCGAATACCACCTCCCGTGGCACGGCGCTGCTGGGCCGTCGTGCGCTGGGATGGACGTGGATCCACGGAGACCGAGGCGCGGTCATCCGTCCTGTCCCTGGATCTGGTGGCACCGCGAGCACCCTCGCCGGAGTCCACCCTTCCGCTGGCGTCTCCTCCGCCCACCGCTGGCTCCGGTGGCGGCGGATGAGACGCAGACGGGTCTGCAACCCTCGAGGCCCTCGTCTTCGGGGCCATGGCGCAGCTGTCGATGATGTTGCTGACGCAACTGGAGAGGTTGATGAAGAACGCGGCCGCGCGAGCGCCGGATCAGGTCCGCACAACCTCGACGCCCCCTACCTGGCGCGCCAAAGATGTCGGAGCGGAGCGGAACGGGGAGGCCCGCCCGCCGCGCGGCACCTATGGGGCCGGGGCGGCCCCTTCCGTGGGTTCGGTACGAGGGCGGAGGAGGCGCGGAGAGCAGATCGAGGCGATGCGCGCGGGGCGGTTTTTACCCAGCTTCGGGCCGCGATGGACGCGTAAAACCCTACTGCTGCTTTGTGTTGGTATTTGATCTTGCTCAAGAACACGAGCGTATGGTGGTGTGCGTTGGGTGAGTCGAACTAGCCGAACCTCTTCTACGTTGTGCATGGGCCTCCTTTTATAGTGCCAAGGGGTCACCAACAGGTGTCAACGAGGAGAAAGGGGTAAAACGTAAAGAGGTGGTAGCTGGAACAAAGGGAACAAAGGCAGCTCTGGTTTGAACAAAGGTTTCTACCTACTTTTGACAGAGGGGGACAAGGGCATTTAATGCCGTCGCCGCCGACCCCAAAAGCTCCCGCTCTATGCGTCTCCGCTTGCCACGGCGATGAATCCACCACCGTGGAGTGCCACCGCACCCCCATGCTGCTCACCACCCGCCACGCTGCCTCGAGAGGGCTGGGGCGACGCGTGGGCGATGAGCTGGAGGCAAGACAACAAGATCTCTCCCGGCAAGTACCTTGCTGGGTCTTGATCTTGCCGGCCCAGGAGCTTGTCGGCTCAGAACTTGCCGCCCCGGGCCCTCGCCGACGCGTATAGCGCCGGGCGTGTCTTCGTGATGCGATCTTCTAGTCTCCCGGCGAGCTCCTCTCGCCAGGCCTTGCGTGGGTGAGGTAGTCTTGAGCACGAACGGCCTTCCCAAGCAAGCTCCTCTTGCCGGGTCTCGATCTTCTGCCTTGTACACTTTGTTCTTGAATGGCTTAATATGGGGCAGGAATGGTCTCCGCAAGCATGTGGTAGATCCACCTGCTGAGTCAGAATCGCCCGTGCACAAGTTGGGGTAATGAGGTACCCCTACCTTAGTACACCGACAATGTAATCAAGGGATTTGTGGATTTGCAAAAGTGTACAGCAATATTATTATGAAAAATGACAAAAGACACCCATTTAACAACGAATGATTTTATAAGCACCTAGGAGTTGGTTTCACTGGATTTGGAGTTCAAATGATTTTTCTATGAATTTGCAAACTTGGCTATACATGGAGAAATGGACCAATATTTTATATGGCACAGAAGGTATAGGAAAAAATGTTCCAAATCAAATTTATGAACTGAGAAATATCTAGGAATTTGAATAATTGAATTTAGATCAAAAGTGGGAACTCAGTGATTTTCTAAAGTTTATCACAGAAATGGAAAAGTGGGATTTAATAAACATTTGTGAAGAAAATGTTTCTGGAAAAATGTGTTAATAGCACCATGTGATAGATCATGAATTTAGGAACTACTAGTAAATTAGATTATCAAATTTGGAGTTAATTTGAATTGTTTATGTAATAGATCAAATCTAGAGAAAAAGAAAAAGAAAAGGGATATACCTAAATGGGCCAAATCCAACGGCGGCAGCGCGCACCGGGCGGGGTTTAGCGCTGAGGCGCAACTAGGCCGGCCCATCGGCTCAGCCGCATGCGCGCAGGGTCCACGCCGGAGGCGTATTTGCTCAGTGCTTCTCCACTTAAACAGGAGGGGGCGCTGACGGGGTCACTGACCTGCGGGGTCCACCCGCAGGATCGTCTCCCTCCTCCCGCCTGCGACAGAGGAGGCGGAGGCCTCGTTGGCGGGAGATTTGCCGGCGGCCCCGACCACCTCCCGCGGCGCTCGGCCCATTGGAGAGCTCAAGGGACCTGGACGCATCCATCAGTGGGTGGCACCGTTGCCGAGGAGTGCCGGGTCAGGCAGGGCGTCACCCGTGGCGGACAAGGAGGACGACGATGGCAGCACTGGCGCTATGGGGCATGGGTCTAGGGGAAGAAGAGGGGGAATGTTTTGCCATGGCCAGGGGGTTTCCTAGTGGAGAAAGGAGGGGAGGAGGGGGCCTTGCTCGTGGTAATTTGAGCGGAGGCCGATAGCTCGGCTCCGGCCATGGGGAGGCGATGGAGCAGCTCCGGGGAGGAGTGAGTGGTCCAGGAGATAGCTGGGGCGAAGAGAGGGTGGATGGAGACAAGGGGGAGGCCCGGGGAGATCCTCATATGGCGGGGCGTTGGTGCACCGAGGGCGCCGACCACGGCCACGTCCAATGCAGTGTTAGGGGCCGAACTGGCACCCAGTGCCTTGTCCAGGGCATTTGTAGGCGTGACCTAGGCCAAGGGAAAGGCATATGGAGAGCGGGGAGGTGCGAGAGGCTTCACGCATGTGAGCTCGCCCATTGGAGCTCTCGGGCGGTCAGGGTGCGTGTGGAGGAGGCAGTAGGAGGAAGAAAGAGAAGGGGGACAGGGGCGTGGCGTGTTGCGGACGTCGAGGAGCATGGACTGGCGCGCGGGGGAGGCTCGAGGTGGTCGGAAGCCTCGGGCAGGATGAAGCTACAGTGCGGGAGCACACTGTAGAGCGCTCTGGATGGGTCCCGCCTTGTCTACTAGCTGCTGGTGCGTATGGAGATGCCATGGGGTAGCTTAGGTACTAAGGGAGAGGTAGGAAATAAAAATAGAGGGAGGAGAGAGAAGCTGCCATGGCTATCCAGAGAGGAACCTTGGAGCTTTTGCCCAACAATAATTGACAATTGGCTAGGGTAAAATTACTGGAGGTAGGAGGGGACAAGGGTGAGCTCTGGTAAAAAGTTGAGCCCATTTGGATTAGTGGAAGAGGTCAAAGTAGTTGTTTTAGTAAAAGTGTAGAAAGTGTTTGTTGTTGATTTGGGCAAGAAGATGAACTCCTATTGTCATAAGGCTTGACAGGGCCAAATGGCATGAGAAAACAAGTGGTTCCACCAAGATTGAGTCCATTTGGGCAAAGCTACCAATGCAACTTTTGTAAACCCTAGAAATCAACAGAAATGGATTTTCCAAGATTTAGTCATGCAAATCTTTTCTCCTTGATGCACCACTTGTTGTAGTGTCATCATTTGAGGATTTGAACATGTCCACAAAAATTGGAATCAAAAGTAGACACTTGGCAATGTAGAGTTGTTCAAATTACAAAATGGACAGAAATGGTTTCGAGGGGATTTCATGGGGTTATCCTATTCTCGATGACATGAGACTTGGCAATATCATCAAACATGTCAGATGTGACATGCTAGAATTTTCTTGGAATTTGTAGAGAATATTTCCTTTGTAAATATTTCAAAAGCTTGAAATATCCAAAAAGGGTTTTTGAGGGATTTGACCAATATTTTGAACGTGACCATGTGTTGAAACTCATATATATGGACAATATATGTCCACTGAGTTTCCCTAAAATTTCCCAAATATTTTTAAATCATAAAAGTATTTTTTACCTATTAAAGACCATTTTTGGCCTAAAGAAAAAGCCTTTTAACAAAATAAGGAAATAACTTTTAAAATTATCTTTTTGTGGTTTATGGGAGTACTATACCTAATAGGAGTCAAAAATACTCTTTGAAAGATTTTTCATACCCCAAATCAAGTACTTGTAGTGCAAACCTCAACTTAGGGGTTTTTGGAAAAACTAAATTTAGAAAATACTTTTTTGCCAAATTATTTTTATAAGAAAATTCTATATTGTACTATACACATGGCATGATCATTGAGAAGAAGTTTTGGATCAAGGAGAATGAGTATAAGAGTTGGAGGATTTATTTGATTTTTAGAGCACTTGCAAACAACAGACAAAATCCAATCAAGGCAAAGTCCAAAACACTCAAAAGTTTTTGTAAAACCACTTTTTGTCATGATTTATTAGCTTAAGTGTTGTGCCATGAAAATCAGGGTGTGATAGACCTACCCCCTTACAAGAATCTTGTCCCCGAGATTCCCAGACTAGGCACCGACAGGAATACGAAACATAAATCTGGGGTAGTCTTCATGTCCTCATACTGTTTCTCCTTCCGTGTGGTGCTTCATTGATCCTTGAAGTAATTGATGACGTGGCTTCATGTACGATGTCCTGCTTGATCCAGGTTGCTAATGGTCTCTTGGATAGGTCAGGTCGGGCTGCAGGTCGATGGCTCGGTGATCGATGTCCTTGTAGAGATCTGCCTAGTTAGGAAGTTGAAAACACTTTCGGAGTTGTGTTGCGTGGAAAATGTTGTGCACAGTGGGTAACTCAGGTGGCAACTCCATTTAGTAACAGTCTTCTCTTCGTCTTGTAGTGATCTCGAAGGGGGGGGGCGGTAAATCTTGGTGTGAGATTCCTTTTGACGTGGAAATGCTTGGTTCCTTCTAGAGGAGTGGTTTGCATATACGCATGATCTCCGACAAGGAAGTTCACTTCTTAACTATGGTGGTTGGTTTAGTTCTTCTTCCTTGACATGGCGATCTCTAGATGTTCTCAGCTGAATGGCTCTTCTCCCATCTCCAGGTAGACATGCATGTCTCCAAATAAAGATGACACCTAGGTTGTCCAAGTACTCCATGAAGACTTTGTTCATGAGGTACATAAAGTAGGCTGGAGTATTGGTGGTGGTCACGGTTGAGTATGGGTCAAGGTGTTCTTGACCTAGAGCCAAAGCATGTGGTCATGATCTGACCATGTTGTGGCTTGGTAAGGCTTAAGGGTTTCAAGGATTCTAGGGTGCGAGTGAACGTTTGTCATCTTATCCTTGAGCACAGTTTCTGAGATGCCAATTGTTCTATCTAGTCTCCCAAACAAATCACATCATATTTTTGAAATAGACACCCCGTGTAGATCAACTTCAATCGTAACTCATATTATTTATATCCTCATGGCTCCCGAGAGGAGGTCTTAGCAAAATCATAAATGTCTATTATCTCCAAACTCAGGTGTATGGCTATCCTCATGTCAAAATCCATGGGTAGAACATACAACTGCCAAACTTGAATTAAACACGACAATCCAAGGGCTCAGCCTATTCTTCCGAGGTCTGAGATATTGCCTCTCTATCCTAAGGAAACACGTCGTATGCCACTCCAAGATCTTGTTTCCTTCCTATGAGTCAACTCCAACAGCCCATTAACCTTAATCAATCACTACATAATCCATTAATTCTACAAATCCAATGTCTATGGTGTTCCACATGATCTATTAATGACCTATAATCCCCCAATACTTGAATGGGCTATCTGTATTATAGTAAGTCCACCAATTCAAATTATCGGGGTCAAGTAAACTCTAAGGTCATGCTTATATAGATCCCTAAATCAACTCCGAAAATTAATCCAATCTCCTAGCCTATTGTCCACCGAGAAACATGGTATCATGATCGAGATCATCAATCTAAATCCAATTTACTCTGAACCATGTAGACTTACTCAACATCTATAGTCCAATAGGATCACCTGTTTAAATCCAAATTTACTCCGGGGTGATGAAAGCTATGCTACTCTATCCACAAGATCCCACCAAGTTCATCTACCAACATGAACGCCTCATAATCCCCCAGAGTGTCTCAGATAATTCCTCAATATCACTGATATCAACTCATCAAGTCAATTGTCCTCTATTCCTATATCCTCAAATTGTCCTACCCTATGGCATCGCCAGTTTTGGTGCTATCATAGTATGATAATGTGCTCGTTCACTATGTCCACTAGTTCCATAATGAACCCAGTGTTGTGCAAGGTTACATAGGCTTAATTGGTTCTCTTGCAATTCTGCGGGTTAAGCACATGGTTAAGGATTTGAGCTGGGGTATCTCGTGAAGTCTCGAAGGGTCTAGGGATGGGTTCCCAATCTTGAGGGGTAAACTTATCTCTACAGGGTTGCACTTAGTCGAGGAGGCTGTGGCAAAAGTCTTCAGTGCTATTTGATCGCCGAAGTAGAATCCTTGGTGTACCTTGTCTTGCCGGTCTTCAGTTACGGAGAGAGGGATGAGAGGGAAAAGTAGCATAGATGGGGGGAATGCCTAAAGGGGGTTCTATAGTGCAGGTGCAAAGAAACAGGTGCCAAATGGCCACACACAATTTCATCAAGATAAGATAGGTGATATAGTCACATACATGCTGCCTAAGGCAAAAGTGCGACTTATATCGAAACACAAACAGATAAGAATAAGCAACACTCAACATTGTTTCATTTAAACCATCATATGGACTCGACTGCGCATAGGGGCTACATGACCCATCCTAGCCTAGGGGCTCTCGGATTCAGTAGCCGTGCTTTGCTCCGTGCCTCGTGCAGTCTTCTGGGTTTTCCTCAGGTGTCGCTACGTCTCCTGTAGTTGTTCGCTGAAACGATCCAGGTTGAGCCTGAAGAGTCTTCAACACCTCCTCACCTGTTGAAGTGACGGGGTGAAGGTGGCTCCTCGTAACTAGCATTGACTTGGCCTTTTCTTGTCTTCTAAGGCGTCGACGGTACCAGGTAGGCAATCCTTTATGCGATGACAATAACAAGGCATAGTAGAGGTCCAAGATGTCGGTTATGTTGATGAAAACATCGACACCAAGAGCGGGGGATGAAGAGAACCGTTTTCCTGCTCACCATAATGAGGCGGACCAAATGGCGAGGTTCTCATCCACCTGTGGTTGCCGATACAACAATAGTAAGGACATGGTTTCTCTATTAGCGATGTATATCATGATCTTGCATATCTTACACCTTGATTGTCATAGGACAAGGTTGCATCATCCTAGGGCAAATTCAAAGGTGTTGCCATCCACTGGGTCTTCATGCCCTCATTCCTCGAAGGTGTATCTTTGGTTGGCATCGTCCTATTGTGGTGTCACCAATCTTGTGTTCAGAAGATGTGGGTGAGTGTTTGGCAAGGTGTACTCCTTCTAGGCTATCTATGAGGATTACAAGGAATCCCGTGGTCAGGGGCATAAGGATTCTATCGACCAAAAGTTTTGAAGGGGAAGAGATCAATAAGGAAAGTATACCTTAGTATTCGAAAAACTGAGAAGGGAAGAGAAGTATAGATAGTTTTGAAAACTGGTAATAGTTTTGGAAATAGTTTTAACCCTAACTATCGACCATGCTAACTAAGGCTTCCTACAGTCAGGATGGCTCTGATACCAGCTCTGTGGTGACCCCGACTCATAAGTCGTGATCAGCATATGCACATGTACAGTGATCCCAGAGATCAATGCTCACTGAGGACACAGAAGCTGAATAACAAGAGTCTTACATCCATACATACCGTCTTACATAAATTTATGACCATTATGGTCAAGTCTTGAGTATAAAATTGCAGCGGAAATCTCCTTCAACAACTTGAACCCATGCCATCTCCCTTAACCCTACAGGCATTCTGACTGGGAAGCGTCCTAGCTCGCATGTTCATCACCAATGTACTCTTCAGTATATCCTGTCTTTCATGCCTGGCCAATAAAATAACCAGTGGCAAGCCAAAGAGTACTTTGAATGTACTCGCAAGCAACCCAAGAGTGATAACAAAATAATTATGCAAAGCTCTACTGCTTAATTCGCATTGTTGCGGAAAGCTAGTTTTTCTCATGCAAGTATGATCAACATTTATCAAGGACATGAATGCGTCTCAAGTATCAGGAGGTTACAGACATCAACATCGAGACAGAGTTATGAACAACTCATGCTCAACTCATCGTGACTTCCTCATGAATCATATCAACAATATTGCCAAACTATGTTGTTTCTTAGAAACATATGGACATAGTCTAAGCAGCACCACCCAACTGTCCATGACCGTGGACACGGCTATTCGAATAGTTTTACACTCTGCAGAGGTTGCACACTTTAGCCACAAGATGCGGGGAACTTCCGTGTCATCCACGACCCGCAGTACCTCAAGTACCCGGGTTAAGCACCCGGTCACTATCTTTCTCTAGACGACACTAACATAGAGTCCACTCCATTGGTAGTAACCCCTGTGCCCAATATTTCACATTTTAAAATTGTGGAGCCTCACTCCCATATTCATCACATACCACTGGCACGGGATACCAACGGTGTGTCCGGTGCCCTATGAAAATAATCATGGCCGCCCTACCTGGCACGACCCCGTCCCGAGAGAGAGCACCAACTCTCCCCCGTCACTAGTAATGTGGGCTCCAAGCTAGTATCGGCCTAGGTAATCAATAATGCCCTTTCCCATATAAGGGTAGAGTGGTTGTGCATGTTTGGTTGGGACGGTCAACAAATCTTAAATCTAATCCGTCTCTATAAACAACACTTATTCACTTGCTTCGGTACACCACTTCTCCACCAAGTAGTGACCTAGTTCATCATCATCTACCAGGGGCATTACTGGCACCCACTGGGCTATTTGCAAATATGTCAAACCACATTTGTTCCTTACCATCCATAACTCTGACCCATTTTGCTCAGTCAACAACTATAGCATATTTCTACAACCCACCAACACAACTCTAAACAAGGATAGAGTCATGAACAATGCAAGTATTAACGGGGTATGCAACGAAGGCAAACCTAGCAAGGTTGCCATAGAAGATATCATGCATTCAATAATCATGGAAAAAGATGCTACTATGATAAAAAGGGTTCATCATGGTCAAAGGGCTGCTTGCCTGGTTCATCGGAGTCTTCAAGTCTTCTGGTCCTTCTCCAAATACTCCGTCTACTTCGTCAATTAACGTCGGAAACAATCACAATAAGCAAGACAACAAGGCAAAAATAAAAGTTCTCTAAAAATGTAAGTTGGACTTTTCTAGGATACCTTTGGTCATATGAGGGATGACCATAGTGGTTTCGTTGGGATTTGATCTATGGATATCTCTGAACATATCAATATGATGGAATCAAGGTATTTGTGGATTTTCAAAAGTGTACAACAATATTATTTTGAAAAATGAGCAAAGACACCCATTTAACAAGGAATGATTTTATAAGCACCTAGGAGTTGGTTTCACTGGATTTGGAGTTCAAATGATTTTTCTATGAATTTGGAAACTTGGCTATACATGGAGAAATGGACCTATATTTTATATGGCACAGAAGGCATAGGAAATGTTCCAAATCAAATTTATGAACTTAGAAATATCCAGGAATTTGAATAATTGAATTTAGATCAAAAATGGGAACTCTGTGATTTTCTAAAGTTTATCACAGAAATGGAAGAGTGGGATTTCATAAACATTTGTGAAGAAAATGTTTCTAGAAAAATGTGAAATAGCACCATGTGATAGATCATGAATTAAGGAACTACTAGAAATTGGATTATCAAATTTGGAGTTAATTTGAATTGTTTATGGATTTTACAAATCTACAAAAAAGAAAAAGAAAAGGGATTTACCTAAATGGGCCAAATCCAGCGACAGTGATGCCAGACCGGCAGGTTTAGCGCCGAGGCGAATCGGGCCGGCCGACCGCTCACCAAGACGCTGCAGGTCCACGCCGAGGCGATTTGCTCATCGTCTCCACTTAAACGGGGGGCGCTGACGGGGTCACTGACTTGCGGGGTCCACCTGTAGGGTCGTCTCCCTCCTCCCGCCTACGACAGAGGAGGCAGAGGCCTCATCGGCAGGAGATTTGCCTGCGGCCCCGACCACCTACCGCGGCGCTCGGCCACTCGGAGTGCTTAGGGGACCTGGACGCATCCATCCGTGGGTGGCACCGTCGCCGTGGAGTGCCGGGTCAGGCAGGGCGTCGGCCGTGGCGGACGAGGAGGATGGCGATGGCGGCAGCAGTGCTATGGGGCATGGGTCTAGGGGAAGAAGAGGGGAAAAGTTTTGCCATGCCCAGGGGGTTTCTGAGTGGAGAAAGGAGGGGAGGAGGGGGCCTTGCTCGTGGTAATTTGAGCGGAGGCCATGGGGAGGCGATGGAGCAGCTCCGGGGAGGAGTGACTGGTCATGGAGATAGCTGGGCCGAAGAGAGGTGGATGGAGATGAGGGGGAGGCCCGGAGAGATTCTCATATGGCGGGGCTTTGGTGCATTGTGGGCGCCGTCCACGGCCACGTCCAATGCAGTGTCAGGGGCCGAACTGGCACCAAGTGCCTTATCCAGGGAGTTTGTAGGCGTGGCCTAGGCCAAGGGAAAGGCATATGGAGAGCGGTGAGGTGCGAGAGGCTTCACGCATGTGAGCTCGCCCATTCGAGCTCTCGGGCGGTCGGGGTGCTTGTGGACGAGGCAGCAGGAGGAAGAAAGAGAAGGGGGACAGGGGCGTGGCATGTTGCTGACGTCGAGGAGCATCGACTGGCACGCGGGGGAGGCTCGAGGTGGTCGGAAGCCTCGGGCAGGACGCAGCTACAGTGGAGGAGCACACTGTAGCGCACTCTAGAGCGCCCATTTGGCATGCCCACGCGCTCTTGATGGGTCCCGCCTTGTCTACTAGTTGCTGGTGCATATGGAGATGCCCTGGGGTAGCTTAGGTACTAAAGAAGAGGTGGAAATAAAAATAGAGGGAGGAAAGAGATGCTGCAATGGCCTTCGAGAGAGGAATCTTGGAGTTTTGCTCAACAATATTTGTCAAATGGCCAGGGGAAAGTTACTGGAGGTAGGAGGTGACTAGGGTGAGCTCTGGTAAAAAGTTGAGCCCATTTGGATTAGTGGAAGAGGTCAAAGTAGTTGTTTTAGTAAAAGGGCAGAAAGTGTTTGTTGTTGATTTTGGAAGGAAGATGAACTCCTATTGTCATAAGGCTTGACAGGGCCAAATGGCATGAGAAAACAAGTGGTTCCACCAAGATTGTGTCTATTTGGGCAAAGTTGCCAATGCAACTTTTGTAAACCCTAGAAATCAATAGAAATGGATTTTCCAAGATTTAGTCATGCAAATCTTTTCTCCTTGATGCACCACTTGTTGTAGTGTCATCATTTGAGGATTTTAACATGTCCACAAAAATTGGGATCAAAAGGAGACACTTGGCAATGTAGAGTTGTTCAAATTACAAAATGGACAGAAATGGTTTTGAGGGGATTTCATGGGGTTATCCTATTCTCCATGACATGAGACTTGGCAATATCATCAAACATGTCATATGTAACATGATAGAAGTTTTTTGGAATTTCTAGGGAATATTTCCTTTGTAAATATTTCAAAAGCTTGAAATATCCAGAAAGGGTTTTTGAGGGATTTGACCAATATTTTGAACATGACCATGTGTTGAAACTCATATATATGGACAATATATGTCCACTGAGTTTCCCTAAATTTTCCCAAATATTTTTAAATCATAAAAATAATTTTTACCTATTAAAGACCATTTCTGGCCTAAAGAAAAAGCCTTTAAACAAAATAAGAAAATAACTTTTAAAATTATCTTTTTGTGGTTTATGGGAGTACTATACCTAATCGGAGTCAAAAAATACTCTTTGAAAGATTTTTCATACCACAAATCAAGTACTTGTAGTGCAAACCTCAACATAGGGGTTTTTGGAAAAACTAAATTTAGAAAATACTTTTTGGCCAAATTATTTTTATAAGAAAATTCTATATTGTACTATACACATGGCATGATCATTGAGCAGAAGTTTGGGATCAAGGAGAAGGAGTATAAGAGTTGGAGGATTTAGTTGATTTTTAGAGCACTTGCAAACAACAGACAAAATCCAATCAAGGCAAAGTCCAAAACACTCAAAAGTTTTGGTAAAACCACATTTTGTCAGGATTTACTAGCTTAAGTGTTGTGTCACGAAAATCAGGGCGTGACAGACAAACCACGCAAGGTTTTCTTTGACAACTATCTGTAAGAGAAGTAATTCTGTATGGGCTCGTTTCAATTGGAGGATTCCAACAATGCAGGGATAGGAAATAGACAGGAATAGGATAGGAATGCATGTGCAAAACAGAGAATTTAAAAACACAGGATTTCTACCAATCTGGATGTTTGATTCACAACAATTATAAGATCACAGGATGCAAAGAAGCATGGTGAGATTAAGTCAAACCACAAGAAAATGTACGGTTATAATGCTATTATGCTACTATCTCTTAGTCTTGTGCTTCATGAATAGGAATTCAAAAAGGAGGACAAGTGAAAATTAAAATTCCTACGTTTTTTCTTTCAAGGAGACACTAAAGGAACAAATCCGTGTGCTTAGTGGACAATATATATAACATGTAGAGTAAAAAAGAGATGCAACAAGTGTACAACCTCTTTGGCGAAGCCATGTCGATCTCAGCGTGATTGGGTTGGCCGGTGAGGATGCTCCGGCTGACTTTGCTGTCGGAGCAGGGAAAGAAGATCTTAGGCGTCTGGAGATGGAGCCCAAGGTACTGCTCTGCTGTGATGGAGGGTTTCGTCGTTGGAGCAGCTCCGGTGAGTTCTACGACGCCAAGGCTGAAGCAGGACAAGAGAAGCAACGAACAACGTTAACCTGAGTGGAATTCTAATAGCATCTCCAACACATGACATAAAATACATAACAACAAAGTGCTAGATGTAAAATACATCTGCTACTCATCTTTGAATTTAACTGTCGAAACTGAACTTAACTGTCGAAACTGAACTTAACTGTCAAAACTGAACTTAACTGTCGAAACTGAACTGTCACACCCTGATTTTCATGCCACAACACTTAAGTCAATAAATCATGCTAAAATATGGTTTGACAAAAACTTTTGAGTGTTTTATCTTTGCTTTGATTGAAAGTTTGACTGCTGTTTGCAAGTGCTCTAAAAATCAAATAAATTCTCCAACCCTTATACTCCTTCCCCTTGATCCAAAAATATTTCCCAATGATCATTCCATGTGTATATAGCAATATAGTATTTTCTTACAAAAATAATTTAGCCAAAAAGTATTTTCTAAAATTAGTTTTCCCAGAAAACCCTGAATTGAGGTTTGCACTGCAAGTACTTGATTTGGGGTGTGAAAAGAATTTTAAAAAAATATATTTTAATCCTATTAGATATAGTACTCCCATACACCACAAAAATACATTTTTAAAAGTTATTTTTCTATTTTATTTAAAAGCTTTTTCTTAAGGCCAGAAATGGACTTTAATAGGGAAAATTTATTTTTATTGTTTCAAAAATATTTGGTAAAACCTAGGGAAACTCAGTGGACATATATTGTCCATATATAAGAGTTTCAACACATGGTCATGTTCAAAATATTGGTTAAATCCCTCAAAAACCCTTTCTGGATATTTCAAGCTTTTGAAATATTTACAAAGGAAATATTCTCCAAAAATTCCAAGAAAATTCTAGCGTGTCACATATGACATGTTTGATGATCTTGACAAGTATCATGTCATGGAGAATAGCATAACCCCATGAAATCCCCTCAAAACCATTTCTGTCCATTTTGAAGTTTGAGCACTTTACATTGCCAAACATGTCCAAATGTTCCCAAACCTTGTGAACATGCTCAAATGGTCTAATAATTCATCTAGACCAAATGGCACAAGTTGGAGAAAATGATATATTGATCAAAGTGCCCCAAAACCCTTCCTGTCCAGAACCAAATTTGAACAACTTTACATTGGCAACTTTCTCCTTTTGATCTCAACTTTTGTGGACATGTTCATAACCTCAAATTATGACACTAAACCAAGTGGTGCATCAAGGAGAACAGATTTGCATGACTAAATCTTGGAATGTCTATTTCTGCTGATTTCTAGGGTTTACAAAAGTTGCATTGGCAACTTTTCCCAAATGAAATCAATCTTGGTGGAACCTCTTATTTCTAATACCATTTGACCCTGTCAAGCCTCATGACAAATAGAGATCATCTACTTGCCCAAATAAATATCAAACACCTTCTGCCACTTTACCAAAATGCCATTTATGACCTCTTCGACTAATCTCCATGGGCTCAACTTTGTACCACAGCTACTACTGACCCTCTTCTACCTCCAGTACCTCTCCCTTGGCCTCAGCTCAATGATTGAGGGGTGAAACCTCCTCATTTACACCTCTGGACAGCCACAGCACCCTTCTCTCTCACCCCTCCTCTCTCACCAGAGCCTCTCCAGAGCATCCAAGCCTCCCTCTCGTTTCTTTACTCTCTCCCACACCTGCTAGACACCAATGGACGTGCCCACTGTGCATATAAAATGGCATGCCGGCCCTACCAAGCACCTTCGGCCACCTCGGGCCTTCCTAGCGCGCCCGACGATGCGCCTCGGCATCCGCAGCACGCCACGCCTCTGTCCCCCTCCTCCTTCTCCCTCCTCTCGCCCTAGCTCGCACGCGCGCCGGCCGCCCGAGAGCTCCAATGGGCAGCCTCACACGCGCGACGCCTCTGACCCATCCCCGCTCCCTCTTTTCTCTCCCTTGACATGGACCACGCCCACGAGCACCTCAGACACGCCCCAAAGCGCTCGTTTGGCCCCTGGCGACGCCCTGGGCCGTGGCCGTGAGCTCCTCCCACGGTGCTCCTAGCCGCGCCCATATGAGGCCATTACGAGCTCTCCTCTCCACTCCATTTGTCCCCTCTCCCTCCTAGAAGCATCCTAGACCCAGCCAACCCTCTCGCCGAGCCCTCCGTCGCTCCACATGGCCGGGGCCGAGCCGCCGAACTCCGCCTAAATTCGCGCTCACCACTCCTCCTCCTCCCCTCTAGACCGCATCAGAGCACCTCCACCATCACCGCGGCCCTCCCGCGCTTATCCTTCTCACCGGCACCACCGTCCTCCGTGTCCATGGCCTTGCTCATACCCGTCCTCCCATGGACGCGCTGACAAGGGTAACGGATGGCTTCGTCTCCCTCGAAACACGCCGGTGGCGGATCACCAAAAGTGGCAGTAGCGCCGGCGATTCTTTGTCGATGTCGCTCTGCCTTGCCTCCCCTGCTTCGGGCGGGAGGTTGAGTACGACGCCGCGTCAGCATGTCGGCCCCGCCTGTCGGCGGCAGCAGCAACCGACCCGGCCCCGCAGGTCGGGTTCAGTGGAGGCGGGACCAGGGAAGCCGCTTGCCCCGCAGGGACGCGTACTTGGTTAGTACGCCTTCGACGTGGCCCTTCTTAGCCACGTGTCCGTGCAACTGGGCCGGCCCAGTGCGCTGCGGTGCTAAACTGCGCCCTGCGTACAGTTTAGGTAAAACACAAATTTTTTTCTTTTTCTTTTCCAGTGAACTTCAAAATCCATAAACTATTGAAATTAACTCCAAATTTGATGATTCAAATTTCTAGAGACTCCATAAATCAAGTCCTATTTAATAGGCCACAGTGGAAATTTTTGTTGTCCTTGGTTTTCACTGAACCTTTTAAAAAGGTCATTTATCCACATAAGTCCACTTCAAAAATCCATATTATATTCATTTCAAATCCAAATCCAGTTAAACCAATGTCTAAATGTTTCTAAAATCGTGGCTGAATTAATGGGTACTTTTAATCATTTTTATAAAATGGCATTCTATGTACAACTTGTGGATCCATCAAATCCATTGATTCCATCATATTGAAATGTTTAGAAATATCCATTAATCCACTTCCAATGAAATCACCTTGGTCATTCTTCATATGACCAAAGGTATCCTAGAAAAGTCCAACTCACATTTTTAGAGCACTTTTATTCTTGCCTTGTCGTGTTACTTATTATGGTTGTTTTCGATGATAGTTGACGAAGTAGACGAAATGCCCGAAGTTGGACCAGAGATATTTGAAGACCTCGAAGACTTTGTTAAAACAGGCAAGCAGCCCTTTGACCATGTCTATGAAACCCTTTTTATGCATGTCATATAGCACATATTGTTGTTGCAATGGAATCATGATGAGGTAGTAACCACTTTGATGGGTTGCCACCATTACTTCCTCATTGATACTTGCATTGTGCATGACCCTACCTTCTTATGAGGGTTATGCCGGTGGGAGTAGATAGGATGCTAAAGTAGATGCTATGCAAAAAGGGACGGGTATATGCATGGTGAAGGAGACAAAGTATTTTCAAAAGACTTTTCGAAAACCCCATCGGGTGCCACTTATGCGCGAGGGAGATGATGAGATGGGTAACCACTTGATGACGAAGTGGTGTACCGAGGCAAGTGTGTGTGTTGTTTTCGAAAACGGATTAGATTTAAGATTTGTCGACTGTCCCAACCTTACATGCGCAATCACTCTACCCTTATATGGGAAAGGGCATTATTGATTACCTATACCGATACTAGCTTGGAGCCCGCATTACTAGTGACGGGAAAGTTGTTGGTGTGCTCTCTCAGGATGGGGTCGTGCCAGGTAGGCGGCCAAGAACAGTTTTATGGGGCACCGGACACACCGTTGGTACCTCGTGCCAGTATGTGATGAATATGGGAGCGATGCTCCACAATTTTAAGATGTGAAATGTTGGGCACGGGGGTTACTACCAATTGAGTGGACTCCATGTTAGTGTCATCTAGGGAAAGATAGTGATCGGGTGCTTACCCCGGGTACATGAGGTATCGCGGGTCGTGGATGACACGGAAGTTCCCCGGATCTTGTGGGTAAAGTGTGCAACCTCTGCAGAGTGTAAAACTATTCGAATAGCCGTGTCCACGGTCAAGGACAGTTGGGCGGTGCTGCTTAAACTATGTCCAGAGTTTACAAACCAGTGTGTGTGTTTGGATAACTACTTGGGTCAAGTCAATGGACTTGACGTGATTGAGATGGGTTGGTGCCCACTCTATTTATGTTGATACTTGTAACCTGTCCTCATGGTTACTTGAATTCTCTTGATGCATGTCTTACAAGTTGTTGAACATGTCATTGCACTCAAAACTAGCTTTCTACAAAAATTTACCTACATCATGTATTGTTACATCTTGGACCAAAACATGGGTTTCTTGCGAGTACATTCAAAGTACTCATTGGCTTGCCACTGGTTATTTAATTGACCAGGCATGGAAGAACCGTAGTTCGAAGAAGAGTTCTTTGGAGACGAACATGCGAACTAGGACGTTTCCCAGTCAGAATGCCTGTAGGGTTAAGGCAGATGGCATGGGTTCTACTTATCGACGAAGATTTCCGCTGCTTGTGTTTAATTTGATGTTCATCCCTTAAGGCTTTATCAATGTAAGACTTGACCATAATGGTCATAATTTGTGTAAGACGGTATGTATGGATGTAAGACTCTTGTTATTCAGCTTCTGTGTGTTCAGTGAGCATTGATCTCTGGGATCACTGTACACGTGCATTCGGTGATCTCGACTTATGAGTCGGGGTCCCCACAGAGCTGGTATCAGAGCCATCCTGACTGTAGGAAGCCTTAGTTAGCATGGTCGTTAGTTAGGGCAAAATATTTCCAAAACTACTACTAGTTTTAAAAACTGTCTATACTTCTCTTCCCTTCTCAGTTTTTTTTCGAAAACTAAGGTATACTTTCCTTATTGATCTCTTCCCCTTTAAAACCTTTGGTCGCTAGAACCCTTATGCCCCTAACCACTGGATTCCTTGTAATCCTCGTGGATAATCTAGAAGGAAGATGCCTTGCCAGACATTCACCCACATCCCCTGAACAAAAGATTGGCGACATCACAACAAGACGATACCTATAGAAGATACATCCTCGAGGAATGAGGACCTGAAGACCCAGGGGATGGTGACACCCTTGACACTGCCCCAAGATGATGCAACCTTAGCCTACGATGATCAGGGCATAGAATATGCAAGATCATGATATACATCGCTAATAGAGTAACCCTGTCACTACCGTTGTTGTATCGGCAACCACCGATGCATGAGAACCTAGCCATTTGGTCCGCCTCACCATAGTGAGCACGAAAACGGTTCTCCTCATCCCCCGCTCTTGGTGTTGATGTTGTCATCAACGTAACCGACATGATGGACCTCTATTACGCCTTGATAATGTCATTGCATAAAGGATTACCTACCTGGTACCATCGACGGCTTAGAAGACAAAAAGAGATCGTCGTGATTAAGAAGACAATAGAAGACCAAGTCAATGCCAGTTACGAGGAGCCACCTTCACCCCATCACTTCAACAGGTGAGAAGTTGTTGAAGAATCTTCAGGCTCAACCCGGATTGTTTCATCGAACAACTACAAGAGACGTAGCAACACATGAGGAAAACTCAGAAGACTGCATGAGGCACAAGGCACGACTACTGAGTCCAAGAACCCGTAGGGTAGGATGAGTCGTGTACCCCCTATGCGCAGTCGAGTCTGTATGATACTTCGAATAGAGCCATGATTGTGTGATGCTTGTTTCTATTTGTTTGTGTTTTGATATAGGTCGCACTTTTGCCCTAGGGGACAAGTATGCGACTATATCACCTTCCTCACCTTGTTTCTTTTGTTTGGCCCTCTTTGCACCTGTTTGTTTGCACTTGCAATATAGAACCTCCTTTAGGAATTCCCCTCCTCTATGCTAGCTCTCCCTCTCATCTCTCTCCTCAACTGAAGGCTAGCAAGACAAGATATACCAAGGATTCTACTTTGGCAACCAACCAGCACTGAAGACTTTTGCTACAACCTCCTTGACCAAGTGCAGCCCCTTAGAGTTATGGTTGCCCCTCAAGATTAGAGACCCATTCCTAGACCCTTCGAGGCTTCATAAGATACCCCAGCTCGAATCCTTAACCATGTGCTTAACCCACATAATTGCAAGAGGACCTGTTAAGCCTCCGTAACCTTGCTTATCACTGGGTTCATTAGGGAACTGGTGGACATAGTGAACGAGCACATTATCATTATAAGATAGCACCAAAACTGACGATGCCATAGGGAGGACCAATCTGAGGATATGGGAATAGAGGACAAATGACTTGATGAGTTTATATCAATGACTTGGGGGAACATGTAGGAATTCTCGTTGGACAAGAGATTTGGATTTAAGTAGGTGATTCTAGTTGAATATAGATGCTGAGTATGTGTACATGGTACGGAGTAAATTGGGTTTAGACTGATGATCTCGAACACGATACCATGTTCTCGGTGGACAATAAACTAAGAGATTGTATTAATTGTCAGTGTTGATTTAGGGTTTTATATAAGCTTGACCTTGGATTTTACTTGACCATGATAATGGAAATTGGTGGACTGACTATAGTAAGGTAGCCTTCCCAGTATTTGTGGATTATAGGATATTAGAAGATCATGTGGAACACCATAGAGATTGGATTTGAAGAACTACTGGATCATGTAATGATTGGTGTAGTTAATGGGTTGTTGGAGTTGATTCATAGGAAGGAAACAAGATCTTGGAGTGGCTTACGACGTGTTTCCTTAGGATAGAGATGCACTACCTTGGACCTTGGAAGAATGGGATGAGCACTTGGATTGTCATGTTTAATTGAAGCTTAGTAGCTTGTATGCTCTACCCATTGATTTTTACATAGGGATAGCCATACATATGACTTTGGGGATCGTAGACATACATGATTTTGTTAGACCTCTTCTCAGGAGCCATGAGGATATAAATGGCATGAGTGGTGATTGGAGTTGACCTATAGGAGATGATGCTATCGGTGATATTATGTGATTTGTTTAAAGGACTAGATAGAACAATTGGCATCTTAGAAACTGTGCTCGAGGATAAGATGATAAACGTTCACTCGCACCCTGGAATCCCTGAAACCCTTAAGCCCTACCAAGCCACAACATGGTTGGATCATGAACATGGGCATTGGACCTAGGAAGAGATGAATTTGGCCAATACTCAACCGTGACCACCACCAATGCCTCAACCCACTTTATGTACCCCATAGACTTCATGGAGTGCTTGGACAAGTTAGTTGTCATCTTTGTTTGATGACATACTTGTCTACCCGAAGACGGAAGAAGAATCATTGAGCTGGTCAAGGAACATCTGAAGACCGTCATGTCTTGGAGGAAGAACTACACCAACCTACATCTTCAAGAAGTATACTTCCGCGTCAAAGACCATGTGTATCTGCAAGCCACTCCTCTCTAAGGAACCAAGCATTTCCATGACAAGGAGACCCACACCAAGATTCATCGGCCCCCTTCGAGATCACTCCAAGATTTAACAACCCTCTCTGAGATCACTACGAGGCGAAGAGAAGACGATTCTGTTGGAGTTGCCACCGAGTTACCTGATGTGCACAATGCTTTCCATGCATCACAACCCCGGAAGTGTTTCCAACTTCCTAACTTGCCCAGTCTCTACGAGGGCATTAACCACCGAGCCATCGACCCTAGCCCAACCTAACCTACCGCGAGCTACCCATTAGCAACCTGGACCAAGAAGAGCGTCATACACGAAGCCACACCATCATGTACTTCAAGCTCAATGGAGCACTACACGGAAGCAGAAGCAACATGAGGACTTAAAGACTACCCCAGATCCCAGTTTCTGTATTCCTTTCCGCGCCAAGTCTGGGAATCTCGGGGACGAGATTCTTGTAAGGGGGGTAGGTCTGTCACACCCTGATTTTCATGCCACAACACTTAAGTCAATAAATCATGCTAAAATGTGGTTTGACAAAAACTTTTGAGTGTTTTATCTTTGCTTTGATTGAAAGTTTGACTGTTGTTTGCAAGTGCTCTAAAAATCAAATAAATACTCCAACCCTTATACTCCTTCCCCTTGATCCAAAAACATTTCCCAATGGTCATTCCATGTCTATATAGCAATATAGTATTTTCTTACAAAAATAATTTAGCCAAAAAGTATTTTCTAAAATTAGTTTTCCCAGAAAACCCTGAATTGAGGTTTGCACTGCAAGTACTTGATTTGGGGTGTGAAAAATGTTTTAAAAAATATATTTTAATCCTATTAGATATAGTACTCCCATAAACCACAAAAATATATTTTTAAAAGTTATTTTTCTATTTTATTTAAAAGCTTTTTGTTAAGGCCAGAAATGGTCTTTAATAAGGAAAAATTATTTTTATTGTTTCAAAAATATTTGGTAAAACCTAGGGAAACTCAGTGGACATATATTGTCCATATATAAGAGTTTCAACACATGGTCATGTTCAAAATATTGGTTAAATCCCTCAAAAACCCTTTCTGGATATTTCAAGCTTTTGAAATATTTACAAAGGAAATATTCTCCAACAATTCCAATAAAATTCTAGCGTGTTACATATGACATGTTTGATGATCTTGACAAGTATCATGTCATGGAGAATAGCATAACCTCATGAAATCCCCTCAAAACCATTTCTGTCCACTTTGAAGTTTGAGCAACTTTACATTGCCAAACATGTCCAAATGTTCTCAAACCTTGTGAACATGCTCAAATGGTCTAATAATTCATCTAGACCAAATGGCACAAGTTTGAGAAAATGATATATTGATCAAAGTGCCCCAAAACCCTTCCTCTCCAGAACCAAATTTGAACAACTCTACATTGGCAACTTTCTCTTTTTGATCTCAATTTTTGTGGACATGTTCATAACCTCAAATTATGACACTAAACCAAGTGGTGCATCAAGGTGAATAGATTTGCATGACTAAATCTTGGAAAGTCCATTTCTGCTGATTTCTAGGGTTTACAGAAGTTGCATTGGCAACTTTTCCCAAATGAAATCAATCTTGGTGGAACCTCTTATTTTCTAATACCATTTGACCCTGTCAAGCCTCATGACAAATGGAGATCATCTACTTGCCCAAATCAATATCAAACACCTTCTGCCACTTTACCAAAAGGCCATTTTTTGACCTCTTCCACTAATCTCCATGGGCTCAACTTTGTACCACAGCTACTACTGACCCTCTTCTACCTCCAGTACGTCTCCCTTGGCCTCAGCTCAATGATTGAGGGGTGAAACCTCCTCATTTACCCCTCTGGACAGCCACAGCACCCTTCTCTCTCACCCCTCCTCTCTCACCAGAGCCCCTCCAGAGCATCCAAGGCTCCCTCTCCTTTCTTTACTCTCTCCCACACCTGCTAGACACCAATGGACGTGCCCACTGTGCATATAAAATGGCATGCCGGCCATTTGCACGCTCTGGCGCCTTCTGATGCCCTCCCAAGACCGTAGCCGCCGCCAAGCACCTCCGGCCACCTCGGGCCTCCCTAGCGCGCCCGACGATGCGCCTCGGCGTCCGCAGCACGCCAAGCCTCTGTCCCCCTCCTCCTTCTCCCTCCACTCGCCCTACGTCGCGCGCGCGCCGGCCGCCCGAGAGCTCCAATGGGTAGCCTCACACGCGCGACGCCTCTGACCCGTCCCCGCTCCCTCTTTTCTCTCCCTTGACATGGACCACGCCCACGAGCACCTCAGACACGCCCCAAAGCGCTCGTTTGGCCCTTGGCGACGCCCTGGGTCGTGGCCATGAGCTCCTCCCACGGTGCTCCTAGCCGCGCCCATATGAGGCCATTACGAGCTCTCCTCTCCACTCCATTTGTCCCCTCTCCCTCCTAGAAGCATCCTAGACCCAGCCAACCCTCTCGCCGAGCCCTCCGTCGCTCCCCATGGCCGGGGCCGAGCCGCCGGACTCTGCCTAAATTCGCGCCCACCACTCTTCCTCCCGTCTAGACCGCATCAGAGCACCTCCACCATCACCGCGGCCCTCCCGCGCTTATCCTTCTCCTCCCCGTGGCCGAGTCGTGTTCCCTGGACTCACCGGCACCGCCATCCACCGTGGCCATGGCCCCGCTCATATCCGTCCTCTCATGGACGCGCTGACACGGGTAACGGATGAAGCTCGTATCCCCGAGCACGCCGGTGGCTGGATCACCGGATACGGTGGCCGGTAGCGCCGGTAGTTGCCGTCGACGTCGCTCTGCCTCGCCTCCCCTGCTTCGGGCGGGAGGTTGAGGACGACGAGGCGTCGACATTTCTCCCTTTGTCGGCAAAGCAAGAATCGAGCCGCCCCGCAGGTCGGGTTAAGTGGAGGCGGGACCAGGGAAGCCACTTGCCCTGCAGGGACGCGTACTTGGTTAGTACGCCTTCGACGTGGCCCTTCTTAGCGGCGTGGCCGTCCAGCTGGGCCGGCCCAGTGCGCTGTGGTGCTAAACTGCGCCCTGCGTACAGTTTAGGTAAAACTCAAATCTTTTTCTTTTTCTTTTCCAGTGAACTACAAAAATCCATAAACTATTGAAATTAACTCCAAATTTGATGATTCAAATTTCCAGAGACTCCATAAATCAAGTCCTATTAATAGGCCAGAGTGGAAATTTTTGTTGTCCTTGGTTTTCACTGAACCTTTTAAAAAGGTCATTTATCCACATAAGTCCACTTCAAAAATCCATATTATATTCATTTCAAATCCAAATCCAGTTAAACCAATTTCTAAATGTTTCTAAAATCATGCCGGAATTAATGGGTACTTTTAGTCATTTTTATAAAATGGCATTCTGTGTACAACTTGTGGATCCATCAAATCCATTGATTCCATCATATTGAAATGTTTAGAAATATCCATTGATCCACTTACAATGAAATCACCTTGGTCATTCTTCATATGACCAGAGGTATCCTAGAAAAGTCCAACTCACATTTTTAGAGCACTTTTATTCTTGCCTTGTTGCGTTACTTATTATGGTTGTTTTCGACGATAGTTGACGAAGTAGATGAAATGCCCGAAGTTGGACCAGAGATATTTGAAGACCTCGAAGACTTTGTTAAAACAGGCAAGCAGCCCTTTGACCATGTCTATGAAACCCTTTTTATGCATGTCATATAGCACATATTGTTGTTGCAATGGAATCATGATGAGGTAGTGACCACTTCGATGGGTTGCCACCGTTACTTCCTCATTGATACTTGTATTGTGCATGACCCTACCTTCTTATGAGGGTTATGCCGGTGGGAGTAGATAGGATGCTAAAGTAGATGCTATGCAAAAAGGGACGGGTATATGCATGGTGAAGGAGACAAAGTATTTTCAAAAGACTTTTCGAAAACCCCATCGGGTGCCACTTATGCCCGAGGGAGATGATGAGATGGGTAACCACTTGATGACGAAGTGGTGTACCGAGGCAAGTGTGTGTGTTGTTTTCGAAAACGGATTAGATTTAAGATTTGTCGACTGTCCCAACCTTACATGCGCAACCACTCTACCCTTATATGGGAAAGGGCATTATTGATTACCTAGACCGATACTAGCTTGGAGCCCGCATTACTAGTGATGGGAGAGTTGTTGGTGCGCTCTCTCAGGACGAGGTCGTGCCAGGTAGGGCGGCCAAGAACATTTTTATGGGGCACCGGACACACCGTTGGTACCCCGTGCCAGTATGTGATGAATATGGGAGCGATGCTCCACAATTTTAAGATGTGAAATGTTGGGCACGGGGGTTACTACCAATCGAGTGGACTCCATGTTAGTGTCGTCTAGGGAAAGATAGTGATCGGGTGCTTATCCCGGGTACTTGAGGTATCGCGGGTCGTGGATGACACGGAAGTTCCCCGGATCTTGTGGGTAAAGTGTGCAACCTCTGCAGAGTGTAAAACTATTCGAATAGCCATGTCCATGGTCAAGGACAGTTGGGTGGTGCTGCTTAGACTATGTCCAGAGTTTACAAACCAGTGTGTGTGTTTGGATAACTACTTGGGTCAAGTCAAAGGACTTGACGTGATTGAGATGGGTTGGTGCCCACTCTATTTATGTTGATACCTGTAACCTGTCCTCATGGTTACTTGAATTCTCTTGATGCATGTCTTACAAGTTGTTGAACATGTCATTGCACTCAAAACTAGCTTTCTGCAAAAATTTACCTACATCATGAATTGATACATCTTGGACCAAAACATGGCTTGCTTGCGAGTACATTCAAAGTACTCATTGGCTTGCCACTGGTTATTTAATTGACCAGGCATGGAAGAACCGGAGTTCGAAGAAGAGTTCTTTGGAGACGAACATGCGAACTAGGACGTTTCCCAGTCAGAATGCCTATAGGGTTAAGGCAGATGGCATGGGTTCTACTTATTGACGAAGATTTCCGCTGCTTGTGTTTCATTTGATGTTCAGCTCTTAAGGCTTTATCAATGTAAGACTTGACCATAATGGTCATAATTTGTGTAAGACGGTATGTATGGATGTAAGACTCTTGTTATTCAGCTTCTGTGTGTTCAGTGAGCATTGATCTCTGGGATCACTGTACACGTGCATTCGGTGATCTCCACTTATGAGTCGGGGTCCCCACATGAACGCACTAGCAAGGTGAGGCTACACGTCGGTCGACTGACTTTTTCATCTCTAGTCAGTCGATTTTGCTGCCGTTGGATATGAAATCAAGGGCATGTGGTTCATCTTCAACCTCCACCCCCCTGAGCCGCCAGGCACCACCGGCCAAACAGCAGACCCCGCCGCCCGCGGACGGCGGTGCGCTGCCCCGCCTGCCCCGAAAACACTCCCCACCGCCGGTCTGCCGCTGCCCCGGCCATCCCCCTAGACCCCCCCCCCCCCGTGCCGAGCTTTTTCTCCGGCGATCCCCATGCCACCGTCCTGCCAATGCCCCGCCACCTCGGCGACCACCGCCCCCATCCTGAACCCTAAGATAGATAGTGGGGTACCTCTCCGGTGAGCCCCCCTCCCTGCTGCGGCTGGTTCTTCCTTCACCCGAGAGCCCCCCCCCCAAAATCGACTAACCCCAAAGTCGATTCAGTCTACCGAAGTGTAGCTAAATCGTAGCAGCATTGCAAGGAAGAGCAAGAGCGAGAGCAGCAGCGCGAGCAAGAGCAATTGAAAGAGCAGACCAGGCAGGGACTGATAGCAAGAGCAGAGCAGCAGCGCGAGCGAGAGCTAAAGTAGCAGCAGCTCCTACTGATGTGGACGTCGCCACCGAGGGAGCGACGCCATGGAGGAAGTGGCCGGCGACGCCGCCGTGGATAGAGCGGCGCCATGTTGGCTCTGGACCGAGCACTGGCAGCACCGTGAGATCGAATCAAGAAGAAAATGCGGCGATTAGTGTACAACCTCTTTTGTGGCGCCGATTAGGCCGCAGCTTCATCCGAGGAAACAGTGATGATGATGCTCTTCCGGTGGTGCAGGTGAAGACGGTGATGTGGGAATGGAGGTGGCGCGAAAGACGAGGGGAACGTCGAGGCAGCTCCTTGGAGGTGGAGGACGGGGTGGCTGAACTGGCGGGACGATGAGATTGACGACGGATCCTCATCCGGTACGGTGGATGAGGGACGTCGGGGTGTTGCTGTGGACGACATCGTCGGGGAAGAGGCTCCGGCTGGGTGGCGGACGGAGCAGGGTGTGGGGTTTCTTCGCGGGTTTTTGCGGCCTCGGTGTACGAATGGGTAGGCGGATGGGATGGTAGTGGGCAACAATGGCTTAGAGACGCGCGTGTCCAAAATGTGGGGTAAGTTACGAAAGTACCCCCCCCCATGATTTGAGGCGGTTCTTTCGGTTCAGGGGTACCACGGGCATTTCGCGTGTCGGTAATTCATAGGAGGTGGGAGTTTCGCGCGCGTTCTAATTTCGGAATAGCAAGGCGCGGGTTGAGTTGGAGGGAGTTGTCGGAGCACAACGAGACAAAGATATATCTTAAATATTTCGGGCTAACAAGGCGCAGGTTCAAATTTCCAGACAAGCCTAACTTGTACTGTACCAAATCAATGCGCACTACAAATGTCATTCAAAACTTTGAATTCATGTTATGTTCAATTAAAATATTTCGCTATGTGTATAATGCATGCACCCTACTACTCAAATGAACGTTTTAGTGCATTCCAAACGTATATAGTACCGCTTCAATATGAACTAAATTTGACTTCGTTTCTCTGTTTGAATAAGATCTATAGTAATGATTGTTGCGAAGTCAAAACATTAATTCATTTCTCTGTTTTAATAAGATCTACAATCCTCATTATTGTCAAGTTAAACCATCGTTTGTGTATTATCTTCACAGCACACCACATGATTAATCTCGTGTTACATATGAACTATGTGTACCATATGAACTCAAACTAGATTTTCCAAATCCACTTTATTTTGATTTAAAATCACATTACGTTTCTAGCTCTAGCTAGATCTTCATAATCTAAACCATGTCTCATATGTATAATGTGTTTATCACATTATGTATGGTGCCCCGCCCCCTACGCCTACAAGTATTTAGATGTGAGTTGCAAACTCCACACATTACCACAAATTCAAATAAAATGTGAGAATGTTTGATATATAGTATTGTTTAGATTGTTCGATATTTAGTTGTAAGCTGCAAACGCCACACATTATCACAAATTCAAATAAAATGTGAGATTGTTTGATGTATAGTATGGGTTAGATTGTTTGGCATTTAGCTGTGAGTTGCAAACGCCATGCATTATCGCATTATGGTATAACATGTGCACATCACGTGTATCACCGCTATATTCATGCATGCAATGTTTAAAACACTATGATTTCCTATTCAAATACATGAATCCGCTTTCATATCAAATTATGATCTTTGTTAGTCTCTTACACCCACACAATCCTCTAACCTTTGTAGCTACCACTAACTTTCTCTCGTGCATGCACACGCCCTCCTCGCCCTCCCCCTCCCTCGACATTCTATCCAACGGGCATATTCATTTTTTTCTTTAGGTCATTCTCCCAGAGTCTCCACAGCTCCTTTCCGACACACACCGATCGATAAACCTCTCTAGCGATGCCTGCCTACAACATACACACACACCTTCAATCTCCTCCTTTATGTGTCCTTGCCTCGTGTCACTCATACGGTCAGACACACGTGTAAACTCTCGCCTCTCTTTTCATCAATCTCACAACCGCACACTCCTCCCCCTATCTAGCTAGTAGTTGGGCCTCTCACACCATCTCCTAGCTCCATTCTCTTTGAGTATCCGTCTCGCTGGGCCTTATTTGCCTCTAACAAATGGACGTACACCGACCGGTCTCTCGCTATACATATAGCTAGCTAGATCCTTATAACTCGTTTTTACCCACACGTCTAACGATCTACCTCATTAGTTGTGTCTCTCCCTTCCTCTAACAAACAACAATTGATCTACCTATCTAGTTAGGTTTGCTTACCAAACACATGGTTCCCCTTCATCATCCACGGATGTGTCCCGACAGATCTATCATGCACAGGCACACACAGAAACACATCCCCACTCTTATAACATTGCAGTTCCACCCTCAGTTTGTCTAGTAGGCCTCTCCCACCATCTCCGAGAAGCAACTCCATCACCCATGCAGCACTCTACCCCTCTCCCTCCCTCCCTCTCCCTCCCTCTCCTCTCTCTCTCTCTCTCTGTCCCATCATATTTCCCGTCCTTCAGTTATGTATGGATGTCGACCGATCTCCCTCAAGACATAGGTGGGTCTCTCCTTCTCAACACATATACGAGTCGTTCTACCTCTATAGTTAGGCCTCTGCCTACCCGTCCCCCCACCCCCTCCCCCAACACACACTGATACATCGAGCGCTCTAGTCATGTCTCCTTGCCACACACAAACTTGACATGTTCCCTCTAACATTCCGGTAGGCCAGTTGCCTATATCTTTGACTTGCACACACACACAATTTCGATGGCTCTCTTCATCGATCTCGCACCCACCCACTAGATCATCTCTTCGACTCTATCGATAGCTATGACCCCTCCCTCTCTTCTCGTGGATTGCCCGACCCTCTATGTATGATATGGATAGGCCTCCATTTCACACACATTGCATGCAAAATTTTGTTTGAGATGTCATCGACACATATTCCCACAAATAATTCACGAAATCAACCCCCCACCCCACCCCCACCCCCACCCCAAAACAAAAAACACTCACGAACGCGGTTTGTATCTCTCACACACACCCACGTAGGTGGGGCACGTGCACAAAGAGAAGAGGTGCATGCACGGCGCACATACTCCTGTCACTTTCCCAACCACAACCGCGCGGGTACACGGTGGAGCTCATTTCTGTATGAAAAAGGCAGCCCACCTGGTAATTTGGCACGTGTACTGGTTGTCCACTTGGTGGAGGGAGGATCGTCTACCACGGGTGAACAAACAAATTGCGACTTGACGTGTTATGTTAAAAAAAGAGCAAACCATGTGGGCCCTACCTTAGAGGCAAGGCTCTATATACTGGAGTACTTTTGATGTGTCCCGTCAACTCGCAGAACGAGGAGAAGCTTGCTTAGTATGCCGTCTCCCCGCCCACAGGCGCGGTGGCTCGCAGGATGAGGTGAAGCTTGCTCCGCCTTACGCCCGCTCCTTCGCCCATGCGCGCGGTGGCTCGCAGGACGAGGAGAAAAATTTACTACTCCCTCCATTTACTCCGCGTCCCTACTACCTTGGTTATAGAGATTATATCATATTGTTTTGAATATATATGTCCTTTAGTAGATTTCAATATGAACTACTAGTACATACTCCAAACACTAATGTATATAGACGTATTTGAGAGTGTAGATTCACTCATTTTGCTCCATATGTAGCACTCTCCCTCGCCCCTCGACTCTCGCCTACGTGGTGGACGTGTAGAAATTCATTTGGTCTCATATAGCCGGAACGATATATACTGCACTACCATTATTGCTTGACTTCCCGAAGAGGCGAAGAGCCAATCGCAAGGTTAATATTTTGGAGATGCCAAGCGCAAGCTTATAGGAGAACGAGTAGTAGGTGCCGCGTCATTTATAAATAAAGTTTTTTTTGTTCAGTGGCACATACGCAATATGATAGGTTCATATGGAGAGAAAAGGAAACCGCTCCACTATATACATAGTCAGGACGGGCCAACCTACACGGTTGCTTGCTGGGTTGCTCTCTTCACACTCTCTCGCACAAAACGACTGTGGCCACATCTCTAACATCCCAGTGGATCACGTCCGCTTGGGGAAGGGGAGGATGCTTAGTGTAGATGCGGTGGCCGTTGCCGATGGCGAAAACTCACTGTTGGCACGTCCCGATCAGGGGTCCCCGCTATTCTCTCTCAAAAAGCCGGTGAGGTTGCCTTCATCCCTTGCTCACTGTCACGACATGGGCAATTCCCGCCTCCTGCCGCCCTCCTCAAGGTTGAGTTACGTCCCTCAGGTACAACTCCCTTTACAGCTGGCTTGCACCAGTGATCCAGCTGCCCACATCACTCCCTGTGGATATTTCTCTACTTCTTTGCCCCCACACATACCTCTACTGGCTTCTACGTACTCTATCTGTGATGAGTTTATGTCTCATCAACTAGTCCAAGTAATCATATTCTAATCACGCTTCTTCAATTTCTTTGCCACAGGGATGCTCATCTCAATTTTGGTGAAACTGCACAAAATAATCCGATGGTCAAAAGGTTGCAAACTTCATTGATTAGGAAGCTCGAACGTTGCCAGCAAATTGAAGCCTGGCCAGGGTTCACGGTTCAAGGGCTAGGGACTGCATGGATCGTTTTTTTCTTTAGCTGCCTCTGTTCCAAAATAAGTGTCAACTTTAGTAGTAGTACAACTTTGTACTAAAGTTTGCACAAAGTTGAGACACTTATTTTGGAACGGAGGAGTACATATTTTCTATGATCATCAATCATTGAGATGCAATAGCATGCATGTTAGTCTCCTTTGTATTTGATGAAATGTTGCAACAGGCAACCTTGGACGCAAGATACATGTAACAGAAGCTGGAAGCTTCATAGCATTGTACAAATTTATCTCGCTGATAAATTACAGTACATACTATACTAGTACTTCCTCCGTTCCCGAATATAAGTTTTTGTAGAGATTTCACCATTAACCACATGCATATGTATATAGATGCATTTTAAGTGTAGATTCATTCATTTTGTTCCGTATGTAGTTCACCTAGTGGAATCTCTACAAAGACTTATCTACTAGTAATAGCTAGTCCCCAGTACTAGGAATTCTCTATCCTCTCCTTGAGCCACATCATCAAAATTGATGTAGCCGTTAGATGAAGTAAATCAGTCCATAATAGCCATCGATCTAGGCGTTGAGAGGCTCAAGACTAAGCCACATGCAAGCATGCAGAAATACCGTGGCACATGCATGTGAGTGGGTTTTAAATCACATCAACATGTCTGCATGCAAGCATGCACCGGTAGCATGCATGTAAGTGAGCTTTTAAGTCCCATGAACATGTCAAAAAGAAAAATATAATCCCATTATGCAATAGGAGTTGGCTGATCTTTTTTCCTTACGTGGGATGATCTAAATAATGATGGGAGTTTATTTAGTTTTGCTACCACATTTGTCATGCGGTTATAGAGTTTTTTTAGTTCTATGCAATCGATAATTTTGCGGAGAGAGATATACCGCTGTTCCACGGCAACGCGCGGGGACTCATCTAGTAATATTTAGGAACGGAGGGAGTACTATGTAAAGAGTTAGGTGTCGCATGGTGATAGTGTGAGGTGGGCCATGAAATCACTGAGCCTGCATGTTTTCACTACTCTTGCACACCTCCGCTGTAAGAATGGAGAAAACTGTAATCTAGTAGTAGTAGTAGTAGTAGTACCTCCTTTCGCCGAAAGCATGGGACATCCAGCAGTCCTACCACCTCAGTAATAAATACCAATGAGCCGTCAAATCACATAGACCCAGCAGTAAGTTGGACGGATGAAGCAACCATCACTCTTGCGCCAGTGAGAGGTCGCGTCCGCTCTGCCCGGGCATGAATGCAGCACCGATTCTTTGGAGCAGCGCTGACCGTTTCAGGCGGGAAGTGTGCGCGAGCGATGGGGGGGCTTTGGGTGGGCCAGGCTGGTCAGGAGCGGGCGTGGCATCTGTCCGCATGTCCCTACCGGACACGCCCGGAAATGAGAGGATGTACCGACTCTCGCGGCTAAAATCGTAC
Organism: Aegilops speltoides; assembly: GCA_021437245.1. Classification (NCBI taxonomy): domain Eukaryota; kingdom Viridiplantae; phylum Streptophyta; class Magnoliopsida; order Poales; family Poaceae; genus Aegilops; species Aegilops speltoides. The sequence goes on from CM038141.1 coordinate 164,579,816, forward strand.
AATACACACCATCTCTCTGTAGGAGTAGGTCGATCTGTCGCTCTCTCTAACACACATATGCTGTTAAACACACACACAGACACGCACACACACACACACACACACACACACACACAAACACAAACGCACGCACCTTGGTCCCGTTGCACCTTCCAACGTGACTTATTACACCTAGACGGAGGGAGTAGTAAGTATACGAGATAAGGTGGCACACTGACTTAAGTCGAATATAAGTGCCCAAAATTTGTGTGCATGTTATAATAAGGATTCACTTAAAATAGTACGTGAGCGAATAGAGGGATCAATTGGACAGTGCTCCCAAGCAGTAGCGAGATGTGTGAGGTAAGATACACAGCTAGCGCTTTTAATTTTTCTTATTAATTTGTTTGTTTCACCCTCTGACTGGTGGGACCCAACATACTACGTTGAGAGAGGTAAGGTGACTAAGGCTGCATTATTTCTACACCACTGTGGATAGTCCTACCACCAAAGCCACATGACACGATTATGATTGAAATCCCAATGACTCCCACACACACAAAAAAACACGGCATGCTTGTCATAGGAATGCAGGAATGTATAAAAGGTTATTTTCCTCTCGTTGAACATAACGGGAGGGTTGTGTAGCTGGTTAGCTTGTTCGCTCATCAAACTTGAGGTCTCGGGTTCGATAACTACACTTGAGCATAATTTGTGCCAAGAGGATTCTTTGACTGGTCAAAATGTTTTCTAGTGTTTACACAATTCACACTCTTTGTCCAGTATATATATACACGCTGGAGCCTCAGCGCTTGTAGTTGCTCTCTTCACACTCTCTAGCCCTCTCCCGCTGGAGCCTCAGCGCTTGTAGTTGCTCTCTTCACACTCTCTCGCCCTCCCAGATCTAAACAAGACTTCGTTGGCCTCTCTCTCCCCTCACTGCTGCTCAAAGAGCCGGCAGGATCCGTCCGCCGGGAAGGGAAGGAGGCTTAACGCTGTCATCGTCAGCGAGGGAGGGAATCCACTACCGGCGCAGCTGTTCACTTTCCACCCAGTGGCGGCGCGGGAGGGCCTCCGACCCATTCTTCTTCACCGCCGTCCCGTCGCCCACTGAACCATGCCCCAAGAACCTTAAGGTATAAATTACTTACTCCACATGCATTGCTCTAGCTGCATGTATACCATGAATCTAGGACGTGGTTCAAGGAGGAAAGGAATGGGGGAAAGTAGTGGGGAAAGTTGTATCGCATAAATCTAGGACGTGGTTCAAAGAGGAAAGGAAGGGGCGAAAGTACTAGTTCAAAAAGGAAAGGAAGGGGCAATGCTGTAGAGTTTGAGTAGGACTAGATTTGTTGTGCTCACATAGGAAAAGGTGTCTAAAGATAACAAAACTGGGACCAACACAAATATGATCCTTGGTTGTTTGTTCTTTGTTGCAACAGACTGTGCATGACCACAGTACTCGGTAGATGCACATGGTGTTGGTGCGTCCACTGTCCCGTGCAACTCATTAGTTGTTGTTAATCCAAGGCCCTGTTTTGTTAAAAACTCCCTAGTCCCTACCTGCTTGGTTCCAGGGACTAAACATGGACTAGAGGTTATTAAATGACATGCTAAAAGACCATGTTACCCCTAGTAATGAACTAATAGAGACAAGGTGTGATGCGTGGCAGGGGCAACTATTGGAAAAAGTCCCAAAAAGACTCCCTCGGGGTCTTCTTTCTTTAGTCCCAAATGCCCACTTTTAGTCCCTAAAAGTCCCTCCTGTTTGGTTTAGATGGGACTGACACGGAGTTTTTTTAGTCCCTACACAAAAATGTCCCTGTAAACAAACACCCTCTAATAATGCCGCTGGAAAATTGATGCAATTCCACAGTTAAAAGCAAATTACATGTTTAACGAAATTTATTGTTAATATAATCTCTATGTTAATATTAATCAATGCCACCGTTTGAGAAATGCAACTGTCTTGCTTTCTTTCCCATTTAGATAAGGTAGATGCTTCTTTTTGTTGGCTTCTGTGTCATCCACCATTATTGACCACTAATTGTTTCCTTTGCACCTCTGTGTAAACAGGGTTATCTACTTCACCTCATTGCCATTGTGACCTTTCGTTGCACTACACAAAACACTTTCGTTTTAAGAGTGTTTTGTGTAGTTCAACCAAAATGTCACACCGAAAATGTTGCTTGATTGCTTGATCTTAGTGGAACTGCACAAGAGGAGATCTTACTTCCTATCCATTAAGGCGAATTTGGTTCAGATCTTCTTCTTGTGAGTTGTTTGAATTCCGCATCATGAGAGGTCAGAACTAGCCTTCTTTCACATGATTCTGCAGTGTGCTTACATATGTTGTGCTACTTGTACGATAATGTTGCTTGATTTTAGTGAACTGCACAAATGGAGACAAGACTTCCAATCAGTATGTGCACCGTAATATCCCATTGAGGTAAGATAAGGATATTTCACAACTAGCTGGCCAGTATTTTGCCACTTTCATCAGAAAATTAAGTTCAGTACTATACTTGTGCTCCCTAATTGACATGCCAAATCTTATATTGAAGGCGAAGCTTGTCTGTTATTGAACCAAGTGATGAAGGGGAAGAACAAGCGGAAGAAAAACAAAAATCAACTCCCGGTGCTGTGATGAAGCACTAGAACTGTGATGACACAAGTAATGATATAATTTTGCATCTTAATTTATTGCTATGGCTGGAACGAGCAATTATTTTGCCACTGATTTGATACCACTCTTAATGTAATACGTAATTATCTCTACTTGTGCAAACAGGGATCTTCTTTGAAGATACCATATATTTTAGTGGAACTGCACAAGAAGATGTTGGAAACATTTAACTAATCGAGGAGTATATAGTAAGCATGGCCACCATCGTAGATAGAAACAGATGGTTCCAGATAAGTGCTTCATCTGTATGCTCTACACAATAAGCCTCCTGACAAAGGTTGGTACTTGCCCACTAATTTCATCCATATGATGGAGCTTTGTCATCTCTATTGGTGTTGTGCTACTGTTTAGATACTGTCATGAAAAAGTGGTATTGTCCTTGAGAAGTGCTTCATCTGTGTTGTTTTAAATATTTTCTTTCCTTTTTTTCGAGCAAACAGGGATGCTAGAATTTAGTAGTCCTCCAGTCTTTGCACAACAGGATCATCTTCCTCTAAAGAAGAATCTAGAGTACGTGATGTGACTAGTTCCGATTATGCCAGGATAAAGAAGCCATGTCTATCTTCTCATCAGAAGGAGTAGTTGAAGGATGGTTACATTACTCCCCACAAGACTAAACTAACTTCAGCTCAGAAGGACTGACAAATCTCAATTTTTTTTGCTGTGATGCGCGAGTACAATGTTCTAGGATTCTTTCTGGTGAGTTCCATTTTTCTGAAAGTGTGCTCTACATGGACCATGTATGTGCCTGTTGAAACTATCAATTCATAGTACAATTTGCTTTATACTAATCACTTTTTTGTATTTGTGCAAACAGGGGTGTTCAACTTGAAACAGTGATGTCCTCAGTCACGTTGCCGGCGGGTGGTGCCTCAGCGGAGCGGTGGAAATCCTCCCCCACGTTGCCGGCAAGGTGGGGCCTCGGCTGAGCCAGTGATGTCCTCTGCCTCATTGTTGGCGCCACGGGGCCTCGGCGGAGCAGGGCCTCGTCGACGCCAGCGGAGCGGGGACTCATCGAAGCCAGCATTGTCCTCTGCCACTTCCTCGGTCTCGCCAAACAGCGCCTCACCCGCTTCATCCCCTCTTTGCTAGCCTCTTTGTAGGCGGCTGCAGCCTCTGCCACCCGCATGCGGTACCGCCAGCGCTCAAGCCGGCCCTTGCGGGCGGAGCGGTATGAGTCAAGCAGCGCCTCCTGCTCCGCCCGCTCCGCGGCGATCTGCTCCTCTGCTTGCAAGTGCTCCTGGAGAAGATGGTGGTTGTAGGCGGCGTCGGCCTGCGCCTCAGAACTGCTCCTCACGCATCTGCCTCACCCTATCCATATATTGGGAACGGGCCTCGCCGATGGTCATGGTGCAATGCACCGGCGAGGATGGCGTGGAAGAGGGGGTTGGCGCCGGATCGTCGACCACCATGTTCTCCATTGGGACGTCGTCGTCCTCTGGCTGCCTGCCGGCCAGCCGGTCGGCAGCAATGGCTGCCATCTCCTTGTGGTCCGTCGTCCGCCTGTCCCAAAGAGCGCTGGAGCGCGAGGCAGCCATGGTGGGCAGTAGTGGTGTGGACAGGAGATAGGGAACGGATGCGGATGACTGTGGCTATGGAAGGCGCAACAGTTTATATAGCAATGGTGGGCGGGCGGAGGGATGGACGTGTGGCGCCGGAGTAGCCGCCTCGGCTACCGCGTATTATTAATGTGGACGGTAGATGGACGGACGGACGGCACTTGTGTCATTTGAAGGCGGAGCAATCGCCTGCACCGGGAAGCGGGGCGGGCGGCGCTGACTGTTTCGGGCGGAAAGAGCACGCGGGCGAGGAGATGACTTTACTTGGAGAGGATGACAATGGGGACCCACCAGGTCCATAGCCTCACGTACGCAAGTGCCTCCTTATTATATATATATAGAACTATAATTTATTTTGCTTCCTCCTGGTTTACTGACATCACGGTCCCACACCATTGTCAACCTATGTACTCCCTCCTTTCCGGTTTATAGGGCTTATCTCAAAATTTTAGTTTTTCATTTTATAAGGCTCAATTTGGTTGTTTTCCATCACATGTTCAGATTCCAAGGTGCATTAAATCATTGCATGCAAGCATTAAGAGAAAATTGACCAATGCATGTACTTTATGCATGCATGCATTGCAATTAATGCATTGATAAACATAATTTTTTGAGGATAACAAGAGCATTAATTAGGTGCTTTTGCAAAACTACAAAAAGTATTCCACCACTCGCCATCTACCTCGATTGGTGAGATTTTTGAATTGAGCACTATAAACCGGAAAGGAGGGAGTAGTCAATAAATGAGAGAATTGCACAAGAAGCGACCGACAGCTGGGACCAAGCAGCTCGAGCGGTATTTGTGTTTTTGAGGTGTGAGCAGTGCAGAGTTTTTCGATGTTTAGCCCAGATATTAATTTTTCTCCTCTGAACCAACAACGTAAACATCACTGCAGGTATTAACTGGGCGGGTTGTGGCCCGTCTAGCCCAAGCCAGATATCCAGCCCAGATATTAATTTTTTTCAAGTTGAAAATGGCTAGCCCAGCTATACTTTTTTTAGGAATACCCAGGCAAGGTCAAGTTGTTATTCTCCTCCCCGCTAGGCTGCAAATCTTTCCTAGGAGGGATGCATTAGGCTTAACAAGAAAATGGGCTTTAAGAAATAATAAATGGGATGTAATTATAAAAACTGGGCAGTAACTATAAAAAAATGCACCAGACACATGATTACTTTAAAAAATATTATTTTTGGATATTGAAAATTTTAATTTCATTAATTGCTGCGAGCGCAATATTTCGTTGGATTTTTACGTAATATAAATTTATATTGAAATTATATTTAATCTGACTAGAAATTTCGGGAACAAATATTTCGGATCCCATCAAAATGTGGGAAATTTTATTGAATTCTGTTTTGAACGGTTGGTAGTAAATTCCATTAGAATTCAAAAATGGGCTACACATTCTTACAACTCTCAAATGGGCTATAAGTTCTCTGCCACACACTTCTGGCCTTACTAAGTTGACGCGTCCCCTGAAAAAACAGAGTTGATGCGTATGCAAGGCTTTGTCAACTTATAGTCAACACACGGTTGTAGCAGCAGTGGCCATTGGATGTCCATCCAACGGATGCCGTGCTTCTTCTTCAATCTCGGATATTCTAGCTTCACCCGCCAAAAAAATGATTCCTCCCCCTAACATCTGGGGCGCACCGTTTCGGAAGCTGACCTGTGGCCTACTAAGTTGACGTACCAAGGGCTTTGTCAACTTAGTCAATATAAACGATTCTAGGTGCACTGACCGTACGATGTCCATCCAACGGCCGTCGTGCTTCTTCAACCTCTGATCTTCTTGCTCCAGCCGCCCAAAGCAGCGCCCGGTCGTGTCGCCTGCTCCTGCCTCCCGTGGCAGGTTGTCTTTGCGCCGGAGGCCTCACCGCCCTACTACTCCCACCGCTGGCCAGGCCATCCCTCCACTCACCCATACCCCCTTGTTATTCTGCGGCGACAGCAGCGCAGCCGAACCAGTGAACCCTCGTACTCCTCTCCGCGTGTGCATCCACTGCCGCGTCTTCCCCGGCTCCGCATCGTCCCCTTCCTAGGCCTCGCCGTCGTCCACCGCTGTGGTGCTCTCAGCACGGCATGGTCAACATGGTCAAGAAACGACTTCCATCGGACGTGGATTGTACGTGGAGAGGCTGACAGCTGGGTCCACGGCAGCCGCAAGGAAGTGCCTCCTTATTACACGCAAAATAATTATTCCTCCACCTGACAGTGGGGACCCACCGGACGGGCCACCGTATTTCACGAAAAAAATGATTCGCCCCGTGACTGCTGGGACCCACGAGCTACATCTTCGCACGCAAGGAAGTGCGTCCGAAAAAAAAACGATTCGCCCCCCTGACTGCTAGGACCCAGCAGCTACATCTTCGCACGCAAGGAAGTGCGTCCGAAAAAAATGATTCGCCCCCTGACTGCTGGGACCCACCAGTTACACCTTCGCACACAAGGAAGTGCGTCCGGGCAAAAAAAAGATTCGCCCCCTTGACTGCTGGGACCTAGCAGCTACACCTTCGCACGCAAGGAAGTGCGTCCGGGCAACAAAACAAAATGATTCGCCCCCCTGACTGCTGGGACCCACTAGCTACATCTTCACAGGCAAGGAAGTGCCTGACAGTCGGGAACGACCTGGTCGAAGCGTACGTAGCATTGTCATTCTGGTCGCGAACGTGTACGTACATACTGGTTGTTGTAGAGGCGTGCATGTGTCGTAGTATAGGCGTGCACGTAGCATGTACACATACGTATAGCGGCCAGGGTGCAAGAAATAAAATACGGCCACGTACGTACATACGGGAAGGGTCTCGAATGCCTACTCGCGCATACGTATGGCCAGGGCTCGTGTACATGGCTCGGTCGGAACGGAGAAATAGCGTCGTCGTCGTATTCATGGGGAGGCAACGGAATGCGTCGTGTTCATGGGGAGGCAACGGAATGCGTCGTGTTCATGGGGAGCCAATGGAGTGCGTCGTGTTCATGGGGAGGCAACGGAATGTGTCGTGTTCATGGGGAGGCAACGGAATGCGTCGTCTTCATTGGGAGGCAACGGAACGCGTGGGAGCCAACCGGCTGCGTCAGAACGGAATGTGTGGTCGTGTTAATTGGGAGGGCTTGGATGGAATAGGCGATGGAAACGAGGCCTGGCGTACCACAGAACGGAGGAAACGGACCTCCTACGTTCGGAACGGGGGTCCTGTTGATCGGGAGGGGTGTAGCGTACCGCAAAACGGATGAAACGGACCTCCTACAGTCGAAATGGGGGTACTGTTGATCTGGAGGGGTGTGGCGTACCGCAAAACGGATGAAACGGACCTCCTACAGTCAAAACGGGGGTCTTGTTGATCAGGAGGGGTGTGGCGTACCGCAAAACGGAGGAAACAGACTTGTGTTGGAGCGCTATGGTCCAAACGGAGTCCTGTTCATCGGGAGGGGTGTGGTGTACCGCAAAACGGGACTCCACGGGATAATGTTCATCACCACCGTCGACCTCTTCCAGCCTCCATTGGCTACCGCCGACCTCCTCCAGCCTCCACGGGCTCTTGTTCATCCAGCCTCCACCGCGCGCTACTCTACCGGCTACTGTTCAACCACCCCTCCACGGGCACCCCTCCATCGTCTACTGTTCATCCAGCCCTCCACACCACGGGTTCCTGTTCAACCACCCCTCCACGGGCACCCCTCCACCGTCCACTGTTCATCCAGCCCTCCACATCACGGGGTCCTATTCATCCAGAGGCAACGCCACCGCTCACTATTCATCCGCCCCCCCAATGCTCACTATTCATCCCGAGGCAGATCGATCGGCTTGATTAGCGCGATAGCGAAGAATCGCCGATCGGGTTCGCCAACAGCCATCGATCGTGTTCGAATGTCGAGCTCAAGTGCAATCGCTCGGGTTCAGTTAGAGCCCAACGCTTCGCTCGGGTTCTTTTAGAGCCAACGCCTCGCACACATGCGCGTACGTGTACGAGAGAGATGCGCATCGCTCGGCCCCCGACCTCCCACCGTAATTGGGAACTCCCCGAAATTTTCCTCGCCCTCGCTTCTACCATAGTTTTTTCCGTCATGGACGGCCCAAAGAATGTCATGCAGCTGCGTCTCCAGCCCGCCCAGGACGAAAAGCCCATTTTCTGTCATGATTTTTTGTCATAGAAGTAGGAGCCCACCACATCTATGATGATACCGGGTTTTGTCACAATTATCATCATAGAAGTGTCATATCGACGCCTCTAGATTGATAGCATCATTACTTAAAAAGGGACATCACTCTAACATGGGCGTTGCTTAATTTTACTAGTGATAGTTTTAGATTAGCAACAACAATAGGATCATATGTACAATGACCGCACAAGCACTATGTACTTTTGTTAAAGAAACATGTATACCTCTGCCGAGGCATAAACCAGGAGAACTTGTGGTGTGGCCTTTCCTCTAATAGTAAAAATTAGGTGATGTTGGACCAGCCAAGGAACCCTAGATAATGTACATGGGGAGCTGGGGATTAGTGGTATAGAATAAAACCCGCATGCAATGACCTGGGGAGTTGGACCAGTACAATGAAGCATGAAATCTAAAAGAAGTTATATATACCTCAGGTGGGCGAGATGTGTCTTAGGCAGGCGTGTCAGCGTTCTGGGAACGGGGGTCCCCTGACTTGCCTGCCTGCGGCGTGGCTCAAGTGGTGGCCCACTACGGCCCATCTTCATCGGCACAAGACTCAAGACCCTCGCGAGGGGCCAAGCCTCGCGGGGCGGATGACACAAGGCAGGGTACCTCGCGAGGTGCTCGTGACGCAAGTCATGACGATCGAGACCAGGTGGGCACTAGGCGGGCGCTGGCCTGCGCAGTGTCCTTGTTTCCTCTTTGGTGCAAAGGGGGGAAGCACAGACATGGAGTACCATGGCATCAGGCAAAGGTTGCCGTTTCAGTGTAACGAGACCAAGACCAGCGGAGCGGCAGGATGGAGGTCACCTGGAGCCCAAGACGGCGTTATCACCAATGCTTTTGGCAGCCGAAGACAAACTTTAGTCAGGATAACCTATACTATATGTTCCCCTTCAAAATGGCCGTTGTTGGCGCCCTTCCTGCTCAATATTTGGGAAGAGGCCCAGGTCCTATATAAATCGTTCTAGCCACCATAGAGTAGGGGGATCGGCTCGGGTGCTCATTGGAGAGAGAGAGGCAATCGAACTCACCCAAGCAGTTCATCGCACTAGCTCAAGAACACCTCTTGCGAGGCCGTTCTTCCTTTGTACTGTTCATCATCTGCCCCTGAGGCAATCCACCACACCACACACTGGATTAGGGTATTACACAACAACGGTATAAATCTCGTGTCCCTTGTGTTGTTCATCGTTTCCAGCCCAGATCTCACAAGGCGATCGGACGTAGATCGGTAGGGGAGAGATCTTCGTGCGCACGCCAGAGTTCGAACCTTGAGGGTCTGCTGGAACCCAACATCCGACATTTGGCGCGCCAGGTAGGGGTGCACCGGAATCTTGCTTTCGCTGTTTGCCGTCGTGTCCATGGCTGACGCTCGCCGAGCTCGCGCTGAGCGTCGGGCTGCTCTTGCCGCCCGCGTCGCCCAGACAGCTCCCGTCGGTGGGTGTCCCCGTCATTCCCCGTTGCCTGCCGCCAACGCCGCCACCGGCCCGGCGGGGAACGAGCAGCAGGCCTAATCTCTGCATCCTTCGGTGCGGCGGGAAGGCCGCACCGCCACCCCGTCGCTGACTCCAGCCGGTTTGTCGTCCCACGCCCATCGCGCCCCCACGGACACACACGCCGCGTTGCTCCTGGCGTGTGAGCTCTTGCACTACCGACCCGTTGACGACCTCTACAAGGACTAGCTCGCCCGCATCACCGAGCTCGTCAGTGCCCCAAGGGGCTCTCCTATGCCATCCCTCTCGGTTCCTCGCCCTCCATCCTGCGCAGGAGGCGCAGATCAGGAGGTGCCTCCGCCGCCTCCTTCCCAAGAAGGCGCCCTGGCTCCAAGGCGCGCGGCCCAGGACGAGATCCACCGCGTACGGCGCCCACGCGACAAGAGAGGAGCCGCCAAGAAATCCCTCGTCCCCAAGATGGTGCTCGCGTGCTCCTGGCACCGGTGCGCCATGACCGCATTGCTGCAGCACCATGTCAAGACCCAATGCTGCTCCAGGCAGCAGCGCGCGGGGATCCCCAGGAGCAAGCCCAGCATCAGCAAAGGGCCCCGGTGGCCACCGCAGGCTGCCGCGCCTTCACCCCCGTGCTACGCAGTGTCACCTGGCCAGGCAAGTTCAAGCCTGACCTGCCTCCTCGCTCTGACGGCACTGCAGACCCCGCGGAGTTCCTACATCTCTATGAGTTGGGCATCGAATCTGCCAACGGGGACGAAAAGGTCATGGCGAACTGGTTTCCCATGGCACTCAAGGACGGCGCCCGCACCTGGCTCCTAAACCTGGCTCCTGGCACAATCTCCTCATGGGATGAGATGCGCACCCGCTTCATCGCCAACTTCCAGGGCACTCGCGACCGTCCGCCGGCCGTGGGTGACCAGCGCCGCATCAAGCAGCAGCCTGGAGAGACCTTGCAGGAGTACATCCAGCGCTTCAACAATGCTCGCCTCAAGATCCCCAGGGTGACTGAGGAGGCCATAATTTCGGCGTTCTCTAATGGCGTCCACGACATCAAGATGAAGGAGGAGCTAGCGATCCGTGAAGACCTGTGTACGTCACTGGAGCTGTTTTTTCAACCTGGCGACCAAGTGTGCAAGGGCTGAGGAAGGGCGCCTCTCCCTTCTCGAGCTCCCAGCAGCAGACCCAGAAGAGAAGAAAGCCAAGGCCAAGGATGTGAAGCGCAAGGGAGCAGCTATGCTCGCAGCGGAGCCGGACACAAAGCACGGCAGGGACCAGCCCGAGTCGTCCAAGGGAACCCGGTACTGTGTGTACCACGATCTCCATACTCACAACACCAACGAATGTCAAGAGCTCAGGGCCGTGCGAGAAGGCCGCGTCGGTCGATGCCCCAAGCGCAACGATCGGGGCTACGGCCGAGGCGGAGCAAGAGGTGGAGGATGATGGGATGACCATGGCCCTCGCCAAGGGTGGCGTGACCGACCTCGTGAGGACCGCTGGCAGGACTAGCCTCGCGAGGGAGCTTGGAGAGATCAGCCTCGTGAGGATCGCCCGCAGGGCAACGCAGGCCTTCCTCCTCTGCCACCACCACCAAGAAGGAATGAAGACCATCGTCAGGACGAGGGGGCTGGGGGCTTCCAGGAGCCACGTGCGATTGCTTGCATCTTGGGTGGCGCTCAGGCCCTAGCCTCACAACGCATCTTCAAGCAGTTTGCTCGCGAGGTGAATGCAGTCATCCTCAAGCTTGAGGCCACGCGCCCTCTCAGGTGGTCTGTGTGCGCCATCACGTTCAGCTCAGCGGATCAGCTCAAGTGCGCAGCAATGGCCAGTGTCCTCCCGATGCTCTGTTCCCCAGTCATCAGCAATGTGCAAGTCACCAGGACCCTCGTCGATGACGGAGCGGGACTCAACGTTCTGTCCGTCGAGACGTTCAACAATCTCCAAGTGCCATATGATCAGCTTCAGCCAACCAAGCCTTCCTCAGGAGTCACTGATGGTTCCACTGTCCCGATAGGGCAGGTCCGCCTTCCCGTCACCTTCAGACGGCGCAACAACTACCGCACCGAGCTCATTGACTTCGACGTCGCCCACATTCGCCTGCCATACAATGCCATCCTTGGGTACCCAGCCCTGGCCAAGTTCATGGCGCTGCCTCACCATGGCTACAATGTCCTCAAGATGCCAGGAAGCGGTGGGGTCATCACGGTCCCCTATGCAGAGAAGGATGCGGTGTGCTCCCTTGAGCGCACCTTCCAGGCCGCGTCGATCGAGGACCCGGACAACAAGAGTGGAAACCTCCCTGGAGCAGCTCCCAAGAAGAAGAAGACATCACCTGGCTCAAGGCCTCAGGAGGCAGGCGCCTCCGGAGGTGCTGCACCAAGACATGCGCCCGTCCAAGGGGCGCCACCCTCCATCGCATAGGAAGGCATGCCCGACGCCCTCCTCGGGCAGGGCTCGGGGGCTCTCTCTTGGGGAGCCACCGACTTTGCCAAGATCATGAGGGAGGCGCTTGGGCACCACTTGGAGGCGTGCTTCACGGCCCGCTTCCCTCAGGAAGGTGTAAGGAATGGAGGGCCCAACCCTCAGGAGTTCATCACCAAGGCCGCCCAGGAGTTGGAGGAATCAAGAGTCATGCGCGGCAACCGCCGGCTGCCCAGCATAGCTCCCCATCCAGGCGAGGATGGTGGGCTGCGCGTCTCCATCGACTACCCAGGGCTCAATCGAGTCGCTTCTCAGGAGTGCTTCTATCCTTCGCTCGTGAGGCGTTGCACAGGCCCACCGCACAGCTTCGTTTGCATGCCCTTCGGTTTGCCGAACGTGGCTGCAGCCCACCAGCGCTTGATGAGAAGCACCCTTGAAGCTCAGGTCGCCAAGCATCGCACGTTCCTGGAGGAGATTGAGATGGACCTCAGCGGGCTGCCCGGACCTCCTGAGCCTCCCAAGGCTCGGAGTCCCGAGGGCTCGTGAGGATAGGCTTCTTCGCCCCGCACCGCCAGCTGCACCAACAATCATTCCATAACAGTATCAGGTGACTTCTTTTCAGTTTACATTTTAGCTGGGAGCGCCCCCAGGGCTGCATCATTCCCAGGTCGCGTGGGTCCGTCCCTGCAGCATTTATCCGTTTTGCTTATGTCTTCTGCTTACCTTGTTGGGGGCACCCCTCGGGCTGCATCATCCCCAAGCTTCTCGGGCCTGACCCAGTGGTGTTTGCTCTCTCCGCACCTATCTAAGTTAATTTTCTCCTTCATGCTTGACCTATTCATGATTGTCGCTCGCCGCCCACCACGGGCCTATTTCTCCTCATGCGAATCGCTTGAACGTTAAAAGGGGGGTGCCTGAGTATCGTGACTCATGGGCTCTTACTGGCTCTCCAGCCCTCACCCCCTGGCCTTGACACACGGCATCGCGACCTGTCATACCAACGGTGGCTGAGCTTGCTCGAGGGGGCAGGACCTGAGGACATAGAGCATTTGCATTTTAACCACCTTGCAGGAACATACCATTGACAAAGGCCCAGAGCCAGGCGCAACCCGCCTCGAGGTAGGGCCTCGTGAGTCCCGCGCTGGCTCACGGGTGCCCAGATACACCTCCCTTAAGCCCTACCGTGCCGGCCACATGTCAGGGCGGGGCTGTACACGCCCCGGGGGCTCCTCCCGGAGGGGAGCCCCCCTCCCACGCACTAGTGGAAGCACCATGCTCCGCACTGGCTGACGACACTGCCGAGGAGCGGCTATGCCCGTACACATACGGAAGCACTATGCTCCGCGCTGGTGATAAACAACTGAGGGCAGCCGACGGCTGTATCAACCTCAGGGAGCCCAGAGCTCAGTGTCTGGCACCATTGCAGAGCCTCCCCTCGGGAGTGCCGCGCGAGGGGGCTGGACAGGGGAGCTGCACCCGGGCCATGCCCGAGCACATGCGGCCCAGCCAGGTCCCTCAGACCTGGTTGTCATGCGCCCCTCCTCGAGCGGAGCCAAGGTATGAAGACTCGCTTGAGCGTCAAGGGGGACTCCTGAGCATCGCTACTCAGGAGCCTAACTGGTCACGTAGCCCCTCACCCCTTAGTTCCGAAAGGCTAACGACGGTTGAGGTATGCGCGGGGCCGGGCCCTACTGATGTAGAACGACAAATCCTCTCCTCCGTCCCTTCCCTATTTGCTGTTCGCGCGTCAAGGGTGACTCCTGAGCATCGCGACTCAGGAGCCTAACTTGTCACGTAGCCCCTCACTCCTTAGTCCCGTCCTAGTGATCCGCTCGGGGCTAATGGCGGCTGAGGTATGCACGGGGCCGGGCTCTGCCGACGTAGAACACAAGCAAATAGGAGGGAAATTGCAAAATCTAGCAAATCCAGAAGCAAATATTATAAACAATAAATTGTTCTCACAATACCAGACACAAATCTAAACGCCTCCACGAGGCATGGTGCATGTTGCAGGAATCAAAGCAGTAAAAAGGCCGCGAGAAGGTCACCCCTGGGCCGCGCCACTGCTCGTGGTAGAATCGTGCTTGGCAGTCCCACCTCCTGGAGCTGCGGGGCCGGCAGCACCTTGCTTGGGCGCGGTGTTGAAGGCGCGGAACTTCGACAGCAAGGCCTCCGCTCAACCCTTGACGGCTTCAGCAGCAGCGGCGGAGCGCTTGGCGTCCACGGGCTCCAGCAGGTCATCGAGGTTGGTGTCGGGGTTGTGGAGGTAGACGTGGCAGAGGATCCATGTCAGCGCTGTGGAAGAGAGGACGCGAGCCTCGACCTCAGCCATGGGGCCGATGCCGATCACGACCAGCTCAAGCGCGTCGACGAGGAAGGGAACCAGCTTAGCAGGGCCTTCCTTAGCTCCAGCCAGTGGCTTCTCCAGGCCCCCGTCGTAGAGCGTTTTCAGCGCTATGCGTACCCTCTCCTTGTAGAGCGCGAAGGCCGTGCGGTCTTGGCGAGATCTTCGCCTCGATCGATTCGACCCTCTCCTGCTGCGATTACTGCTCCAGCGTCTTGACGGCCATAGTCGGTGACGATTCAGCGTCGCGGCCTCCTGACAAGCAACCTCTCGAGCTTGCATCTCCTCCTCCTTCACCTGGTGGTCACGAATCTCCTTGGCGAGCTCATCACGCAGCCCTTGCAATTTGCCCTCCAGCGTCTTGCAGTGGCCCTTGGCGGTGGAGGCGTCCTTCAACACCTCATCGTGAGCGGCCATGGCCAGGGAGGTGGCTTGCTTCCCCTCCTCGGAAGCCGCCATAGCCCGGCTCAGCGCCGCTCGTACGGAGGAGTCAGAGCTAGCCCAGCTGGAGACCAACTCCAGGCGCCCGGCCACCAAGCGGGGTCCGCGCTCCGGAGATCCTCCCGCAGCCGACTCGACTCAGTTCGTCGGTGGCACGGTCCAAGGCGGCAGAGGAAGCAGAGGAGACGGGAGCCGGCGGAGTAGGAGGAGAAGACGGCAGCGTAATCACAACCTGGGAGGAAGGGACCTCCTGAGTCTTGGCAACCTCGGCGACAGCGTCAAGCACGGGTGCCTCCAGAGTCAATGGGGCCACGGGGGCTGACTCCTCGCCGGAGCTCTCCTGCTGGCCTCGCAAGGATGATCGGGCGGGGGACGCGGCCATTGCTGACGGGCCCGTTTTAGGCGGGGTCACCGCGCCTCCCTTCAGCCTCTTCGCTGCAGGTAGCAACCTACCGAATGGAAGATGTTAGGCTCTGACGGCAAAAAGACAGGGGTGAGGCAAAGTTTGGATACTTACTTGTTGACCGCCACGGGATCCCACGGACTCCAGCCAAGCATGAAGCCCGAAAGCCTCTTGCGAGGCTCAGCCTCGGGAGGCCCGGCCACAGAAGAAGGCGCACACTAAGAGCTAAAGTTGGCCCCGGCCGACGCGTGGGCTGGGGAAGCCCCACGGGAGATCAGCCCGTACCTGTCTTTCCTTGGTACCAGGGCGCGTCCTCCCCTCCCTGCCTAGCATCGGTCTCGTCATCGTTAGGCATAGAGTGGAGGGTGATCGCCCTATGCCGGGGAGAAGTCTCCCCCGTCCCCTCAAAGGTCGCCTCCGAGTCACGCTCCTCGTCCTCGTCGTCATCTCCCTCCTCTTCTCCGCTGGATTCACTGGAGGATAGGGTCACCATCGCCGTCGCCGCCTGACCCTCAGGATCCTCCACTGGCACCAGGCCGACCCCGTCAAAGGTGGGCATGGCGTCCACCACCGGCTCCCAGTCATCATGAAGGGACAAAGGGACCGGAGCATCCATCGGGCCCGCCACTTCCTCTCCAACCAAGCAGCGGAGGGCCGCGATCAGATCCTCGTCGCTCGGGGCGTCCAAGCTCAGGCGGAGGACAACATGTGCGTCCGCGAGCCTCCACAGCGGGCGCGAGTGCGCCTGAAGAGGGGCCACCCGGTGCGACAGAAACTCCCTCAGGAGCGAGGCCCCGGTCAGCTTTGCCACCCTCAGACTGCCTGGCCTGAAGTCACCATTCGTCTTCTCCAACACCAGCTTCGCTCGCTGATCATCGAGCTTCGCGTGGGACCACGCCTCAACGGCCTCGGGCTGCTTTGTCAGCAGATCCAGCAGGGGGTCTCGGCGCCTGGCATCCACCATGACCCACTTGCTCTGAAACCCCTTGGCCCTCTTCCCGGCCTTCGAGATGGCGTTGGACTTGGAGTATGCGACAAAACTCGCGCGCGCCGAGATATTGCCGTCGGAGACCCGGAGGGAGAAGAAGTGGCGTGGCAAGGCCATGGAGGGTACCACCCCGACGTGCGCCTCATAGTAGTAGGCGGAGATCGACAAGAGGAGGATGGAGTTGGGGTGGATATGCTGAGCATGCAACTGATACTAGCGGAGGGCGGCAAGGAAGAACACAGAGAAGCGAGGAACCAGACCAGCAATAATGGCGTTCATGAAGAGGGGATAGAAGGTGCTCCCCTTGTCCTCCGGCTGGGCGGAGCCAAGACGGAGCGTAGTCTCCCCCATCTCGTTGATCTGCGATGCCGCCATCCTGCGCATGAGGGTGAGATTCTTCTCCATCACATTGGGAGAGATCAGGGCCGGCGAGTACCAGGCTGATGCAGCCCCAGTCGGAGTCTTGCGGGGGGCCATAGTTCGCTGGAGGAGAAAGAATGCAACAGATCTGGAGATTTTGGAAGCAGGTAGGCGGAGAGTAAGAAAGGGTATCTGGAGCAAGGAGAACTAGAGTAATGAGGTAAGGCTAACCCAGGGCGAGCCTTTTGTCAGTCGAGCAGTTGCCGATGGAGCGTGGGGAAGTGGAGACGCCCATGTCCAATCAACCGCCATGCGGCACCCAAGGCCGTAGGCTGATGGGGCCCGCGGCGCTCCGCACTTGCCCCTTTGCTTCTCCGCTAAGCCAAGTCCGAGTGCACCTTGGGCCCGGGGGCTACTGTCGGCGTTTTGGGAACGGGGGTCCCCAGACTTGCTTGCCTGCGGCCTACGGCGTGGCTCAAGTGGTGGCCCAGTACGGCCCATCTTCATTAGCACAAGACTCAAGACCCTCGCGAGGGGCCGAGCCTCGCGGGGCGGATGACACAAGGTTTCCTCAGGGATGGCCTCGCCAGGCAGGCTCGCGAGGAGGCGGCGAGATCAAGGCAGGGTACCTCGCGAGGTGCTCGTGACGCAAGCCATGACGATCGAGACTAGGCAGGCGCCGGCCTGCGTAGTGTCCTTGTTTCCTCTTTGGTGCAAAGGAGGCAAGAACAGACGTGGAGTACCAAGGCATCAGGGAAAGGTTGCCATTTCAGTTTAACGAGACCAAGACCAGCGGTGCGGCAGGATGGAGGTCACCGTGGAGCCCAAGACGGCGTCATCACCAGTGCTTTTGGCAGCCGAAGACCAACTTTAGTCAGGATAACCTGTACTATATGTTCCCCTTCAAAATGGTCGTTGTTGGCGCCCTTCCCGCTCAATATTAGGGAAGAGGCCCTGTGTCGGTGTCAAAACCGGCGGATCTCGGGTAGGGGTCCCGATCTGTGTGTTTAGGCGGATGGTAACAGGAGACAAGGGACACGATGTTTTTACCCAGGTTCGGGCCCTCTCGATGGAGGTAAAACCCGACTCCTGCTTGATTAATATTGACGATATGGGTAGTACAAGAGTATATCTACCACGAGATCAGAGAGGCTAAAACCTAGAAGCTAGCCTATGGTATGATTGTTGTTCGTCCTATGGACTAAAACCCTCTGGTTTATATAGGCACCGAAGAGGGTTAGGGTTACACAGAGTCGGTTACAATGGTAGGAGATCTACATATCCGTATCACCAAGCTTGCCTTCCACGCCAAGGAAAGTCCCATCCGGACACGGGACGAAGTCTTCAATCTTGTATCTTCATAGTCCAGGAGTCCGGCCAAAGGTGATAGTTCGGCTATCCGGACACCCCTAGTCCGGGACTCCCTCAGTAGCCCCCAAACCAGGCTTCAATGGCCATGAGTCCGGCGCGTAGATTGTCTTCGGCATTGTAAGGCGGGTTCTTCTCCAAATCCTGTGTATCTGTTGAATAGTGTCCGGCTTCCTGTGAATATTGCGCTCCTCCGCTTCCACGCCCAATAATAGCCGTCTTCCACGTGTTCAACCAATGCGAAAAGTCAGGGTATTTTTACATTTACCCCCCTAGCTGCGCAAATGAGCTGCCTATAAAGGAGACGAGGATCTAGATCCGAATCACACCATCCTCCCTTCGTGAGCATTCATCAGAGCGCATCTGACAGAAATCCATTCCATCATGGATAGTCGACGCGGCTCCTCCTCTCGCCCTCCCAGCCCTCGGCCTGGAGATTGGGAGAGATGCTCCGTCCCATACAGCGAGTTAGTGACGCTCCAAACCAAGGGATTTCTTCCCCCAGCCTTCATGGTTCCGGTTCGATCCAGACTCGCCACCTATAAGGGCGGAAAGCAAGCGGAGAGCGTCCTCGGCCCCTCCAAAGGAGAGCGGGTATGCCTTGTCTCTTATTTGATAAGAGGGCTCGGATTTCCAATTCATCCGTTTCTCCGCGGGCTCCTGGAGTTCTACGGCCTCCAGTTGCACAACCTTACACCTACCTCCATTTTGCATATTGCGGGCTTCGTGGCCCTTTGCGAGCTGTTTTTGGGCATCGAGGCCAATTTTGCACTGTGGAAGAACCTGTTCTGCCTTGTGCCCCGTTCTCAAGACGGGTCAATATATCAAGTGGGTGGAGCCGAACTATGGCGCATCGCCGGGACCGGATATCTATCCGGAACCCTGAAGAAGGCATCCGAAGACTGGCCTTCAGAATGGTTTTATATAGAAGATGTCCCCCTGCCGGACCCTATTCGGATCGGCCTCCCTGAGTTCAATAACGCTCCTTTGAAGAAATTCCTAAGATGGCGTCTGCGGATCCCTCAGAAGGAAAATGATAGGGACGTCCTTTACCTGATTAGCCGAATTAGGCTGTTAGCTCATTTCGGACTGACCATGATCGGGGTCATGGCCACATGCATTATGCGGGGGTGCAGCCGCTCCAGTATAGAGGCCACCCCATGTTGGATTTCAACGGGGAGGATGATGCCACCCGCTGCGGCCGTAAGGGGCTGGGATTGGTCGCCGATCTGATGAAGATCTTGTCCGCATTGTACAAGGGAGAAGAGGAGGAATTTCTCCATGTCATTCTGCAGGGCGGATTTTCTATGAACAATCCTCCAAGCTGGGTAAGCAGACATTTATTTTTGCCTATCCGATCCATACTCCCATAATCAAGTATCTCATTTTGTGATTTCGGCGCAGGAACTGCGCCGGGCCGTAAAGGATATAAACAACCCGCCTCGATCCGGAACGGTTCCTCAATCTGACCTCCCAAGAGGATCTGGACATATCGCTGGAGCTGATCGACGGGGTATTCCACCAACTGAGCATCGATAATGCCTTGGTTGCCATTACGGTCGATTACCCCGGAATACTCCCTGCCTCGCAGGTAACTGAGACCAAAGTCCCAATACTTTGAAAATGAACCATCAGTGCGTGTTTTAGATCACCGTATACCAATGGTGCTTCGCAGGGGAAGTCCTTGAGGCGGAAGGCCGAGCCTGCGTCGGCCAGTCAACAAGGGATAGCAAGGCCCAACTGGCCAAAAAGAAGTGCAGTCCAGATTGAAATGTCGATGCAACGGTATGGCGTGTCATCTTGCTCCTAGGTTTTATTCCCGAGAGGCATACTAACGCTCGTGCTTTTTCAGGAAGAAGAGCACTCGCGGGACTATATCCGGAGAGTTTGCCAATCAATCCTCCGCTCGCCAGGCTCCAAAGCCAGGTCCAGAAGCGGAGGCGAACACAAGGCATGCATCGGAAGCTCCTCCGACAGAGGATGCCGACAGGTTATCTGCCATCAATTCAGAGGTGGAGAGTGACATGAATCACAGGGGTCGCCGGACAGTTCTTCGTGACGCATGTTTCTCCCCAGAGGCATTGGATGCCTTCAATACGGGAGATGCGCAGCACCGTGCCGCTCAAAATGGTCTAGCCAGAGCCATGGAGCAGTATGTAAAAGACATACGGGTGAGAAAATTTGACAGTTATATATGCCAGTAGCCCCCGAGACTTGAAATAGTTAGAATAACTGATTTAAGAATCATTTATTGTGCAGGATCTTACGGAAAAGAATACCCAACTGTCCCAGGAGCTGGAGGAGTGCAAAGCCCAACTTGAGGCTGCACTAGCCGCAGCGGGGAAGCCAAAGAGACCCCCTCCGGTAATATATGCTTCAAAGGATGAGTAATTTGTGAAGTGCGGCGTGTGTATAAGTCTGACAATAATATTGCAGATGGCGCCGGGATAGATCCGGACAAGCAACAGCTCATGTGCCGGTTAAAGGCTGGCGAGAATGTGCTTACAAGGGTGAGGCAAGAGAAAAATAACCTCCAAGATGCCAACACCCAGCTGGGTGAGGAACTAAAGGATGTTCGTGCCCAGCTGTCTGACTCCTTTAAGGAGAATCGGCGGCTTTGACGCGGCATTTTTAGTAAGTGCTTGAACGAACTTTGAAAAAAGAGTTCGGCCAGGAAGTCGACTAATAGAGTTATGTCTGTAGGTATGCTCACAGGCCGTCCTGCGGAAGAAATGCCCGGTTCTACGGGTGACCTTCTTCCCGAGCTCTTGCAACTGCACGAATGAGTTTGGCAGGCGATGAAGGGCGTCGCCCAGGCATTGTGGCCATCTGTATCCCTGCCCGAAGGCCTTGGAGAGCTTGCAGAGAGGCTTCAGGGAGCGCGGCAGCGCTTCCGCTTATGGAAGATATCGACGTGCCGTCAAGGCGCCAGGGAGGCCTGGGCCATGGTGAAGACGTGGTACACGAAGGCTGACCCATACCACATGGCCGAGGTCGGACCTACGGGGCGTGATGGGAAGGAGATCCCTGTGAGCTTAGTGTACGGCCAAGTAGAATTGGCCACAAAGTATTCCCAACAGAACTGTAAACTAGACAGCCTGCTAGATGGCATTGAAGAGGAATATGCCCAGTCAAGTTGACTATTCAATTTAAGATGACATGTAAAATGCCTTCTAGCCGGATTGTAGATCGTTTGTCATAGCGGACCTTTTCGCTTCAACCTCGGGAGCCAATAGTCTGGAGTGTGTCTGAATACCCTCGCGGTTATACAAGAACCGGGGCATGCGTAGAGACCAGGCGTAGGGGTCATTAGTGCTTTATTAGACAAGTGCCCAACTAGTTATGTTATATTACATGGTTAGTAAGAAACATCTTCCAGGGAGAATAGTTCCGTTAGGGGTTCCTTTCCCTGGGAGGCATGCCCTAAAGTGCATGTCCGGACTGCGAAAAAAAGCAGAAAAACATCTGGGGGTAGATAAATAAATAGATAAGAATTTGTCTTTTAGTTCACCGACTGAATATTCCCTTAAGAACGCTAGCTTTCGGCTTCACCCAGTCTGACGTACACATCCGGCTGACCCGGCAGTAACAATCGCAGAGGTGCTCCCTTTACCGCCTAGCGGAACAATCGGGAACGTATGGGTAAGCACAGGAGCCAGGCAACCCAGCTTGGCCAAAACTTAAGTCATATCGATGCATATAATGGCGAATAAAAGGTACATGCGGAAGTGTGACACATGTGTTGGGCATGAAGCCCGTATAAATAAGCTTCTGTTAAAGAAGCCCCCAGGTATAATGAGCGTGGATAGCGCGTCAAGTGTGTGAGAACAATGCGCGAACAAGCTTTCAAAGGCTGTAATAAGAAAGGAGGGAGAAGGAGATAAACAAAAGACAGCTAATATGTAAAATATAGACGGAGGAAGGAGACAAACTCAGAATCCGGCGCTAGGCGTAGAATCTTCGGAGATGGGCTGCGTTCCATGGGTTCGGCTCGAGTCGGTTATCTGATGCATCTCGCAGACGGTACGCTCGACCAGTCAGGACTTGATCGCTGATAAAGGGACCTTCCCATTTGGGCTTGAGTTTGTCCTTTTTCTTGTCCGGCTGCGGACCCAACGTTGTAAGTTTTGGCCCATACTTCTTTGCTTTGATATCTTCGAGCTTGCTGTTGATAGAATGCGGAACGGGCTTTTGCCACGTCACGCTCCTCCTCCAATGCGTCCAAACTGTCCTGCCAATCGAGCTCGGCTTCTCTTTCTTTGTACATGCGCATGCGAGGTGAGTCATGAATTATGTCACAGGGCAGAACTGCCTCTGCGCCGTATACCATAAAGAATGGTGTAAATCCGGTGGTGCGATTCGGAGTGGTCCGCAGCCCCCAGAGTACGGAGTCAAGCTCCTCTACCTAGTGCATGTTAGATTCCTTGAGGGACCGCACTAATCTGGGTTTGATGCCACTCATGATTAGACCATTTGCTCGCTCGACTTGGACATTAGTTTGAGGGTGATAGACTGAAGCATAGTCGAGCTTGATGCCCATGTTTTTGCACCAGAGTTTAACCTCTCGGCCGTAAAGTTCCTGCGGTTATCAGTGATGATGCTATGGGAGACGCCATAACGGTGTACTACCCCTGATATGAAGTCTATCACCGGTCTGGATTCGGCCATCTTAACAGGTTTGGCCTCTATCCATTTGGTGAATTTATCCACCATGACCAATAGGTATTTTTGCTTGTGGGTTCCTCCTTTAAGGGGTCTAACCATATCAAGCCCCCAGACCGCGAAGGAACAGGTTATGGGTATTGTTTTGAGGGCGGTGAGTGACATGTGGCTTTGATTAGCAAAGAGCTGGCAGCCGACGCATCGTTGGACTAAGTCCTGAGCATCTGCCCGGGCCGTCGGCCAATAAAATCTTGTACGGAAGGCCTTGCCTACAAGGGCCCGGGCTGCGGCATGGTGCCCGCCGAGTCCGGCATGAATTTCAGCCAGAAGGTTCCGCCCTTCCTCTTCGGAGATACACCTTTGAAGGACTCTAGTTGTGCTTTTCTTGTAAAGCTCTCCCTCATGGACCTTATAGGCTTTGCATCGCCGCATTATGCAGCGGGCCTCGTTTGGTCCTTGCGAAGTTCTTGCCTGGTTAGCTAGGCTAGGAGTGGTTCCGTCCACGGGGCGATGACTGCCATTATTACGTGGGCTAAGGATGTTACTTCGTTGGCAGGACCACCAATTGTGTCAGAATGTTCGGATCTTGGCTGGGTTTGCTTCAATTCCTCTACTGGATACAATGAAGCCCAAGAGCTTTCCGGCTGGTACAGCGAAAACACATTTTTCCGGGTTAAGCTTAATGTCATATGTTCGGAGATTATCGAACATGAGCCTCAAATCGTCTACTAGAGTTTCGACGTGCTTGGTTTTGACGACCACATCGTCTATGTATGCCTCCACTGTTTTGCCGATCTGGTTTGGCAGACATGTCTTAATCATGCGATGATATGTTGCGCCGGCGTTTTTGAGCCCAACGGGAATTGTGTTGAAGCAGAATGGGCCGTACGGGGTGATGAATGCCGTTGCGGCCTGGTCAGGCTCTGCCATCTTAATTTGGTGTTAGCCGGAGTATGCGTCGAGGAAACACAATGAATCGTGTCCTGCGGTAGCGTCGATAATTTGATCGATGCGGGGGAGGGGGAAGGGATCCTTTGGGCAAGCCTTGTTGAGGTCCTTAAAGTCGACGCATAGGCGCCAGGATTTGTCCATCTTTGGTACCATCATCAGGTTTGCTATCCAGTCTGGATGTTTTATATCTCTTTGGTACCATCACCATGTTTGCTAGGCAGTCCAATAATTTGGCTAGCTCCTCTCCCATGGCCTATCTCTTGGGTTCGGAGAAACGCCGAAGAGCCTGTTTGACCGGCTTGAATCCTTTTAGGGTGTTTAGGCTGTGCTCGGCCAGCCGGCGTGGGATTCCTGGCATGTCTGAAGGTTGCCAGGCAAAAATGTCCCAATTTTCGCGTAGGAATTCTCGTAGTGCGACGTCTACCTCAGGGTTTAATTGTGCCCCGATGGAGGCCGTTTTTGTAGGGTCCGTTGGATGGACTTGGAATTTGACTATTTCGTCCGCTAGTTTTAAATGAGGTGGACATGGATCTCTTATTGAATATCACATCGTCCCTATTCACCATGGAGCGCAGCGCAGAGAGTTCCTCGGCTGCTAGGGCTTCGGATAGTGCCTCAAGAGCTAGTGTGGTTGTCTTGTTTTCGGCACGGAGTGTTATGTCTGGGTCACTAGCAAGAGTGATGATTCCGTTGGGCCCGGGCATTTTGAGCTTCATGTACTCGTAATGGGGTATAGCTTGAAAAATTGTGAATGCCTCTCACCCTAATAGAGCATGATACCCGCTGCTGAACGGGGCCACATGGAACATGACCTCCTCGGACTTGTAATTATCTGGCGTGCCGAACACCACATTGATGTCTACTACACAACCTTCTTCTTGTAGACGTTGTTGGGCCTGCAAGTGCACAGGTTTGTAGGACAGTAGCAAATTTCCCTCAAGTGGATGACCTAAGGTTTATCAATCCGTAGGAGGCGTAGGATGAAGATGGTCTCTCTCAAACAACCCTGCAACCAAATAACAAAAAGTCTCTTGTGTCCCCAACACACCCAACACAATGGTAAATTGTATAGGTGCACTAGTTCGGCAAAGAGATGGTGATACAAGTACAAAATAGATGGTAGATATAGGTTTTTGTAATCTGAAATAATAAAAACAGCAAGGTAACAAGTGATAAAAGTGAGCGTAAAAGGTATTGCAATGATAGGAAACAAGGCCTAAGGTTCATACTTTCACTAGTGTAAGTTATCTCAACAATAATAACATAGATAGATAATATGACAAGCCCTCAACATGCAACAAAGAGTCACTCCAAACCCACTAATAGCGGAGAACAAACGTAGAGATTATGGTCGGGTACGGAACCACCACAAAGCTATTCTTTCGGATCGATCTATAAAAGAGTTCGTACTAGAATAACACCTTAAGATACAAATCAACCAAAACCCTAATGTCACCTAGATACTCCATTGTCACCTCAAGTATCCGTGGGCATGATTATACGATATGCATCACACAATCTCAGATTCATCCAACCAACATAAAAGTACTTCAAAGAGTGCCCCAAAGTTTCTACCGGAGAGTCAAGAACGTGTGCCAACCCCTATGCATAGGTTCCCAAGTGTCACAAAACCCGCAAGTTGATCACCAAAACATACATCAAGTGGATCAATAGAATAACCCATTGTCACCAAGGTTATCCCACGCAAGACATACATCAAGTGTTCATAAAAGACTCAATCCAAAAAGATAACTTCAAAAGGGGAAACTCAATTCATCACAAGAGAGTAGAGGGGGAGAAACATCATAAGATCCAACTATAATAGCAAAGCTGGGGATACATCAAGATTGTGCCATAGATGGAACACGAGAGAGAACACGAGAGAGAGAGAGATCAAAACACATAGCTACTGGTACATACCCTCAGCCCCGAGGGTGAACTACTCCCTCCTCGTCATGCATAGTGCCGGGATGATGAAGATGGCCACCGGTGATGGGATCCCCCTCCGGCAGGGTGCCGGAACGGGGTCCTAATTGGTTTTTCGTGGCTATAGAGGCTTGCGGCGGCGGAACTCCCGATCTATCTTCTGTTCTGGAAGTTTTAGGGTACGTAGGTATATATGGGTGCAGGGAGAACGTCGGTGGAGCTACGGGGCCCCCACGAGGCAGGGGCGCGCCCAGGGGGGGCGCACCCCCACCCTCGTGAGCACCTCCCGTATCTTCTGACATGGGGTCCAAGTCCATCAGGTGGGTTTCCTTCCAAAAATAACTTCCCTAGTTGATTTCGTTCCGTTTTGACTCCGTCTGATATTCCTTTTCCTCGAAACACTGAAATAGGCATAAAACAGCAAATCTGGGCTGGGCCTCCGGTTAATAGGTTACTCCCAAAAATAATATAAAGGTGGATAATAAATCCCAATATTGGCGAAAACAGTAGATAAAGTAGCATGGAGCAATCAAAAATTATAGATACGTTGGAGACGTATCAAGCATCCCCAAGCTTAATTCCTGCTCGTCCTCGAGTAGGTAAATGATAAAAAGAATTTTTGATGCGGAGTGATACTTTGGCATAATTTCAATGTAAATCTTCTTAATTGTGGCATGAATATTCAGATCCGAAAGATTCAAGACAAAAGTTCATATTGACACAAAAATAATAATACTTCAAGCATACTAATCAAAGCAATCATGTCTTCTCAAAATAGCATGGCAAAAGAAAGTTCATCCCTACAAAATCATACAGTTAGGCTATGCTTCATTTTCGTCACACAAAGATGTTCCCAACTTCTATACCCCCGATGACAAGCCAAGCAATTGTTTCATACTTAAATAATCTCAAACTTTTTCAACCTTCACGCAATACATGAGCGTGAGCCATGGATATAGCACTATGGGTGGAATAGAATATGATGATGGGGATTGTGTGGAGAAGACAAAAAAGGAGAAAGTCTCACGTTGACGAGGCTAATCAACGGGCTATGGAGATGCCCATCAATTTATGTCAACATGAGGAGTAGGGATTGCCATGCAACGGATGCACTAGAGCTATGAATGCTCAACAAAACAAAACTAGTGGGTGTGCATCCAACTTGCTTGCTCACGAAGACCTAGGGCATTTTGAGGAAGCCCATCGTAGGAATATACAAGCCAAGTTCTATAATGAAAAATTCCCACTAGTATAAAAAAAGACAACTTATGAGACTCACTACATGAAGAACAAGGTGCTACTTTGAAGGACAATATATGAGACTCACTACATGAAGAACAAGGTGCTACTTTGAAGCACAAGTGTGGAAAAAGAGATATTAGCATTACCCTTTTTTTCTTTTTTTGGGCCCCCTTATTTTTATTTTGGCCTTTCTCTCTTTTTGGGCCTTTTTTGGCCTTTTTTTGGGCAATGCTCTAATAATGATGATCATTACAACATATGAATTACAACTCGAAACTAAAACAAGATATGACTCTATATGAATGCCTTCGGCGGTGTACCGGGATGGTGCAATGAATCAAGAGTGACATATATGGAAAATAATGCATGGTGGCTTTGCCACAAATACGAGATCATGCAATGGCAATATGCCAAAAGTAATGCATGTCACGATGATGATGGTGGAAGTTGCATGGCAATATATCTCGGAATGGCTATGGAAATGCCATGATAGGTAGGTATGGTGGCTGTTTTGAGGAAGATATAAGGAGGTTTATGTGTGATAGAGCGCCAACTCTCAAGGTGAGAAAGGGCAATGCACGGTACCGAAGAGGCTAGCAAGGGCGGAAAGGTGAGAGTGCGTATAATCCATGGACTCAACATTAGTCAAAAGAACTCATATACTTATTGCAAAGATTTAGAAGCCATCAAAAATCAAGTACTATGAGCATGCTCCTAGGGGGATAGATTGGTAGGAAAAGACCATCGCTCGTCCCCGACCGCCACTCATAAGGATGCACAAGCCAGGTACACTTCATGCTTCAAATTTGTTACACAACTTTAACCACACGTGCATGCTACGGGACATACTAACTTCAACACAAGCATTTCTCAAATTCACAATTACCCAACTGGCACGACTTTTATATTATCACCTCCATATCTGAAAACAATTATCAAGCATCAAACTTATCTTAGTATTCAACACACTCATAAGAAAGTTTCACATATCTTAAATACCAAGTATATTAACATTAAGCAAATTACCATCCTATTAACGACTCTCAAAATAATCTAAGTGAAGCATGAGAGATCAATAGTTTCTTTAAAACAAATCCACCACCATGCTCTAAAAGATATAAGTGAAGCACCAGAGCAAAAATTATCACGCTCAAAAGATATAAGTGAAGCACGAGAGCAAAACTATCAAGCTCAAAAGATATAAGTGAAGCACAAAGAGTATTCTAGCAAATTCCAATTCATGTATGGCTCTCTCTCATTAAAGGATTTCAGATCTTGATACTTCATTCAAACATCAAGCAAAGCTAAAGAAAACTACATTGCAAGGATAGCACAATTCATGTGAAGAAGCAAAAACTTAGGCTCAACCGATACTAACCGATAGTTGTTGAAGAAGAAAGGTGGGATGTCTACCGGGGCATCCCCAAGCTTAGATGCTTGAGACTTCTTGAAATATTATCCTGGGGTGCCCTGGGCATCCCCAATCTTGAACTTTTGTGTCTCCTTAATTCCTCTCATATCATGATTTCTCTTTTTATCAAAAGCTTCATTCACAACAAACTCAACAAGAACTCGTGAGATAGGTTAGTATAAACCAATGCAAAACCTTATCATATTCTACTGTAACAAATCACTTAAATTATTATTCAACATTGAATACTAAATGCCTCTGTATATTTAATACTCCTATCATCAAATAGAATCATTAAACAAGCAAACATATGCAAACAATGCAACCATAATAGCAATCTGTCAAAACACTACAGTCTGTAAAGAATGCAAGAGTATCAGTACTTCCCTGACTCCAAAAATAATGAACTAAAATTCCCACTGTAATAAATTTATCAGAGCTCAATATGCAAAAATATTCAACGTTAGACCATGCTCTGACTTTTCCAGGGAATTTTCGCAACAGCGGTAAACTTTCTGTTTTCAAACAGCAACATGCAAACTAGCAAAATAAGCATGGCAAAGGCTATCCTTGACTTTTTATTGAAACTAAAGATGCAAAAAATTATTCTAACTAACAGCAAGCAAAGCTAACAAAATAAAATGATGCTCCAAGCAAAACACATATCATGTGGTGAATAAAAATATAGCTCCAAGTAAAGTTACCGATGAACGAAGACGAAAGAGGGGATGCCTTCCGGGGCATCCCCAAGCTTAGGCTCTTGGTTGTCCTTGAATATTACCTTGGGGTTCCTTGGGCATCCCCAATCTTAGGCTCTTTCCACTCCTTATTCCATAGTCCATCGAATCTTTACCCAAAACTTGAAAACTTCAACCACACAAAACTCAAAACAAAACTCGTAAGCTCCGTTAGTATAAGAAAATAAAACCACCACTTAGGTACTGTAATGAACTCATTCTAAATTTATATTGGTGTAATATCTAATGTATTCTAACTTATCTATGGTTCATACCCTCCGATACTACTCATAGATTCATCAAATAAGCAAACAACACATAGAAAACAGAATCTGTCAAAAACAGAACAGTCTGTAGTAATCTGTATAAAACGTATACTTCTGGAACCCCAAAATTATGAAATAAATTGCTGGACCTGATTCATTTGTCTATTAATCATATGCAAAAAGAATCAACCTAAAATCACTCTCCAGTAAAAAATGGCAGTTAATCTCGTCAGTGCTAAAGTTTCTGTTTTTCACAGCAAGATCACATAAACTTCACCCAAGTCTTCCCAAAGGTTCTACTTGGCACTTTATTGAAACAAAAGCTATAAAACATGATTACTACAGTAGCCTAATCATGTGGACACACAAAAACAGTAAGGATAAATATTGGGTTGTCTCCCAACAAGCGCTTTTCTTTAATGCCTTTTAGCTAGGCATGATGATGATAATGATGCTCACATAAAAGATAAGAATTGAAACATAACGGGAGCATCATGAAGCATATGACTAGCACATTTAAGTCTAACCCACTTCCTATGCATAGGTATTTTGTGAGCAAACAACTTAGGAGAACAATAATCAACTAGCATAAGAAGGTAGAACAAGCATAACCTCAAGAATTTAAGCACATAGGGAGGAAACTTGATATTATTGCAATTCCTACAAGCATATATCCCTCCCTCATAATAATTTTCAGTAGCATCATGAATGAATTCAACAATATAACCAGCACCTAAAGCATTATTTTCATGATCTACAAGCATAAACAATTTACTACTCTCTTCATAAGCAAACTTCTTCTTTATAGCACACGTATCATCACAATAATCATCATAGATAGGAGGCAAGCTTTCATCATAGTAAATTTGCTCATCAAATCTTGGAGGACAAAATATATCATATTCATCAAACATAGCTTCCCCAAGCTTGTGGCTTTGCATATCATTAGCATCATGGATATTCAGGGAATTCATACTAACAACATTGCAATCATGCTCATCAAATAAAAACATTCTATAGATTTCTTCTTCTAGCACTTGAGCACAATTTTCCTTTCCATCATACTCACGAAAGATATTAAAAAGGTGAAGCATATGAGACAAACTCAACTCCATTTTTTTGTAATTTTATTTTATAAACTAGACTAGTGCTAAAAAAGAAACAAAAAGATTCGATTGCAAGATCTAAAGATATACCTTCAAGCGCTAACCTCCCCGGTAACGGCGCTAGAAAAGAGCTTGATGTCTACTACACAACCTTCTTCTTGTAGACGTTGTTGGGCCTGCAAGTGCACAGGTTTGTAGGACAGTAGAAAATTTCCCTCAAGTGGATGACCTAAGGTTTATCAATCTGTAGGAGGAGTAGGATGAAGATGGTCTCTCTCAAACAACCCTGCAACCAAATAACAAAAAGTCTATTGTGTCCCTAACACACCCAATACAATGGTAAATTGTATAGGTGCACTAGTTCGGCGAAGAGATGGTGATACAAGTACAAAATAGATGGTAGATATAGGTTTTTGTAATCTGAAATAATAAAAAAAGCAAGGTAACAAGTGATAAAAGTGAGCGTAAACGGTATTGCAATGATAGGAAACAAGGCCTAGGGTTCATACTTTCACTAGTGTAAGTTCTCTCAACAATAATAACATAGATAGATAATATGACAAGCCCTCAACATGCAACAAAGAGTCACTCCAAAGCCACTAATAGCGGAGAACAAACGTAGAGATTATGGTCGGGTACGAAACCACCACAAAGCTATTCTTTCGGATCGATCTATAAAAGAGTTCGTACTAGAATAACACCTTAAGATACAAATCAACCAAAACCCTAATGTCACCTAGATACTCCATTGTCACCTCAAGTATCCGTGGGCATGACTATACGATATGCATCACACAATCTCAGATTCATCCAGCCAACATAAAAGTACTTCAAAGAGTGCCCCAAAGTTTCTACCGGAGAGTCAAGAACGTGTGCCAACCCCTATGCATAGGTTCCCAAGTGTCACGAAACCCGCAAGTTGATCACCAAAACATACATCAAGTGGATCAATATAATAACCCATTGTCACCACGGTTATCCTATGCAAAACATACATCAAGTGTTCATAAAAGACTCAATCCAATAAGATAACTTCAAAAGGGGAAACTCAATTCATCACAAGAGAGTAGAGGGGGAGAAACATCATAAGATCCAACTACAATAGCAAAGCTCGGGATACATCAAGATCGTGCCATAGATGGAACACAAGAGAGAACACGAGAGAGAGAGAGAGAGAGAGAGAGAGAGAGAGAGATCAAAACACATAGCTACTGGTGCATACCCTCAGCCCCGAGGGTGAACTACTCCCTCTTCGTCATGGATAGTGCCGGGATGATGAAGATGGCCACCGGTGATGGGATCCCCCCCGGCGGTGTCTTGAACAGGGTCCCGATTGGTTTTTGGTGGCTACAGAGGCTTGCGGTGGCGGAACTCCTAATCTATCTTCTGTTCTGGAAGTTTTAGGGTACATAGGTATATATGGGTGCAGGGAGAACGTTGGTGGAGCTACGGGGGCCCCACGAGGTAGGGGGCGCGCCAGGGGAGGGCGCGCCCCCCGCCCTCGTGAGCACCTCCCGTATCTTCTGACGTATGGTCCAAGTCCATCGGTGGGTTTCCTTCCAAAAATAACTTCTCCAGTTGATTTCGTTCCGTTTTGACTCCGTCTGATATTCCTTTTCCTCGAAACACTGAAATAGGCATAAAAAAGCAAATCTGGGCTGGGCTTCCAGTTAATAGGTTAGTCCCAAAAATAATATAAAGGTGGATAATAAAGCCAAATATTTCCCAAAACAGTAGATAAAGTAGCATGGAGCAATCAAAAATTATAGATACGTTGGAGACGTATCACACATCCAGTGTGATTTTTCTAGTACACCATGCTTCCCAACTTGGGATTATTCCTCTAAAGGTTGTGCTGCTTCGCTCAATGCGGCTCCAGTCTATTTCCATTTTTCTGAGGGTTTCCTCATAAATGAGGTTCAATCCGCTGCCACCGTCCATGAGTACCTTGGTAAGGCGAAAGACGTCCACTATTGGACTGAGGCCAATGCGGCTGGTGCTTGGGCTGTTCGGAATTTAGATTCGTCACGGGCATTAATGGTAATAGCCGTGTCACTCCATGGGTTTATTGTTGCTACTTGGTAGACTACGGCAAGGCTGCGGAGTGTTCGTTTCCGCATATTATTTGATGCGAAAGTCTCGAAGACTGTTAATACCATACTGGTATCCTTGGGCTGGTGCTCTGGAGTTTG
The DNA here is from genome assembly GCA_021437245.1 of Aegilops speltoides. NCBI lineage: Eukaryota > Viridiplantae > Streptophyta > Magnoliopsida > Poales > Poaceae > Aegilops > Aegilops speltoides. Next base: position 164,612,468 of record CM038141.1, read on the forward strand.
AAGCTCTTCACCACTTTTGGCCACCTGCCGTAGTATCCAACATGCTCTAAGGCTATGAGTTGGAGTGGCACCCTCTATACTGTGAATTTTGCAAGGTCCATTGAGCCATCCTTCCAGTAAGGTTCCATGCCATATGGAGGGTTTTTGCTTTTTGGTGTTTAACCCAGGTGCCTGGTGATAATGCACCCTTTATTTGGATTGGGTTGTATTCAGGGCGGATTGTCCCAAAATTTGATTTCGGTTTTCAGCGCTTTCCATCACACAGAGATTTTCGTACTATGGACGCCAAGTCAGCGAGGCGTGTAATTTCACAACGACTTACGGCGTTGAGGATTCCCTTGTCCGTGCAATTATTGCAGAAGAATGAAATTGCGTCCTCCTCGTGGCAGTCCTTTATCCTGTTCATAACCAGGAGGAATCTGGCCCAGTAATGGTGTACTATTTCTGCGGGCTCTTGCCGGATTTGGTATAGATCGCTTATGTTTGGGTGGGCGGGTGGAATTAAATTCAGAACCCCATCCACTTTAAGACTCAGGGGCCAGGTAGTTTCCGAACTTGGAAGCTTGGGTTCTTGGATGTTGTCCAATGAATCTAGCCCACTGCCTGACTTTAGGTTCAGGGCTTGAGTAACATCCTCCCCTCCGAGGGAATCCGGCATGGAGGGATCGGGAATCCGTACATAGCTAGTCCTTAAGATAGAAGAAGGTTCGCCGTATTGTTCCTCTACCACAGCAACGTGGTGGGTAACCTAGGGAGAGTTAATCTCTCTCAGATCGGGTTTAGGCCCAATCTGATCATAGTCTATAGCGACTCCCAGGGCGGCGATGCGATCCAAGAGCTCGTTTAAAGAGGAGAGCCCCATCGGATCTAACTGCTCGGCGAGTTTCGAGCTAACGTGAAGATTGCTTTCGATGACCCGAGAAGTCATCGTTGGCGCGGCGGCTAGACAGGCGGTCATAAGGAAACCGCCTAGCCGGAGAGTTTGGCCGATAGCCAAAGCTCCTTTAGCAACAGTTCCGTCTTTAAAGACGGGATGAGGCATCCTTCTTTAAAGACGGCACAGAGGAACTCTCAATGAAAGCACCAATGTCGGTGTCAAAACCGGCGGATCTCGGGTAGGGGGTCCCAAACTGTGCGTCTAGGCGGATGGTAACAGGAGACAAGGGACACGATGTTTTTACCCAGGTTCGGGCCCTCTCAATGGAGGTAAAACCCTACTCCTGCTTGATTAATATTGATGATATGGTTAGTACAAGAGTAGATCTACCACGAGATCAGAGAGGCTAAACCCTAGAAGCTAGCCTATGGTATGATTGTTGTTCGTCCTATGGACTAAAACCCTCCGGTTTATATAGGCACCTAAGAGGGTTAGGGTTACACAGAGTCGGTTACAATGGTAGGAGATCTACATATCCGTATCACCAAGCTTGCCTTCCATGCCAAGGAAAGTCCCATCCGGACACGGGACGAAGTCTTCAATCTTGTATCTTCATAGTCCAGGAGTCCGGCCAAAGGTGATAGTTCGGCTATCCGGACACCCCCTAGTCCGGGACTCCCTCACCCAGGTCCTCTATAAATAGGTCTAGCCACCACAGAGTAGGGGGATCGGATCGGGTTCTCATTAGAGAGAGAGAGGCGATTGAACTCACCCAAGCAGTTCATCGCACCAGCTCAAGAACACCTCTCGCGAGGCCGTTCTTCCTTTGTACTGTTCATCATCCGCCCCTGAGGCAATCCACCACACCACACACTGGAGTAGGGTATTACACAACAACGGTGGCCCGAACCAGTATAAATCTCCTGTCCCTTGTGTTGTTCATCGTTTCCAGCCTAGATCTCACGAGGCGATCGGACGTAGATCGGTAGGGGAGAGATCTTCGTGCGCACTCTAGATTCGAACCTTGAGGGTCTGCCGGAACCCAACATCCGACAAGGCGGGCGCGATCTTCCCACACGATGGAAGCGAACAAGGGCGTGGAGGAGCTTCATCGATGCCGGCGTCGGCTCAGAGAGGATGGTGCGCTTCGGCTTCCTCCATCATCGACGGCCACAACATCAACGATGCATCTCCTCACCTCCTGCAGCTGACGGGGTCCGATCGGATCTGTGACCACCGGTGAGGAGAGAGATAGAGTGGACACTATCGTCTTGTTTAGATATGGAGAGGGTGAGAGAGCGAGACACGAGAAACCCTATCAAACAAGAGGCTACATATACAATGAAGTAAAGATATATCCCCATAACAGTGGTTTTAAATAGAATATGTGCATTCCCGGAAAAAAGAAACAAAAATTGGCGGACAAATCTTTTTTAAACATACCAAGAAATAAAACTCTATCAATAACACGCTCCCACTTCCAGGTCGCACTTTGTATCGCTCACGTGTGCTCCCCGACCCTCCATTATTAGGTGGAAAAATTAAAGGGTCAAATTATTACATAAGCTGCCTTTTCGTGTACAAATGCGCTCCATCGTGTAGTCGCGGGTATGTCGGAGGCAGAGTGAGTGTGTGTACATTTCTTCTTGTATGTAGTACTCCATTGACCTCACTTCCTATTGTTTCCCACTCCTATGATATTCCTATCCTAGGAACAAAATGAGGCCATATTAAGTTTGTGTGTGTAGGGAGAACGAGACATCGATGATGTGTACGAGTAGTCACGAGAGTTGTCACTATGTGTGTGTGCGCGCACACACACATAGCCATACATATCCGTGTTTATGTAACATTCTTAATTTCATCTCTATCTCCATCTCCAATTATATTTGTCCAACTGGCACATTATTTACATTAATTACATAGCAATATTTACGTACGTCCAACATCTCTCATTTGCGGGCGTCCGGACTGCTGCCATGTCCGCTCCTGACCGCCCTGGACAACCCAAACCCTCTTCATCACCCGCGCGTGCTTCTCGTCCGAAACATTCAGTTCCGCATTCATGCCCAGCGAGAGAGGACGTGACCCCTCATTGGCGCTGACATTGAAGCGGAGCGCCGACCGAGAGAGTGCAGCCTGCAGTACTTCCCGATGCACGCAACTGCTCTGCATTCAAACGACACCACGGCCGACCACAACATACATGCAAAAAAGTTCTTGGGAGTCCATGCTATAGCTAGTTTTCCTCACCTCCTCATCTATGTCTTCCAATAGTAGAGTGCTAATAATCCATGGCATGATCCATCGACAAGTGGGTGGGAAAGTTTGCGTATAGTCGTTTTGCGGTGAGTGGCATGCCGATCGACTATGTGGGGTGAGACGCGAACACGACATACATGATGTGAATGTTGGTTTTGCTCCATGGCACGATCAACCAAAATGAAATGTTGGTTTCAAAAAGAATACTCCCTCCATCTAGGTGCATTGGGCTAGTTATAGTGGGAGTAACTTAGCTAGTTGGGTTCCAAGAAAAATTTGCTTATGTGGCATGTATTTAATGAGGAGAGGTGTGTTTAGAGTAACATAATATGTTGCTGTAACGTAGTGCTTCCCAAGATGAGATGAGTCTATAAGATAATAAATGAAACCATCTATGACACTACTACTATGTTACTTTGCACTATGGAGGTACTTAGTAACTTAGACTAGTGTCATATGCATGACACTAGTATAAGTTACTCCCCACTATGACCAGCCTTAGGCATATTAGAAGGTGCACTACAACCTAGGCGCGAAGAGATTGGGCTAGGAGAAAAATTGAATTGCTGAGGAAGCCATGCACATCATTTCTTTGTCAACTCAGAACATGCTATTAATTAGGAGACATCTTCAAATCCCAATAGTGTGCCGCAGAAATTGGATGCATTGATCCTCCAATTAATAGATGGGGTCTAATTAATATGCATGCAACCAGTACTCCCCTTTTGTGCCTTAGCGTTTTGGTTTTATTTGATTTTCTTTATATTCCTAATGCACCGAGATGGAGGGAGTACTGTAGTATACTGTATGGCATGAGGGAGAAGCAGATTCAACGAAGAGTGATGGTTGCTTCATCGGTCCAACTTATTTATGTGTCTATGTGATTTGATGGCTCATAGGTCATTATTACTGCAGTGGTAGAGCATCGTAGAGTGTCTGCACTCTTACTTCTTTTTATTCTATGATAAAAATAATTTTCTCCACTCTTACATTGGAGGATTGCGAAACACGGCAGCCTATTGAGTACATGGCCACCTCACACTATCAGCATATTCCTTGGACATCATGCGACACGTTCAGTCCCTTTCTCTTTGCGTTTAACACCTACGTATTAGCTCGCATGCCAAGGACACAAGCGCTCAAAAAAATTACTACACCAGAGTAGTAGATTATTTGCCCCCGGATTTGCTATGGAGGAAATGTTGGGTAGTTACCCGCATGCAAAGTATTGCCTCAGCCTGCAGCCCTCAATTCTTGCGCACAATTACTCCTCTCTCCATCTCTCTGGATGCAGGCTCTCTATCTCTTTCATCTTCATCATATGCATCTCTCTCTTTAGTTTTTCATGCATGCAACCATCGGTGTCAAAACCGGCGGATCCAGGGTAGGGGGTCCCGAACTGTGCGTCTAAGGCTAATGGTAACAGGAGGCCGGGGACACAATGCTTACCTAGATTCGAGCCCTCTATATGGAGGTAATACCCTACTTCCTGCTTGATTGATCTTGACGAATATGAGTATTACAAGAGTTGATCTACCACGAGATCGTAATGGCTAAACCATAGAAGCCTAGCCTATGAGATTATGATCGTTCTTCTATGGACTAAACCCTCCAGTTTATATAGACACCGGAGGGGGCTAGGGTTACACAAAGTCGGTTACAGAGAAAGGAATCTACATATCTGAATCGCCAAGATTGCCTTCCACGCCAAGGAGAGTCCCATCCGGACACGGGAAGAAGTCTTCGTCTTGTATCTTCATAGCCCAACAGTCCGGCCCATGTTAATAGTCCGGCTGTCCGAGGACCCCTTAATCCAGGACTCCCTCAGTAGCCCCTGAACCAGGCTTCAATGACGATGAGTCCGGCGTGTAGATTGTCTTCGGCATTGCAAGGCAGGTTCCTTCTCCGAATACTTCAAAGTACCTGACTTAAAGAGCAGTATCCGGCTATCCATTTAATGTCGCGCTCATCGGCTTCTGCACCTTCATGATTCCAGCTTCCACATGTCTAGTGAATACGAGAGGTCGGGGCATTTTTGCACTTACCACCTTGACCATACAAGAAAGTTATCTATTTAAAGATATGGGGATCTTCAGATCGAGCTCACACCAAGCGCGGAATCCTTAGAGCTTGCCAGCAGAAACAACCCCATCATGGCCAACGCTCCTAGCTCTTCCTCCCATCCTCACGACCCCAAAAAGGGTGATTGGGAAAAGTGTTCTGTATCCCACGGCCAACTGGTGAAGCTACAGAACAGGGATTCCCCCCCCCGTAGATCTAGTCCCTGTTCGAGCCGGATTGGCTTCCTTCGATGTTGGGGAGCAGGCGGAGAAGTTCCCCCACCCATCGAGGGGGAATGAGTATGCTTTATTCCCTACTTGTTGAGAGGCATCGGATTTCCAATCAATCCATTCCTCCGAGGTCTTCTGGAGTACTATGGCCTCCAACTGCACAACTTCACACTTGCTTCCATCCTGCATATTGCGGGTTATGTTACTCTTTGCGAGCTATTTCAGGGTTGCGAGGCTCATTTTGAGTTATGGAAGAAGCTGTTTTGCCTCGTCCCTCGTAATCAAGAGGGATCAATATTCCAAGTGCGTGGAGCCGAGATATGGTGCATCGCCGGGATCGGATAACTATCCGGCATGCCGAAGAATGGCCTTTCAAATGGTTCTATGTTGAGGACATCTCCCTTCCTGACCCAATCCAAAGGGGTCTTCCTGAATTTTCAAGTGCTCCATTGAAGAAGCGCCTCAGCTGGCATCCTCAGAGCCTCAAGGAGGAAGATAGCATGGAAGTCCACCAATTGATGAGCAAGATAAAAATGCTCGCTCAATCTAGATTGTCAATAGTCGAGGTTATGGCGATATACATAATGCGAGGGGTTCAGCCATTCCAATACCGGGGGCACCCTATGTGGCACTTCAATGGAGAAGACGATGCCACCCGCTACGGTCGGAAGGGTCCGGATACTGCCGCTGCTTTGGCGAAAATATTGTCCGGATTATACAAAGGGGAGAAGGAGGAGTTCATCTGCATCAAGCCCAGAGATGGATTTTCCATGTACAACCCTCCCAGCTGGGTGAGTTTCCATCCCACTACTCTACTCCATTTACTCCCTGAGTCCTTTTTCATAAACATTAATCCGTCCATTTATAACAGGAATGGTAGAAAATTACCAGGGAGATCCACAGCCCCGCACCACAGCCAGAGGACCACAACCGGGCCCTTGACCCCGGATTCGAAGAGGATCCGGATATATTCATGGGGCTCGGGGAAGGGCTATTTTATCAGGCAAGATGTGATGGCACCGAAGTGGCCATCATTGCTGACTATCCCGGCCTTCTCCCTACATCGCATGTAAGTAATCAGGAGACTTATCCTTTGAGAGAATTTCCGTTTTCCGCTTTATCCACCGCACTGTACTATGCTCTAAAGGGGAGGCGATCGGCGCGCCACGCTGCACCTAAGGCGACACGCAAGAAGGTTGCGCATACGCCGGGCAGGCCTTCGAAGAGGAAAGCCAATAGAAGCACGGCCGCACTTTCATCAAAGAGGTATGCTTTTTCTAAACATGCTCTATGGCTGTCACATTTGAAGTGTGACAATATCTGTTGTGTCTTATCAGGAAAACTATTCACCGGACTACGTCCGGGGATCCTGCTGGTCATGCCTCTACTAGCCGGATTCCGGATCCTGTCTCAAGGACTGAGGCTAAAGCGGAACTGACACCGGATTGTCCCTCTGCAGAGGATTCAGATAAAGTATCCGTCACAAACTCTGAAGTGGAAAGCGCCATGAATCATCGGCGCCGGTGAGCCGCTCTTCGCGACCCCAGGTTTTCAGAAGAGGCTTTCAACACCTTCAATTTGGGTGATGCGTATATCCGAGCAGCTCGAGATGGGCTTACCAGAGCCACAGACTAGTATTTGAAAGATATGCGGGTAAGTACACATTTGCGCAAAACTAATAATCATGTACCAGTAGCCCCCGAGACTTGATACAGTTGGTACAACTAATTTAAGGATCATTATATGACCTAGTGCTCACAAAGAAGAACAACCTGTTGTCTCAAGAGCTGAAAAAGTGTCAGGACCAGCTGACTGCTGCTACCGCCGAACTGGAGAAATCCAAGAAGGCAACGTCTGGTAATGTTCCCCTCTATCAAGAAAACATTAGCATATACGAGGAGTATTAATACAGGTGCGAATCTTATGGCAGAGTCATCAGATCATCCGGAAGAGGCACCGGAGGTCGCACGAGCGAGAGGTCCAGGAGCTCAAAGGCAACTAGCCACGGGCGAACGTATACTGACATAGGTCAGGGTGGAGAAGAACGAACTCCAAGATGCCAACACCGAGCTGGGCGTGGAACTAAAAGATGTGCGTGCCCAGCTGGCTGACTCCGTGAAGGAGAATAAGAGGCTGCGAGGTGGCATATTTAGTATGTGTTCGGACTTACCTTTACATAGCTCGGCAAGGAAAGAAACTGACAATAATTATGTTTGTAGGTATTTTGACGGGCCGTCTCGAAGAGGAGGTGTCCGGATCATCGAGCGATCTGCTACAAGAGCTGTTGCAAATGCACGAGCGAGCTCGGCAGGCGATGCAAAGTATTTCCAAGGCCTTATGGCCATCCGACTCCCCTCCAGGAAGTATGGGGGCTTGTACGGCGAGTCAAGGGAGCACGGCGGCGCTTTCGATTATGGAAGATATCGGCCTGCCGGGAAGGTGCGCGAGAGGCCTAGGCAATGGTGAAAACTCGGTATACCAAGCTCGACCCGAATCATATGGCCCGGGTCGGACTTATAGGGTCAAATGGAGAAGAAAATCCCATTAGTTTGGTATATGACCAGGTACAAGTAACCGCCAAGTATTCCCAATAGGATTGTAGGCTAGATAACCTGTTGGATGGCATAGAGGAAGAAGTGTTTGAGTCTAAGTGACTATGTACATCATTTGACAAATTATGTCTCTAGCTGAACTGTAAAACGATTGTCATGGCTAACCTTTTCGCTTCAACCTCTGGACCCAAAGGTGCGGAGTGCTTCTGAATACCCACTCAGTAATGTAGACCGCGGTATGCGTCGAAACCAGGCGTAGGGGTCATAGTTGCTTGAACAGACAAGTATCTGGCTAGTTATGTTATATTACATTTTGATCGTAAGAAACATCTTCCAGAGAGAATAGTTCTGTTAAGGGTTCCTTTCCCTGGGTAAGCATGCATTAATGTGCATGTCCGAACTGTGTTTGAAAAAACACTGCATACATAACATCTGGGGGTTCATAATGTGACAAGTAAAAAACATCTTTAGTTCGCCGGCCGAATATTCCCTTAAGAATGCTAGCTTTCGGCTTCCTTCAGTCTGAGGTACACATCCGGATGACCCGACAGTGACAATCGCAGAGGTGCTCCATTTATGCCCTAGCCAAACTAATGGGAATGTAGGGCATAAGCACAGGAGCTAGGCAACCCAGCTTGGCCAAAACTTAAGTCATATCAATGCATATAATGGCGAAGAAAAGGTACATGCGTGGAAAAGACAAATATGTGGTGAGCTTGATGCTCGGAAAATAATAATAATAATAAGCTTCCGTACAAGAAGCCCCAAGGGATAATTGACATATATATTAAGAATTGTATGCGTCGTAGGTGTACGGTTTAGCCGTACAAGATCTTTACAGCTTTTAAAAAAAGAAAAGTGAAAAGAGAGAAAAATAAATAATGGAAACAAAAAAGGGAAGAAGGAGATGAACAAAGAGTCCGGCGCTAGGCATAGGATCTTCGGAGTCTGGGTTCGGCTCTAGGCGGTTGTGTGATGCATCACACAGGCGGTACGCTCCTCCGGTGAGAACTTCGTCAATGATGAAGGGACCCTCCCAATTGGGCTTGAGTTTGTCCTTTTTCTTCTCCGGCAAGCGTAGAACAAGTTCACCAATATTATAGGTCTTGGCTCGTACTTCTCTGCTTTGATACCTGCGGGCCTGTTGTTGATAAAATTCGGAATGGGCTTTCGCGATGTCACGCTTCTCCTCCAAAGCATCTAATCTATCCTGCCGATCAAGCTCGGCCTCTCTCTCTCTTCATACATGCGCACTCGAGGTGAGTCATGAATAATGTCACAGGGTAACACAGCCTCTGCACCGTACACCATGAAGAAAGGTGTATATCAGGTATAACGATTGGGCGTGGTCCGCAGCCCCCAGAGTACAGAGTCGAGCTCCTCCACCCAGTGTTTGTCTGATTCTTTCAAAGACCGCACTAATATGGGTTTGATGCCGCTCATGATAAGACCATTAGCTCTTTCGACTTGACCATTGGTTTGTGGGTGGTATACAGAGGCGTAGTCGAGCTTGATGCCCAGATTAGCACACCAGGTTTTTACCTCATCGGCTATGAAATTGGAGTCGTTGTCAGTGATGCTGCTATGTGGAACACCATAATGGTGCACAACACCGGTTATAAAGTCTATCACTGGCCCGGCTTCGGCCGTTTTAACTGGTTTGGCCTCTATCCACTTAGTGAATTTATCCACCATGACCATCAGATATTTTTCTTATGACTTCCTCCTTTAAGGGGTCCGACCATATCAAGCCCCTAGACCGCAAAAGGCCAGGTAATGGGGATTGTTTGTTGAGCGGTGGGTGGCATGTGGCTTTGATTGGCGAAAAGCTGGCATCCGACGCAATGTTGGACAAGGTCATGTGCGTCTGCTCGGGCCGTTGGCTAGTAGAAACCTATACGGAATTTCTTGCTTACAAGGGCCTGAGCCGTGGCGTGGTGACCGCCGAGACAGGCATGAATTTCAGCCAAGATATGCCGCCCTTCTTCCTCAGAGATATATCTTTGAAGTACTCCGGTAGAGCTTTTCTTGTAGAGTTCTCCCTCATGAACCTTGTAGGCTTTAGAGCACCGCACAATGCAGCATGCCTCATTCTGATCCTCAAGAAGCTTTCGCCTATTAAGGTAGGCCAAGAAGGGTTCGGTCCATGGGGCGATGACTGCCATGATTAGATGGGCCGATGGTGTAATTTTGGTGGCTTAGCCCCCGATGATGTCGATGTGTTCGAAACCTGGGGTTGTATTCGGATCCAGATTGGTGTGGCCGCTCTCCCCTTGCCACACCATGGATGGCTTGAAAAACATTTCTAGGAAGATGTTAGGTGGGATAGGGTCGCGTTTGGTGCTGATGCGAGCAAGGACATCCGCTGCTTGATTACTTTCTCGAGCCACATGGTGAAACTCAAGCCCCTCGAACCGATCTGACATTTTGAGAACGACATTACGGTAAGCCGCCATCTTCGGATCTTTGGCATCAAAATCTCCATTTATTTGAGATATTGCGATGTTTGAATCCCCGCGCACTTCCACGCATTGTATGCCCACGGAGACGGCCATTCGAAGACCATGCAATAAGGCCTCATATTCGGCTACATTGTTGGAGTCCGTGAATAATATTTGGAGGACGTACTGGACTATATCTCCAGTAGGGAATGTTAGGACAACGCCTGCCCCTAGGGCTGCCAACATTTGGGAGCCGTCGAAGTGCATGACCCAGTTGGAATATGTGTCGTACTCTTTAGGGAGTTCGGCCTCTGTCCATTCAGCGATGAAGTCGGCCAATACTTGGGATTTAATGGCCCGACATGGTTTGTATGATATGTCAAATGGGAGGAGCTCAATGGCCCACTTGGCAATCCGGCCCGTAGCGTCGCGGTTGTTTATTATGCCATTGAGTGGTACTTCAGAGGCCACCATTACGGAACATTCTTGAAAGTAGTTCCATAGCTTCCGGGATGCCATGAAGACCGTGTATGCTATTTTTTGGTAATGTGGGTACCGGGATTTGCATGGTGTGAGGACAGTGGATACGTAGTATACCGGCTTCTGAAGCCGGAATTTGTGTCCGTCCTCCTCTCATTCGACGACGATCACTGCACTCACGACTTGGTGTGTGGCCGATATGTATAATAACATGGGTTCGCCGACGTTTGGCGCGGCCAGGATTGGGTTGCTTGCTAGAAGAGCCTTTATTTCTTCCAATCCGGCCATTGCCGCGTCCGTCCACTCGAAGTGATCGGTGCATCGGAGAAGGCGATAGAGTGGCAATGCCTTTTCTCCTAGTTTGGAGATAAAGTGGCTTAAAGCTGCCACACATCCTGATAGTTTTTGGACTTGTTTGGGGTCTGTTGGCATAGCCAGCTGTGACAAAGCTCGGATTTTAGCTGGGTTTGCCTCAATTCCATGATTGGAAACGATGAAGCCCAGAAGCTTTCCAGCGGGAACACCAAGCTTGATGTCATATGTTCGGAGGTTGTCGAATGTGAGACGCAAATCGTCTATTAAGGACTCGATGTGCCTAGTTTTGATGACTACGTTATCCACGTATGCTTCAACTGTCTTGCCGATTTGTTTCTCCAGGCATGTTTGAATCATGCGTTGATAGGTGGCGCCGGCGTTTTTGAGCCCGAAAGGCATAGTGTTGAAGCAGAAAGGCCCGTACGGGGTGATAAATGTCATTGTGGCCTGATCGAACTCCCTCATTTTGATTTGATGCTATCCGGAGTATGCGTCGAGGAAACATAGTGAGTCGTGTCCTGCGGTAGCATCGATAATCTGATCGATGCGGGGGAGGGGAAAGGGATCCTTAGGGCAGGCCTTGTTAAGGTCTTTGAAATCTACACATAGGCGCTAGGATTTAACCTTCTTTGGTACCATTACCAGGTTTGCTAGCCAGTCCGGGTGTTTTATCTCTCTGATGAATCCGACCTCGAGTAACTTGGCTAGCTCCTCTCCCATGGCTTGTCATTTATGTTTGGAGAAGTGCCGTAATGTTTGCTTGACCGGCTTATATCCCTTCAGTATGTTTAGGCTGTGTTCGGCCAGCCTGCATGGGATTCCTGGCATATCAGAAGGGTGCCAGGCGAATATGTCCCAGTTTTCGCGTAGGAACGCACGTAGTGTGGCGTCGACCTTGGGGTCCAGCTGTGCCCTGATGGATGCTGTCTTCGTGGAGTCCGTTGGGTGGACCTGGAATTTGACTATTTCGTCTGCTGGTTTAAAGGAGGTGGATTTGGATCGCTTATCGAGTATCACGTCGTCCCTATCCATAGTGGAGCGCAACACGGTTAATTCTTCAGCCACGAGGGCTTCAGACAATGCCTCGAGGGCCAAGGCGGCGGTTTTGTTTTTGGCACAGAGTGCTATGTCCGGATCACTGGCAAGAGTGATGATTCCATTAGGCCCGGGCATCTTGAGCTTCATGTACCTGTAATGGGGTATAGCTTGGAAGCTTGCAAATGCAGCTCGCCCTAAAAGGGCGTGATATCCACTGTTAAAAGGGGCCACTTGAAAGGTTATCTCTTCGGACCGATAATTCTCCGGCGTGCCGAATACCACATCGAGTGTGATTTTCCCGCACATCGCGCTTCCCGACTGGGAATAATTCCTCGGAAGGTCGTGCTACTTTGCTCAATGCGGCTCCCATCTATTTCCATTTTGTTGAGAGTTTCCTCGTAAATGAGGTTTAGTCCGCTGCCGCCGTCCATGAGCACTTTGGTAAGCCGAAAGCCATCCACAATCGGACTGAGGACCAATGCGGCTAGTGTCCAGACTATTTTGAATTTTGGTTCGTCACTAGCATTGAAGGTTATGGTCGCGTCGTTCCAGGGGTTTATTGCTGCAACTTGGCAGACTTCGGCGAGGCCGTGGAGTGCCCTTTTGTGCCTATTGTTTTAGGCGAAGGTCTCGAAGACTGTCAATACTGTAGGGTTGTTGTCTTCCGTGGGATGTTGCTCTGCGGTATTTTTGGTGAGGAGATCCTCGCCACTCTTGGGCACCTGCCGGAGTATCCAACATGCTCTAAGGCTATGGGTTGGTACGGTATCCGGTCTTGTGTGTATTTTGCATGGCCTATCGAGCCATCCCTCTAGATCGGTTCCGCGCCCCGTAACGGGCTTTGATTTTTTTGTTATTAGATCAGGCGACCGACGAGGGTGCATCCTTTTTGTCTGGACGAGGGGTTTAGTGGGAACCGGTGGCTCCCAAGAGGCTGCCTGAGTTTTCTAGGCGCTTTCCATTGGGTAGTACTTCTGTACTATTGTTGCCAAGACAACGAAGTGTGATACGTGGCGGTGGTTGATTGCATTGAGGATTCCCTCGTCTGTGCAATTTTTGCAGAATAATGAGATTGCATCTTCATCGCGGCGGTCTTCGATCTTGTCCTTGACAAGGAGGAATCTGGCCAAAATGTGATGGACCATTTCCTGGCACTGCTGTCTGATGTGGATAAGATCGCTTGTATCTGGGTGGGCGGGTGCTACGTCTTGAGCTTGCATTGGTTTTCCTTGAAGAGGAAAGGATGATGCAGCAATAGTAGCGTAAGTATTTCACTCAGTTTTTGAGAATGAAGGTATCAATCTAGTAGGAGGCTCCTCAGAAGTCCCACGCACCTACACAAACAAACAAGAACTCGCAACCAACGCAATAAAGGGGTTGTCAATCCCTTCACGGCCACTTGCGAAAGTGAGATCCGATAGAGATAATATGATAAGATAAATATATTTTTGGTATTTTATAATATAGATAGGAAAAGTAAAGATGCAAATAAAAGTAAATTGAAAGCTTATATGATAAAAGATAGACCAGGGGGCCATAGGTTTCACTAGTGGCTTCTCTCAAGATAGCATAAGTATTACGGTGGGTGAACAAATTACTGTCGAGCAATTGATAGAAAAGCGAATAATTATGAGAGTATCTAGGCATGATCATGTATATAGGCATCACGTCCATGACAAGTAGACCGACACCTGCCTGCATCTACTACTATTACTCCACACATCGATCGCTATTCAGCATGCATCTAGAGTATTAAGTTCATAAAGAACAGAGTAACGCATTAAGAAAGATGACATGATGTAGAGGGATAAACTCATGCAATATGATATAAACCCCATCTTTTTATCCTCGGTAGCAACAATACAATACATGCCTTGCTACCCCTGCTATCACTAGGAAAGGACACCGCAAGATTGAACCCAAAGCTAAGCACTTCTCCCATTGCAAGAAAGATCAATCTAGTAGGCCAAACCAAACTGATAATTCGAAGAGACTTGCAAAGATAACTTAATCACACATAAAAGAATTCAGAGGAGATTCAGATATTTATCATAGATAAACTTGATCATAAACCCACAATTCATCGGATCTCGACAAACACACCACAAAAAGAGTTACATTGAATAGATCTCCAAGAAGATCGAGGAGAACATGGTATTGAGATTCAAAGAGAGAGAAGAAGCCATCTAGCTAATAATTATGGACCTGAAGGTCTGTGGTAAACTACTCACATCTCATCGGAGAGGCCCTGGGGATGATGTAGAGGCCCTCCATGATCGATTCCCCCTCCGGCAGAGCGCCGGCAAAGGTTCCAAGATGGGATCTCGCGGATACAGAAGGTTACGGCGGTGGAATTAGGTTTTCATGGTCTGTTCTGATGTTCTCGGGGTACGTGGGTATATATAGGAGGAAGAAGTAGGTCGGTGGACGACCGAGGGGCCCACGAGATAGGGGGGCACGCCTAGTAGGGGGGCACGCCCTCCACCCTCGTGGCTGCCTCGGCTGTTTCTTGACTTCCACTCCAAGTCCTCTGGATCACGTTCGTTCCAAAAATCACGCTCCCGAAGGTTTCATTCTGTTTGGACTCTGTTTGATATTCCTTTTCTTCGAAACACTTAAATAGGCAAAAAAAACAGCAATATGGGTTGGGCCTCCGGTCAGTAGGTTAGTCCCAAAAATGATATAAATATGTAAAGTAAAGCCCATAAACATCCAAAACGGGTAATATAATAGCATGGAACAATCAAAAATTATAGATACGTTGGAGACATATCAGCAGGTGGATTTAAGTCCAAACCCTGACCCAATCTGGCATCCGGAGTTTGAGAAATTTCTGAGCTTAATAACTCGGGCTCCGGAATATCAACCAATTTTTCAGGCCCATAGTCTGACTCTAGGTTTGGAATACGGTGCGTGTCCGCCCGCGGGTGGGTATCCGGCTCTGTGAGCTCCGAAATTCGAACATAGTTCGTCCTCAATATAAAGGAACAGTTGTTGTGTTGCTCCTCCACTACCGCTATCTGATGGGTGATCGACGGACATTCAATTTCTCTCTGATCGAGTTTAAGCCCAATCCGATCGTAGTGCGTAGCGACTCCCAAGGTGGCGATGCTGTCGGATTTCGGGTTCCTGCAGACCCTCAAGGTTCGAACTCTAGGGTGCACGCGGAGATCACACCTCCTGCCTACCCACGTCCCATCGCCTCGCGGGGATCTAAAACTAGACGAAGAACAACACAAGGGACATGAGATTTATACTGGTTCAGGCCACCATTGTGGTGTAATACCCTACTCTAGTTTGTGGTGTGGTGGATTGCCTCAGGGGGCTGATGATGAAAAGTACAAGGAAGAACAGCCTCGCGGGCGGCTGTTCTTGGCTGGGGCGATGAATTGCTTGGGTGAGTTCAGTCGCCTCTCTTTCTCTCTAGTCTACCCCCAATCGCTCCTTGCCTACTCTGCGGTGGCTAGCTCTATTTATAGAGGGATGCCCTGGGCCTCTTCCCAAATATTGAGCGGGAAGGGCACCAACAGTTGGCCATTTTGTAGGGGAACATCTAGTACACTTATCCTGACTAAAGTCGGTCCTCGCCTGCCAAAGACCCTGACGGCGACGCCGGCTTGGGCTCCACGATGACCTCCATCCTGCCGTCCCACTGGTCTTGGTCTTGTTGCACCGAAATGGTTGCTTTTGCTTGATACTCTTGCCTGTGCTTGCCCCCTTTGCACCAAAGAGGAAACAAGGACTTTGCGTAGGCCGGCGCCCGCCTGGCGCCCGCCTGGCCTCGGTCGTCATGGCTTGCATCATGGGCGGGTACCCCGCCTTGATCTCTCTGCCTCCTCGCGAGCCAGCCTGACGAGGCTGTGCCTGAGGGAGCCTCCTGTCGTCCGCCCCGTGAGGCTGGGCCCCTAGCGAGGGTCTTGGGCATGTGTTGATGAAGATGGGCGTCTTGGGCCCTCCACAGCCACGCCAGAGCCGCATGCGAGCAAGTCTGGTACCCCGTTGCGGAACGCCGATAGTAGCCCCCGGGCCCAAGGCGCGCCCAGACTTGGCTTAGCAGAGAAGCGAAGGGGTAAGTGCGAAGCGCCATGGGCCCCATCAGCCTGCGGCCTTGGGCGCTGCGTGGCGGTTGATTGGACGTGGGCATCCTGGCTCCCCCACGACGCCTCGGTAATTGCACGATTTGACAAGTCCCTCCATGCAAAATGGGTCATGATTACCTGTGATCGTGGTGGCCGACAGTTGGCCTCCCTCGGCTATATGTATGGAACGGCGTCAGCCCTTCCAGTCCATCCCTTCTTGCTACTCCCCTTCTCCTTCTTGGCCGCTTGCCATCCTCATGGCCCCGCCGAAGAGGTTCTCGGCCGCGAAGAAAGGAAAGGCTCGCCAGGAAGGGCCTGGCTCTCCTCCGGCCAAGCGTGGCCGGGGCCGCCCTCGCAAGCACACTATGGCCCCCGCTGCGGCCTCCCGTGGCCGTGGGAACAGCCCTCTGCGCGGCGGTGGGCGTTCGGCTGCCAATGAGAGGTACGCTGCGGCTGCGTGACCCCCAAGGCCGCGCTTTCGCTCGGCGGAGGTGCTGCCGGAGTTCGTCGTGTGGTCGGCAGACCCGACCAGCACCTGGCTCCAGCTCCGCCGCTTCTTTATAGGTGAACTCCCGGCTGGTGCCCCGGACGGCCTTTGGCTTCAGGCAGATGGTTGCTGCAGCAAGGCCTCCTTGGCTACTCTGGAGGTCTCCACCGCCGGGGAGGCGGCCGTGACCCGCGGCTGGCAAACGTTTGCCCGCGTGCGCAACCTGAGCCGACGATGCACTCTACACTTCAAGTTCGACGGTGATGCCACCCTCTACTTGAGGGTGTTCGGGGAATACGGCCGCCGCGCCGGATGCTGCCCCAAAGATGATGACCGCAGCCGCACGCCCAGCCCCGGCGTTGGTCGGGGTGAAGGTGGCGGGAGGCGCGCGGGCAGCGGCGCCCGAGGCCCGCCAAGCTCTGGTGACTCCCCCTCGGACGGTAGCTCCTCCAGTGGCGGTCGCGACCAGCCCCCTCATCGCCGCGCTCGCCTGAGAGAGGGCAGCAGGTTGGCCCGACACCGCGCTTCGGTGAAGCGGGAGGCAGAATCCAGCTGAGCTCCGGAGGTAGTACGAGCCTTTGCCGAGAGTTGGCGTCGGGCAAGTCATGCCCCCTTTTGCTTTCCTTTCTCTCCTGCGCAAAAAGAATGTAATCCGGTACCCCACAGGGCGTGTTGAACTGTCGCTGTTTAATTGGTGCACTGTTTCTACTGTTTCCGCGCTATGTTTTCGTTCTGCGTGTTTATGCGTGGAAATCACTTATCTTGGGGGGGAACCTCGTTGCGGTCCTCGCCTCCCGAGACTAGGGCCTCGTGGTGCGCCTTGTGTCCTGCAGGGTTTAGTCAGTAGGGGTAGTCTCCAGCCTCGGTAGCGAGGACAACCAACCCAAGCCCCGTGATTGTGTCGCGATGCTTGTGGGGCACGGAATGGGAGGGGTTCTCCCGCAGCGGACTGGGACAGGGAAGTTCCAAACCACCAGGAAGAAAAACACTCGCGAGGGTGCCCATGTTCCTCCCTCGTGAGACTTCGCGCGAGAGAAAACGAAACAAACAAGTGAAATGGACGAAGGGTCGCGAGCTCATAACGGTAATAGCCTCAGAAAAACTTCAAATAAAAACAAACAAGCCAACTACGGAAAGCAAATGGAAGAAGCCACATCCGGCACCTAGTCTAGTCTTCGACGTCTTCTCACCAGCGCGGAGCTAAGTGCTGCCACTGGGCGTGGGTGGGAGCCCCCGAGGCCCGAGGGCGGCTCTCCGGAGACTCCGGGGCATGTACAGCCCCACTCATTATTACGTGAGAGTGTCACGGGCGGCGAGCTTCACAGGCGTTTGCCTTCTTCACAGGCACCGGGCCTTTTCCAAAACACGGCTACTTCACATGCATTCGCCTTCATCACAGGCATCGGGCCTTTTCCAAAACACGGCTACTTCACAGGCATTCGCCTTCTTCACAGGCACCGGGCCGTTTCCAAAGCGCGGCTACTTCACATGCATTCGCCTTCTTCACAGGCACCGGGCCTTTTCCAAAACGTAGCTACTTCATAGGCATTCGCCTTCTTCAAAGGCACCGGGCCTTTTTTAGGGGTAAAATCTTCGGAGATGTTAGATGTTCCACGCGTTCTGGATGGGCACCCCCTCCTGGGTCTCCAAGCGTGCGGAGCCGGGCCTGGAAACATGAACACCCTTAAATGGGCCCTCCCACATGGGAGAGAGCTTGTGCAGTCCCTCCCTGGAGAGAACCCACCTGAGCATGAGATCCCCAACCTCAAGAGTCCTGAGGCGGATGTTGCGGCAGTGGTATCACTTCAGTGCTTGTTGGTACCTTGCTGCTCGCAGTGCGGCTTCTCAGTGATGCTCCTCCCCCAGCACGAGATCCATCCCCCGCATGGCGTCCTGCTGCGCTTCATCGAACGCCAGGACCCATGCAGAACGACGTCTGACCTCGTGAGGGAGAACGGCTTCAGCTCCATAAACTAGAAAGAACGGGGTCTCGCCAGTCGGCTTGGTTGCGGTCGTGCGGATAGACCACAGCACAGACTGGAGCTCGTCGTACCAGCCCCTGTCGCAGGCCTCCAGCTTCTTCTTGAAGGTCCTGGTTTTGAGGCCCCTCACGACCTCTGTGTTTGCTCGCTTGGCCTGAATGTTGCTCCGCGGGTGTGCCACCGAAGCGTAGCATATCTGGGTTCCAAGGTTAGCACAGTATGTTTTGAAGAGGTTACTGGTGAACTATGAACCGTTGTCGGTGATGATGCGGTTCGGCACCCCGAATCGGCTCACGAGGCCCTTGATGAACTTGACCGCGGAGCCTGCGGGGATGGTGCGCACAGCTTCCACCTCAGCCCACTTGGTGAACTTGTCCACGACGACGTAGAGGTAGCGGTAGCCTCCTGGCGCCCAAGGGAACATACCCAGGATATCCAGTCCCCAGATTGCGAATGGCCATGAGAGGGGTATAGTCTGCAGACCTTCGGTCGGCAGATGGATCTGCTTGGCATGGAACTGACAGGCTTTGCAAGCTTTCACCTGTTCCACAGCGTCATTGAGTGTCGCGGGCCAATAGAACCCGCTACGGAACGCCTTGCCAACAAGAGTCCGTGACGACGAGTGATGCCCACAGTCCCCACCGTGTATATCTGCCAGTAGCTCCTTCCCTTGCTCCCTAGAAATGCAACGTAATGACACGTCATTCGGTCGTCTCCGGTAGAGCTCTCCATCCTTGAGGCAGTATGCCGTGGCCTGCCGTGCCACACGCTCCGCTTCCTCCTCCTTTTCCGGCAAGGTGCCTCGTGTCAGGTAGCTCCTGAGCTCTATGATCCAGCACCCTTCCTGAGGCCCCAGCGCCAGGAACAGGCGCGCTCCTGAGGTTGGGCCGCAGACCGGGGCTCCCGAGGCAGGTGGCTGGGGGAGCTCCTCCCGAGGTTGCGCCGTGCTTGACAGTAATGGCATCGCCGAGGGCTTGAAGAGCCACTCCTCGAAGACGCGAGGCTCTTGAGGTAGCCACCAGGATGCCCTTTTGGCGATATCACCAACCTCTTGATTAGTGCCGCAAGGCACATGCTGCAACTCCAGCCCCCAGAACTGCTTCTCCATCCTGCGGACTTCCGCGAGGTAGGCTTCCATGTGCTCGTCCTTTGGCTCGTATACTTTGTTGGAGAAGTTGACGAGGAGCTGCGAATCACCCTTGATGGTGAGGCGCTTCACCCCCAGGGCGACTGCGGCTTTCAGCCCTGCTATCAGGCCTTCGTATTCTGCTATGTTGTTGGAGACCTTTTCTCCGTGCTGTAAATAGAGTTGCACGGCGTAGTAGAGCTTGTCTTGAGTGGGAGATACGAGCACCGCACCAGCCCCCGCGCCGTGTCGGGAGAACGCCCCATCAAAGTACATGACCCAACCGTCCGGTGCCTCGCTTTCTGGGGAGAGTGATCGATCCTCGCCAGCCTCAAGGCCTAGCGCTTCTGCCCATTCCGCCACGAAGTCCGCAAGCGCGGCCCCCTTGACGACTCTGGTTGTGCTGAATTCTATCTGAAATGCTTGCAGCTCGATGTTCCACTCAGCAATTCTTCCAGCTGAGTTGGGGCTCCTGAGCACCCTTTCCAAGGGATATGTTGAGACGACCTTGATGGGATGGCCTTGGAAATAGTGTCGCAGCTTGTGCAAGGCTACCAATAGCGCGAGGAGGAGTTTCTGATACATGGGGTACCGCGCCCTCGTGTCCTGCAACACCGTGGTGACGAAATACACAGGGTGCTCAACGAGGTGGGAGTCTTTGGCGCTGCTAGCGCCTCCGAGGCTGGGCGCCCGAGACAATGGAGCCCCCAGCGACTAGTCGCTTAGAGGAGGGGCCTCTTCTGTCCTGGGTGTGCTTCCCTGCAGCGGCTGGTCCTTCTCGACTGCAGTCGCGGTCTCCGTGAGGCCCTCTTGGTCCTGCTTTGCTTTGACCCGGACGGTTGCTCCGGGCTTGGTCCTACGCTCCTCCCTAACAGCCACCAGGGCTGCGCTGGCAGAGTAGGGGGTGGCCGCAAGGTAGAGCACCAGGGGCTATTAAGGACGCGGAGCCACCATCACTTGAGGGCTGGTTAAGTACCTTTTGAGATGCTGGAACGGCTTGTCGGCCTCTTCAGTTCATTCAAAGGGGCCCTTCTTCTTCATCAGCTTGAAGAAGGGCAGCGCTCGTTCCCCCAGCTTGGAGATGAAACACCCTAGTGCTGTCACGCGCCCGGTGAGCTTCTACATCTCTATGAGGGTCTTCGGCGGGCTCATGTCCTCGACTGCTTTTACCTTTTCTGGGTTGGCCTCGATGCCCCGGTGGGATACGAGGAAGCCCAGGAGCTTGCCCGAGGGGACTCCAAACACACACTTCTCAAGGTTGAGCCGCAGGTCCTCTTCGTTAAGGCTCGCGAAGGTTTCCCCCAAGTCTTGTATCAGGGTTTTTGCTTCCCGAGACTTCACCACAATGAGATCAACGTAAGCCTCAGCATTCCTCCCGAGCTGCCGACCCAAGGCGATGTGCATCAGCCGCTGAAAGGTCGCACCTGCATTGCACAGCCCGAACAGCATGCATGTATAGTAGTACACTCCACACGGGGTTAGGAAAGCCGTCTTTTCTACGTCTTCTACTGTCATCTTGATCTGGTGATAGCCGGAGAAGGCATCCAGGAAGCACAACAAGTCGCACTCAGCGGTGGAGTCGATGATCTGGTCGATGCGAGGGAGTGGGAATGGATCCTGTGGGCTGGCCTTGTTGAGGTTGGTGAAGTCGACACACACGCATTCCTTTCCCCCCTTCTTTGGCACGACAACCGGGTTAGCCAACAGATCTTGGTAGCAGACCTCGCGAATGACCCTTGCCGCCTCCAACTTGCGGGTCTCTTGGACGATGAAAGCTACCTTCTCAGTGGACTACCGCCTCGCCTTCTGCTTCACGGGGTGCACGTTGGGCACACGTTGAGGTGATGCTCAATTACACCCCTCGGGACCCCTGCTAGCTGATCAGGTTCCCACGCGAATACCTTCTTGTTCCCGTGTAGGAACTTCACCAAGGCCTCCTCCTGCTCGGGCTCGAGGTTGGCGCCTATGGTGAAGGTGGCGCTAGTAGATCTGTCCTCGTCGACCAGTACCTGCTTGGTTTCCGCCTTGTCTTGGGTGAATAGCTGCTTCTTCTTTGCCGGTGCAGCCCCCTTGGGCTCAGGGGCGTCTGAGCCGGCGGGCTGCGCCACCGCCGCGGCCTTGAAGGTAAGCTTGAGTGCTTGCAACGCATCCCCGGTGTCTCCGGACACGGTGAGGATGCTGCTACTCCTGGGCATCTTCATGAGGTTGTATGTTGGGTGAGTTGCGGCCATGAACCGGGCTAGTGCCGGGTAGCTGAGGATGGCGTTGTATGGGAGGCCGATGGGAGCAATGTCGAAGTCGACTAGCTTCGTGCGGAAGTTGTCGTAGGTGCAGAAGGTCACCGGAAGGCTGAACTGCCCCAGGGAGCCGGTGGAGCCGCCTCCGACGCCCAAGAAGGGCTTGTTGGGCTGCAGCCGCTCCGGTGGTATGTGGAGGAGGCTGAAGGCCTCCACCGAGAGCATGCTGAGGCCAGCACTGCCATTGATGAGGGTCCTGGTGACGGCCACCTGACAGATGGTGGGGGTGCACAGCATTGGGAGCACGCCCGAACAGGCCGAGTTGGAAGGGTGATCATCCGAGCTGAAGGCCAGATCGGCTTTAGGCACCGCCTAGCCCGGAGGAGCCCCATGCAGCGCGGAAGCGGCGCCGATCTGGCGGACGAATGACTTTATGTGGTGGCCTGAAGGTGGTGCCTGTGAACCACCTAGGAGAGCTGCGATAGCCGGGTGCGGCGGTGCAGCGTACTGGGTGAGGAAGAGGCCGCGCATCTCCCCCAAGAGGCCATGGAAGTCGTCGACAGGTGGAGCAGCCACATGCGCGGGACGCCGGTGAGGGCCATGGGAAACCAGTTAGCCATGACCCTGTTGTCGCCCCCGGCCTCGAGGACGGCCTCCTCGTATGCCAGCAGGAAAGCCAGCGGATCGGCCGTGCCATTGTAGCGCGGTGGCATCTCCGGCTTGAACTTGTTCGGCCATCACACCTATCGCAAGGTGGGCGCCAAGGCTCAGAGCCTCCTGGCCCCCGTGTTGGCGCTGGCGACCGGAGCGGGCGGCGCGTTGCCCATCATGAGGGCGAACCGCGGTGTTGGCGGAGAGCGGGTCGGCGGAAGGGAAAGCTATGGCGCACCCCTACCTGGCGCGCCAAATGTCGGATTTCGGGTTTCGGCAGAACCTCATGGTTCGAACTCTAGGGTGCACACGGACATCACACCTCCTGCCTACCCACGTCTCGTTGCCTCACGGGGATCTAAAACTACACGAAGAACAACACAAGGGACACGAGATTTTATACTGGTTCAGGCCATCATTGTGGTGTAATACCCTACTCCAGTTTGTGGTGTGGTGGATTGCCTCACGGCGCTGATGATGAACAGTACAAGGAAGAACAGCCTCGCGAGGGGTTGTTCTTGGCTAGTGCGATGAACTGCTTGGGTAAGTTCAGTCGCCTCTCTTTCTCTCTAGTCTACCCCCAATCTCTCCGTGCGTACTCTGCGGTGGCTAGCTCTATTTATAGAGGGAGGCCCTGGGCCTCTTCCCAAATATTGAGAGGGAAGGGCACCAACAATTGGCCATTTTGTAGGGGAACATCTAGTACACTTATCCTGACTAAAGTCGGTCCTCGCCTGCCAAAGACCCTGACGGTGACGCCGGCTTGGGATCCACGATGACCTCCATCCTGCCGTCCTGCCGGTCTTGGTCTTGTTGCACCAAAATGGTTGCCTTTGCCTTATACTCTTGCCTGTGCTTGCCCCCTTTGCACCAAAGAGGAAACAAGGACGCTGCGCAGGCCGGCGCCCGCCTGGCCTCGGTCGTCATGGCTTGCGTCATGGGCACCTCGTGAGGCACCCCGCCTTGATCTCTCCGCCTCCTCGCCAGCCAGCCTGACAAGGTTGTGCCTCGGGGAGCCTCCTGTCGTCCGCCCCGCGAGGCTGGGCCCCTCGCGAGGGTCTTGGGCATGTGTTGATGAAGATGGGCCGTACTGGGCCACTCCCTGGGCCACACCGCAGGCCGCAGGCAGGCAAGTCTGGGTAACCCCGTTCCCAGAACACCGACAGATGCGATCTAGGAGTTCTTTTAAAGAAGACAACGCCGTCGGATCCATCTGCTCGGAGTATTCTGAGCTGACGCGGAGGAAATTTTTGATGACTCGAGAAGTCATCATCGGCATGACGGCCAAACGGGCGGCCATGGTGAAGCCGCCCAGTCAGAGGGTTTGGCCTGAGGCCAGGGCTCCCTCGGAGGTGATGTTGTCCTTGATAACAAGGAAAGCCATCAAGCCTATCTTCGACGTCACAGTGGAACTCTCAATGAAAGCACCAATGTCAGTGTCAAAACCGGCGGATCTCTAGTAGGGGATCCCAAACTGTGCGTCTAAGGCTAATGGTAAGAGAAGGCGGGGGACACAATGTTTACCCAGGTTCGGGCCCTCTCTATGGAGGTAATACCCTACTTCCTGCTTGATTGATCTTGATGAATATGAGTATTACAAGAGTCGATCTACCACGAGATCGTAATTTCTAAACCCTAGAAGCCTAGCCTATGAGATTATGATCGTTCTTCTATGGACTAAACCCTCCGGTTTATACAGACACCGGAGGGGTCTAGGGTTACACAAAGTCGGTTATAGAGAAAGGAATCTACATACCTGAATCGCCAAGCTTGCCTTCCACGCCAAGGAGAGTCCCATCCGAACACGAGAAGAAGTCTTCGTCTTGTATCTTCATAGCCCAACAGTCCGGCCCATGTTAATAGTCCAGCTATCCGAGGACCCCTTAATCCAGGACTCCCTCAGTGACTCTCTCTCTCTCTTTGTGTGCAAGCATGCCTTGGGAAGAGACGAGGAATATGGGAGAGAGATATGGGAATCATTGTGGCTGCGTGTGCGGTACTATTGGAAAGGGCAGCGGAAAATGCTAAGGCGTAGACCATTGCGGGAAAAATGAGATTTTCTTATATGCATACCAAAAAGGACCGGAGGGACTACTACAATGCTATGAAGCTTTCAGCTTTTGTTTCATGCATGTACTCCCTCCGTTCCTTTTTACTCCGCATATAAGATTTGCGTCGAGTCAAACTTTACAAACTTTGACCAAATTTGTATCAAAAAGTATCAACATCTGCAATATGAAATATACATAATAGGAAACTACATTACATAATGAATCTAAAGATATTCACTTACTATTGTTAATATTGATGCTTTTTTCTATGCGCGTGGTCAAAATAGAGATATTTTGACTTCGGCCAGAAGTTACATGCAGACTAAAAAGGAACAGAAGGAGTATCTTGACTCCAAGGTTGCCAGGTTACAACATTCCATAAAATACAAAGGAAAACTAACAAGCATGTTGATGCATGTCAATGATTCACATATCATAGCCCATATTTACTTCACAACTAAAGACAAGAGTTGTGAGAGTGTACAAATAAAGAAAAAAGTGATTGATGCAGTCCCTAGGCCTTAAACCCTAAACCCTAAATAGGCTTTAATTTCATGGCGAGGTAGAACCTATCGAAGGAAAGAAGTCTGGAACCCATGGACCATCTGATGATCTTGTGCAGTTCCACTAAAATCGAGTTGGGCATCCCTGTTGGCAAATATATTGAAGAGGTGTGATTAAAATAATGGTGGTGGCACTAGTTGATGAGACATAAACTCATCACAAATAGAAGCTGGTAGAGAAGTAGAGAAAGATCCACATGGAGATGAGCTATGTGGGGAGTTGCGGCAATGGAGAAAGCCGAATCCAAAAGGAAGTTGTCTAAGGGATGTCAGGATGTATGCTAGGAAGGTGATGGGAGACGGCATCAGCCCATGCCG
This sequence comes from Aegilops speltoides, assembly GCA_021437245.1. Lineage (NCBI taxonomy): Eukaryota > Viridiplantae > Streptophyta > Magnoliopsida > Poales > Poaceae > Aegilops > Aegilops speltoides. Next base: position 164,638,218 of record CM038141.1, read on the forward strand.
CGGGGAGCCCCGATCCCGACGCACCGACAATGGGTATTCTCCATCGCCGCTGCCAAGCGCGTCTACGCTGAACATCCTCACCTTCCCCGTGCGGCGGGATTCGACTGGATATGTGACCAATGGTATGGCCACCATCATTCTATGCGAGAGAGTGTGAAGCGAGCAACCCCTAGCAAGCAGGCGTGTAACTTAGGCTCCTAGCAATTATTATGTTATTATGCACTAGTGTATATATACTGGAGAGTGGTTTTATTTTTCTCTCCATGTCAACCTTTTATATTGCATACGTGTCACTGAAGAGTGAAATGATGGTTGCTTCGTCCGACCAAATTACTATGTGATTTGTGTGTTCATTAGTCATATTACTGCGGCCCCTGCACATACTCCTCCTATGTGTGTGACCGTTCCTGAGTCTCACTTGTACATATCTCTATATTTTCTTGCAGAACACGTGGACCCGGATTCTAGATGTCCCACATGTCAACAAAAAGAAGAAGAACAAGTTCCAACGACCGAGAAAATGAAGGATGGTGCCAAGAAAAATCCCGGAGCCTGGCACGATTCTTGAGTATGGAGACCGGATGAAGCTCCCCTCAAGTTTTTGTCCAAGAACGTGTACACATGCTACAAGATGCACATGTAGATCGTTGACATGAGGGAGTGCCTTCTTCCTGTAATTGGCAAGGGATCGAGCCACCAGCAGAGCGGCGGCGACAAGCGTCATGGGAAGAAATAGATGATGATTAGATATGATTGTTTACCGTAGTTAATTATGCATATAATTGTTTACTTTGGTCTGTGCAAATGTCATGTGTGTAGTAGTCACTTATCTAATCTTGGCTAATCGCATCACAAATGGACTAAACTAGGGAAGCCATCGGTGATGATTTCATCAATCGCTAACAATTTTATACAAGCAATCATTTGCCCACAACACACACGGCTTATTAGAAGCAATCATCTGTGTTATTATCGCGTCTTCGCACATTTCTGATTACGGACCTGATTGTCGCGTATCACACACGTCTTGTTAAGTTGAACCATTTCTGTTGTCTTTGCTCATCGCAAAAAGTTCATGAACTATATGCCATCTATCATACACAGCTTGATCTAGCTGGCTGTTTCTGTTGTGTTGCATAATCACAAACCGTTCATTTGAGTGAATTGTATGCCATATATCGCACACACCTTCTTCTGGTTGACCATTTCTGTTGTTATGCTTATCGCAAACAGTTCATATGGATCAACAGTATGCCACATATCACACATGTAACTCTAATTTGAATCGTGTTTGATGTCTCCACCATCGTAAATAGTTCGTATCATTTTTGAAGGTTTTCTTACAACACTGTGTGCGATTAATACATCACACATAGTTTCGTCGAAGGGTCTCTGACTGTAGTGTCGTGTTAGCAGCATCCTACAGTAGTGAAGTCAAGAGAAAACTACCTTTACTTATTCTTTTGGAACTTATGCTTATAGATATATGCCTTTTGGTCTATGTAATACACCTGCTACCTTTCAAATATGTATGACTGCTATATTTTCTGAATTCTGTGAGAAAATTGTTGAGGTGTGCATGGATGATTTTTCCGTTTATGAAACTTCTTTTGATGATTGCTTGGGCAATCTTGACAAAGTTATGCCAAGATCCAAAGAGACCAATCTTGTCTTGAATTGGGAGAAGTTCCAACGAAGGTATAGTCCTTGGTCATAAAATTTTAGAAAGAGGTATTAAGGTAGATAAAGCTAAAGTTGAGGCAATTGAGAAAATGCCATGTCCTAAAGATATCAAAGGTATAAGAAGTTTACTGGGTCGTGTTGGTTTTTATAGGAGGTTCATTAAATACTTCTCTAAAATTTCTAGGCTTCTCACTAACCCCCTACAAAAGATGTCCCATTTGTTTCTGATGATAATTGTGTAGAAGCCTTTGAAATACTTAAGAAAGCCTTAATTTCTGCACTTGTGGTTCAACCACCTGACAGGAACATGCCCTTTGAAATTATGTGTGATGCTAGTCATTATGCTATTGGTGTCATTTTAGGTCAAAGAGTTTGCAATAAATTAAATATTGTTCATTATGCTAGTAAGACCTTGGATAGTGCTCAAAGAAATTATGCTACTACTGAAAAAGAATGTTTAGCAATTGTGTTTGCCTGTGATAAATTCAGACCTTATATCATTGATTCTAAAGTTTCTATTCACACAGATCATGCTGCTATTAAATATCTTATGGAAACGAAAGAAGTTAAGCCTAGACTGATTAGGTGGGTTCTTTTAATACAAGAATTCGATTTGCATATTGTTGATAGAAAAGGAGCTGAAAACCCCGTGGCAGATAATTTGTCTAGAATGGAAAATGTTCTTGATGACCCGCTACCTATTGATGGTAGTTTTCCTGATGAACAATTAGCTGTCATAAATGCTTCTACTTCTCGCAATAATCTTTGGTATGCAGATTATGCTAATTTCATTGTTGCTAAATATATACCACCTAGTTACACATATCAACAAAAGAAAAAGTTCTTCGATTTAATACATTACTTTTGGGGTGACCCACATTTGTATAAAGGAGTAGTTGGTGGTATTAGACGTTGTGTACCTGAGCATGAGCAAAAACAAACCCTAAGGAAGTGTCATTCTGAGTCATACGGAGGACACCATGCGGGAGACAGAACTGCACATAAGGTATTGCAATCTGGTTTTTACTGGCCTACTCCCTTCAATGATGCACGTAAGTTTTCCCTCTCTTGTCATGAATGTCAAAGAATTGGTAATATTGGTAGACGTCAAGAAATGCCTATGAATTATTCACTTGTTATTGAACCATTTGATGTTTCGGGCTTTGATTATATGGGACCTTTTCCTTCCTCTAATGGGTACACTCATATTCTAGTTGCTATTGATTATGTTACTAAATGGATAGAAGTTATTCCAACTAGTAGTGTTGATCACCACACATCTATTAAAATGCTTAAAGAAGTTATCTTTCCGAGGTTTGGAGTCCCTAGATATGTAATGACTGATGGTGGTTCACACTTTATTCATGCTAAATTCTGTAAGATCTTGGCTAAGTATACTGTAAACCATAGAATTGCATCACCTTAACATCTTAAATCTAGTGGAAAAGTTGAATTGAGCAATAGAGGAATAAATTAATTTTACAAAAGACTGTTAATAGATCTAGGAAGAACTGGTCTAAGAAACTTTATGATGCATTTTGGGCATATAGAACTTCTTATAATAATCCTATGGGTATGTCCCCATATAAAATGGTCTATGGAAAAGCATGCCATTTACCTCTTGAACTAGAACATAAAGCTAATTGGGCGATTAAAGAACTCAGTTATGATTTCAAACTTACCGGTGAAAACAAGTTATTTGATATTAGTTCTCTAGATGAGTGGAGAACACAAGCTTATGAAAATGCTAAGTTATTTAAAGAAAAGTTAAAAGATGGCATGATGAAAGAATTCCAAAACAAGAATTTAAAATCGGTGACCAAGTACTATTGTAAAATTCTCGTTTTAGATTCTTTGTAGGAAAACTTCTCTTCAAATTGGAAGGACCATATATTGTCGAAGAAGTTTCTCGTTCTGGAGCTATCAGGAATAATAATCATGAGGGAACTAATCCAAAGGTGGTTAATGGGCAAACAATTAAACATTCATTGCAGGTACACCCATTAATGTTGACACCAATATTATTCAAGCAATTACACCAAGTGGCGTCTCAAAGAGGCCTTCCAGAATGCTCCAAAATCCTAAAAGGGAGTAGGTATGTGATACAGTAAGTAAACCGACTCTAAAAATTCCGCAAAAATATTTTTTGTCCATTTTGGAATATAAGAAAATAAGAAATAGCCGAGAAGGTCCACGAGGAGACCACAAGAAAACATGGCGTGCCCTATCCCCCGGGCGCGCCATGATGTCTTGTGGGCCCCTCATATGCCTTCCCGACTCTGTTTTCTTCCCATATACTTGTCTTGCAAGATAAAAGTTCATTATATATACCCCCGGATGTTTTGACCACCGTATCACATGTTTTCCCTCTGTTCTTGTTTCGGGCTATTTTCTTGACAGATCTAGGTCGCCATGTCGTCACAAGATTCAGATGGGCTGAGTCATATCTCTCATTACACTACCAACCCGAAGGTCTACGACGATGTTGACCATTATGGGTGGTCCATGTACGAGGAGTTGAACGCTGATCTGGAAATAATGGACGATCTAGTGAGGAGGAAGATGAAATCCCTCTGCCTCAACCAGGGACATGCATGTGGAGTTCAAGAAGTCGAGCCTTCCAAATACAGTGAAATATCGCAAATTCCAATTTACTCTCTTTCGTCATGTGCAGGAAGACGATAGCAAGCTGTGTCATAGGATTTGGGAGCTTGAAAGGAAGTCTATAATATGAAAGAGGATAGTCGCATCCTCAAGTGGCAGGACAAGCCCACCACTTCACCACCACCATCACCGAAGAAAGAATCCTAAGTACACGGGTATGGGCACCACCTTGGCTTGTCCCAAGCTTGGGGGAGGTGCCCTAGTATCGTATAACCATCACTTTTATCATCATTATGTTTCTTAGTTTGATCCTTAGTTATTTTGTGATCTAAAAGAATAAAATATCAGCTTGAAGTAGTTTTTTATTGTTAGTTCATGATCTATCTATCTATGTAATCATGTGTGAGAGCTATATAATAAGGAGTAGTTTGAGTTTGGTTATTTTGATCTCTTGTTTGGTTTAAGTAATATTAATAAAAATCATATGCTAATCCCATGAGAGTAATGACTTCACATAGAAGTATAGTTGGTAATGTATAGGAGATTAACAAACATAACATTGGTCATTGATGCAATTCATGAAAGATTAATAAAGGAAGAGAGGCTTCACATATAAATATACTATCTTAGACATCTATTATGATTGTGAGCCCCCATCAAATATTTTCAGCTTGACCGAATAGTTGATGTTCGACAAGGAAGACAACAAAATGAGTTATGTGTGCTTATATTCAGAAAGAAGTTATATTGTCATGGATCCTCTAACATGTGGTGCTTGCTTATAATCTTTTGCTAGCCAAAAATTTATGCTAAGTAAAGATACTACTTGTACATCCAAAAGCCCTTGAACCCAGTTTCTTGCCATGAGAGTCCACCATATCTACCTATGGGTTTAAAAAGATCTTTCAAGTAAGTTGTCATAGGTGCAAAAAGCAATAAAAAATGCTCCTAAATATGTATGATCTTTTATTTTAATTGAAAATAAGCATTGGATGAACTTTTGATGGTAAGGAAATAAAAGCGACAAACTACATACTAAAGGTTGCTATCACAAGGGGCAATATAGAGTGATGTTCCTTTGCATTAAGAGGTTGCACATCCAAATGAATAAAGTGCATGACAACCTCTGCTTCCCTCTGTGAAGGGCCTGGATTTCCTTTCTGTGCAAGAGTCAATAATGTTCATCTTTATTCCAGTCTAATTATTCTCCACTTGGCAAGCATCCTATGGTAGGGAAAGATCCATGCACATATATCCAGTTGGATGTAGATGATCATAAGCTATTATTGTTGACATTATCCCTAAGATAAACAAGTTGGGAGGTGAAATATGAAACCCCCATCTTCCTTTGTGTCTGATGGAAATGTTTGTCCTAGTGATATGCTCTGAGTTTTAACAATCATAGAAGACTATATGATGGTTGAGTATGTGAAATTTGCTAAACCAAAATCTCTTACATAGACTCTTCCCGAAATATGACAAATTGTAATTGCTTTGATGACTGAGAAAATAGTTTGCTAGCTGTCAAGAAAGTTTATCTCTTGTACTTTGACTCTGCGGATGAATTGTTAATTTATCATGAGAAGTTTTATGATAATTCATTGTTGTTATAATAATGATCATGATGACACCATGTATGTATTTTGTTTTATCGAAAGCTCTCTCCATAAACTTGTGGCCAGGATTATCGAGTTTGGTATGCGCTTGAGGACAAGCGAGGTCTAAGCTTGGGGAGTTGCTACGTCCATTTTGCATCATGTTTTCCTACTGTTATCTATAATATTTTGGGTCAATATTTCACTTCATGATGCAATTCTAATGACTTTTCTCTCTTATTTTGCAAGTTTCACATGAAGAGGGAAATTGCCGGCAGCTGAAATTTTGGACTTGAAAAAGCTACAGCAGAGGTAGCTATTCTTCGGAGCTCCAAATGACCTGAAAATTTATAGAGATTTATTTTGGAATTAATAAAAAGTACTGGAAGAAGAATCACCAGGAGGGGACCCACCAGGGGGGCACAAGCTTAGGTGGGGCCCCCTGGGGCGCGCCATGTGATCTTGTGGGCCACCTAGTAGGCCTCTATGGCCCTCCATCTCCTATATGATGCTATTTTCCCTAGAAAAAATAAAGGAAAGATTTTCAGGATGAAGAGTTGTCGTCTTGAGGTGGAACCTAGGTAGGAGCACTTTTGCTCTTCGCGGAACGATTCCGCCGGAGATACTTACCTCCGGAGGTGGAAATCAAAGCCATTGACATCACCAATGATCCTCTCATCATGGGAGCGCCAACCTTCATCAACATCTTCATCAGCACCATCTGATCGCAAACCCTAGTTCATCTCTTGTAATCAATCTTTGTCTCAAAACCTCAGATTGGTATATGTGGATTACTAGTAGTGTTGATTACATCTTGTAGACGCTAGTTGGTTTATTTGGTGGAATATTATATGTTTAGATCCTTAATCATATACACTATCCCTCTGATCTTAAAAATATCATTTGTGAGTAGTTTCTTTTGTTCTTGAGGATATTGGAGAAGTCTTGTTATAAGTAATCACGTCAAGTTGGTATCCGTTCAATATTTTGATGATATGTATGTTGTTCTTCCTCTAGTGGTGCCGTGTGTACGTCGACTACATGGCACTTCACCATGTTTGGTCCTAGGGGAAGGAATTGGGGAGTAATAAGTAGATGTTGGGTTGCGGGAGTGATAGAAACTTAAACCCTAGTTTATGAGTTATTCTGTAAGGGGCTGATTTGAATCCATAGGTTTCATGTTATGGTTAGATTTATCTTAATTCTTGGTTCATAGTTATGGATGCTTGCAAGAGGGGGTAATTATAAGAGGGTTGCATGTTCAAGTAAGAATAACACCCTAGCACCAGTCTACCCACATATCAAATTATCGAAGTAGTGAACGCTAATCAACCAAACATGATGAACATGACTAGATGAGAATTCCCATGTGCCCTCGTGAACGCTTTGCTTTATACAAGAGAACTTTCCAGCTTATCCTTTGCTATAAAAAGTATTGGGCCACCTTGTTGCACCTTTGTTAGTATTGTTACTTGTCACGAATTACCTTGCTACAAAACTATCGGTTACCGCCACTTTCAGTACCTGTAGAGAATACCTTGCTGAAAACCGGTTGTCATTTCCTTCTGCTCCTCGTTGGGTTTGATTCTCTTACTTACCGAAAGGACTATGATTGATCCGCTATACTTGTGGGTCATCACACTTGTAGAGAATACCTTGCTGAAAACCTTGTCATTTCCTTCTGCTCCTCGTTGGGTTCGACACTCTTACTTATCGGAAGGACTACAATTAATCCCCTATACTTGTGGGTCTTCCATCGTTTGAGCAACCCATCCTCCTAAAGCATTTGATATGATCCTAGTGAGGAAGACCCCTAGTACCCAAAGCCAAAGTGATTGAGCATCACTGAACATTCTATTCTAAGTCAACAGAATACTTGTTACTCTTGAATACTGTGATCTTCTAGATGGTTAGACATCAGTTTAGAGCATCTAAGAGTCACTGTGGATAACTAAAGAATTAGTGTGTGAAGGTTTTGCAGGCACTACAACAAGACGTAAAGTAGTCACATCAACTTGAATTGGTCCAACAAGTCGCGTGCCTTCTCCGAGCAACGGGTTTCACTTTATTCACTCTTTACATTTTATACTTGTATATCATGAACATTTGGTTTCCTTCTCTCTCTCTAACGACTTTGACTGAAGACTTAGTCATTCCGATGTCTTTGTTATGTTTTGCTTCATTTTCAATTTAGTTGTACTTAAGTATACCTACTTGTTCATGCATCTTGTTTAATTGTACTATTACTTAGTTTGTATGTTTTCCACTTCTTTGATGACTTTGCCCCAACATAGACTACAAGCTTTGTCTTTTTTTTAGAACTGATGATAGTGAGATTCACTCACTGCCTTTTATATTAAATAAGAAAAGTTAGGGGGGTTAGAGTGTCCATCACTGTACAAATTACATGGGGGGTTAAGGAAAGTAGCCAAAACAAGGAGAGGGCAAAATCAAAGCAAGTTAACTATTGAGAGAATGTAGGTCCCCTGCTCCTGCTTTGATCGATGAACCAGCATGGCAAAGTCGTGCTTAAACCTGTTCCTCCAGGAATCAAAAGAAGGTTGGATCCCTCTGAAGTGTTTATCATTCCTCTCCTTCCAGATCCCCCAAGCAGCAACTGGAAAAACCTCTAAAAACATCGGCCTAGCCCATTTGTCCTTGCCCTCATGCATCATTTTGATCCTGTCTGTGCTATTTGGCCACTGTATTCCCAGAGTATTCCAACATCTCTGACTGAAAGGGTAGGTGAAGAAGAGGTGCACAATATCTTCCTCAGGCGGGTGGTGACAGAGTAGGCAGGTATAGTCATCATTTTGAACTCTGAAATGCCTCCTCCTGAGCATATTTCTAGTGTTCAACTTGTCAGCCAACAATAGCCATAAGAACACCTTCCATTGCATAGTACATTTAGTTTTCCAGACCCAACCAAAAATCTCATCAACATGTATCTGGCTAAAGCAGTGTGCATAGTATTTTGAGGATCGAAATTCATCACCTCCCCAAACACAAGACCAGACGTCCTTGTCCTCCGTCAGTGTGGTCTCCATGGTATCCGACTGCAATCTAGCAACCTCAGTCCTTGCCTCTAGGGATAGAGGTAGGTGGAACACCTCTCCCAACCTTTCAAAGGACAGGAGTTTCCTCACTGACACGTCTGGTTCCTTAGCAAATGAAAAAGCTCTCGGGTATTTGTCTTGAAAAATCTCAGTATTCCAATTATCTTTACAAAACAGGACCGTATACCCAGCCGAAACTTCCGATTTGGTGATCCCTCTGTAAATATCATATAGTTGCATGAGATCTTTCCACCAGAAGGATCCACATGGGTCAGAAGCATGAGGTATTTTGCCCACATAGTATGAATCCAAAACCAATTTTACCCAGGGAACATCATATTTGTTATAAAACTTGTGAAGTTGTTTCAACAACAGCCCCTGATTTTGAGTTTTGAGATCAATGATCCCCAGTCCTCCCTTGTTTTTGGGTTTGCATACCATATCCCAAGCTGCGAGCGAGCTGCCTCTAAACCCATCGTCAGACTTCCTCACCAAAAGACATGACCTGCGCAGTTTATCAAGGTGCTCAATTATCTTTGGGTTTATTTTGATGGAGCACATTGCGTAGATAGCCATAGAGGTGACCACAGAGTTGAGCAAAGTTAGCTTGGAGCCATAATCCAGTAGAGAAGCTGCAGCCGGCACCCTCCTCTGAACTGACGTGACCAGTGGCATCAGGTCAGTCACGCTTGGGCGCGTGGTGCCCATTGGCAAGCCCAAGTAAGTAAATGGCATGCTACCAATAAAGCAGCCAAAAATGGCTGCAATTTCCCTTGCCAGCACCGGATCAGAGTTGATGGGAACCAAGGTCGACTTGTGAAAGTTGATCTTCAGTCCAACCAACTTGGCGTAGTCAACCAGTATAGATTTCAACACTTGCGCTATAGATACAAGCGAGGAACACAAAGGATCGTGTCATCAAGATACTTGAATTACAGGAAGTTATTGCCGGCGGGCAAGGGTAACTGCAGCAAACCAGACCGACTGGCATCATTGATCGCTGACTGTAACAGGTCCGCTGCAAGCACAAAGATCAAAGGAGACAACGGATCTCCCTGCCTCACCCCACAAAGGCAGTCAAACTGTTTCCCAGGGGTTCCATTGAGCAATACTGAAGAACTTCCATACATTTGATCCACCCCAACCACTTCTCATTGAATCCCATATGCTTCATTATCTCAATCATCGGTTCATGCTGGATAGTGTCAAAAGCTTTCGCAAAGTCCAGTTTCAGAATACAACAAGCTCTTCCTGATGCTTGGCATTGGTGAATGTATTCGAACGCCCAAGCCAAGCAATCTTGGATTGATCTCCCTTTCAGAAAACCGTACTGATTCCTATGAATGATCTTGAGTATAAATTTCTGCAAACTGTTCTAGCAACTTAGTAATGAGTTTCAGACAACAATTGAGTAACATGATGGGCCTGAAGTCATTAGCAGTCTCCGGCGACTGGGTTTTTGGGATTAGAGTTATAAAACCTGAGTTTAGACTTTGAAGATCAATGACACCCTCATAAAAATCATTGCAGAGCCTATAGAAATTATCTTTGATAATGTGCCAACACGATTTCAGAAAGCATCCATTAAAACCATCGGGGCCAGGAGCTCTTTCTGACGGCATCTCATGAACGACCCTGTCAATCTCATCATGCGTGAATGGTGTGGTTAGGTCCTCAAGACCCTCCACCTTTTTAATGATTCTAGATAGATCAAACTTCATTTCGTATTCACCTTTCTTGCCCAATCTCTCCCTGTAACAATCAAACAATTCCTTTGCTTTCCCCAGATGGTCAGAAACTACCGTGCCATCCTGAAGTTTAAGCAAAGCTATGGAATTTTTACGATATCTTTCAGAGGCAGCATAGTGAAAAAATTTGGTGTTATCACCTCCACAAGTAAACCAGCGCACCGTGTACCTCTTTCTCCAATATTCCCGTTTATAGTCAAGGAGGGTAACAAGGTGGTTTTTGAGGATCACCCTGAAGTTGGCTTCTGGTACAGTGAGAGATATTTTGTCTTTGATATTTTCAAGTTCTAGAAGGGCCCAGTTGGAATTATCAATGGACAAGTTCAAACGAGAAATCTGCTTACTCCATCGTTTAAGAGCATATCTTAAGTTCCTTAAGTTTTTTGCATAAACGTTTAGCAGAGTTTGGAGCATAGCAGCGCTTTCCCTAGGTGGATTGCACCAGATCAAAGAAACTTGGGTGGGATACCCAGAAGTTTTAAAACCTAAACACCTTACTCTTAGGGACCGATGTTTCGATCGAAATCATACAAGGAGTGTGATCCGACACTGGCTTGGGTAGGGGACCCACTGTGGTGTTAGGATAATTTGAAGTCCAATTGGACGAGGTGAAGAACCAATCTATTTGCTCGAGCAAAGGATTAGTCTGCATGTTGCTCCACGTGTATTATCTACCCTTAATCGGCAGTTCTACAAGTGCCTGAGAGTGAATGAAATCATTAAAGGTAAGCATGTCATTAACATCCCCCCCCCCCAGCTTGTTGCAATTATCTGGAGCTCTAATGTAATTGAAATCTCCATAGATTAGCCAATCCTCATCATCGGGTGTATCCAGATCAAATAGCCATGATGTGAAAGCAGATCTACCTGACCCAGCGCATGGCCCATAAACATTAACTAGTTTCCAGGAGCGTTCTGTATGCATTGAAGTGAACTGAAGGCCCAGAGCAAAAGATTCAGAGCAAAACACACTGCCAGAGAAAACAGAGCTATCCCGTAACACAATTAAGCCACCAGAGGCCCCTTGGGAGGGCACAAACTCAAACTTATCAAATTTTTTGGGGCAGAAGTTTAACAAAAACAGGATCAAAGGTAGCACGCTTATTTTCTTGCAAGCTGATAACTGAACAACCACTACTACTAATAGCATTATGCAGCGCCAATTGCTTCTTGTCCGAGTTGATCCCCCGAACATTCCAGCAGAGAACCTTCCACGCTTTAAGCTGCATCAGGGTCACTGATGTCATTCCTGCGGCCACCTTGGATAGCAAGCAGCTTCCCTGCACTTTACTGGCTCGGATGAACACCACACATATTAGTCCCAATGGACTGAATAGCATGGATAGAAGTAGGAGGTGGGACAGTATCAGATACATTGTCATGCCTCCCAGAGCTAGAGGTGCCACCATTGGAGAGGCCAGGAAATGAGGGATCTTTCCTAGGCTTGACCTTGGACGTTGTAGATCGCTTGTCTGTAAGAGGAGGCTCCCTGAACCCGTCATACTTGTTTGAGCGTGTACTGCGACGAAGAAGAACAGTGTCCACATGAGCTGGCTCCTTGAGCATCATGCGCCCGATCAGGCCAGCAGAATTATCCACACCGGCAGGCACATCCAAACACAGTGTGCCGTCAGACAGTGGCACGTCCAGAGCTAGCAACTCCAAGTTGGAATCATCCAAAGAGGCGGACATAACAAACACCAACCCCACACTGAAAGCAGAACTGAATATGCGACCAAAAACATCAGATTCAGGCCTCACACAGGCAAGCAGAGCCAAGCACATACTATCAAGATGAAATTTAATTGCAGCAAATGGATTGAGTGGAAAACATGCTGTGCTAGGAGATTCAACCGGTAAAATGGCTCGGGTATATATCCTCTTGAGCATACCACCCATCCACGCAAGCAGAGCACTGTTAGTGGCAAAGAACATAGAAACTTCAGAACCTCCAGCTCTGACAAAGGCGTGCGCTGCAGAAGGAACCCCATTGATAAAACTATCAGCCAACTCCTCCACATAAGAAACTTCAGACCAAACATCAGACAGGTTGTCCACCAGGTTGTGCTCTTGTGGCACACCATCCATCAGAGACGGTCCATCGTATTCAAAGCAGGTTCTGAAACTGAAACCTGTGTATGGAGGTGGTGCCACTGCCCAAGAGCTCCAACCATTGGCTTGCACCTGGTCCTGGGCTTGCTCATTGCCATTCCAAGCCGCCTCATTAGCTGCTTGCTGCGCCTCCATCTCGTCGATCCTCGTTTATTGCATGATAGTATAGTATGGCAGAGTGTACGGATGCGGAGACGCATTCAGAAGAGGTGGAGTATCTTCAGTCCCTTGAAACCCAGCTACAACATCTCTGCCATTCAGCACATAAACTGGGACAGACCAGGAATGGCCCAGTCCCGGCAACACTCCAACTTTGGTGATGAGCAGGCTATGAGGAACTTCCGTGATATCTTTGATGTGACATTTAGCAAGGACTCGAGCTTTGTTCTTGTTCGGTCTAGGCCAAGCCAGCAGCTTACCAAAGCGAGAAACCGCCTTATGAACATAACGTTCAGTCATGTAATCCATAGGAAAAGCAAGCATCAAGATCCAAACTTCATATTGAAAAGCGAGCATTCTCATGTTGATCCCTTCATCATGGGGGATTAAAGTGAAGTAAGAATCCTCGGTTAAAGCATGCAGACCTTCCCTAATGGCGTCATCCCTACTCGGAACATCAATAAAAGCCACACAGCCAACAGCAATTGGATAAACAAACTCATCCTCAATCTGATACTCCAAATCTTCCCTAATGATCCGACAAACTTCCTCCAACTAGTAACTCTTCTGATGATCTGGGACTGGAGGGGTGATCTCAATAAAAGCGTAGCTGTCGTGGTTCAGCGGCGGCTGATACGTCTACAACGTATCTACTTTTCCAAACACTTTTGCCCTTGTTTTGGACTCTAACTTGCATGATTTGAATGAAACTAACCCGGACTGACGCTGTTTTCAGCAGAACTGCCATGATGTTGTTGTATGTGTAGAAAAGAAAAGTTCTCGGAATGTCCTAGAAATCCACGGAGGCACTTTTCAGATTTAATAAGATTTTTTGGCGAAAGAATTAGTGCCAGGGGGACCATGGCCTGTCCACGAGACAGGGGGCGCCCCCCCTAGGGCGCGGCCCCTATCTCATGGGCCCCCTGGACACCCTCCGACCTCAACTCCAACTCCATATATTCCGTCTCGGGGAGGAAAAAATCAAGGAGAAAGTTTCATCGCGTTACACGACACGAAGCTGCCGCCAAGCCCTAATCTCTCTCGGGAGGGCTGATCTGGAGTTTGTTCGGGGCTCCGGAGAGGGGGATTCGTCGCCGTCGTCATCATCAACCATCCTCCATCACCAATTTCATGATGCTCACCCCCGTGCGTGAGTAATTCCATCGTAGGCTTGCTGGACTGTGATGGGTTGGATGCGATTTACCATGTAATCAAGTTAGTTTTGTTAGGGTTTGATCCCTAGTATCCACTATGTTCTGAGATTGATGTTGCTATGACTTTGCTATGCTTAATGCTTGTCACTAGGGCCCGAGTGCCATGATTTCAGATCTGAACCTATTATGTTTTCATGAATATATGTGTGTTCTTGATCCTATCTTGCAAGTCTATAGTCACCTATTATGTGTTATGATCCGACAACCCTGAAGTGACAATAATCGGGATACTTCTCGGTGATGACCGTAGTTTGAGGAGTTCATGTATTCACTATGTGCTAATGCTTTGTTCCGGTTCTCTATTAAAAGGGAGGCCTTAATATCCCTTAGTTTCCGCTATGACCCCGCTGAACACGGGAGGGTAGGACAAAAGATGTCATGCAAGTTTTTTTCCATAAGCATGTATGACTACTTACGGAATACATGCCTACATTACATTGATGAATTGGAGCTAGTTCTATATCACCCTATGTTATAACTATTGCATGAGGAATCGCATCCGGCATAATTATCCATCACTGATCCATTGCCTACGAGCTTTTCATATATTGTTCTTCGCTAATTTACTTTCCGTTGCTCTTGTTATAACTACTACAAAACCCAAAACATTTATCTTTACTTTTGCTACCGTTACTATTATTATCATACCACTTTTGCTACTAAACACTTTGCTGCAGATACTAAGTGATCCAGGTGTGGTTGAATTGACAACTCAACTGCTAATACTCAAGAATATGGCTCCCCTTGTGTCGAATCAATAAATTTGGGTTGAATACTCTACCCTCAAAAGCTGTTGCGATCCCCTATACTTGTGGGTTATCAAGACTAATTTCTGGCGCCGTTGCCGGGGAGCATAGCTCTATTCTCTGAGTCACTTGGGATTTATATCTGTTGATCACTATGAAGAACTGGAAAGACGATCGAACTACTATTTTGCCCTCAACTACGAGGGGAGTTAAGGAACTGCCATCTAGCTCTGCACTAGATTCTCCTTCCATTATTAGTAGGCTTGCGACACCTAAACCTGCTACTTCTATGAATTCTTATATGTCACATGTTATTGATGATGCCACTTCCGCTATGCATGATGAAACTACTTCTGTGAGTGATACTACTGTGCCATTAGGTGAATTTCTTGATGAACAACTTGCTAGAGTTAGGGGGAATGAAATTACTGAAGATCCTATTACTGATGATAGTGATGATGAAGGTCCTCCAAATGATTATGTTTTACCTATTGTTCCTAAGGGTTATGTTATGAATGAAAAGGCTGCTTTTGAAATTCTTGCTTGCAATGATAGAAATGATCTTAAGAAATTATTAGCTAAATGGAAGCAGCAGTCTCTTAATGCTAGAATGAAACCCGATCCTGCTTTTGCTACTTCACCTATCTGTGTTACTGATAAGGATTATGAATTCTCTGTTGATCATGATATTATTACTTTAGTTGAATCTGATCCTTTTTATGGCCATGAATATGAAACTATTGTGGCACATCTTACCAAGTTGAATGATATAGCCACCCTATTTACTCATGATGAGAAGTCTCGCTATTTATATATCCTTAAGATATTTCCGTTCTCATTAAAGGGTGATGCTAAGACTTGGTATAATTCTCTTGCTCCTGATTGTGTGCGTAGTCCCTAGGATATGATTTATTACTTCTCTGATAAATATTTCCTTGCTCATAAGAAACAAGCTGCCTTGCGGGAAATATATAATTTTGTGCAAATCAAAGAAGAGAGTCTCCCACAAACTTGGGGGAGGCTTCTCCGGTTACTTAATGCTCTGCCTGATCATCCTCTTAAGAAAAATGAAATACTTGATATCTTTTATAATGGACTAACCGATGCTTCCAAGGACTACTTGGATAGTTGTCCTGGTTGTGTTTTCGAGGAAAGAACAATGACAAAGCTGAAATATTATTGAATAATATGTTGACTAATGAAAATAATTGACTCTTCCCGAGCCGCCTCAAGTAATTCTGAACCAATTGAGCCAACTCTGAGCCTATTCCTAAACCCACTCCAAGAAGAGAGGTGTTTTATTTCTCATCTCAAGATATGCAAGAGGCAAAGAAATCAATGAAATAAAAAGGTATTAAAGATGAAGATGTTAAGAATTTACCTCCTATTGAAGAAATACATGGTCTTAATTTATCATCAAGAACCACATTGTCTTGATAACCCGACACGTAGTAAACGTAAATTCTCTCTATAGATATGATAAAGTTGAAATACCCTCTACTAAATTTCATAGCCCATGCTTAGATGAATTTGATGACTTTATGGCTAGACAAGAAAGTTTTAATGCTTATGTTGGTAGGGAGTTAAAGAATAATGCTTTCGAGATAGGACGCGTATGTGATAATCTGGATAGAGTTAAAGATGAACTTCACCGCGTTAGCAAATATGCTTCTATGGTTGCTACTCAAGCTGAGCAAGTACTCAAAGCTCAAAATGATTTGCTTGATGAATTGAATAATAAAAATGACTTTTTTGTTAGAGTGGCTACTAGAACTGGTAGAATGACTCAGGAACCTTTGTATCCTGAAGGCCACCCTAAGAGAATCGAGCAAGATTCTCAGAGAAATAATTTAGAGGCACCTAGTTCTTCTAAAAAGAAGAAGAAAAATGATAGGACTTTGCATGCTTCTAATGAACCTACTGTGGACACACCTAAGAATCCCAATGATATTTCTATTTCTGATGCTGAAACACAATCAGGTGATGAACATGAACCTAGTGATAATGTTCATGTTGATGCTCAACCTAGCAAAGACAATTATGTAGAGATTGAACCTGCTGTTGATCTTGATAACCCACAATCAAAGAATCAACATTATGATAAGAGAGATTTTGTTGCTAGGAAGCACGGTAAAGAAAGAGAACCATGGGTTCAGAAACCCATGCCCTTTCCTCCTAAACCATCCAAGTCAAAGGATGATGAAGATTTTGAGTGCTTTGCTGAAATTATTAGACCTACTTTCTTACGTATGCGCTTAACTGATATGCTGAAAGTAAATCCTTATGCTATGTATATGAAGGATATCATCACAAATAAAAGAAAGATACCGGAAGCTGAAATTTCCACCATGCTTGCTAATTACACTTTTAAGGGTGGAATACCCAAGAAACTTGGAGATCCGGGTGTACCAACTATACCATGCTCTATTAAAAGAAATTATGTTAGAACTGCTTTATGTGATCTTGGAGCCGGTGTTAGTGTTATGCCTCTCTCTTTATATCATAGACTTGAATTGAATAAGTTGGCACCTACTAAAATATCTTTGCAAATGGCTGATAAATCAACTACTATACCTGTCAGTATTTGTGAGGATGTGCCTGTTGTGGTTGCAAATGTCACTATCTTAACGGACTTTGTTATTCTTGATATTCCCGAGGACGATAGCAGATATTATCCTTGGTATACCTTTTCTTAATACTACAGGGGCCATTATTGATTGCAACAAAGGCAATGTCACTTTTCATGTTAATGGTAATGAGCATATGGTACACTTTCCGAGGAAACAATCTCAAGTTCATAGCATCAATTCTATTGAAAAAGTTCCAACTATCGTTTTTGGAGGTTTTGAATTTCATCTCCTTACTGTCAAGAAAAAGTATGATATTCTTATTGTTGGGGATTTTCATATCCCCATTGAGGTAACTTAGTGTTATTCGAAATTTCTCCGGTTCCGTGTTATTCGGAATGAGTTTGTTAACAAGACTTGATCAACCTTGTTAGTGGATTCATTTTGATGATCACAAGATGGATGAAACTAGAAGGCACAACCTTCTGTACCCTCTTTTTACTCTTCGTTATTTACAATAAATAAAGCAAAAATAGTATTATACGTCTGTTTTCTGAATTATCCGTGCATTAAAAAAATAGTCCAAAAATAAAAGTGCTCCAAATGCCCTGCAAATTTAGTATGATATTTTTTGGAATATTTGAGGATTTTAGGCACTGAAAACACTGCAGGAGGGCCAAGCACCAGGCCACGAGAGAGGAGGGCGCCCCCCTGTAGGGCACACACCCCTGTCTCGTGGGCCCCTGGTGGCTCCCCTCCACTTATGCCAGCACCCACACACTTCATCTTCTACCCAAAAAAATCCCCATCCAGCTCAAGCAAGAGTTCTAGCTCGTTTTGCTGCGATTTTCGATCTCTTAGCGCAAAGCTCCATTCGCAAAACTGCTTTGGGAGATTGTTGCTTGGTATGTGACTCCTCCATTGGTCCAATTAGTTTTTGTTCTAGTGCTTTATTCATTGCAAATTTTTGCTACATAGGTGACCATGTTCTTGAGCTTGCATGTTAAATTTTTGAGGTCCCAAGCAATTCCAATGCATTATATAGGCTCTAGGCACTTGTAGGAGCAGTTGCTATCAATCTTGTTTAGTTTTATTCACTTTTATTTTGAAGTTACTAAAATTTCAGAAATTTTCAGAAAAAGAAATATGCTTAGAAGAATGTACCAAGGTGGTTCCTCGGCAAAGAAAGGACCAAGGATTGCTATACGTGAACAAGATGTTAATTTGCCAAGGGACGCAAATGTATGAGCTTCCGAGTGGCCATCCGATGATTTTATGGTCGAAGCGGGCTTCAAGGAGGAATTTGACGCGTATGTGCGTAATGCCGAGCTGGAGGACTTCTTACAAGATAAGTGTCCTCAATATTATCAATTGACTGATTCCTTTCTGCGGAGGTTCGAATATATTTCTACACGTAATTCTCCTAGTGTTATGTTTGATATTTATGATACATCCTATACCATGGATTTAGAGGATTTCACAACTGCTTGCAAACTCCCGCAGTGGGGTAATATTAATGATCCTCCCAAATCTGAAGTTAGAGATTTTCTTGCTAGTATTACTGTGGGAGAATCTAGGGACGTAACACAAGCTACCATAGGGAGCATTCATTTTCCTACTATACATTACTTTGCTCTCTTTATTGGTAGATGCATTAACGGTAAGGACGAGGTATGTCACATGTGTGCCCCTGATCTTTGTGTCCTCAAGAATGCTGTGTCAGGTTATAACTTGGGGGCAATAGTTGCACGTAGGTTGCAGAATAATAGTAGAAGGGGTGATATCTTTGGAGGAATTTGTGCAACCCGTGTGGCTAATTTTCTTAATATAGCTCCACGAGAGGGGGACATGATTGTACCTCCTATTTATTTGGATAAAGAAGCTATGTTTGATCATCATTTTCTTGAGAGGAATGAACAAATCCTCCATTATCGACTAACCTATAACAGATTTAACGTCGTCGTCCTGTCACATTTTTCCCCCCCTACCTTTTTGATTATCAGACAAAAGGAAGATATGTTCTCTCCAGGGAAGAAGCCACTGAATATGAGAGGGGAATGGAGGCAGCTCGCCAACACACTGCTGCTCAGGAGGCGGTCGCCTCTGCATCTCGGTACTACCCCAGTTTCACTTATGGATATCGGCCAGGCGGTCACTGGTATTAGACCAACTTAGGCCAAAAGCCTAAGCTTGGGGGAGTACGTATTTCGCACCGACTTTACATTCATGTTCACACACTAGTCATCGGTGCTCATACTCTTTCATTGTATTATCCATGTTAGTTTAAATTTCTTTTTCTAGTTTTCTTTTTGTGTGTTTGATAAAAAACCAAAAATAATAGTTTGTTTAATTCCCTTGCTTGTAGTAGAAGTTAAAATGAAAACCCAAAAAGATTTCTAGTTCTTCTTCTTACTTGTTGGGAGCTTTCCCGTGTAAATAATTTTATTTACTTGTTGGGAGATTTCTAGTTCTTCTTCTTACTTGTTGGGGTCGAGAAGACCATATTGAAAATGCTTAGTGGTTCTTATATGCATGATTGTTTATTTAATTTAGAGCCCATATTACTTGTCTTCTCTCTTGAGTTGAATGCTTGCAGATTCCAGCTTAGTCCAATGCACGTGCACTCTTATTATTATACACTTCGTTCGGTCGTGCAAGTGAAAGGCAATAATGACGATATATGATGGACTTATTGGGATGAGAAAAGCTGGTATGAACTCGGCCTCTTTTTTTTGTAAATATGACGATCCATCGTCCCTGAGTCAACTATTATGAAGTAAACATATTTGCAATGACATTTAGAGATTATAGTTGCTTGTGCCATGCTTGATTAGTTATGAGTTCTAATGGTTTACCTTGCGTGCCAACATGCTATTAGAATGATTATGATGTGGTATGATGGGATGGTATCCTCCTTTGAATGTATTAAGTGACTTGACTTGGCACATGTTCACGCATGTAGTTGAATCAAATCAACATAGCCTTCATGATATTTATGTTCATGGTAGATTATATCCTACTCATGCTTGTACTCGGTGTAAATTAATTTTAATGCATGTTTACGACTATTGTCGCTCTCTCAGTTGGTCGCTTCCCAGTCTTTTGCTAGCCTTCACCTGTACTACGCGGGAATACTGCTTGTGCATCCCAACTCCTTAAACCCCAAAGTTGTTCCATATGAGTCCACCATACCTTCCTATATGCGGTATTTACCTGCCGTTCCAAGTAAATTTGTATGTGCCAAACTCCAAATCTTCAAATGAAATTCCGTTTTGTATGCTGGAGCAGCTCATGTATCAACTAGGGCTGCCTATATCTTCCATGCTAGGTGGGTTATTCTCAAGAGGAGTGGACTCCGCTCCTCA
Source organism: Aegilops speltoides (assembly GCA_021437245.1). NCBI lineage: Eukaryota > Viridiplantae > Streptophyta > Magnoliopsida > Poales > Poaceae > Aegilops > Aegilops speltoides. The sequence continues at coordinate 164,659,067 of CM038141.1, forward strand.
TTCACGAGAAAGGGCTGGTAACCGGGATGCCCAGTCCCATGATCCAAAAAAATCAAAGCAAATCAAAATAATTAAACAAAACTCCCCCAGGGCTGTTGTATGTTGGAGGCACTCATTGTTTTGAGCAAGCCATGGATTAATGCTTGTTGGTGGTTGGGGAGTATAAACCTTTACCATTCTGTTTGGGAACTGCCTATAATGCATGTAGTATGGAAGAGACAGCCATCTCATAGTTGTTGCGTTGACAGCGAAAGTATGCCGCTCAAAATGTTATTCAATCTCTAATTTAAAATCGAGCTCTGGCACCTCTACAAATCCCTGCTTCCCTCTGCGAAGGGCCTATCTATTTACTTTTATGTTGAGTCATCACCCTTTTTATTAAAAAGCACTCGCTGGAGAGCACACTATCATTTGCATTCATTATTATTGGTTTCTATAGGGTATGACTTGACTGGATCTCTTTTACCATGAATTACAATGTTTAGTCAGTCCTTGATCTTTAAAGGTGCTCTGCATTTATGTTTTGCGGTCTCAGAAAGGGCTAGCAAGATACCATTTTGTTATATCATGTTATGATTATTTTGAGAAAGTGTTGTCATCCGAGTTTTATTATTATGGCTCGCTAGCTGATTATGTTATTGATATGAGTAATTGTGAGACCTATGTGTTATTGTTAGTATGGTTAGTTCATAATATTTGCTGAAACTTGAATGCTGGCTTTTCATGTTACAACAACAAGAGCAACAGAGTTTTAAAAGTTTTCTTTATCACTTTCAGTTTATCAACTGAATTGCTTGAGGACAAGCAAATGTTTAAGCTTGGGGGAGTTGATACGTCTCCAATGTATCTACTTTTCCAAACACTTTTGCCGTTGTTTTGGACTCTAACTTGCATGATTTGAATGAAACTAACCCGGACTGACGTTGTTTTCAGCAGAACTGCCATGATGTTGTTTTATGTGTAGAAAAGAAAAGTTCTCGGAATGTCCTAGAAATCCACGGAGGCACTTTTCAGATTTAATAAGAATTTTTGGCGAAAGAATTAGTGCCAGGGGGCCCACGGCCTGTCCACGAGACAGGGGGATGCCCCCCCCCCCAGGGCGCGGCCCCCTATCTCGTGGGCCCCCTGGACACCCTCCGACCTCAACTCCAACACCATATATTCCGTCTCGAGGAGAAAAAAATCAAGGAGAAAGTTTCATCGCGTTTCACGACACGGAGCCGCCGCCAAGCCCTAATCTCTCTCAGGAGGGCTGATCTGGAGTTTGTTCGGGGCTCCGGAGAGGGGGATTCGTCGCCGTCGTCATCATCAACCATCCTCCATCACCAATTTCATGATGCTCACCCCCGTGCGTGAGTAATTCCATCGTAGGCTTGCTGGACTGTGATGGGTTGGATGCGATTTACCATGTAATCAAGTTAGTTTTGTTAGGGTTTGATCCCTAGTATCCACTATGTTCTGAGATTGATGTTGCTATGACTTTGCTATGCTTAATGCTTGTCACTAGGGCCCGAGTGCCATTTCAAATCTGAACCTATTATGTTTTCATGAATATATGTGTGTTCTTGATCCTATCTTGCAAGTCTATAGTCACCTATTATGTGTTATGATCCGACAACCCCGAAGTGACAATAATCGGGATACTTCTCGGTGATAACCGTAGTTTGAGGAGTTCATGTATTCACTATGTGCTAATGCTTTGTTCCGGTTCTCTATTAAAAGGGAGGCCTTAATATCCCTTAGTTTCCGCTAGGACCCCGCTGAACATGGGAGGGTAGGACAAAAGATGTCATGCAAGTTTTTTTCCATAAGCACGTATGACTATTTACGGAATACATGCCTACATTACATTGATGAATTGAAGCTAGTTCTATATCACCCTATGTTATAACTATTGCATGAGGAATCGCATCCGGCATAATTATCCATCATTGATCCATTGCCTACGAGCTTTTCATATATTGTCCTTCACTTATTTACTTTTTCATTGCTACTGTTACAACTACTACAAAAACCCAAAAACATTTATCTTTACTTTTGCTACCATTACTATTATTATCATACCACTTTTGCTACTAAACACCTTGCTGCAGATACTAAGTTATCCAGGTGTGGTTGAATTGACAACTCAACTGCTAATACTCAAGAATATTCTTTGGCTCCCCTTGTGTGGAATCAATAAATTTGGGTTGAATACTCTACCCTCGAAAGCTGTTGCGATCCCCTATACTTGTGGGTTATCAGCGGCTCATCCACAACCATAGTGCTTCATTGCAGACGATGATCAGGCACGCGCTCAATGTGTGCTCCGACGGGGGTGAAGGCGAAAGGCCTGACCGGAAAGTTTGCCATGGCGGCACCACTAGGGTTTTTCGAGGGCTCCGGGTTCGGGACAGGGGAAGGCGAAGCAGACAAGAGAGGGGAGGTGGATGAAACTGGAAAGACTGTGGCTGATTGGGCACCTGGAGCGGTGGAGTTCACAGCTGCGGGGGGAGGGAGTTGTATCGACAAGCAATGAGAGGTGGCCACGTCACTAGTACACGAGATTTTCTGTTTCACTTGCCATAACTGACCCTGATTTTTACCATGTATATCCCGCCAACCTGTGCAGCTGATATCTTTCCATTCCCCGAAATTAGGCATAGGTGGTTTGAACCTTTTGGGCCGCCAACAATAAGTTGGCCCAATCCCCCCCCCCCCCGGCAGATAGTATGACCCAATAAGCTACAGTATTGGCATCTCTTAAGCCCAGGACAACTAGGTCCAAAATGATCATTGCGATTACACGCTAGGCAGGTACGTAGCTTACGGCCCAACATGGATGTATCTATTCACTCAAACTGATATTCATGGCATAAACATTGATCGATGAGACGAATACAACATTGGTAAAAAGTACCTGGGAATCCTTATGGAAGATGTCTATGACGAGAGCAGCTTAAGCATTTCAGCAAACGAGAATCAATATATTCCTGAGTTGGCACATCTTTTATCTGGACCATAAGGCAAACATCAGCATCAGAGTAACCCGCTTGCCAGCCATCCATAATATGATATAGCTTATCATCTGAAATGGAGTTCCAGTAGGATTCCTTGAAGCGAGATCCCTTGAAAGAAGGCAAGACTTGCGAACTATCCTTTCCAGAACAAACAAAATCCCCCAACCGGATATTCAGCTCCGGATCCGCAATCACCGGAAAGTTGAACTGACCAAATGAGATACCTGCAGCGGCCGATGATCGTCCCAACTCCGGCGAGAAAATTTGTTTATCACCTCTCAAAGGATCCGATGCCCGATGATCAAAAGCACTCTGCTGCTCTTGAAGCCATCTAGATTTGACAGCTATAGGACGTAAGCCCATCTTAGTAAGAAAACTGTCCGCGTGCCAGCCAATCTCAAAATGAACACAACCTGAATTAGTAACACCACGAAATAGGTGAAAGTGGCAGATGAAATCAGGCCAAATCCAATCCTTAAGGCCATAAATAAAATGTCCCACATGATTTGAGGCTACCGAAAACCTGAAACGGCGGTCACTTAGTTGCAGAACCCTAAACTTCAAGCTGATACCACCGATGCAGGATTGGAGTGCGAGGGCCACTGATTCCTCTGTCAACGTGAATGATGCCGACGAGAACGAGACGACAAGGAAGAATTCCTTGGCGGATCTAGGATTGGCCGAAGAGAAATGCACCGTGGATCCAAACTTGTCCCGTACCTGAGATTCAATCGCCAATCCCGGAGAGAAGTCCCAATGGAGGAGACTTTCCATGACTATGTGGTGGCTGCCATAGCCGGAGTGGACAGTGACAGGAGGGGGGTGGTGGCCGCCGGGGCCGGAGTGGCCACCGGCGGTGGAGAGGGAGTCGCCTAGGAGAGGGAGTCGCTTAGTCTAGCTTCTATGTTGCAAGTATTTTATTGCACTGTTTTTTGGAAATGTAGCTTCTTTCAAAGAATTTCTTAAAAATCTCCCATTCACCCCCCCCCCCATCAAGTAGACACCCTTTCAATATAACAATAAAAAATATTTCATAAGCCGAAATAAAGGTAAAGGATAGGGGAATGTGAATACTGAGAGGCTCGATGAACATTTTTCTCTTGATTCAGATAGTTGGCGCTGTCCTACTCCACTTGGATGGAGGCCTTGAACTATGGAAGTTCTAGGATCATGATGATCCCGATTGTGAGTTCAATGGAGGAATTAGTCCATGAATGAGAACATCCACGAAGGGTTCACACAGGAGCAACCAACCTATGCCAGCATGTCATACGACCACGAAGGTCTAGCCTTACGCGATGTAGATCTTCACAAAGTATGTGATATCCAAGCCCATACAAACTCTTGGTTCATTCACACCTTGAAGGATCACAAGCATACCTAGCTAGTCTAGGAGGTGCACACAATCCAAAAGTAACAAGATTAATCTTGCTTGGTGATGAATCCCTTCTTTTTGTCCACATTCAATACTATCTCAATATATGACTTTGGATTGGAAAGGTAGGGTGGGAAGCAAGGAGGAGATTACAAATCAAAGGAGTGGCCCAATGGTTGGAGTAGAAAGCCATTTAAACTTGGCACAAGGAGTTGAAGTTCTCTCTCGGAAAATATGAGTGTGTGTTCCTTCGAGTGAATTGATGAGATAGGGGGGATATAGGTAGGATGGACCAAACATCTTACTACTACACACCTTTTTAGCAAATATTAAAGGCCCCCAATGACTAGATTCTAATCACCGAACAAAACTAAAAGTGGCAACTATCAACTAGCTAGCAAGGTCCAACCTGAAGTCGTTTTTGGAGGTTTCGACTAACTAACGACTCACGTACACATGCCTTTGGATTACATTCAGAAATTCTGGCCAGACGTGTTTGTTTCTCCGAGCAGTTCAAGAAGTATAAGCATAATGCTCCAGAAGTTCTAGATGTGAGGTGTTAGGGAGATCCAAGTGAATAGAGTTTGAAATAGCTATATCTGGATCAATAGTTCACAGGGTCCATAAAATGGGTCCGATGACTCTGTGCAATGAAAATGCAGAGATATAGTGGAGGAATAAAATGCTTTCTAAGGGCATACGGAGTTGAACCATTAAGCACATGGAGAAAGAAATGCAACTTAGCAACTTTCATCCCCTGTTGATTTTATCTGCATAACCTACTGAACTTAATGTGACCCTGGATCACTAAAACAAAAATCTAAGTATTTGGCTTGACCAACACTTGTCTCATTAGAATTTGAGGGGTCACCAATCAATTTCCTTATTGCATATTTTGGAAGCTAATCTAAATTGTACTTGATAAACATTACTCCATTGAGTTATGTTGACATTAATTACCAAAATTCACCTTCACCACTCCTTCCCTCATTATACAACTATAATGCAAACTACAAATAGACATTGTTCATAATTAAGGTGCACTAGTGTTTAAATCAATTTACTATAAAGTGCGCTCCCACTCAAATCAATCTCTTATAATTGGAAGTGCGTGATTCAAGATCCTGGTCTGAGTCACAGCCATTGATGTGGACATCACTGATAACGTGAACTTCAACCGGTGGGCAAACTTGTCGATCATATCTACATATGACTCTTGTTCATCTTTCGATGCTTTGTGCCAAAACTTCAAGATAACTGAGTGTTTCTGCAGTGAGGCCTGACCTTCACCCACCTTACGCCACAATTCGTGTGTACTCACGTATGCATGATGCACTCAAAAAATCTACGTGTTGTAGACGCTTGCTACACTTGGAAGAGATCTAAATACCTGATATTTTTTGTGAGAGATCACCCTAATAATTGGCTAATACGCAATCAAAGGTTGCAAACAACAAAGGAATAAACATGTTAGGCAATTCATAATAGCATGGTATGGTATAGCCCTTGGTGTCGGGTACATCTCCATGATCCTTCGAGGTCTTCATGAAGGTACTCTGTGATGATGTCGTGGCAACCATCATGTTCTTTTGCAACGGGTGAAGCCACCTTGCTCTGGGTCCTCCGTAGCACGTCTGTCACTTTCGTCGATAAAATAAAATAACGAGTTTTGACATGCGGGTCATAAAAGTGACAATCCTTTGGCTCCAGCTATCATGTTGTACTGTGATGTGCAAGACATTTAATGTTACATCAAATAACCATCTCATAGATATAAACTTATTATCATGATGAAGGTTATACGACATCACATGCATCCTGCAAAACCAAGTTAGATGACTTCTAATCGGTTTGTCAAATTTTAATTACATGGCTTCTAGGGTTTCCGAATAACTCTAGCTACCTATGTCCACCATGAAGGCGATAATTTTTTTTGCTAGATTAACTTTCGAGGTGTGTGAGAGAAGAGACTTAATTAAAAATGTGACGCCCCCGGTTCAGTCATACACTAATCATACACGCAAACGTGTAAGATCAAAATCAGGGACTCACGGGAAGATATCACAACACAACTCTAAACAAAAAAGAAAGACATACAAGCTTCATATTACAAGCCAGGGGCCTTGAGGGCTTGAATACAAAAGCTCGATACACAAGCGAGTCAGCAGAAGCAACAATATCCGAGTACAGACATAAGTTAAACAAGTTTTTCCTTAAGGCTAGCACAAACATCAATGATCGAAGAGGCAAGGCCTCCTGCCTGGGACCTCCTAACTACTCCTGGTCATCCGGGGGCTCCACGTAGTAGTAGGCACCCTCGGGGTAGTAGCATTAGTCGTCGGGGTGGCATCATCTGGCTCCTGGGATCCACCATCTGGTTGCAACAACCAAAAAGAAGAAAGAAGGGGGGAAGGGGGAGCAAAGTAACCATGAGTACTCATCCAAAATACTCGCAAGCATCAGACCTATACTAAGTATGCATTGGTATCAAATGGAAGGGTTGTATCTGTGGACTGAACTACAGAATGCCAGAATAGAGGGGGAATGCCTAGCCTATTCAAGACTAGCATCTTCAAGCAGCTCCGAGCATCTTGCGGCATGTAGAAGAGTAAAGTATAGCATTTTATAATTAACAAGCATGTTGTAGAATTAACGCCCAGAGATCATCGACTCCCTGCGTGAAAGCAATCTCGGAGCCACATATCCATCACATATCTCAAGTATCCATTTCTAGTTATATAAGATCAGGATACAAGTCGGAACGTCCATTACCGTGGACACGGTATTCAAATATATAACTTCCCTGTAGGGGTGCACCACGTTACCCAACATGCTCGATCACTCTGGCCGGACACACCTTTCTGGGGTCAATGCCCGGCCTCGGAAGATCAACACGTCGCAGCCCTACATAGGCTCAGCAGAGAGGTCCCCGCCGGTCTTCATCCTAAGCACTCCGGGGTCAGGGCCCATCGCCTATTGCACTCCGGGTCATTGCGAGCAGCGCGGGTCCAGGCTACCCTCTACATTGATGGTGTCGGCCCAGCCGTGCCACAATGCTGAACTGGACGTCTGACAAAGCTTCGGCAGATACTACGACATCAAGGCCCATAACTATTCTCACGTGGTGGTTAGTACGTAAAGTCCAAAGGCCAACTCAGAACAAATTCCCAAACAATAGTGTATTATTTGCTTGCAGAGACGAGCAGAGACTCACGATCGAAGTGACCCCGTCACCCCGTCTCGTGGACTTACGACAAGGGCCCAGAATGCCCGACCGTGCCACGTCATTATCTTGCGGGTGCTCTCCGGGCCCGCCCGACTTTCACCAAGGTCTCAAGTAAAGTCATTGTAACCATGTGTCCAAACATCAAGGGGAAAACCCGAGGAATCACCCCCGGTGGACTCCACTCGATGTAATCATCAAGGTGAACGTAAGAGGAACCACCCTCGAGGTTCACACTTGACGTGTTGCAGGACGGAGCCATATCAGGAATGGTGAAGGAGGAACCACCCTCGATGACCATGACCGAATAGCTACACAACAGAGATCTCATCAGGAGTGATGTATGAGGTTCCACCCTCGGCACTCGATGGTAATTTTGCAGAGTCGAGCAACAAAACGGGGCGTGATGTGATGTGAGGTGTCGGGCTCTAGTCGTCGATCATGTTGATCGAGTCGTCGATGATGAAGCAGGGGCAACAAGGACAAGGTGAGGTAACTGATGGATCACTAACCAACCTATACTAAGCAGTTTAGGATAAGAAGGTAGGTAACAATAAGCAGGTACAAAAGCAGTCTATGCATCAGAATAGGAGCAATCAATTACAGTAGCAAATTCTAATGCAAGCATGAGATAATGGAATGGGCGATATCGGGATGATCAAAGGGGGGATTGCCTGGAAGCTCCGCTGAAAGGGAAGAAGTGTCGGCGGTGATGTAGTCGTTCACAGGGGCGACATCACTCTCGGGTCTACCAGACAGAAGAGGGGGGAGAAACAGAAAATACAGAGCAAATAGATACATGACAAGTCAACAATCAGAGCTAGGGGTGATCTAACGCAGTACTACGCGATATAGGTGTAGGGGGGATTCAACTGGGAATGTTTTCCCGGTTCCAGGCCTGTGTCAGACAGATGACCGGAGAGGGAATGTTCCATGTTCGGATAGTTAGGGGCATCTAACAGGTAAACGGATCACGGATTCAGATTCGTCTCGTCGCTCTGAGCAACTTTCACGTATAAAACTTTTTCATCCGAGTTATGAATTATTTTACATGATTTTTCAAAGTTTTAAACAATATTCTGAAATTATTATTAGATCAAAAAAAGGGTTTTATTGCATCAGCATGACATCATCATGATGTCAGCAGTCAACAGAGTTGACCAAAGTCAACCCTGACATGTGGGACCGTTTTGTCATAGACTAACAACTAATTAACAGTTTTAATTAACTAATCAAGTTTATTAGGTAAATTACGAGAGTTAATTAAGTTAATTAATTACCTAATTAATTAATTAACTAATTAATTATTCTTCTTATTATTTTTTTCTATTTTTCTTTTTAATGCTTTGGGGGCGGGCCCCCGTGTCATAGGCCCAAGGGGCCATATCGGGCGCCAGGTGCGGGTGCTAGGAGCCACAGGGCACGGCGGCGGGCGCAGCCCGCGCGACGCCAAGCCCGACCGGAGGAACGGGGCGAGGCCACCGGGGCGCGGCATGGCGAAGCAACAACGACGACGGCGGGGCTATAGTGCAGGAGCGGCGCGACGCTGGGAGGAGTAGGTGGGCGAAGCCGAGGCGAGCCAAGGGACGAGCCCGAGCGGGCAGAGGCGAGGGGTGTGGTCGGGGTTGGTCGGGCACGAGCAAGGCTAGGGAGCGCCCGACGAAGGCGCGCAGGCAGAAGCTGTGGCGCGTCTGGCACGAGCGGTCTACGGCGAAGGGAGGGGAAGAAGAGGGGAACAGAGGAGGGGACCTCACCGGCCCTGCAGATGTGCCAAAGCGAGCTCGGGGAGGCGGTGGTGGACGACTGGACATCGACGGCACGATCTGGTGGTGGCGTTTGGCAGCGAGGGCGGGCGACGTGGTCGGCACCGAGGCAAGGTCGTCGGGCGGCGGCGCGTCCCGATCGAGGGAGAGGGGGCACCACGGCGAGGTCTGGCGCGGTGGCGGGCGATCCAACGGACGACGGCGTTGAGGCATGCCAGGGTCGCGCAGGCGTCGGCGGGCGATGATGGGATCGGGGTCGATCTCGATCCAGGAGGGGAGAAGTGGGAGGAGCGAGGTAGTGGGGGAGAGAGTGGGGTGAGGCTAGGGTTAGTGGGGGGTATACTGGCCGGGGTGGGCCAGCTGGGCCTGGGGGCGCCGGCTAGCCAGCTGGTTGGCCCAGTTGGGCCTGGGGGGGTTGGCCTTTTCCTTATTTTTGTTTGTTTTCCTTTTAAAAACATTTTTGTTTTCTTTTATTTTAAGGCACTTAAACAATTTGTAAAAAAGATGATTTCTCCAACATTATTACCAAATGATTATTTGTAAGAACTTAAGCATTATATCTTGCATGTTGACAAAGTTTGAATTTTGACTTTAAACTTGGTTTTGAATTTGTATTGCGATTTGGATCAAGCACATATTAGCAACAATAACATGATGACATGGTACCATTAACACGGGTATACTGTAGCATAATTATCCGAGCTTCACAAATCTCCCCCACTACAAGAAATCTTGTTCGAGATTTAGGAGGTAGAAGGAAATAGTTCGGGGTATTCATCACGCAGGCGATCCTCGTGTTCCCAAGTGGCTTCGTCTTCAGAGTGATGCGACCACTGGACCTTGAGGAACTTGATCGTCTTCTGACGTGTGCGGCATTCATCTTGGTCAAGAATGTGGACCGGATGCTCTTTACAGGAGAGGTCCTATTGCAACTCGAGCACTTCATGATCCACTACTCGGATTGGGTGCTTGAAGCAGTGTCGAAGTTGTGACACGTGGAACACATCGTGAACCTGAGAAAGGTTCGACGAAAGCTCCAACTGGTATGCCACTTTTCCATGCCTTTCAATAATAGTGAATGAACCGATATGGCGAGGAGCTAACTTTCCCTTGATCCTGAAGTGATGTGCACCCTTCATTGGTGTGACTCGAAGATAAGCCTTTTCGCCAGGTTGGTAGACCATGTCTTTATGATGACGGTCATACTGACGCTTTTGACGTGACTGAGCAGTCATGATATTCTCGCGAATGATGTAGACTTGTTCTCCGACGTGTTGGATAATATCCGGACATAAGAGTGGATGTTCTCCGCTTCACCGCCCAAAGGGGTTCACACTTTCGTCCAGATAACACTTCGAAGGGGGCCATCTTCAGACTAGCTTGATAGTTGTTGTTGTAGGAGCACTCAGCATACGGGAGAGATTCCTCCCATTTCTTGCCGAAGGAAATAACACAAGTTCGAAGCATGTCTTCGAGAACTTTGTTGACGCGTTCAACTTGTCCCTGAAACTGAGGGTGAAAAGCGGTGCTGAATGACAGATGAGTTCCCATAGCTTCTTGGAAACTTGCCCAGAATCTTGAAGTGAATAAGCTGCCATGGTCTGAGCTGATTACCAGCGGAATACCGTGAAGTGAAACAATTATGTACATATAGAGAGTTGCCAACTGACTTGCAGTGGTAGTCTCTTTGACGGCCAGAAAATGTGCAACTTTAGAAAGCCGGTCAATGACGACAAAAATAGCATCATTTCCTTTCTATGATTTTGGAAATCTAGTGACAAAGTCCATTTCAACATGGTCCCATTTCCATTCAGGAATAGAGATAGGTTGCAGAGTTCCAGTGGGCCTTTGCTGTTCTGCTTTGATACGATGACAAATGTCACATTCAACAACATAGCGAGCAATGTCTTGCTTCATGTTTGACCACTAGAATCTTTGACGAATGTCCTGGTACATCTTGGTGCTACCGGGATGAATAGATAATGAAGTGTCATGAGCTTCTTCCATAACCTCCTTAGTCATATCTAGGGTTTTCTCCTTACACGACACTACTAGGCGGCCTTTAAAGTACAAAGTGTCATCATCAACAACAGTGAAGAATGAGGGCTTTCCTTCCGTGAGGTAGCGCTTAATCTTGTGGGCTTGAGAGTCATATTTCTACAGCTCCTTGATACTGTCCATGAGATCTGGTTTAGCAACCAGGGTATTGAGAGAACCCTGGGGAACAACGTGGAGGTTGATTTTGCGGCACTCTGGAGGAGGGGGAGTGCGTGCACCAGGAGGAACAATATGGAGGTTCAACTTTCTGAATTCTTCGACAAGTGAGGGCTGAACTTGGTGAACCTGGAGGTGGTTGCAATATGACTTGCGGCTCATAGCATCAGCCATTACATTAGCCTTGCCTGGGGTATAGGAAATACCCAAATCAAAGTCTGCTACGGTTTCCATCCTTCTCTGCTGACGGAGGTTCAAATCTGGCTGAGTAAACAGGTACTTCAGACTTCGGTGGTCGGTGAAGATCTCGCAATGATTACCAAGAAGGTAATGTCGCCACTGTTTCAGTGCATGTATGACAGCAACAAGCTCGAGGTCATGAACTGGGTAGTTCTCTTCGTGAGGACGCAATTGACGAGAGGCATAAGCAATCACTCTGCGCTCTTGCATTAGGAGAACGCCTAATCCTTGACGTGAAGCGTCACAGTAAATGACGAAGTCCTTCTTAGTATCAGGTGGAGCAAGCACTGGGGCAGAAGTCAGCTTGCCTTTGAGTGCCTGGAAACTTTCCTGACACTTTTCTGTCCAATCAAACTTGATGCCCTTGTGAAGCAGACCACTCAGGGGCTTGGAAATCTTGGAGAAGTTCTCAAAAAATCGACGGCAATAGCTGGCGAGTCCGAGAAAACTTCTGACTTGCTTGACATTCTTCAGAGGAGTCCAACCGAGAATAGCCTAAACTCGCTCGGGGTTGACGGCAATACCATCCTTGGAGATGACATGCCCAAGGTAGGTCACTTCAGGAAGCCAGAATTCACATTTGGAATACTTTGCATAGAGTTGATGTTCTCGAAGCTTTTCCAGCACAAGTCGAAGGTGTTCAGCATGTTCTTCTTTGTTCTTGGAGTATACAAGGATATCATCCAAATAAACCACGATGAACTTGTCGAGGTATTCCATGAATATATAGTTCATCAAACGAGAAAAAGTCGCTGGAGCATTGGTCAAGCCGAAGGACATGACGGTGTACTCGTATGAACCATAGCGAGTCACGAAAGCAGTCTTGGGAATATCTTCTTCACGAACCCGGATCTGGTGGTAACCCAACCTCAAATCCAGTTTAGAGAATACTGAGGAACCAGCAAGTAGATCATACAGATCATTGATTCTGGGAAGCGGATACTTGTTCTGAATTGTTGCCTGGTTGATAGGACGGTAATCTTGGACCAAACGATTCGTTCCATCCTTCTTTTTGACAAAGAGAGAAGGTGCTCCCCAAGCAGAGGAACTTGGATGGATAAAACCTGATGAAGTGAAGTGTCGATTTCCTCCTTAAGCTCAAGGAGTTCATGAGGCAGCATCTTGTAGGGTCGCTTGGCAATAGGAGTAGTGCCTGGTTTCAAGTCTATGACAAATTCAACTGCTCTAGCAGGGGGTATTCCTAGAAGTTCTTCTGGAAAGACATCTTTGAAATCACGAACAACTAGAATGTTCTCTATTCCCTCAAGAGGTGAAGCATTCAATGCATTTAGAACATATATCTGGTTCTCGGCATCCTGAGCTGTTCAGGCTGAGTATTGGACCGTCTGGCCAGAAGGGTGTCGGTGTACTAAAGTAGGGGTACCTTAGTATCCCGAACTTGTGCACGGCAGCAGCAAGGTCTCACGGCAAGGCTTGCCGGTGTCCGCCAAGATCCTCCGTAGTTCCTATTGATGCCATTCAAGAACAAAGTGTTTTAACTAAGAAGACAAGACTCGGCAAGAGGAGCTTGCCGAAGGACAAGGCCCCAAGAGGAGCTTGCCGGAAGGCCAGCCAAGGCACTTCAAAGAGCTTGCCGCGACGCCACAAGATCCCGGCAAGACCCGACGAGCGACAAGCTTTGGTGCGATAAGACAACGATCATGGCAAGGCGCTTGCCATGCGGCCACCACTGCGCTCCACGGTCCAACAGACCGTCGACGTGTCGCCTCGAGACCATTCCAGACGCGCGTGGGGAAGTCAGGCAGCCAAGCGGTGCGAGGTGGCAAGTGGAGATGACTAGAAGGCCATCGTGGAAAGCGGTGGCGCCCTAATAGCCGCTTTTAGACCGCTTAGGCGATGCGGATGGGCATTAAATGCTTTTGTCCCCCGCCACGAGTTAGGTAGGGTGCATCAGAGATAGCAGTTGTACCAACCACCCTTTTGCATTTGTACCTTGATCGCATTGCCACCGCTCGGTGACCCCTTGTGCCTATAAAAGGAGGCCCATGCGCACGAGAAGGGTTCACCATTCAAACTACACCACTCTCACGCCTCAAGCAAGAATGTAATACAATCGCAGCAGCAGAGGAGTATTATCTCCGGAGAGCTCCGGCCGGGTAAAATCCTCGCGGTTCGCCGATCCGCTCTTCGCATCCTCCGCTAACTTGCCGGACCGAAAGGGCCCCGCCCCATAGGTGCTCGCTTCCCACGACATCTTTGGCGTGCCGGTAGGGGCGCCGAGGTTGTGTGAACCCGATCCGCATTCGCGAGCCGCTTCATCATCATTCGCCGACATGCCACCAAGAAGAAGGCTTCGAGGTGGCTGCTCCGGCCGCTGATCCCACCGCCACCGAGCAAACGGGCGGTGGGGTAGACACCGGCGGAGGAGCGGGCGCCAACGAGGGAGCTCACGTCGTTACCAGATCCAAGGACAAGGCCCCGCAAACTTCGGCGTCCGTACACGCACCGCGCCCATCTCAGGAGGCAAGGGATCGACAGCGTCATGGTGCTCGCGGCACCGTGCTCGCATTAGAACAAGGCCAAGCTGGTGGATCTAGGGGCGTTCAAGACCAGCATGCACGCCAGCATGCCGGCACGAGTGAAGTACGGACGCCTGGACGGGGTACTGCTCCTTCAACCCAATTGGAAGTCCGAGCATATCCCGCTCCTCGCGCCGCTCACCGCCGCCACCTAAGACTCCAGAAGAGGCATTGGCTCGAGCTCAACTGCTTCTAGATTACCCTCCAGCGCCAGACAAGATCGACGATTGGAGGGCCACTATACAGAGCCTCATCGGCTTCACCAACGGCGACACTCCACGGCAGCCAGCTACGTCGCAGCCGCGGCAAGATTGTCGGACGCGAGCCGATGGCGACAAGACCGGTGGAGGTGCAACCACCGTGCACTCCCCGCCCCGAAGGCCAAGATCGCCGACTCGCCGGATCAACCACGACACCGACTCCACGGCGTCATCAGACCCACGAGTTCGTCGCGATCAACACCAAGTTCTTCAAGAACGACAACACGAAGACGCCGCACCAAGATCGAAAGGCCGGAGAGAAGCGCTGGCGTTAATCGACAGCGCTACCGGGCCCATTGTTGACATGCATGCGCCAGGGGAACCAGCGACTTGCCGACGCGTAGGTTGCCTCTGCGTTTACTCGTGAGCTGCGGCAAGTCCAAAGGCTCAAAGACAAAGAACTTCAAACCAGATGTACCGAGAAGTATGATGGTAGGTTACATCCGTCGGACTTCCTCAAAGATCTACACCATCGCGTGCAAGCCGCCGGGCGCGACGAGAAGATCCTTGCCAACTACTTCCCACTAGTGCTCAAGCCTAACGCCGATCTCGGCTCATGCACTTGCCGGACAACTCCATCTCCTCAAGGGCGATTCAGTGCTATCGCTTGTCGGCGCTTTCACAGCGCCACAAAGCCTCATGGCCGGAGAGCGATCTGACCGCCGCCCGTAAGGAAGGAGAGCCTCGGCAAGTACATTCAAAGATTCAGTATGCGCGCGAACATCTCAGACGCCCACCCCATCATGGTCATCGCTGCTCCATCGAACGCGCGAATCGCAGGATGCGGAGGAGATGGCGATGTCGTAGATAAGAGACGCTGATGAGCTCTATGCCCTGGCCGACAAGTGTGCACGTGCTGAAGAGGGAAGAAAACTCCCCGGAGAGAACGCAGGAACAGGGGGGTCTGACAGTGAGGATGCTGCCCCGGCAAAGAAAAACCGGCGGCGGAACAAAAGAAGAAGGAAGGGAAAAGATGTGGCAGCTGTCGAGCAGTCCGGCAACGGAGGTGGCGCCAAGGAAGCAGAACCTGTGGCGGCCGCCGACAAGCAGGGCGGCTCCGAGAAGCAGTACTGCAAGATTCACCGTACCAAGGGCCATGATCTCCAGAGTTGCAAGAAAGTTGAGCAGCTTGTTGAACTGCAGAAAGCTGAATACGAGCGACGCGACAAGGAGAAGGCCCAAGAAGGTGGTGGAGGATCCGGCAAGAAGCGCCCCGCCGGGAGGGCGCCATGCAAGGCCAAGCAGCGGCAAGGAGACAGCCTCTCCAGCGGCGCGACAAGGATGAAGATGAAGACGGCGACGAAGACATGGAGGATGATGAGGCCGACGAAAGCAGGAGTTTCGTAGCAACAGAGGTTCTCAGGCGCTGATGGTGGTGCTTCTCGGCATACTTCGCACCGCCAGCTCAAACAATGGGTGTGGGAAGTGAATGTGGCAGAACCACCAGTTG
The DNA here is from genome assembly GCA_021437245.1 of Aegilops speltoides. Classification (NCBI taxonomy): domain Eukaryota; kingdom Viridiplantae; phylum Streptophyta; class Magnoliopsida; order Poales; family Poaceae; genus Aegilops; species Aegilops speltoides. The sequence goes on from CM038141.1 coordinate 164,675,131, forward strand.
AGTCGCGCAAGCCTCTGAAGTGGTCCAACACGCCCATCATCTTTGACATTGAGGATCACCCTGATCGCATAACTGTGGTCGGGTTCTTGCCGATGTTGGTTTCACCAACTATCCGCAACCTCAAGGTCACAAAGATGCTGGTTGATGGCGGGGTCGGCTTGAATCTGATTTCCTCAGCGGTACTCAAGAAACTCCAGATCCCCGACAGCGAGCTCGAAGAGACTGGTACTTTCCAAGGAATCAATCCGGGAAGGAGCAAGCCGAAGGGGAAGATCACATTGCTAGTGACGTTTGGCAGCGAGCTGAACTTCAGGACAGAGAAAGTTACTTTTGACGTTGCTGATTTCCCATTGCCTTACAATGGGATACTCTGCCGTCCAGCGCTTGCCATGTTCATGGCAGCATCTCATTATGCCTACAACGTGCTCAAGATGCCTGGTCCGATAAGTGTCATCTCTGTCCCTGGCGACAAGAAGGATGCCCTTATCTATACCGACAAGATCTACTGGAAGCAAAGAGCCGCGTCGAACACAAACCACTTGCCGCCAAGCTCCTTGAGGGAAGAAGAAGACCAAGTCCGCAAGAGCTCGATGCCCACTCCAAAGAAGCGCACCTCTTTAGAGTGCTGCGCCACCGCCGAGGACGCACCATCGAGCTCCACCGGCAAGTGTAAGAAGGCGAAGACAGCTCCGCCAGAGACCAAGAAAGTGGCCGCCAAGGAGGACGGCACTGATGGTACCTTCACCATCAGTGCCACGCTTGATCCTAAATAGGAAAGCACGCTCATTGCTTTCCTACGGGCGAATGTCGATGTGTTTGCATGGCAACCATCCGACATCCCCGTGTTCCTGTGAAAGTAATTGAGCACCACCTTGTCTGTCTGTCCTCACGCGCCCGCCAAGCGTAAAGTCGAAAACAAGCAAAGGAGCGCCAAGAATTCATTGCGAAGAGATCAAGAAGTTGGAAGCAACAGTTCGGTCGAGGAGTGCTCCATCCAACGTGGCTGGCCAATCTCAGTAGTCGTGCGCAAGGCTTAATGGAAAATGGAGGCTTTGTATAGACTTCACTGATGTTAATAAAGCTTGTCCCAAGGACCCATTTCCCTTGCCGCGCATTGACCAGATTGTCGACTCCACGGCAGGATGTGATTTGCTTTCATTCCTTGATGCATATTCAGGATATCATCGATCTTCATGGCGTAAGAAGATGAGGAGAAACCGATTTATTACTCCATGTGGCACGATCGCTTTGTGCGGATGCCTTTCGACTAAAGAATGTTGGTTCAACATTTGCAAGGGTAGTTCACGAAGCTTTTGAGCCACAGTTGCACAGAAATGTAGAGGCTTACATGGATGACATAGTGGTCAAAAGCAAAGACAGAGCAACTCTGATTCAAGACTTGGACGAGACCTTTGCAAATCTGCGCAAGATCAATCTCAAGCTCAACCCCGAGAAGTGTGTGTTTGAGTCCCTTCCGCAAGCTTCTCGGTTCGCTAGTATCTCAGCGGGGATTGAAGCTAATCCCGACAAGATCAAGGCCATTGAGCGATCAAGCACCAAGCGCCCAAGGATGTGCGAAGGCTTGCCACCAAGCGTGGTTGCTCTCAAGAAGTTCATCTCTAAGTTCTGCTGAGGCTACCGCCATTTTTCAAAATTTTGAAAAAGGCAGGTCCAATGAAATGGACTCCAGAGGCGGAGGCTGTGCTGCAGGACTTAAAGAGATACCTGTCCTCCACTCCAATACTTGTCGCACCTAAACCACAAGAGAAGTTGCTGCTATATCTAGCAGCAACCAATCAAGTGGTTAGTGCTGCGTTAGTAGCGGAAAGGGAGGCGGATGATGAGCCAATGCCACGGCGAGTGCATCCAATGACAACCGTGGGGCTTCCCGACAAGCTCGTCCCGACAAGGATGAATCAGGCAGCCACAAGAAGAGAAGCAAAAGAAAATGGTGCAATACCAGCTTTACTTTGTCGGCCCATTCTCAAGGGGCTAGATCAAGGTACTCGGTGTGTGGTTGCTTTTCGGTCTTCTCATGGCCTCGAGAAAGCTGCGCCATTACTTTCAAGCACATGAGATTACAGTTGTCACTCGCTTTCCGTTGAAGAGGATATTGTAGAATCCAGAAGCAACAGGCAGGATTGTTGAGTGGGCACTGGAGTTTTCAAGCTTTGGCCTCAAGTTTGAAAGTACTTCAACTATCCAGAGCCGAGCATTGGCAGAGTTTATAGCAGAATGGACGCCAACACCTGATGAAGAAACTCCAGAGACGAGCATCCCCGTCAAGGAAGCAAGCAAAGAATGGGTCATGTACTTTGATGGTGCCTTCTCGCTGCAAGGCGCCGGTGCGGGCGTGTTGCTTGTCGCACCCACCGGAGAGCACCTCAAGTATGTCGTCCAGATGCACTTTCCCAAGGAGCAAGCGACAAACAATACTGCAGAGTATGAAGGCTTGCTTGCCGGACTTAGAATCGCGGCAGACCTTGGGATCAAGAAGCTTATTGTCAGGGGTGACTTGCAGCTTGTCGTCCGCCAAGTGAACAAAGATTATCAGAGTCCGTTGATGGAAGCCTACATTAATGGAGTGATAAAGTTAGAAGAGCACTTTGACGGCCTACAAATGGAACACGTTCCGAGAGCTCAGAACGACATTGCTGATAGCCTGTCAAAGTGCGCCGCACTCAAGTTACCTGTGGAACCAGTGATTTTTGTGCTCAAGCTAACTCAACCATCGGTAACACCATCAACTAGATAGAGCAAGAAGAGGAAGTTGGTTTCCGGTGACTACTTTCCGGCTGAGCTCCCCGAAGCCGCCGCCAAGAAGGTCCCTAAGATCAACACCAAGAATGCTGAGGAGCAGTCTGCTCCGACAAACCCTAAGGTTTGTTCCGTTGAAGCAGACGCTCCCGACAAGTTTTGCTCCGGCAAGCTTGCCGGGGAACATCAAGCTCCGGCTGAACCGCAGGTTCTTGCCGTAGAAACAGATGTCCCCGTAGCAGCGTTTATGCCTTTAGTCCTTGTTGTTGAGCCGCAGGCTCCGGCATGGGCACAGCAGATTGTCCGCTTCTTCAAACAGAGAACTTCCCAAGAGCAAGAAGAAGCGGAGAGAATAGCCCGCAATCAAATATGTACCAGTTTGTCGACGACATATCGTGCGTATGAGATTCAACAGAGTGAAATTGAAGTGCATTCCCTGGAAGATGGATGAAGTGTTGGCGGAGATACATGGAGGCATATGTGGTCACCACATTGGCGCAAGAGCACTTGCCAAAGAAAGCTTTCCGCAAGGTTTCTTTGGCCAACAGCCTCCGTGATGCAACCGCACAAGTAACCAAGTGTGAAGCATGCCGCCCACTCCAAGCAGATACATCAACCAGCTCAAGCTCTCCAGACGATCCCTTTATCCTCGCCATTTTCGTCCGGGGCTCGACATCCTCGCCCCTTTCCCCGAAGTTGTTTGGGCTTTGAGTACTTGTACGTGGCAATCGACAAGTTCACAAAGTGGCCGGAAGTGGAAGCAAGGAGGAAGGTGACAAGACACCAAGCAGTCAAGTTCTTCAGTCAATTGTTTGCCGCTTCGAGTCCCTAACAGATCATCACCGACAATGGCACACAATTCATGAGCCGCACCTTCATGCAAGACATCCAAGATCTTGGCGCTAAGGTTCTGCTTTCGCTCGCTTGCTCACCCAAGAAGCAACGGTCAAGCGGAGAGGGCAACGCCGGCGTCGCGCGGGCTCAAGACCGTAACTTTCGACAGTGCACAAGTGCGGAAAGAATTGATTGAGGAGCTGCCAGGGTTCTTGGTCAATCAGACGACGCCAAATTGAGCCATCGCCGCACACCTTTGCTCTAGTCTATGGAGCAGAGGCGCTTCTCCTACGTAACTCAGATACGGATCGAATCGAGTGCTCGCTATGATGAGCTTGAGCAAGAGCAATCGCGGCAAGATGACGCTGCTCCTCGAGGAAGATCGCTTCGTGCTGCCGACGAAGCTGCTCGATATCGGCAAGCTTTGCGCCGCTACCATAGCCGCAAAGTCAATGCAGAAGTCTCAAGGAAGGCGACCTTGTTCTTCGGCGTGTTCAATCCGCCAAGAATTCCAACAAGTTGACGCCAAGTGGGAAGGCCCTTATCGTGAAGCGAAGTCACTAGGCTCAAGGCGCTGTCCGCCTTGAGACCGAAGATGGCTTTATGTGAGCAACTCTCGAACATTGAACATCTTCGTAAGTTTTACCTATATATGCGGTTGCCGGAACCTGTTCCGGCAACCACCTTTTGTACAAGCCTTGCCGCTGTTCCATGTAACCCTTTGTACAAAGCCGGGCGTAGATCCCGTGCATAAATAAAGCTCATGTGCTTCGCACATCTTGTCAAATTTCATATCTTTTTCTTTTTTTTTTGCATGAATTATTTGACACTTTGTGCAGCACTTGCCCCCGGTAAGCAATAACGAGCCTTAAGGCTCCATATCTTTATTTTCTCTTCTTTCTTTCTCTCAAAAAGAAGGTTCCTTCGCCCACAAGTTCACCGGGGGGAGAGGAGAAGATAATGGTGTGGACCAGGCGTCGTTCAAAGAAGTATAGCCTTGCCGGGACGAAAACGACAGAAAAGCTAAGTTGCCAAAGTTTGAGCACAATCAGTTTTAAAATTTCTTAAGTTATCTTCCTTGAACGACCGTGCTTTGTATGGAAAACTCATGCGCTGGAGGAACCAACTCGTAGCTGGTTGCGCCTTACCTTGTTTCGAGTCCGCCAACAACTTAAGTGTGTCATGACTAGTTGCGGCAAGGTTTCTGTCGGAGGCAAGACCGCCAAAGAGGTCGTTGATGTTCAGACTCAGCGCCAAGGCAAGGGTGCTCATACTGCAAGTTCCCTAAAAGCGTAGGGCAAAAACATACAAAGGAGGGAATCAAGTATACCAAGATAAAGTTATATTACAAAAATGACTTGCCGCGCTCTAATAGATTGTTCCTGTGACATATCTGGCAGCGGCAAGAAAAAGGAGGAAAAAGGCAGCATAGTCTACGCGATCGCCGTCGACCCTCCTGACTTCATTCACCTTGTCCACAATGGGTGCGACAAGGGCCTTGAGCTCTTCAAGATCAGCACCCGCCGACAGCTTCTTGAGGACGCTGGTGAGGTTGAGGCCCGGATTATGAAGAGCACCTTCACCAAAGACCTTCTCCAAGACTCGCGCAGATTATGCCAGGACTCGTCAGCCAGCTGCCTTGGGATCCTTTCCCGGAGTTGCTGGAGAGCCGTCGCCACGCCCTTGAAGAACAGAGTGAGCTTGGCGCTGGGCTGGAGGTTTTTGTCGGAGGAGTACCCGAAGCCCTCTAGTTCCGGCTGCCAGCCTCCTCGCCGATGATCAAGGGCGATGTTGATGAGGCCCTCCGCCCGTAGCTCCACAATAGCCCTCAAGGTGTTCTGGTTTCAAGCCCCTCGCTGCCAGCGCCATTGGCTTTGATCTCCGCTTCAAGTCCTCCTCCCACTTCTTGGCGCCGCCCAGCGTCTCCGCTCAGGCGTGGCCAGCTTCACTCGAGATCGGCATTAAGCGCCCTTGGCGGCGCCAGCTCCCGCCTTCTCGAGAGAGACCACCGCAGCTCACCATGGGCAAGGGCATCCTTCACGCCAGACCGAGCGCTGCAAGCTCTTCATTCTTTGTCTTGAGGGTGGCTTTAGCTCCGCCACCCTCACCTCCAGCTCCTTCTTGGCGGCCTCGGCAGCTGCAAAGAAGATCCTTCGCTTCCTTGAGGGCTCCGCCAAGTGTCTCCTTGCGCTGCAAGCTCCTCCTCATGGCTGTCCAAGTTAACCTTCTTCTCGGCCGCCTTCTCGCATGGACATCTCCTCGGCGGCGATCCGTTGCTGCTTTTCGCTTCGCCTTCTCGAGGAGAAAGCCTTCCGCTCGACGAGCTGCGCCTCTCCTCTGCAATGGACCGGAGGGCCTCTTGGTTGCGGCTCTGGAGCTCCTCCACGTGCTTCTCTATGTTCACTCCTACCTGCGCGACAAGTGCTTCCGGAGACTCCAATTTCGCTTGTCGGGCACGGTAGAGTGACACCAACTTCTGGAGCAGCTGCTCCTCCTCGCACTCGCCACGCCGCTTGCTACGCCAACCACTGTCCACCCAAAGGAGGCGAGCACTTATCCATCAAAAGTCTCCTCGACCGCGCCCGGAGCTTGATGCCCAGGGAGCTTGATGAAGACACCTTCGCCGGCCTTCAAGTAGGCGTCGGGCTGGGGCTCTTTGGGGCCTGGCGCTGCATCAACGGCAGACGGATCGGCGGTCGGCGTAGCGCCTTGTGCTCCCCGCGCCCTGTGGTCGCCAAGATGATCGCCGGATCCTCGCCACCCCAACCAAAGAGCCTTGGCGGCCTCTTCGTCGGCAGGATCATCAGCACCGGCCTCTTCTTCGGTGGCAGCGGCTTCCTCAGTATTGCCGCGCACATTCTCCTCGCCGGTGGCCTCGGTCTCCATCGGTTCAGCGGAGGGGGGATCTGAAGATAGGAAGAGGGAGAAGAAGTCAAGCAAATATCCAAAAAAGAAGATCAGAAGAAGAAGAATCCAAGGGAAGTTTCAAGCAAGGAAAATTACCAGTGCTGGGATCCATGGTCATGGGCTCCACCACCGGAGGGTCGCTGGTGCTGCCCCTTGCTGGAGGCTCCTCCCTTGCCGGGGACCTCTCCCTTGCCGGGGAGCGCTCCCTTGTCGGAGAATCACCCCTTGGCGGCGTAGTCGAAGCAGATAGCACCTCAGGGGCAGCTTCTGGTTGTTCCTGGTGAGCCTGTTCTGCTCCTACACAAGCAAACCAACAATCAGGATATCAGCAAGGAAAGAACACCCGTGCGGACCTGACAGCGGGAGGTAAAGTTATGTACTTACGCTGAGGGCTGTGCCAGGGGCTGCTTCGGGGAGAGATTGCCGGGTCCGACAGGGTGGTCTCGGATGTGTCCTCTGTTGCCACAGCAGGATCGTCCTCGATGACAACCACGGGGACCTTGGCCCTCTTCGCCGCTCTCTGGGCCAGAGTCCTGGAAAGGAACAAGGTTTAGAAGAAAGCAGATCAGATACAAGAGAAGAAACAGCAAGAATTGAAGAACCATAAGTACAACAAAAAGAAAAGACTTACTCGTCCTCCTCTTCTTCCTCCTCGTTGGAGCTGAGTGCGGAGGAGTAGGCTCCCTTGGACACTTGGTGGGAGCTGCAGCAGGATCAGAAGCGGCGGCCCGAGAAGACCCCGCCCTAGTTGCCGGTGCGGCGTGAGATGCTCCCGTGGCAACGGTGCTTGGCGCGATGGAGCGTGTCCCGCGGCGCGGCGGCTGTTGGCCCATCTGCCGCCCTGCTGTGTCTCCGGTCCCGTGGAGGCGCTTCTGGTTGAGCTGGGGCTGCACCGAGGCCCCGCTCATGCAAGTTGCTTGAAGAAGGCTGGCCACTTGCGCCCGGCAGTTTCGCCGCTTCGCTTTGGGCTCTCTCGCCAACGACTTCCCGCCAAGATCCTCTCGGTCGGCAAGGCTTGCCGCCGCTGCCTCGCCTCCAAAGTAAACCCGAACTCGCCTCACTGGGCGGTGGCTGCGCCGCCTCCTCCGCCTCGGTGGCGATGCGCCGCGATCTCATCATCGCGGTGTCGCGGTGAGAAGCCTCGCTGCCGGCGCGACCACCACCTCCACCAAGTCGTCGAAGAATTGCTGCACGACGCCGCCGGGCGGCTCCTCGCCAAGTCGGGATAATCCCATGCGAGTTGCACTCGCATCATTGCGCGGATGCGGTCGAGCCGGGAGTTATTGCACAACGGGACGACGACCCGCGCAGCCCGAACCACTCGGGATGGTTGGGGTCGTGCTTGAACAGCTCCTTCAGCGCCCCATCCAACTCCATGACAAGAAAGTTAAAATTGAGGCTGGGCGCAGCCTCATGATATTCGCCGACCTCGAACAACCAGGCGGGTCTCCCTCTCTCGCAGAGGGCGTGCGGGCGGCGAAGAAAATCCGCGCCAACAGCCCCTACAAAGGAGCCCGCAAGATCGAGCCGCAAGATCCGGGTGGTGGCGATCTTCAATCTAGCATCGTCCGCCGCCAGGCGCCCGGCCGCCGTCACAAGACTACCCGGCTTGGCGCAAGTTGGTGAATGGATGCGGGTTCTCATCAACAATCCAGCACCACTACGCTCGGCACTCCTCCCATTTGCTACGGAGCTCCCCCTCCAGATACACCTCCTTCATACCGACCCTCGAGATCCAGGCGATCCCGCCAGCTAAGGGCTCTCCTTTCTCGGCCCGGGGCATGAAGTAGTGGCGAAAAAGGGCAACATTTGGGTGGATTCCGACGAAGTTCTCGCAGAGGTTTGCGAAAACCGCCATGGTCAGAACGGCGTTGGGGGTGAAATCAAGGAGATGGAATCCATATGTGTTCATAATGTCGCAGAAGAAATCGGAAAAGGGCGGGCAGAGCCCGCAATAGAAGAACAATGGAAAGAAGTAGTATCCTTTTGGACACCGTTTCGAGGTAGAAGCTTCGGCGGAGAGTACCTGCGTGCGCGGATGCGCCCGCGTCTCCGTCGACCAGAAGAGATAGAACCACTCCCACAGCTCCTTCGCGGAGAGCTCGAGGGGGAAAAGTGCTCGCTCCTTGCGCAGCGCCTCAAGCCGCAGCGCCTCGGCCGACTTCGCACCCCTCTCGGTCTTCGGAGCCATGGCAGAGGCGGTGGGGGAGAGCGGGGGTGTTGGCGGCGACGGCGGCGACGGGCGGCGGAGCGCTGCTCTCTTTCAGCTTTGAGAAGCGGAGGGGAGCGGCGGAGATTTCTGAGGAAGCAACTGCAAGTGGCGAAGGTGGGGGAACGACCCCTGTTTCCCCTGCTTATAAAGAGGAGGAGGCGAACGTTACGCCTTTTTCGATTAAAGAATCGCCCACGATCTCTCCCACGACGCCGCGTTTGACGTGTGCCGTTACGGGAGGGCGCGGTGGATACGGAGTTAGATTTGGTGTGGACCCAGGCCGCGTGTGCCCGTGCCCTGTTTTTTGGGCCGGGCCCAACAGCGCCAAGACTGTGGTGGCCCAGCCCGGGCTCCTGCGAGGTACTAAAGTAGGGTACCTTAGTATCCCGAACTTGTGCACGGGCAGTTGCAGCGTCCCGCGGCAAGGCTTGCCGGGTGTCCGCCAAGATCCTCCGTAGTTCCTATTGATGCTATTCAAGAACAAAGTGTTTTAACTAAGAAGACAAGACTCCGGCAAGAGGAGCTTGCCGGGAAGGACAAGGCCCCGGCAAGAGGAGCTTGCCGGGAAGGCCAACCAAGGCACTTCAAAGAACTTGCCACGACGCGCCGCGCATCCCGGCAAGACCCGATGAGCGACAAGCTTTTGGGTGCGAAAAGACAACGACCGCGGCAAGGCGCTTGCCACGGCGAAGCCACCACTCTGTGCCCACGCTCCAGCGCACCCGTCGACGTGTCGCCCTGAGACCATTCCAGACGCACGTGGCGGAAGTCAGGCACCAAGCGGTGCGAGGTGGCAAGTGGAGATGACTAGAAGGCCATCGTGGCAAGCGGTGGCGCTCCTAACAGTCGCTTTTCTGCAGTGTTTAGGCGACGCGAACGGGCATTAAATGCTTTTGTCCCCTGCCGTCAGAGTTAGGTAGGGTGCATCAGAGATAGCAGCTTGTACCAACCACCCTTTTTACATTTGTACCCTTGATCGCGTTACCACTGCCGGTGACCCTTGTACCTATAAAAGGAGGCCCATGCGCAACGAGAAGGGGTTCACTCATTCAAACTACACCACTCTCACGCCTCAAGCAAGAAATGTAATACAATCACAAAGCAGCAAAGAGGAGTATTATCTCCAAGAGCTCCGGCTGGGTAAAATCCTCGCGTTCTCGCCGATCCGCTCTTCATGCATCCTCCACTCCCTTGTCGGACCGAAAAGGGGCCCTGCCCCATAGGTGCTCGTTTCTCACGACAAAGGGTGTGTAAGTTGGACTTTCTTAGCGGCACAATTGATCTTAGCATTATGGGCTATCAACCAATCCATACCAAGAATGATGTCTATGTTGGAAGGTCCGAGCACAATGAGAGAAGCCGGAAAAAGTAGACCTCCAATCTCGATTTGGTTGCGAAGGCTTACCATTGAGGTTTTCCACATGGACCCAGGGGATTGAACCTCTAGAGGAGTGGGTAATTCTTCCATGCCTAGCCCATGCAACTGAGCAAATTGTTGAGACACAGAAGCATGCGATGCTCCTGAATCAAAAGAACGGAAGTTGGCACTGAATTAACGCGAAGGGTACCCATCACGATTTTTGGGGACTCACGAGCTTCTTCAATCTTGACATGGGTGACTTGACCACCACTCATAGCAGGCGGTCCCGCACTATAACTACTGATATGATGGTTTCGACGGCCCTTCGTACGACCCATGGTAGAACGTGGTGCCTTTTTAGGCGATCCTGGTGACAGTTGATAGCAAGGTGTCCTGGCTGTCCACACTTGTGGCATAAGCCATCATTATGGGGAGGAGCCACGACATTGGACTGTCCACCCTTAATCATTAGTTGTCTCAGCGGCAGAGGCAAACGAGGTGCAATATAAGACAACCTTGGGGTTGGAGCAGGTTGGTGATGAACATTGTGTGGGATCCAGACTCGACGTTTCTGAGTAGGCTGACACAAGGATGGGCCAACATCTCGAGTGCGCTTGGGAGACTCCTGGTACTCAGCAAGACCAGTTTCAGTTCGGAAAGCTTGGCTGACAAGCGTTGCAAAGTCTACGCAATCATGAGCAACAAGTGCGAGCTTTATATCAGAACGCAGTCCTTCACGGAATTTCTCTTGCTTGCGAGCGTCAGTGCAGACGTCATCCGCGGCATAGCGAGATAATTCAAGGAATTTCCTCTGATATTCATCCATGGTCATTGTGCCCTATGAGAGTTTGCATAACTCCTTCTTCTTCTGGTCCATCAGACCTTGGGGAATGTGTCGTGCATAGAAGGCTAACTGAAATTCCTGCCAAGTGGTTACAGTCTCTGTAGGCAGCATACCCCTGTGGCTTTCCCACCATTGAGCAGCTGGACCCTTCAAGTGGAATGTCGCGAAGGTGATGTAACTGGAAGGGGCAACATTAGCTGACCCCATCTCAAACATGATGTCACGAAGCCAATCATCGGCATCCATAGGATTAGTGGAGTTGCAGAAAATGGACGGATTGAGGCGCACAAACTCTGGCAGTGTTATTGGGGCAGGTTGTTGATGAGCATTCTGGTTCAGGAACTGGGCCATTACCTCAGTCATAAACTAACGATTCAGCTCAAACTGCTGCATCATTGCGGCAATATAGGGTGGAGGTGGAGGGTCGTCAGCCATCCTGCTAAAAACATCAGGGAGCAGTTTAGCAAGGGAGTGGAGCAGGTATATAGAGTCATTCCTGACGTAACTTGAACAATGAGCAAAGGCGCAATATGTACAAAGTAGTAGTCATTAAAGACTTACATATACATATACAGAGCCAATCACACATTGATAGTATGAGTTCGGACAAGAGATGCATCCTAGACATACTAGGACGCACGCTTGCACACGATGGAGGGATACAACAATGGGACATAGAAAAGGCTACATCAACATCGGAGAAAACCATTAGAGCGAGGAAACTGCGGGGAACAACGCAGGATGCCGTCGATAAAAGCATCCTACGGCCCGTAAAAAATGTGAAGTTGATCCTGGCCCTCAATTGAGGAAAGGCATAAGACGAATCTCCGGATGGATGTGATCACAAGATCCTATTATTAGAGTTAGCAAAATCATTTAACCTGAATAAAAGAGAGATCAGAGTCCCAGAGTAAAGGTCGATGAGTAAAAGATCCTAATACCACCCAATGGCGACGTGGGCCCGTAGGCCACACAGCCATGTTAGTAAATCAGTTTTCAACGACTAGACTCAACTTTGGCCAAGGAGTACGAAAGGGGGATCCTACAGGCAGTCGGCTCTGATACCAACTTGTGACACCCCCAATTCAGTCGTACACTAATCATACACGCAAACATGCATGATCAAAAACAGGGACTCACGGGAAGATATCACAACACAACTCTAAACACAAAAGAAAGACATACAAGCTTCATATTACAAGCCAGGGGCCTCGAGGGCTCGAATACAAAAGCTCGATACACAAGCGAGTCAGCGGAAGCAACAATATCTAAGTACAAACATAAGTTAAACAAGTTTTGCCTTAAGAAGGCTAGCACAAACCTCAACGATCGAAGAGGCAAGGCCTCCTGCCCGGGACCTCCTAACTACTCCTGGTCATCGGCGGGCTCCACATAGTAGTAGGCACCCTCGGGGAAGTACCAGTAGTCAGCGGGGGTGGCATCATCTAGCTCCTGGTATCCACCATCTGGTTGCAACAACCATAAAGAAGAAAGAAGGGGGGAAAGGGGGAGCAAAGCAACCGTGAGTACTCATCCAAAGTACTCGCAAGCATCAGATCTATACTAAGTATGCATTGGTATCAATTGGAAGCGTTGTATCTGTGGACTGAACTGCAGAATGCCAGAATAGAGGGGGGATGCCTAGCCTATCGAAGACTAGCATCTTCAAGTAGCTCCGAGCATCTTGCAGCATGTAGAAGAGTACAGAATAGTAGTTTATAATTAACAAGCCTGTTGTAGAATTAACGTGCAGAGATCCTTCCTCGACTCCGTGCGAGAAAGCAATCTCGGAGCCACATATCCATCACATATCTCAAGTATCCATTTCTAGTTATATAAGATCAGGATACAGGTCTGAATGTCCATTACCGTGGACACGGTATTCGAATGTATAACTTCCCTGCACGGGTGCACCACGTTACCCAACACGCTCGATCACTCTGGCCGAACACACCTTTCTGGGGTCAATGCCCGGCCTCGGAAGATCAACACGTTGCAGCCCTACCTAGGCTCAGTAGAGAGGTCCCCACCGGTCTACATCCTAAGCACTTCGGGGTCTGGGCCCATCGCCCGTTGCACTCCGGGTCATTGCAAGCAGGGCGGGTCTAGGCTCCACCTCTACATGGATGGTGCCGACCCAGCCATGCCGCAATGCCGAACTGGATGTTTGATAAAGCTTCGGCTGATACTACGACGTTGAGGCCCATAACTAATCTCACGTCGTGGTTAGTGCGTAAAGGCCAAAGGCCAACTCAAAACAAATACCCAAACCATAGTGTATTATTAGCTTGCGGAGACGAGCAGAGACTCACGATCGAAGTGACCCCTGTCGGTGTCAAAACCTGCGGATCTCGGGTAGGGGGTCCCGAACTGTGTGTCTAAGGCTAATGGTAACAGGAGGCGGGGGACACGATGTTTACCCAGGTCCGGGCCCTCTCTATGGAGGTTATACCCTACTTCCTGCTTGATTGATCTTGATGATGTGAGTATTACAAGACTTGATCTACCACGAGATCGCAGAGGCTAAACCCTAGAATCTAGCCTATGATTATGATTGTTCTTATCCTACGGACTAAACCCTCTTGTTTATATACACACCGAAGGGGCTAGGGTTACACAGAGTTGGTTACACAGAAGGGAATCTACATATCTGAATTGCCAAGCTTGCCTTCCACGCAAAGGAGAGTCCCACCCGGACACGGGACAAAAGTCTTCAACCTTGTATCTTCATAGTGCAACAGTCCGGCCAAAGCATATAGTCCGGCTGTCCGAGGACCCCCTTATCTAGGACTCCCTAAGTAGCCCCTGAACCAAGCTTCAATGACGATGAGTCCGGCGCGTAGATTGTTGTGGGGACCCCGACTCATAAGTCGTGATCACTGAATGCACGTGTACAGTGATCCCAGAGATCAATGCTCACTGAACACACAGAAGCTGAATAACAAGAGTCTTACATCCATACATACCAGACACACAAGTAGGACCGTTATGGTCAAGTCTTGAGTACAACATTGCAAAGGGAAATCTTCGCCGATAACTTGGACCCATGCCATCCGCCTTAACCCTACATGCATTCTCGACCGGGAAGCGCCCTAGCTCGCGTGTTCACATCAAGAGTTCTTCATCACATCCTGTTCTTTCATGCCTGGTCAATAAAATAACCAGTGGCAAGCCAATGAGTACTTTGAATGTACTCGCAAGCAACCCATGTTTTGGTTCAAGGTACAACAATGCATGACATAGGTACATTTTGCATAAAGCTAGTTTTGAATGCAATGACATGTTCAACATCCTATAAAGCATGCATCAAGAGAGTTCAAATAACCATGAGGACTGGTTACAGATATCAACTTAATTGAATGGGCACCAACCCATTTATCATGAACAGAGTGGGCACCAACCCATCTCAATCGTGTCAAGTCCTTTGACTTGACCCAAGTAGTTTCATCACTACACTCACACGGTTGAAAACCCTGGACATAGTTTAAGCAAAGACCGCCAACCGTCCTTGACCGTGGACACGGCTATTCGAATAGTTTTACACTCTGCAGAGGTTGCACACTTTACCCACTAGATCCAGGGAACTTCCGTGTCATCCACGACCCGCGGTACCTCAAGCACCCGGGGTAAGCACCCGATCACTACCTTTCCCTAGACGACACTAACATGGAGTCCACTCGATTGGTAGTAATCCCCGTGCCCAACATTTCACATCATAAGGTTGTGGAGCCTCGCTCCCATATTCATCACATACCACAAGCACGGGGTACCAACGGTGTGCCCGGTGCTGTAAAGACAGACATGGCCGCCCTACCTGGCACGACCCCGTCCCGAGAGAGAGCACCAACTCTCCCCCGTCACTAGTAATGCGGGCCCCAAGCTAGTATCGGTCTAGGTACTCAATAATGCCCTTTCCCATATAAGGGTAGAGTGGTCGCGCATGTAAGGTTGGGACAGTCATCAAATCTTAAATCTAATCCGTTTTCAAAAACAACACACACTTGCCTCGGTACACCACTTCGTCATCAAGTGGTTACCTATCTCATCATCTCCCTCGGGCATAAGTGGCACCCGATGGGGTTTTTGAAAAGTCTTTGAAAATATTTTGTCTCCATCACCATGCATATCCCCGTCCCTTTTGCGTAGCATCTACTTTAGCATCCTATCTACTCCCACCGGCATAACCCTCATAAGAAGGTAGGGCCATGCACAATGCAAGTATCAACGAGGAATGTAACCGAGGCAACCAACCACGTGGTTCACCATCTCATCATGATTCCGATGCAACAAATATAACGAACTCTATGGCATGTATAAGAAGGTTTCATAAACATGGTCAAAGGGCTGCTTGCCTGTTTCAACAAAGTCTTCGAGGTCTTCAAATATCTCTGGTCCAACTCCGAGCATTCCATTTACTTCGTCAACTATCGTCAAAAGCAACCACAATAAGCAAAACAACAAGGCAGGAAATAAAAGTGCTCTAAAAATATGAGTTGGACTTTTCTGGGATACCTCTGGTCATATGAGGGTTGACCAAAGTGGTTTCAATGGAAGTGGATCTATGGATATTTCTAAACATTTCAATAGGATGGGATCAAGGGGTTTATGGAATTGCAAGAAGTGTACAGAAGAGTTATTTTGAAAAATGAGAAAAGGCACCCATTTAACAAAGGATGATTTTAGAAGCATCTAGGGATTGGTTTCACTGGATTTGGAGTTCAAATGAATTTCCTATGAATTTGCAAAGTTGGCTATATACAAAGAAATAGACCACTAGTTGAGGTGATACAGAAAATATTAGTAAAAATGTTCAAAAACTAAGTTTTGAACTTAGATGCATCTAGGAATTTGAATCATGGGATTTGGATCAAAAATGGGCTCTCTGTGATTTTCTAAAGTTCATCACAGAAATAGGAAAATAGGGAGTTGATAGATATTTGTGAATAAAAGTCTCTGGAAAAATGTGCATGCTGCACCAACAGGTAGATCATGATTTATAGAGTCACTAGAAATTTGAATCATCAAATTTGGAGTTAATATGAATATTTTATGGATCTAACAATATTTCTGGAAAAGAATAAAAAGAGGGAAGGAATCAACCTTATAACGCCAGACTTTGGCGAAGCCCACTAAACAAATACCGCTTCTCGGCTCGGCCAAGTGGCTCACCGCGAGAGAAAGGGGTGACGCCAAGGCGATTACGGAGAGCGCCACCCAGCCGGGAAGGCGGTTTGAGGGGGGTCCCGCCCACTTAAACGACGGGCCCGCCACCGGCGGTCACCGACGAGCGGGCCTGCTTGTCGGGTTCGTCCTCAACCTCCTGCGGGCGCGACGGGAGACAGAGGAGGCGCCTGACGGCGATCGCCGGCGCTACAGAGCGCCTCCGCGACGCCCGCCCACCGGCGTGCTTTCGTGAGGCTACGCCAAGATCCTCCTAGGTGCTTTACGCCCGCCGAGGAGGGCCATAGTGCCGGCGGCTTGGATGGTCGTGGAGGGGCCGTCGGCCATCTTTGGCCGTGAGCGCACGGCGCACCCGGGGATGAATGGAGAGGGTATAGGGCCTTGCAGTGGTTGAATGAGGGCGCTGTGCACCGAGGGAGAGAGGAGGGCTCTGGGTAGCCTGAATTTAGGCGGAGCCCGACGGCGGAGCTCCGGCCATTGCGGTGGATGGAGGGCACGAGGAGGGGAATGGGTTGGTCCAGAGGGGCTCTAGGGGAGAGGGGGAGCAAACGGAGTGGATAGGAGGTCCTGGGACGGCTTTAAGTAGCCGGTTCAGAGCTCGCCAGGGGCGCGCCTACGGTGCTCAAGGGAATGGCCGTGGTAGGCCACGGAGGAGGCTCGGGGTTCAAGGGCGCTTCGTGGGCATCGCGCAGGTGCCAGGAAGAGAGAGAGGGAGCAGGGCAAGGCTCTGGTGCTCGCGCATGCGAGGCCGAGCATTGGCCGAGCCGGGCGGCGTCGGGCATGAGCAACAGGGGGTGAGAGAGAGAGGGAGAGAGAGGGTACTGCACGGCTGTCGTGTTGCGGACGTCGAGGACCTCGACTGGCGCAAGGGGGAGGCTCGAGGTGGTCGGGAGACGCGGCGTCAACGGTCGGGAGCGCGATGACGTGCTCCAGAGCGCGTCTTTGGCCGGCATCCGCGGCTTTTCTTGCTGCCTTTCAGCGCTTCCACTAGTGTCAAAGGCATGCAGAGGGAATAAACAAGAGGGAAGGTGGCATTGGATGCTCTGGAACCTGCCAGGAGTGAGGGAGAGATGAGAAGGGGAGGGAAAAGTGGCTGTCCAGAGAAGAAAAGTGGGTCTCTGCTCCCCTCCATCATTTCCTCTCGGGCAGGGAAGCACACCAGAGGTAAAGGGGGACTAGTAGGGGATGTGGTAAAAAGGGTAACTCATGGAGATTAGTGGAAGTGGCCAAAAATGGGATTTTGGAAAAGTGGCAGAAGGTGTTTGATGGTGGTTTGGGAAAGTATATGATTTGCATCTGCCATGAGACTCCATAGGGTGAAATGACACATATAATTAGGGCCTTTCACCAATTTGGAGCTCATTTGAAGAAAGTTGACAATGCAACTTTGGTAAACCCTAGAAATTAGCAGAAATGAACTTGTGTAGATTTAGTTGAGCAAATCACTTCTCCTTGATGCACCACTTGGTGTGGTGGCCTCATTTGGTCATGTGATCATTCTCACAAAAATTGGGGTCAAGGAGAGAAAGTTGGTAATGCAAAGTTGTTCAAATTTGATTCTGGTCAGAGAGGGTTTTGGGGCACTTTGATCAATATAACTTGCTCTCCAACTTGTGCCACTTGGTCTAGATGAATAATTAGACCATTGGAGAATGTTCACCAGGTTTGAGAACATTTGGACATGTTTGGCAATGTAAAGTTGCTCAAACTTCAAAATAGACAGAAATGGTTTTGAGGGGATTTGATGATGTTATCTTGTTCTCCAAGACATGAGACTTGGCAAGATCATCAAATATGTCATATGTGACATGATAGAATTTTCTTGGAATTTTTGGAGAATATTTCCTTTGTAAATATTTCAAAAGCTTGAAATATCCAGAAAGGGTTTTTGAGGAATTTGACCAATGTTTTGAACATGACCATGTGTTGAAACTCTTATATGTGGACAATATATGTCCTATGAGTTTCCCTAAATTTTGTCAAATATTTTTGAAGCAATAAAATAATTTTTCCCTATTAAAGACCATTTCTGGCCTTAATAAAAGGCTTTTAAATAAAATAGGAAAATAACTTTTAAAATTATATTTTTGTGGTTTCTGGGTATCCTATATCTAATAGGAGTCAAATATATTTTTGGAAAGATTTTTACTGCCCTTAATTAAGTACTTGCAGTGCAAACCTCAACTTAGGGGTTTTTGAAAAACTAATTTTAGAAAATACTTTTTGGCCAAATTATTTTTGCAAGAAATTATTTTTATATCCTATACACATGGCATGATCATTGGGAAAGGTTTTTGGAGCAAGGAGATGAAGTATAGGAGTTGGAGGATTTGTTTGATTTTTAGAGCACTTGCAAACAGCAGTCAAACATTCAATCAAAGCAAAGGCAAAACACTCAAAAGTTTTTGTCAAACCACATTTTAGCATGATTTTATTAGCTTAAGTGTTGTGCCATGAAAATCAGGGTGTGACAGACCTACCCCCCTTACAAGAATCTCGTCCCCGAGATTCCCAGACTAGGCGCGGAAAGGAGTATGGAAACTTGGATTCGGGGTAGTCTTCACGTCCTCATGCTGCTTCTGCTTCTGTTTGGTGCTCCATTGAACTTGAAGTACTTGATGGTGTGGCTTCGCGTATGATGTTCTTCTCGATCCAGGTTCCTAAGGGGTTCCTTGCGGTGGTCATATTGGACTGGAGGTCAATGGCTCGGTGACCAATGTCCTTGTTAGTGATTGGGCTAGTTAGGAAGTCGAAAACACTTCCGGGGGTTGTGATGCAAGGAAAGCATTGTGCACCCAGGTAACTTAGGTGGCAACTCCATCTGCTAAATGTCTTCTCTTCGTCTCGTAGTGATCTCAGAAGAGGTTGTTAAATCTTGGAGTGATCCTGCAGAAGGCCGATGAATTTTGGGGCGAGCTTTCCTTTGACATGGAAGCGCTGGGTTCCTTTGAGAGGGTGACCCGGAGATAAACATGGTCTCCAACTCGGAAGGTCATGCCTCGACGACGTGAGTCAGCGTAGCTCTTTGTCTTGGCTTGGCAGTCTTCAAACGCTCTCTGACAAGCTGGACTTGCTCTTTGGCTTTACGGAGGATATCGGCCCAAAGACAAGTCCTTCTCCGGTTTCTGACCAATTGAGGGGTGTGCGGCATTTCCGTCCGTATAACACCTCAAATGGTGCCATCTGAAGGCTTGACTGATAACTGTTGTTGTAAGAGAACTCGGTGAAAGGAAGGCAATCTTCCCACTTAGCTCCATATGCTAAGACACAGGCTCGGAGCATGCCTTCGAGTGTCGGATTCACTGTTCGCTCGACCTCCGGCCTGGGTGGGAAGCGATCTTGAGGACAACTTGGTCCCCATGGCCTCCTGGAACTTCTTCCAGAACCTTGAGGTGAAGTGGGTTCCTCTATCCGACATGATTTCCTTGGGAACGCCATGAATGCTCATGATTCGGTTGATGTAGAGACCGCTAACTCGTTCCCTTGTAGGTCGTCCTTGATAGGAATGAAGTGGGGCTTTGCCGCCTTGATCTTCCTCTTGATGCCTTCAATACTCTCTTGTCCCGTCTGAGCTTCTTTAACCTCATCCATCGTGGTCGGCTTGACTTCAAGGTTAGCTAAGAATCTGGTGCAACCAGCCCAACCCAAGCTTTCAAGTTCTTCATACAAGGCGGGTAGCTTGTCCTTAAGCATAGTATTCAAGGAACAAGCCTTTCTGCTTAATGCATCTGCCACCACATTAGCCTTCCTAGGGTGGTATTGAACACTGAGGTCATAATCTTTGATCAACTCTAGCCATCTTCTCTGCCTCGTGTTCAATTCCCTTTAAGTGAAAACATACTTCAGACTTTTGTGATCCGTGTATATCTCACATCGCTTCCCTAAGAGGTAATGCCGCCAAGTCCTCAGGGCATGAACCACTGCTGCTAGCTCAAGATCATGAGTAGCATAGTTTTCTTCATGAGGCCGTAGTTGCCTTTGAGAGGAGTGGCTTGCGGATATGCACGGTCTTCAACACGGAAGCTCACTCCTTGACGACGGTGGTTGGTATAGTTCTTCCTCCTTGACATGGTGGTCTTCGGATGTTCCCTAACCAGCTGATCAACTCTTCTTTCGTCTTCATGTGGGCATTCATGTCCTCAAGTAAGGATGGTGATTTACTTGCCCAAGTACTCTATGAAGTATTTGGGCTACGAGAAATGGGCTGAGGCATTGGTGAGGTCACGGTTGAGCATTGGTCAAGGTCTTATTGATCTAGAGCCAAGGCCCAAGGTCATGATCCAACCGTGTTGTGGCTTGGTAGGGCATAAGGGTTTCAAGGATTCTAGTGTGCGAATGAACATTTATCATCCTATCTTTAAGCACGGTTTCTGAGATGTCAATAGTCTATCTAGTCCTTTAAACAAATCACATCATATCACCGATAGCATCATTTCGTATCGGCCAACTCCAATCATCACTCATGCTATTCATATCCTCATGACTCCCAAGAGGAGGTCTAACAACATCATATATGTCTACAATCCCCAAACTCATATGTATGTCTACCCCTAAAAATCCATGGGTAGAACATATAAGCCGCTAAGCTTGAACGTGACAACCCAAGTGCTCATCCTATTCTTCCAAGGTCTAAGATAAAGCACCTCTATCCTAGAGAAACACGTCATAAGCCACTCCAAGATCTTGTTCCCTTCCTATGAATCAACTCCAACAGCCCACTAACTACACCAATCACTTACATGATCCAGTAGTTCTACAAATCCAATCTCTATGGTGTTCCTCAAAGTCTCCTAAAGTCCTTATAATCCCCAATACTTGAAAGGGCTACCTCTACTATAGTCAGTCCACCAATTTCCATTATTGTGATCGAGTAATACTCCAAGGTCAAGCTCACAAGGACTCCTAAATAAACTCCGACAATTAGTCCAATCTCCTAGTTTATCGTCCACCGAGAAACATGGTATCATGATCGAGATCATTAGTCTAAATCCAATTTACTCTGAACCATGTAGACATACCCAGCATCTATATTCAACTAGAATCACCTACTTAAATCCAAATCTCTTGTCCAACGAGAATCCCTACATGTTCCCCCAAGTCATTGTCGCAATATCAACTATCACCTATCAATATCCCATGGCTAAGTTAAATCCAAATACTTCCAAGAATTCTAGCTTGCGAACACAATTAACCTATAAATCCAATTTACTCAGGGTAATGAAAGCTATGCTACTCTATAATCATGATCCCACCAAGTTCATCTACCAACATCAAAGCCTCATAATCCACCAAATAATCTCATATAATTCCTCAAGTCATTGATATAAACTCATCAAGTCATTTGTCCTCAATTCCTATATCCTCAAACTGGTCTTCCCTATGGCATCGTCAGTTCTTGTGGCTATATTAGGATGATAATGTGCTCGTTCACTATGTCCACTAGTTCCATAATGAACCCAGTGATAAGCAAGGTTACGGAGGCTTAACCGGTTCCCTTGCAATTTTGGGGGTTAAGCACATGGTTAAGGATTCGAGATGGGTTATCTCGTGAGGTCTCGAAGGGTCTAGGAATGGGTTTCTAATCTTGAGGGTTAAACATAATTCTACGGGGTTGCATTTGGGTCGAGGAGGAGGTTGTAGCAAAAGTCTTCAGTGCTTGTTGGTCGCCGAGGTGGAATCCTTGGTGCATATTATCTTGCTTGTCTTCAGTTGAGGAAGGAGATGAGAGGGAAAAGTAGCATAGAGGAGGGATGCCTAAAGGGGGTTCTATAGTGCAAGCGCAAACAAACAGGTGCAAAAAGGCCAAACACAAACAACAAAATAAGGCAGGTGATATAGTTGCGTACTTGTTGCCTAGGGCAAAAAGGGGCGACTGACATCAAAAACACAGACAAATAAAAACAAGCAATACACTCATGGTTCTACTCGAACCATCATACGGACTCGACTGCGCATAGGGGGTACACGACTCATCCTACCCTAGGGGTTCTCGGACTCCATAGTCGTGCCTTGTGCCTCGTGCAGTCTCCTGGGTTTTCCTCAGGTGCTGCTATGTCTCTTGTAGTTGTTTGATGAAACGATCCCGGTTGAGCTTGAAGAGTCTTCAACAACTTCTTGCCTGTTGAAGTGATGGGGTGAAGGTGGCTTCTCATAGCAGGCATTGACTCGGTCTTCTGTTGTCTTCTTAATCATGACGATCCCTTCTTGTCTTCTAAGGTGTCGAAGGTACTAAGTAGATAATCCTTTATGCAATGACATATCAAGGCATAATAGAGGTCCATCATGTCGGTTACGTTGATGACAACTTCGACACCAAGAGCGGGGGATGAGGAGAACCGTTTTCCTGCTCACTATGGTGAGGCGGACCAAATGGCTAGGTTCTCATCCATCGGTGGTTGCCGATACAACAACGGTAGTGACATGGTTACTCTATTAGCGATGCATATCATGTTCTTGCATAACCTATGCCCTGGTCGTCGTAGGCTAAGGTTGCATCATCTTGGAGCAGTGTCAAGGGTGTCGCCATCTCCTGGGTCTTCAGGTAATGTGGGTGAATGTCTGGCAAGGCATCTTTCTTCTAGATTATCCACGAGGATTACAAGGAATCCAGTGGTCAGGGGCATAAGGGTTCTAGGGACCAAAGGTTTTGAAGGGGAAGAGATTAATAAGGAAGTATACCTTAGTTTTGGCCGAGAAGGAAGAGAGGTATAAATAGTTTTGAAAACTAGTAGTTGTTTTGGAAATAGTTTTACCCTAACTAACGACCATGCTAACTAAGGCTTCCTACAGTCAGGATGGCTCTGATACCAGCTCTGTGGGGACCCCGACTCATAAGTCGTGATCACCGAATGCACGTGTACAGTGATCCCAGAGATCAATGCTCACTGAACACACAAAAGCTGAATAACAAGAGTCTTACATCCATACATACCGTATTACACAAGTAGGACCGTTATGGTCAAGTCTTGAGTACAACATCGCAGCGGAAATCTTCGTCGATAACTTGGACCAATGCCATCTGCCTTAACCCTACAGGCATTCTGACTGGGAAGCGTCCTAGCTCGCGTGTTCGTCACCGAAGAGTTCTTCATCACATCCTGTTCTTTCATGCCTGGTCAATAAAATAACCAAGGCAAGCCAATGAGTACTTTGAATGTACTACGCAAGCAACCCATGTTTTGGTTCAAGGTACAACAATGCACCCATATAGGTACATTTTGCATAAAGCTAGTTTTGAATGCAATGACATGTTCAACATCCTATAAAGCATGCATCAAGAGAGTTCAAATAACCATGAGGACTGGTTACAGATATCAACATAAATAGAATGGGCACCAACCCATTTATCATGAACAGAGTGGGCACCAACCCATCTCAATCGTGTCAAGTCCTTTGACTTGACCCAAGTAGTTTCATCACTACACTCACACGGTTGAAAACCCTGGACATATTTTAAGCAGCACCGCCCAACCGTCCTTGACCGTGGACACGGCTATTCGAATAGTTTTACACTCTGCAGAGGCTGCACACTTTACCCACTAGATCCGGGGAACTTCCGTGTCATCCACGACCCGCGGTACCTCAAGCACCCGGGGTAAGCACCCGATCACTACCTTTCCCTAGACGACACTAACATGGAGTCCACTCGATTGGTAGTAATCCCCGTGCCCAACATTTCACATCATAAGGTTGTGGAGCCTCGCTCCCATATTCATCACATACCACAAGCACGAGGTACCAACGGTGTGCCCGGTGCTGTAAAGACAGACATGGCCGCCCTACCTGGCACGACCCCGTCCCGAGAGAGAGCACCAACTCTCCCCCGTCACTAGTAATTCGGGCCCCAAGCTAGTATCGGTCTAGGTACTCAATAATGCCCTTTCCCATATAAGGGTAGAGTGGTCGCGCATGTAAGGTTGGGACAGTCATCAAATCTTAAATCTAATCCGTTTTCAAAAACAACACACACTTGCCTCGGTACACCACTTCGTCATCAAGTGGTTACCCATCTCATCATCTCCCTCGGGCATAAGTGGCACCCGATGGGGTTTTTGAAAAGTCTTTGAAAATATTTTGTCTCCATCACCATGCATATCCCCGTCCCTTTTGCGTAGCATCTACTTTAGCATCCTATCTACTCCCACCGGCATAACCCTCACAAGAAGGTAGGGCCATGCACAATGCAAGTATCAACGAGGAATGTAACCGAGGCAACCAACCACGTGGTTCACCATCTCATCATGATTCCGATGCAACAAATATAACGAACTCTATGGCATGTATAAGAAGGTTTCATAAACATGGTCAAAGGGCTGCTTGCCTGTTTCAACAAAGTGTTCGAGGTCTTCAAATATCTCTGGTCCAACTCCGAGCATTCCATTTACTTCGTCAACTATCGTCGAAAGCAACCACAATAAGCAAAACAACAAGGCAGGAAATAAAAGTGCTCTAAAAATATGAGTTGGACTTTTCTGGGATACCTCTGGTCATATGAGGGTTGACCAAAGTGGTTTCAATGGAAGTGGATCTATGGATATTTCTAAACATTTCGATAGGATGGGATCAAGGGGTTTATGGAATTGCAAGAAGTGTACAGAAGAGTTATTTTGAAAAATGAGAAAAGGCACCCATTTAACAAAGAATGATTTTAGAAGCATCTAGGGATTGGTTTCACTGGATTTGGAGTTCAAATGAATTTCCTATGAATTTGCAAAGTTGGCTATATACAAAGAAATAGACCACTAGTTGAGGTGATACAGAAAATATTAGTAAAAATGTTCAAAAACTAAGTTTTGAACTTAGATGCATCTAGGAATTTGAATCATGGGATTTGGATAAAAAATGGGCTCTCTGTGATTTTCTAAAGTTCATCACAGAAATAGGAAAATGGGGAGTTGATAGATATTTGTGAAGAAAAGTCTCTGGAAAAATGTGCATGTTGCACCAACAGGTAGATCATGATTTATAGAGTCACTAGAAATTTGAATCATCAAATTTGGAGTTAATATGAATATTTTATGGATCTAACAATATTTCTGGAAAAGAATAAAAAGAGGGAAGGAATCAACCTTATAACGCCAGACCGGGCGAAGCCAACTAAACAAATACCTTGCTCGGCTCGCCCAATGGCTCACCATGCGAGAAAGGGGTGACGCCAAGGCGATTACGGAGAGCGCCACCCAGCGGGGAAGGCGGTTTTGAGGGGGGTCCCGCCTCCACTTAAACGACGGGGCCCGCCCACCGGGCCGCTGACGAGCGGGGCCTGCTTGTCGGGTTCGTCCTCAACCTCCCGCGCGGGCGCGACGGGAGACAGAGGAGGCGCCTGACGGCGATCGCGGCGCTGAGTATGCGTCTCGGCGACGCTCCGCCCACCGGCGTGCTCGTGAGGCTACGCCGCATCCTCCTAGGTGCTTTACGCCCGCCGAGGAGGGCCATAGTGCCAGCGGCTTGGATGGTCGCGGAGGGGCCGTCGGCCATCTTTGGCCGTGAGCGCACGGCGCACCCGGGGATGAATGGAGAGGGTATAGGGCCTTGCAGTGGTTGAATGAGGGCGCTGGTGCACCGAGGGAGAGAGGAGGGGCTCGGGGTAGCCCGAATTTAGGCGGAGCCCGACGGCGGAGCTCCGGCCATTGCGGTGGATGGAGGGCACGAGGAGGGGAATGGGTTGGTCCAGAGGGGCTCTAGGGGAGAGGGGGAGCAAACGGAGTGGATAGGAGGTCCTGGGACGGCTTTAAGTAGCCGGTTCGTAGCTCGCCGTGGACGCGGCCTACGGGTGCCTGCGGGAATGGCCGTGGTGGCCACGGGAGGAGGCTCGGGGCTGTCTGCGGCGCTCGTGGGCATCGCGCAGGGTGCCAGGAAGAGAGAGAGGGAGTAGGGCAAGGCTCTGGTGCTCGCGCGTTCGAGGCCGAGCATTGGCCGAGCCGGGTGGCGTCGGGCACGAGCAACAGGGGGTGAGAGAGAGAGGGAGAGAGAGGGGACTGCACGGCTGTCGTGTTGCGGACGTCGAGGACCTCGACTGGCGCGAGGGGGTGGCTCGAGGTGGTCGGGGGACGCGGCGTCAACGGTCGGGAGCGCGATGACGTGCTCCAGAGCGTGTCTTTGGCCGGCATCCGCGGCTTTTGCGCGCGCATTCGCGTGTCCACTAGTGTCAAAGGCATGCAGAGGGAATAAACAAGAGGGAAGGTGGCATTGGATGCTCTGGAACCTACCAAGAGTGAGGGAGAGATGAGAAGGGGAGGGAAAAGTGGCTGTCCAGAGAAGAAAAGTGGGTCTCTGCCCCCCTCCATCATTTCCTCTCGGGCAGGGAAGCATACCAGAGGTAAAGGGGGACTAGTAGGGGATGTGGTAAAAAGGGTAACTCATTGAGATTAGTGGAAGTGGCCAAAAATGGGATTTTGGCAAAGTGGCAGAAGGTGTTTGATGGTGGTTTGGGCAAGTAGATGATTTGCATCTGCCATGAGACTCCATAGGGTGAAATGACACATATAATTAGGGCCTTTCACCAATTTGGAGCTCATTTGAAGAAAGTTGACAATGCAACTTTGGTAAACCCTAGAAATTAGCAGAAATGAACTTGTGTAGATTTAGTTGAGCAAATCACTTCTCCTTGATGCACCACTTGGTGTGGTGGCCTCATTTGGTCATGTGATCATGCTCACAAAAATTGGGTTCAAGGAGAGAAAGTTGGTAATGCAAAGTTGTTCAAATTTGATTCTGGTCAGAGAGGGTTTTGGGGCACTTTGATCAATATAACTTGCTCTCCAACTTGTGCCACTTGGTCTAGATGAATAATTAGACCATTGGAGAATGTTCACCAGGTTTGAGAACATTTGGACATGTTTGGCAATGTAAAGTTGCTCAAACTTCAAAATAGACAAAATTGGTTTTGAGGGGATTTGATGTTGTTATCTTGTTCTCCAAGACATGAGACTTGGCAAGATCATCAAATATGTCATATGTGACATGATAGAATTTTCTTGGATTTTTTGGAGAATATTTCCTTTGTAAATATTTCAAAAGCTTGAAATATCCAGAAAGGGTTTTTGAGGAATTTGACCAATGTTTTGAACATGACCATGTGTTGAAACTCTTATATGTGGAGAATATATGTCCTATGAGTTTCCTAAATTTTGTCAAATATTTTTGAAGCAATAAAATAATTTTTCCTATTAAAGACCATTTCTGCCTTAATAAAAGGCTTTTAAATAAAATAGGAAAATAACTTTTAAAATTATATTTTGTGGTTTCGGGTATCCTATATCTAATAGGAGTCAAATATATTTTTGGAAAGATTTTTACTGCCCTTAATTAAGTACTTGCAAAGCAAACCTCAACTTAGGGTTTTTGAAAAACTAATTTTAGAAAATACTTTTGGCCAAATTATTTTTGCAAGAAATTATTTTTATATCCTATACACATGGCATGATCATTGGGAAAGGTTTTTGGAGCAAGGAGATGAAGTATAGGAGTTGGAGGATTTGTTTGATTTTTAGAGCACTTGCAAACAGCAGTCAAACATTCAATCAAAGCAAAGACAAAACACTCAAAAGTTTTTGTCAAACCACATTTTAGCATGATTTTATTAGCTTAAGTGTTGTGCCATGAAAATCAGGTTGTGACAATTGTCTTTGGCATTGCAATGCGGGTTCCTTCTCCGTATACTCCAAAGTAGATCTTGAACACAAGAATCATGTCCGGCTCTGCAAAACAAATTCCACATACCACCGTAGAGAGTACAATATTCAACGAGTCTAATCTGCTGACAACTTTAACTAGCGTGACATCACGCCGCGGCCCGGTTATTATTCGAACCGTTTTTCCAACCTACCACTATACGTCATGCGAGGCTGTTTTATTGGCACGTCTTGTCGAAGCAGAGATCATGTCCCCCTTATCACGGGATTCTCATCAATACGGGCGTGGGTAACCCAAACGCTCCATTAGTACGACTCATTGGTTTAGGCAAGTTCCAGACGGCCGTGCAGAGGACGCTTGACATTCATCCTCTATATAAAGAGGTCAAGACCTATCCTTTTCTTTCCACGCCTGATCCTTCCCTTCCCCCACCTCGAGTTGCAACACCCAAGGTTCAGTCCAAGCGCTCCGGACCTTCAACCATGCCCGGATCCAACCTTCAAGGCCAGTGGATGGCCTCTTCCGTCACAGAGGAGTACATCAAGAATCTTAGGGAGGCTAGGTATTTGACCGCCGAAATCCTTCACAGGCTTCCTGCTCAAGGGCAGGTTATTCCTACTCCCAAATTCAATGAAAGTGTTGTATTCATCTCCCACTTCATCCGAGGGCTAGGCTTCGGTCTTCATCCCTTTGTTAGAGGGCTCATGTTCTATTATTGGCTAGATTTTCATGATCTAGCTCCAGATTCCTTCATTCACATCTCAACGTTCATCGTTGTGTGCGAGGCCTTCCTCCGCATTACCCCACACTTTGGCTTATGGCTCAAGACCTTCAACGTGAAGCCGAAGATGACCGACGGGCGACACGCGGAGTGTGGAAGCGCTATAATAAGCAAAGGTGTCAATGTTTTATGGCCAAAGGGTTCCTTCCCGGAAGTTTCTGACCTATGGCACGGGAGTGGTTTTACATCACAGCACCCCGAGGTAGAAAGTGGGCAGCCGCCCTAGCCTTCCGCCCCGCTCCTCCGCCACAGCTTGCATCATGGGTCAACAAGGGGCTGGACTGGGGATCGGTTGATGACATGCGGACATTGCAAAGCCGCATTCAGGACCTTATCAAGAAGGACATTAGTCTTGTCAAAGTAATCCAAGTAATGCTAGTTCGTCGGGTCCTGCCATGCCAACGTCGATCTCTCCGTATGTGGCAGTTCAACCCGGAAGGGCCGCGAACTGTTCAACACTTCTTCGGCGTGACGCTCGAAGGGATGTATAAATTATTCTTCGGATCATGGGTAAAATGTCCGGACACAACAGAAGATGCAGGCCTCGATTGCAACCATCCAAACACCCAGGTAAGTAATTCCACGACCGAACATGTTGTCATTATATTTGTCACAACATTATTCTGAAAAACCATTCTCGGCCAGGGCTGGATAAGAAAGGCGGAGAGGATCAGGTGCTTGGCCCCTCTTCCCAAAGATTCGTCGGATCCTGTATTAACCAGGATGCTGGCTCGCGCACCTTATCAAGTGCCATCATGGGAGGACAAGGAGAGGAATGGGGAAGCCAAAAGTGGACTTCATGTTGGAGGTACGTTACGCATCCTAGCTGGGGAAATTAGTACCCCCGTGTCGGAGGATGAACGGGGAGGAGAATCTAGTATCCCCTCTCCCCACGGGAAGAAAAGGACCGCCCCCGAAGACTTGGAAGCAGAGGTCTCCAAATGAGGGAAGAAACCTTCATCAGGGGCCCTGCCCTGGAGGGCAACATTGCTGAACAGCGCCCACAGGGGGGGCAGCCGTTAACCGAGCCGTAAGCGAACAAAGGTGCTTAGTAAGCATACTCTGTTCTTTTCCTGAGAATAACGACCGAGATAGATGTTTTGCAGTTCGGCTTATAGCCTCCCTCGACAATGTTTGTCCTCGGGGGATCTTCTTCCGGAGATGATGGAGAGCGAAACGCCTCCTCCTACTTCTCCGCCTCATGAGGCGGACGACCCTGAGGTGTCATCCCGGAGGATCTCTTCCGATCCGCAAAAACCATAAGGTAACTCTTCGGCCGTCCGAAGTCCGGGGTTCTCAGCTCCTAGAGAGACCAACAGAAAAAGCCCCGGACTATCCGATATACAACCGGACACATTGACGGGTCTTCTCAGACAAGGAGCTATCTCATAGGCACATCGTACCTTAATGGATATGGTGGTTGAGAGGATTTCATCCGCAAAAAGCGGGTTGAATGAAGCTTTTACGAGCCTGCTAAGAGGCTTTGAGCAAAGTGATATTTTTTGATTGTACTGTAAATGCAAGGTGCACTTTGTATAGATAGTAGCCCCTGAGACTCTGGTTGCCAGACGAGGCGAGCAGAGGATCATACTCTCAGGTAATGATGGTGCCAATTTTGTACGCAGGCAGCTGCAGCTCTGGCAGCTGACCGGACTACTGAATTTGCCGAACTGAAGCGGCAACTTGATGTGGCGGATGCAGACATCACGCTTGTGAACAAGTGACTTGACGAGGCACAGGGTATGTATATTTGGGTGGTCAGTGAATATTAATAAGACCATGATGCTAGGATTTATGACATGCTTTGACTACAGATGGTGCTGCCGTCGTGGAGACCCTTCGGGCAGAGCTTGCCCGGGCCAAGGAGCAAGCCAGGAGAAGCAATGCGGCTGCCATGAAGCCAGCTGATGAATTAAAAGCCGAACAGGCTGCTGATCGCCAAAGTGAGGATAGAATAGCCAGCATGGCTCTTGAGCTACAAAATGCCGCTAGCCGATATGAGCTTCTCGAAAGGGAAAACCAAGGGAAAACGGGTGACCTAAAGAAGGCCTTACAAGCAGCAAAGGAAACTCGCTCTGAAATCAGAGCGGCTCGGGAGGAGCTCCGGCAAGCCGGTGAGATCGCGGCTGGGAAGCCCTGTTTATTGCGAACAAAATTCGGCGATCCGAAGTATGCCCCTCTTGATCAATTGTGGAGTTCTTCAAACACATACGTGGATTTGTCAAAGAGTGCTGCTGATGAGACGCAGTATTTCGAAGATCGAGAAGATCATGAAGCGGAAAGATTGTTTTGGTCGCAGTTCAGTACTCCAAAGCGTCCGCTGTTTTTAAATGAGAAAATGGCCGAATGGGCCGAGCACCATAGGTTATCCGGGCTTGCCATGAAGACCATCGTGGATCACTTGTGGCCGAAGGAACAAAGTTCGGATAGTTATTTTGGTTTGGTGCAATGATTTATTTGTGTTGTGCTACATATCGACGCTGTCAAGCGGTCGGCGTGCATAGAGGGTGCGCGGATGGCCCTTGCCCGTGTTAAGACATACTGGGCGAAAATGGAGGCCACCGATATTGCAACCAGGGGCCCGCCCGGGAGCCAGGACTCGCCCGAGCACTATTTTGAAGAAGTCTTAGAAGGTGCCTGTTTAATAGAGGCTCGGTGCTCAAAGAATATCATGTTCAAATAACATGTATCTTGATTGTAAAAAACAATGCTTTTGATAATAAAGGCTACATGCATACTTTTGCTCGTGAAGTATTGTAATGCCTCCTGTGCGGCCGTTTATGTATATATGTATATAACCTAAAAGTTTGCCGTCGTGGGCTTCAGCCCCCTTGCGTATAACGCGGGGGTGTTTGGTAAAAGCGCGTAATCACACTTGATCCAACGTCTTGGTCCGTTAAGGAGGTGGTAGCATGGTGAACGAGGCAATCGGACTATATAGCTTTAACACTTTCACTTAGCCATAGGAGTTTGACGGTGGGGCTACGATATAAGCCCTGGTATGTCCGCATTTGTTGGAATACGGTGCATTTACATACGTGATCGGAAAACCGGTCCTTTGTTAATGCGGAGGAATCGCAAAGATTCCACTAAGTCATCGAGTGGTTGACCAGTCTCTCGCTTTATCATGACAACCAGTTTTCGGCTTTCTCTACTGAGGTGCTCATCCGGATGAATCGGGGCACAATCGCAGTAGTTCTCCCTGTGCCACCTTAGCCGATAGAGCAGAACAAAAGGTAGCAAAACACTGGAGCTGGGCAAACCCAACTATTGACCAAAGACATGATTCGGAGCTGATGCATATAAGGCCAAACTCGCGACGCCGAACACTCCTAAAGGTATTTGGACTTTATAACATATACTGGGCTGAATAATGCCCTCGATAATGAGCCTTGAATTTCCAGGTACGTGCATTAATCCGGCGTGATGAAAGAGCGACTGTGGTGAGAGCATAAATCCCAAAAACACATTGGTTGCTGCCTCTGTCACGTCTATTTTAGATCGGCGAATCATAAGCTCGCCAATAACGCCGGTATCCCTCTTGGTCATTTTAAGTGCCAGGAGGGTGTGAGCCAACAAGAGAAAATAAAAAAGGTTTACACATGGTCTTAATCTAAAAAGAAACCTTTGAACGGGGTCCTGCTGCACGTCTGAGCCTTTGTCTCCGTTGTGCTGTATCCTGGAAGGGTATAGTATGATGGTCACCTGTTAAAAAAAGAAAAACTCTGGTGAAAGAATCTGGTGTGACTGTGCGTAAAGTGGGTTAATCTTATTGAACCGTGAAAATTCAATCTCTTGAGTGTAAATAGGGTCAAGTCGAACTATGGACCTTTTACATGCGGGCAACCCCCAGCACCACGTACGGGGGCATGGCCATCAATCAAGCTCAGGTTTATCTGGGCTGCTACAACTAGGTGTGCGCCGAACACGTCTAGCCGTGTTCGTGGTCTCGAAGGCCGATGCGTTACTCGGGTTGGACAGGCCGTTTAGTGGTTCGGCTGCTAGAGTCGCCACGTATTCTTCCGCACGAAGAGAACGCTCTGTGTTTCCGCTGATTGTGATGACGCCACATGGACCGGGCATCTTAAGTTTGAGATAAGCATAATGTGGTACTGCATTGAAACGAGCGAAGGCCATTCTTCCAAGTAGTGCATGATAACCGCTTTGGAACAGAGCTATGTCAAAGATTAGTTCTTCGCTTCGAAAGTTGTCGGGAGGACCGAATACAACCTCTAATGTTAAGGAGCCCATGCAGCAGGCCTCTACGCCTGGTATTACTCCTTTAAAGGTAGTACTGCTTCGGTTGATTCTTGAGGGGTCTATCCCCATCTTGCGGACAGTGTCCTGATATATCAGATTAAGACTACTACCGCCGTCCATGAGGACTCGGGTGAGATGGTATCCGTCGATTATTGGTTCGAGCACCAAGGCAGCCGAACCTCCATACCAGATACTAGTCGGATGGTCCCCGCGATTGAAAGTGATCGGGCGGGCCGACCATGGGTTGAATTTGGGGGCGACGGGCTCTACAACATATACGTCTGGGATTGCGCGTCTGCGCTACCTCTTTGGTATGTGGGTGGCGTAAATCATGTTCAGTGTTTTGACCTCCGATGGAAAAAATTTCTATCCCCCAGTGTTCGGCTGGCGAGGTTCGTCCTCATCTTCACTTAGCGGCTCCCTCTCTTTGTGTTCGGTGTTTAGCGTGCCGGCCTGCTTGAAGACCCAACATTCTCTGTTGCTGTGATTCGCAGGTTTCTCGGGGGTGCCATGAATCTGACAGGACCTGTCTAGAATTTTATTTAGGCTGGACGGACCATCTCTGTTGCCTTTAAATGGCTTTTTCTGTTGACCGGGTCTAGAGCCCCTGAATCCGGCGTTTACCGATATATTCTCTAGCCTGTCTTCATTATTTCGATGCTTGTTTTTATTGCATCGCGGTTTTCCATTGCCATCCCTTATTTCGGATGTGCCTGGACGCTGGTGCCGCTTTGGGACAACCAACTGTCCTCGCCCGCTCAAAAGCGGGTCATAAGAGTTGTTAGGGCTGCCATTGTCCTTGGCTTTTCCTGGCCAAGGTGTCTGGCAAGCCATTCGTCCCAGACACTGTGTTTGAAAGCTGCTAGGGCTTCGGCATCCGGACAGTCAATGAATTGGTTCTTCTTGGTGAGAAATCTATTGCAAAGCTTACGGGCTGACTCTTCAGGTTGTTGAATTATGTGACTTAAATCGTCTGCATCTAGAGATCGAACATATGTCCCTTGAAAATTAGCCCTGAAAGCGCCCTTGAGTCCCTCCAAGATTCCAATCGAATTTTCGGGGAGGCTTTTCAACCAGTGCCGAGCTGGTCCTTTCAACTTGAGGGGCAGGAATTTGATGGCGTGGAGATCGTCTCCGCAAGCCATATGGATGTGAAGAATAAAGTCCTCAATCCAGACTGCAGGGTCTTTCATTCCGTCGTATGCCTTGATGTTTACGGGTTTAAACCCCTCTGGAAATTCATGATCCAGCACCTCATCGGTGAAGCACAGGGGTTGTGCGGCGCCCTTGTACTTGGATGTGTCATGGCGTGGGTCCGATGGCTGTAGTGTTCGGTGTGATTCCGAGCTGGTAGTCGATGAGTATAGTCGGTTTTGTGGCCATGATCCTGCATAGGAACACGTTTCCTAGATCCATAGATCGACCTGGTCATACCATCTCTTTTGTCCAGGTGCTCACGTAGATCGTGTGCTGACTTGTGTGCGGCGTCATTAGCCACTCTGTCTCGGCCACGGGGTGGTCGGTCCGGCAGATTGGTCGTATTGTTTTTCGGCGGAATGGGCGTGATAGCCTCGTCGTCGAATTCGGGCAGCAGCTTACGTTTTGGGTAGCTCTTTGTCTAGCGATCACCATGGTATCTTTCATCAGTGTCGAGAACTTTTTTCCATCTGTGGTTGAGCGTATCCTGTGCGGCTTTAAGCCATTGCTTTTGCTTCTTCAAGCTCCTCGCGGTGGCAATAAGTCTCTTGTGGAGGTCTTCTTGTTCCAAGTGTTTTTCCGGGATGATGCGTGCATCATCATCCGGACTGTTCTCTTCTCCGAAGACAGGTTTATAAGTTTTGTCTTCGGCATCGCAGCGTTCGGACAGTGGCCCCGGACTGTGTTCGCCATCCCCTTCCTCGTCCTGCTCCATCGCTGGGTCTACGGGGTCGTCGTTATCTTTAGAATTGTTCGGGGTGTTATTCTTTCTTGTGCCGGTATCGCTGTTTTTGCTATGGCGGGGTTTAGAGCGGCATCGCTGACGTCGGTGCTTTGATTGCTTTTCAAGAGGATTATCCTCTGTTGCATCCTTTTGATCCTTGTCATTGCTTTCTTTGGGATTGTCCACCATATATATCACGCCCTCGATGCGGCTATATCTCCCACGTGTCGAAGCACGACTTAGAGGCATAACCGCATTGAAAGCAATGTCGCAAGTGAGGTAATCTTCACACAACCCAAGTAATACATAAGGGAAAGAGATACATAGTTGGCTTACAATCGCCACTTCACACAATTACATGAATAAAGCATTACATCATCCAGATACAATCAAGGTCCGACTACGGAACCAAAATAAAAGAAGAACCCCAAATGCGACAAAGGTCCCCGATCGACCCCAACTGGGCTCCACTACTGATCAACTAGGACGGAACAACACAAAGGGCAAGATCTTCATCGAGCTCCTCCTTGAGCTTGGTTGCGTCACCTGCTCGGTACATAGGCACCTGCAAATTGGTTTTGGGAGTATCTGTGAGCCACGGGGACTCAGCAATCTCGCACCCGCGAGATCAAGACTATCTAAACTTATGGGTAAGGTAAAGGCATGAGGTGGAGCTGCAGCAAGCGACTAGCATATATAGTGGCTAACATACGCAAATGAGAGCGAGAAGAGAAGGCAAAGCACGGTCGATAAAAGTATGATCAAGAAGTGATCCTATAGCAACCTACGTCAAGCATAACTCCAACACCGTGTTCACTTCCGGACTCCAGAGAAGAGACCATCACGGTTACGCACGCGGTTGATGTATTTTAATTAAGGTCAACTTCGGGTTTTCTACAACCGGACATTAACAAATTCCCATCTGCCACATAACCGCGGGCACGGCTCTCGAAAGTTTATACCCTGCAGGGGTGTCCCAACTTAGCCCATGACAAGCTCTCGCGATCAACGAAGGAATAGACCTTCACCCGAGACACTCCGATCAGACTCGGTATCCCGGTACATCAAGACATTTTGACAATGGTAAAACAAGACCAGCAAGACCTCCCAGCGTGCCGACATCCTGATAGTAGCCGTGCGTATCTCGTCTCAGGCCACGACCGGATGAGCAGTCCATACAACTAAAACCAGACCTCAAGTTTCCTTGAGGTGGCGCTGCAAAGCGCTCTAGTTTGGATCAACACTTAGACAAGCATTGGCCCGGGGGGCTGAATAAAGATGACCCTTGGGTTAATTACTCCCAAGGGAAATATAGGTGGTGGTGAGGCAAATGGTAAAACCAATGTTGGGCCTTGCTGGACAAGTTTTATTCAAAGCGAACTGTCAGGGGGGTCCCATAAATCACCCGACCGCGTAAGGAACGCAAAATCCGGGAACATAACACCAGTATGACGGAAACTAGGGCGGCAAGAGTGGAACAAAACACTAGGCATAAGGCCGAGCCTTCCACCCTTTACCAAGTATATAGATGCATTAATAATATAAGAGATATTGTGATATCCCAACATAAACCCCGCCCACCATGGAGAAATCTTCAACTTCACCGCAACTAGCAACGCTATAAGAGGGCTGAGCAAAGCGGTAACATAGCCAAACAATGGTTTGCTAGGAATGGTGTCAAAGGTTAGAGGTTCATGGCAATTTGGGAGGCTGACAAGCAAATGGTAGGCATCGTAGCATTGGCATAGCAAAAGAGCGAGCAAACTAGCATAGCAAAGATAGTAGTGATTTCGAGGGTATGATTATCTTGCCTGAGATCCCGCAAGGAAGAAGAACGAGTCCATGAAGAAGACACATGGTCGTAGACGAACGAATCCTCACAACTCCGGAACGAAACCAAAGCTAACGAGAGAAGCAACCCGGAAAGAAACAAACAACATGGTAAACAACCATCACATAAACATGGCATGATGCGCAAACAAGTATGATGCATGTCCGGTTTAATGAGGCATGGCATGGCAAAGTGCAACAAACAATACTACAAGTTAAGTGGAGCTCAATATGCAACGAGTTGCATATTGATGGCTCACCACATCAATTATTTAGTTCTCTCTGGTTATGTACCCAACAATATTAAATGTTGATTAACATGGCAAGAGGTGAAGCATAATTAAACTACATATTCAGGCAAGTTTAAATGAGGCCGAAGCAACAAACGACAATTCCGGAAAACCCCATATGTTTTTTAGCAATTTAAGCAAACAACAATTTTAAACATTTTAAATGTTGTTATCATGATGCGGATGACATATACAAGTTATATGCAGTTCTTTATAAAAATGTTGACATAAGCATGATAAGGAGCATTTGTCGCCATGGCGGAGCGAAAAGGGTGCCACGGCGGCGAAACAAAAATGGTGCCACGGCAACATATCCAAAATGATGCCACGCAACATATCCGAAAATGATGCCACGGCAACATATCGGTTCCGTAGCTCACGGAGATACCAAAGCAAAAGAGCAAGTGTGCGGAAGCAAAGGGTGGTGGGTGATCCGGTTACGAGTTCCCACGGACGACGGCATGGTCAACAAGGCGGAGCGTGCATGAAGCAAACGGGCACGGTGCAAACAAGGACAACTCATTCAACACATGCATTCGTTCCACGGCGGTCGTCTCGGCGTTATACCTTCGAAGCGTGCGTTTTCGGGGCGGGTCGAGTTTCGTAGAGGGCAGTAGTCGTTCACGGGTCATAGTGGAAGTAGACGTTCACGTGGCGACGTAGATGAAGTAGTTGTTCACGGCGACGGTAGTTGTACACGTTTTCGTAGATGTTCAGGTCGACGGTAGTGGTACACTTGACGTCGGTCCGGTCTTGGCGGTGTAGATGTACATGTTCCGTAGACGAACATGGATGTCGTGGTACTTGGCGTTTCGGGTCTCGCAGTGTAGTCGAACTTGGTGTATCCGAAGGGGTACTTGGCGAACAACGGTCGTCGTGGGAAGTAGTCGTTCGGGCTCCCGTGCGGACTTGGTGGTCTTGGTCTCTGCAGCGTAGTTGTACAAAAACATCAACGGATTTGGACGAATCCAGAGGCGTGCACAGGCAGTGGTGGTCGTCCATGGAGGGGCGCTAGTTGCCAAAGAAGGGCCACGCCACGGGGCTCAGCGAGGAAGGCAGTGCGCAGGAAGAGCAGCTGCAACAGGGCAGCATCGCCGCAGGCACGGGAAGAGGAAGGCCATGGCAGAGGCAGGCGCTTGGGGCGCCGGTGGCTGCCTTAGCAACGAGAAGGGAGTGACGGGGTGGCCATGGCGTGAAGGGTGAACTGTGGGCCTCGGCGAGGAGGCGCGATGGCAGGGCCGACGGAGCAAAGCAGCTTCACGGCGAGGCGTGGCCATGGAAGAAGCTCGGCGCAGATCAGGGTGCGGCATGGAGCTTGACGGCGGGGTTCGGGCTCTGGTGGAGCTCCTCGTGGTCGCCACCAACGGAGGAGGCGGCAAGGCGAGGGGACTGGCGCAGGAGCACCACTCCTGGCTTGATCTGAGAGGCGACGGCGTGGACCTGCGGGGCTCCGGTGGAAGCAGGGAAGGAGAAGCAGGGCGCGGCGAGCTGCGGCCGGCCAGCGAGGAGGGCACGACGGCGGGTCGGGACCGAGAGGAGCAGCTCGGGTGGAAGGGTCGAGGCGATGGGAGGAGCAGGCGGTGCGCGAGGGGATCGGGGCGAAGCCCTTCCTGGCGCTGGCAGCGGGCGTGCGATGGGGAACGAGGGGAGGAAGAGAGGCTGCGAGGGAGATGGGATCGGGCGCGATGCGGGTGTGGCGGCGGGCACGGAAATGAGAGGGAGAGAGATGGATCGAGGGTAACGGGCTAGGGTTAGAGCTAGAAGGGTTAGGTTGCGGCTGGATCTTGGGCCGGCCGGCCTGAGGCTACAGCTGGGCTTGCTCCTCTCTCCCTCTTACTCTTATTTCCTTTAACAGAAAACAAAATAGAGAGAAGAAAAAGGGAGAGAGGGTTAGGGAAAGAAGTGGGGCATGGGGATTATTTTCCTGGTCTCACAAAAAATGAGCTTGACCCAGGTAAAATAGAAGTGGGCATGAATGGAAGTTTAAATTCAAACTCATTTGAATTTAATTCAAACGGGTTTGAACTAGGACTTGATAAAAGGAAGGCCCAAAATGTTTGGATTTTTGATGGAGCTCCGGAAAATGACGAAATAATTTATGGGCAAGTTGGAGACCAAACTTGAAGCAGAAAAGGAACGAAATTATTTTGCAAGTGTGTTTTGGGTGATTCCGAATTAGTGGAATATTTATATAGCTCCCTAATAATATTGAGAGGATTTAATATGTTATAAAGAGAAATCACAAGTGAATTCCCTCGATTTAAATAGATCAAAAGATCTATGCAATTTATTTAGTTGAGGTTTAAAAATTAATGAAATGATGGCATGATGACATGATGCAATGCAACAAGCAAATAAAACACACGGCGAAACTCGGAATAGCTGGAAGTCTTCTGAAGCTCCGGTCTTGGGGCGTCACAACACTCCACCACTACGAGAGGATCTCATCCCGAGATCTAGGATGGCACCGGATAGAAAACGCGGAAGAAGAAAGAGGTAAAACTAAGTTGCTTCTTTGACAAAAGAGTGAAACCAAAGAACCTTGAGAGGTTGAGCAATTTAAAAGCAAGAGCACAACTGAGAAGAGCGAGATTGCAAACAATCTGTTTGAAAAGAGGAACAAGGAACATTACGAGGACTTGAAGGTTGCAAAGACATGAATCAAGAGTTTAATGGACAAGATAGAATTCGAAACCACTCCGGTTGAAACAAGATGAGAGAGGAAGAATGATATAATTTGGGCAGCACTCCGACTGTAAATGGAAGGAATTGAACATGAACTTGACAAGATGAGAGGATACATGATGAAATCAATAACACACTGCCTCCGGAACTATTGAAAGAATGGCACAAAGGGTAAGAAAGATTTCAGACAGCACTCCGGTTGAAAAGAGAAGAAAACTTGATAAAAATTAGAGAACTCGAATGAAAACACGACACTTCGGTTAAATGGATAAGTAAGGAAAAGAACATGATCCTCACAATCGATGATGATGAGTGAAAAGAGCAACATCATAATGCCTTCGGAAGAAACAATAGAAGATAGATCATTGGAATAAAGGGACGGAGAAGAAAATGACAACTTCTACCACAATTGAATTTGGAAGGCATCCTTGCAAGAAGGTTAGAATAGAGTTGTTGGAAGACCAACAACGAAAAGAATAAGTTTGTAGTGGGCTTATGGAAACATCTCAACATTATGAGGTGACAACCCGCCACTAACGGAAACAATTGCTTGCTTGAGATTAACGAAGAGATGAAAGCTTGTTCCATCAAGATGGAAAAGAGATAACTTGGGTCATTAATA
This sequence comes from Aegilops speltoides, assembly GCA_021437245.1. Taxonomy (NCBI): domain Eukaryota; kingdom Viridiplantae; phylum Streptophyta; class Magnoliopsida; order Poales; family Poaceae; genus Aegilops; species Aegilops speltoides. The sequence goes on from CM038141.1 coordinate 164,715,249, forward strand.
AGCACCAAAATAGCAACATTCCTTAGGGAAGGCTTTAGGTGAAATCTATACCAAGACAACTCCAATGAAGAGATTGACGGTTGAAAAGATCTCTTGAACAAAGAGAAAATGATGGATTTAAAATACCTCATTCCTGACAACATGGGGATCATGAAACATGAAGGAAAATGTCAAGAGTGACATAACACCACCTCAAAAGATAAGGTCGAAAGAATTGCACTTCGGAATGCAAGATGAAGAATGCTTGAACTACTCAAAACAAAACATGCGTTGAGCTCCATGTTTATTTTGGAGTATAGCTTGGCGGATCTTAACTTCAAGAGAAATCTTGAAGAACAATTGAACAATGAAAGAATCCTTGACGAACCACCATGTAGAGCCTCCATGAAGAACTCCGGTAATAAAAGGATGATGAGAAGAAAAGAAGTTGAAAACACAAGGTGAAGCCTTGCAATGATTTAGATGGAGCTTCGCGGCGATGTAACCGAGAAAACTTGGAACTCCGAAAAAAGAAAAGATGAAACACTAGAACCGTGAATTACTTCATCATGAACAATCTCCGGAAGAAAAGAATTGAATCGCCTCGAGGAAATAAGAATAAGATTTATTGTATGTTTATCCTTCATCAAATTAAATTGATGACAAGCAATGGATTTGGCATACTGCTTATTCTCTTGCAAGGATTGAAGAGGGATATAGCGCCAACTTGAAGAAGTCTTCGATGAATCACCGAGAGGATTGGAAAGGACGAATGAAATGATATGGTAATAAAGGGAGAGGAATCTTGAACGGACCACCGTAAAAATTGAAAATGAACGTAGCAAAGGCACAATTCACCGGAAAGAATTGGAAAACGAATGAAGATATTTTAGGGCATTTAGAAACATGAGAACGAAGAGAACATGAACTTATTAGAGGATATCTGAACGATTCATTGATAGGATTTGGAGAACGATACCTACACACTGAGAATGAAGAATTATGACATGATGACCTTCGGAAGAAAGAAATGGAAACAACTCAAGAAATACTCCGGATGTTAAGAAAAGAATTCTCACAATCGAAAACAATTATGAGAGGATGGCATCAATCTAGAACCATGAATCTTGAAGAGAATAGAGCAAGATTTAAAAGAAATCCTTCTTCGGTCTTCACATGTTGAGAATGAAGATGAGAACCACGATGAATTGTATGAGATACTCCGGGAGAATGAAAAAGAACACGGTTGTTGAGCCAACAATGAAAAAATAAATTGAAAACGATCTTGGAGAAGGCATGTGACTGATGGAATCCATTCTTACGTCACACTTGAAAAGAATTTAAGAATAACTCCGGAATAATTAGAAGAGTCAGGTAAGGTCCTGGGAAAAGACCTGTGGGTTAGGGCCCACTCAAAAGAACAGCGTTGAAAATTTTTAAAAGAGATGTTGCACCGGTTGAATTAAATGGCTTGAATGAGATAACAACCTCAAAATATCTTGAAGGGATTGAGAATGGAAACGCAAGTCTTGTGAGATATCTTCAGCACTCCAGAACAAATGAATAGGAAGAAGTGAATGATTAAGAGGTGCATCGGTATGAGAAAGCATTAGAAACGAGGAAAGGAATATGATGAATATCGAAAGCTTGAATAGGATCCACCGGAGAAGAGACAACAATGCATGATGATGAACTTGAAGCTGTTGAGCATCTTCATGGGAAATCGCCGGATAAGAACATTGATTGAAAAGAATGAAGAGACTTCACATGAATAAATGGATACTTGATTAAAATAAATGAGTCCTTGAAGAAAAAGGGTGGGAGGGTGGGGAAAAACAAAGACAACTTGGGATGAACGAAACAAACACCGTTGAGAAAACTTAGAATTTATCTTGCGGATGGGGAGAATGATGGGATCATCTCGAAGAGAAGCACACCGGTTGGAAAAGAATTGACATGACAATCTCGATGATCAAAAAGGATTAGTATTCGCATAGCAATATGAGAACACCGTTTAAGAAAGGTATGGATTCAACATTTGACATCGAAGCAACTCGAATACCACAAATAACACAAAACAAAAGATTTGGCTTGCAGAATAAGCCGGAACAAACATATGATAGAGATTTACCCAATCCCATATCATGCATCTGTCGGAAAGATATTCTAGGAGCTACTTGAATTCCCACCTATAAACTCCCGAAACTTTCTGGTTATGCAATCTGGTGTTGGGGATACAGGGGAAGCAATATATCTCACCCAAACTAACAATCCCTACATCCAGCCGTATCCATCCATCAACACATAACCAAGAAACCTTCAGAAATCGTCTACCTCAACCTTCGAAAAGCATCCGTTATACGAGTCATGGCAATACTCCCGTACTCACCTCGAGATTTGGGTTATCGTGGTTATCTCACCAACAAGCGCATAAAAGAGATTTTCGATGTCGGCGTACTAAACTCGGTATTCCAGAATCTGCAACGATAAAGTTATGACGACAACACCTCGAGCTCAACTCCGGGACACTTCCACTAAACCCCGACAGGAGGCACCAAGACAATGTTCTCATCATAAAACCATCGAACTATTCCAAGATACCCGCGTGATCCTAAAATTTTTTTAGTGAAATTTGAGAAGAGAAGAGTCAAAACTCTCGTCGGAGACCTCACCAGAGCGATTTAAGGACCGAGGAGTAAAAAGAATTCCTAACTCTCCGATATATATAATCCTAAATGACTCAAAACATTTTTTCTAGACACAACTCGCCGCTAAAACGATCAAGCAATGGGGCTCCTAAGGTCGAGGAAGGCTCGATTACCAACTTGTAACGCCTCGATGCGGCTATATCTCCCACGTGTCGGCTAACAACTTAGAGGCACAACCGCATTGAAAGCAATGTCGCAAGTGAGGTAATCTTCACACAACCCAAGTAATACATAAGGAAAGAGATACATAGTTGGCTTACAATCGCCACTTCACACAATTACATGAATAAAGCATTACATCATCCAGATACAATCAAGGTCCGACTACGGAACCAAAATAAAAGAAGAACCCCAAATGCGACAAAGGTCCCGATCGACCCCAACCGGGCTCCACTCTTGATCAACTAGGACGGAACAACACAAAGGGCAAGATCTTCATCGAGCTCCTCCTTGAGCTTGGTTGCGTCACCTGCTCGGTACATAGGCACCTGCAAATTGGTTTTGGGAGTATCTGTGAGCCACGGGGACTCAGCAATCTCGCACCCGCGAGATCAAGACTATCTAAACTTATGGGTAAGGTAAAGGCATGAGGTGGAGCTGCAGCAAGCGACTAGCATATATAGTGGCTAACATACGCAAATGAGAGCGAGAAGAGAAGGCAAAGCACGGTCGATAAAAGTATGATCAAGAAGTGATCCTATAGCAACCTCGTCAAGCATAACTCCAACACCGTGTTCACTTCCGGACTCCGCCGAGAAGAGACCATCACGATTACACCCTTGATTGATGTATTTTAATTAAGGTCAACTTCGGGTTTTCTACAACCGACATTAACAAATTCCCATCTGCCACATAACCGCGAGACGGCTCTCGAAAGTTTATACCTGCAGGGTGTCCCAACTTAGCCCATGACAAGCTCTCGCGATCAACGAAGAATAGACCTTCACCCGAGACACTCCGATCGGACTCGGTATCCCGTACATCAAGACATTTTGACAATGGTAAAACAAGACCAGCAAGACCTCCCAAAGTGCCGACATCCCGATAGTAGCCGTGCGATCTCGTCTCGAGCCGCGACCGGATGAGCAGTCCATACAACTAAAACCAGACCTCAAGTTTCCTTGAGGTGGCGCTGCAAAGCGCTCTAGTTTGGATCAACACTTAGACAAGCATTGGCCCGGGGGGCTGAATAAAGATGACCCTTGGGTTAATTACTCCCAAGGGAAATATAGGTGGTGGTGAGGCAAATGGTAAAACCAATGTTGGGCCTTGCTGGACAAGTTTTATTCAAAGCGAACTGTCAGGGGGGTCCCATAAATCACCCGACCGCGTAAGGAACATAAAATCCGGGAACATAACACCAAGATGACGGAAACTAGGGCGGCAAGAGTGGAACAAAACACCAGGCATAAGGCCGAGCCTTCCACCCTTTACCAAGTATATAGATGCATTAATAATATAAGAGATATTGTGATATCCCAACATAAACCCTGTCCACCATGGAGAAATCTTCAACTTCACCTGCAACTAGCAACGCTATAAGAGGGGCTGAGCAAAGCGGTAACATAGCCAAACAATGGTTTGCTAGGAATGGTGTCAAAGGTTAGAGGTTCATGGCAATTTGGGAGGCTGACAAGCAAATGGTAGGCATCGTAGCATTGGCATAGCAAAAGAGCGAGCAAACTAGCATAGAAAAGATAGTAGTGATTTCGAGGGTATGATCATCTTGCCTGAGATCCCGCAAGGAAGAAGAACGAGTCCATGAAGAAGACACATGGTCGTAGACGAACGAATCCTCACAACTCCGGAACGAAACCAAAGCTAATGAGAGAAGCAACCCGGAAAGAAACAAACAACATGGTAAACAACCATCACATAAACATGGCATGATGCGCAAACAAGTATGATGCATGTCCGGTTTAATGAGGCATGGCATGGCAAAGTGCAACAAACAATACTACAAGTTAAGTGGAGCTCAATATGCAACGAGTTGCATATTGACGAAACACCACATCAATTATTTAGTTCTCTCTCGGTTATGTACCCAACAATATTAAATGTTGATTAACATGGCAAGAGGTGAAGCATAATTAAACTACATATTCAGGCAAGTTTAAATGAGGCCGAAGCAACAAACGACAATTCCGGAAAACCCCATATGTTATTTAGCAATTTAAGCAAACAACAATTTTAAACATTTTAAATGTTGTTATCATGATGCGGATGACATATACAAGTTATATGCAGTTCTTTATAAAAATGTTGACATAAGCATGATAAGGAGCATTTGTCGCCATGGCGGAACGAAAAGGGTGCCACGGCGGCGAAACAAAAATGGTGCCACGGCAACATATCCGAAAATGATGCCACGGCAACATATCCGAAAATGATGCCACGGCAACATATCGGTTCCGGTAGCTCACGGAGATACCGGTGCAAAAGAGCAAGTGTGCGGAAGCAAAGGGTGGTGGGGTGATCCCGGTTACCAGGTTCCCACGGGACGACGGCATGGTCAACAAGGCGGAACGTGCATGAAGCAAACGGGCACGGTGCAAACAAGGACAACTCATTCAACACATGCATTCGTTCCACGGCGGTCATCTCGGCGTTATACCTTCGAAGCGTGCGTTTTCGGGGCGGGTCAAGTTTCGTAGAGGGCAGTAGTCGTTCACGGGTCATAGTGGAAGTAGACGTTCACGTGGCGACGTAGAGGAAGTAGTTGTTCACGGCGACGGTAGTTGTACACGTTTTCGTAGATGTTCAGGTCGACGGTAGTGGTACACTTGACGTCGGTCCGGTCTTGGCGGTGTAGATGTACACGTTCCGTAGACGAACATGGATGTCGTGGTACTTGGCGTTTCGGGTCTCGCAGTGTAGTCGAACTTGGTGTATCCGAAGGGGTACTTGGCGAACAACGGTCGTCGTGGGAAGTAGTCGTTCGGGCTCCCGTGCGGACTTGGTGGTCTTGGTCTCTGCAGCGTAGTTGTACAAAAACATCAACGGATTTGGACGAATCTAGAGGCGTGCACAGGCAGTGGTGGTCGTTCATGGAGGGGCGCTAGTTGCCAAAGAAGGGCCACGCCACGGGGCTCAGCGAGGAAGGCAAGATCTTGAGGAAGAGCAGCTGCAATGAGGCAAAGATCGCCGCAGGCACGGGAAGAGGAAGGCCATGGCAGAGGCAGGCGCTTGGGGCGCCGGTGGCTGCCTTAGCAACGAGAAGGGAGTGACGGGGTGGCCATGGCGTGAAGGGTGAACCAGGTGGCCTCGGCGAGGAGGCGCGATGGCAGGGCCGACGGGAGCAGCAGCTCGGACGGCGAGGCGTGGCCATGGAAGAAGCCTGGCGCAGGATGCAGGGGTGCGGCATGTAGCTTGACGGCGGGGTTCCGGGCTCCTGGTGGAGCTCCTCGTGGTCGCCACCAACGGAGGAGGCGGCAAGGGGCGAGGGGGACCGGGCGCAGGGAGCACCACTCCCTGGCTTGATGCAGAGGAGGCGACGACGTGGACCTGCGGGGCTCCAGTGGAAGCAGGGAAGGAGAAGCAGGGCGCGGCGAGCTGCGGCCGGCCAGGGAGGAGGGCACGACGGCGGGTCGGGACCGAGAGGAGCAGCTCGGGTGGAGGGGTCGAGGCAATGGGAGGAGCAGGCGGTGCGCGAGGGGATCAGGGCGAAGCCCTTCCTGGCGCTGGCAGCGGGCGTGCGATGGGGAACGAGGGGAGGAAGAGAGGCTGCGAGGGAGATGGGATCGGGCGCGATGCGGGTGTGGCGGCGGGCACGGGAACGAGAGGGAGAGAGATGGATCGAGGGGAATGGGCTAGGGTTAGAGCTAGAAGGGTTAGGGCGCGGCTGGATCTTGGGCTGGCCGGCCTGAGGCTGCAGCTGGGCTTGCTCCTCTCTCCCTCTTACTCTTATTTCCTTTAATAGAAAACAAAATAGAGAGAAGAAAAAGGGAGAGAGGGTTAGGGAAAGAAGTCGGGCATGGGGATTATTTTCCTGGTCTCACAAAAAATGAGCTTGACCAAGGTAAAATAGAAGTGGGCATGAATGGAAGTTTAAATTCAAACTCATTTGAATTTAATTCAAATGGGTTTGAACTAGGACTTGATAAAAGGAAGGCCCAAAATGTTCGGATTTTTGATGGAGCTCCGGAAAATGACGAAATAATTTATGGGCAAGTTGGAGACCAAACTTGAAGCAGAAAAGGAACGAAATTATTTTGCAAGTGTGTTTTGGGTGATTCCGAATTAGTGGAATATTTATATAGCTCCCTAATAATATTGAGAGGATATAATATGTTATAAAGAGAAATCACAAGTGAATTCCCTCGATTTAAATAGATCAAAAGATCTATGCAATTTATTTAGTTGAGGTTTAAAAATTAATGAAATGATGGCATGATGACATGATGCAATGCAACAAGCAATTAAAACACACGGCGAAACTCGGAATAGCTGGAAGTCTTCTGAAGCTCCAGTCTTGGGGCGTCACAATATATATGTCATATGATGAGGTGGCTGTCCAGCGCCCTGGGGGCGGTGGTTCCCTGTCACGCCCAAGATGCGACCCTATCCTAAAGGAACTTGAAGGTCCCACCAAGGATAGAAGTGCATCTTGAAGACGCTTTTGCAAGGTGGATATCATTACATCAACATTACATAATAGATGGGGATACATACAAAAGGCATACAATGCCACACGAATACAACATCTTACATAAGAGCATCATCCGACTACGGATGAAACACAAACAGAAACTCAAACGACATCCACCCTGCTAGCCCAGGCTGCCGACCTGGAACCTATCCCCTGATCGAAGAAGAAGAAGAAGAAGAAGAAGAAGAACTCCAAAACAAGCAAACATCGCTCTCGCGTCATGATCATCACATAACCTGTACCTGCAACTGTTGTTGTAGTAATCTGTGAGCCACGAGGATTCAGCAATCCCATTACCATGGGTATCAAGACTAGCAAAGCTTAATGGGAAAGGAAGGGGTAAAGTGGTGATGTTGCGGCAGCGACTAAGCAAGATATGGTGGCTAACATACGCAAATAAGAGCGAGAAGAGAAGCAATGGAACGGTCATGAAGCTAGCAATGATCAAGATGTGATCCTGAACTCCTACTTACTTCAAACATAACCCAAAACCGTGTTCACTTCCTAGACTCCGCCGAAAAGAGACCATCACGGCTACACGTGTGGTTGATGCGTTTTAATTTGGATCGGGTGTCAAGTTATCTACAACTAGACATTAACAAATTCCCATCTGCCACATAACCACGGGCACGGCTCTCGGAAGTTTATACCCTGCAGGGGTATCCCAACTTAGCCCATCACAAGCTCTCACGGTCAATGAAGGATATTTCTTCTCCCAGGAAGACCCGATCATTCTCGGAATCCCAGTTTACAAGACTTTTCGACAATGGTAAAACAAGGCCAGCAAAGCCGCCTGATGTGCTGACAAATCCCGATAGGAGCTGCACATATCTCGTTCTCAGGGCAACACCGGATGAGACATCCTACGAGTAATACCAGACCTCGAGTTTCCTCGAGGGGGCCCCGCAGTCTACTCGGTTCGGACCAGCACTTAGAGAAGCACTGGCCCGAGGGGGCTAAAATAAAGATGACCCTCGGGCTCCGGAAACCCAAGGGAAAAAGGCTAGGTAAGCAAATGGTAAAACCAAGGTTGGGCCTTGCTGGAGGAGTTTTATTCAAACCGAACTGTCAAGGGGGTCCCATAAATCACCCAACCGTCTAAGGAACGCAAAATCCGGGAACATAATACCGATATGACGGAAACTAGGGCGGCAAGAATGGAACAAAACACCAGGCATAAGGCCGAGTCTTCCACCCTTTACCAAGTATATAGATGCATTAATTAAATAAGAGATATTGTAATATCCCAACATAATCCTGTCCACCATGGAGCAATCTTGAACTTCACCTGCAACTAACAGCGCTATAAGAGGGGATGAGCAAAGCGGTAACATAGCCAAATAACGGTTTGCTGGGAAGGGTGAAAAGGTTAGAGGCTGACATGGCAATTTGGGGAGGCTTGAAGAACAAGTCATAGGAAGCGCAGCATAGCAATAGAACGAAGCAACTAGCATAGCAATGATAGTAATGACATCCAAGGTGACGGTCATCTTGCCTGAAATCCCGCTAGGAAGAAGAACGAGTCCATGAAGAAGACGAATGGGAGTAGTCGAACGAATCCTCACAATTGCAACATTACCGGAACTAAGAAGCAACACCGGAAAGAAACAAACAACATGGTAAATGCACAAGCATAAACATGGCATGATGCACAAACAAGTATGATGCATGTCCGGTTTAATGAGGCATGGCATGGCAAAGTGCAACAAACAATACTACAAGTTAAATGGAGCTCAATATGCAAGGAGTTCCATATTGACAAAACACCACATTGACATATTTAGTTTAATGTCGTATAAGCTACCAAACAATACTAAATGTTGTTAAACATGACAAGAGGTGAAGCATATGAAAACTACCTATCTAGGCAAGTTTAAATGAGGCCAGAACACAAACAACAATTCCGGAAAATCCCCATGTGCATATTTGGAATTAGCTACTGTTCTGCCCTAAAACATATTTTAAAGTTGTTAAACAGGAAAATAAAGTGTACCATGTTAAACTAGGCATTTTTCCACCCCATTTACATATAAAGTTTATTTAAAACCGAGCTACGGTTATTTAGTTATGAAATAAATCATTTTAACATGGCATTTGAGCAAATTTAAACAAACAACATTTTTAACATTTTAAACATGGATGAAAGTGGCATATTATTAATCTACACAAAATTCTAAGCATTTTACATGTTTGAATCATTTTAATATGATGCACGGTTCATGAGTTATTATATGCATGATGCTTAGGGGTTTTTCTGCAAAACTGTAAATCCTGGATAAATAGCTAAAATCGTCCAGAGGAAAAAAACATGCGTTGGGCCGAAGCTGACTGGCCCAACAGAGCAGAGGGGCTGTAGGGGCTTCTCACCATGGGCCATGGCCCGGTCGATGGAGATGCTGCTGGCTGGAGCTGTGGGAGCTGGGCCGGAGGAGCTGGCAGCGCTGGGCCTTAGCGCAAGAAGTGGCCCATGGCGCGATGGGGAGCTGCGGTCAATGCGCAAGGGGACAGGGGCTGATGCTCGTCCTCCCCACTCGAACTGAGACAGAGCAGAAACGGCGGCGAGGTGGCTTGGCGGTTGGATGCAGGGTGGCGACGGGACTTGGCGGCGCGAGGACGCACGGGAACCGACCAGATCCGAGACCACAGCGGCGGAGCAGAGGAGATCCGGTCCAGATCGGGTCCGAACGCAAACTGAACGACGGCTGTGCAAAATAGCGATGAGGCGTCGCAGTAACCTGAAGAAAGAGACAGAGAGAACTAAGAGAGGGAACAAAAGAGGAAGTAAGAGAGAGACTTGAGGAAGGGCGCGGTACGGGCCTGCAGGAGGTGGTCGCCAGTGGCGAGGTTCCGGCGAGCAGGCGGCAATGCGGGAGTCACAGTCGGGAGCTTCTCTCCTGAACCAATACGAGAAAGGAGGTGGGTGAGCGTTGGAGGCTACCGAGGAAGGGGAGCAGCGGCCTGGTGGCACTCGGGCGAACTTGATCGCAGCGGCGTTCGGGTCCGGTGAAGCAGGTGCGGCGCCGGGCATCCACGAGCTCGGGTGCGCGAAGGGAGGAGGCTGGGGTCCATCGGGAGGCTTCCATGGCGCTGGTGTGCTCCTGCGAAGAGAGCAAAGAGAGAGACGAGGTAAGGGGAGAACCATAGAGGGAAAAAGGGGGTGCAGGGAGAGAGAGAAACAGGCGGCGAGGGCTCATCTGCCGGTCCGCCGGCGGCGTGGCTGGTCGGACGAAGGCGGGGAGGAGGCTACATGCTCTATGGTTGGTGGATCGAGAGGAGTGGCTAGTTGGATCGGTGGCAAAATCGAGGAGGGGAAGGTGGTGGCTGCTGATTTGGAGCGGGGGAGATGCCGAGGAAGAGGGGAGTTGGTCGGGTGGCGACGGATGGGAAGGATGGATGGGACAAGACCCTAGGATCTAGGGTTAGACTGATCTTTATATCAAATGAATTTAGGTTAGGGAATATCACGACCCTACGATCGTAATCGGACGGCTGAGAAAATATAGGTTAGGAAGTCCAATTAAGAAAACGGGGATGTTTTATAGATGTTTGAGGATGATCCGGACTAATCGGTCACGGCAGCCAGGGTCGGGTTCGGTGGAGTTTCAGACGCGCGCGCGAGGGGGCTGCGAGCTGGCAAGAGAGGTAAAGTGGTCACGGTCAAGAGGGAAGCGAAAACCCGATGGGTCTTGGAACGGTCAACGAAAGCAAGGGGGAACGCTGCAACTACGAACGGGTACGTGTTTTATGAAAACATATGGATGCGATGCACATGATGCTATGAGATGAGCTGCACGACATGAACAAAATGCAAAACAAAAGACAAAAACCCAACGACGAAGGAAAATATCATATTGCATCTCCGAGAAAAGGCAAGAGTTGGAGTTACGAACATGGAAAGTTGTATCCGGGGCGTTACAACACTCCACCACTACAAGATGATCTCGTCCCGAGATCTAGGATGGCACCGGAGAGAAGCGGAAGAGGAAGAGGAAGAGGTAAAGCTAAGTTGCTTCTTTGACAAACGAATGAAACCACGAACCTTGAGAGGTTGAAAAGTTGAAATAAAGAACGCAACGGAGTTCAACACAATTGAGAGCACTGCGGTAGAAAATAGAAACAAGGAACACCATGTGAACTGTGCAAGGTTGCAAAGCTATGAATGACGAGTACAATGGACAAGAAGGAATAGAAATCACTCTGGTTGAAACAAGATAAACAAGGAACAAGGAAGAACAAATTCGGATAGCACTCTGGTTGAAAAGAGATGCAAGACTTGATAAGATGAAAAGAACTGGAAGAGATGACACAACACTCCGGTTAAATGGATAAGCACGAAAAGAACACGATCCTCACAATTCGAGATGATGAGTGAAACGAGCAACATCACAATGCCTTCGGAAGAAAGAATAGAAGATAGATCATTGAAGTAAAAGAATGGAGAAGAAAATGCCAACTTCTGCCACAAATGAGCTTAGAAAGCATCCTTGCAAAGAAGAATTGAACGAACTTGTTGCAAAATCAACAACGAAAAGCACAAGCTTGTTGTGGGATTATGGCGAACATCTTAAAATGATGAGGTGACAACTGGCCACTAATGGAAACCATTGATTTGATTGAGAGCACCAAAGAGATGAAAACTTCTTCCACCAAGAGGATAAAGAGCAAGCTTGGGTCATGCATAATCACCACAAATAGCAACAACCCTTAAGGAAAGGCTTTAGGTGAAATCTGACACAAGATAACTCCAACGAAGAAGTTGATTGGTCTAAAATATCTCTTGAACAAAGAGAAAAAGATGGATTTAAAATACCTCATTCTTGACAACATATGAATCATGAAACATGAAGGAAATTGTCAAGAGTGACATAACACCACCTCAAAAGCTAAGGTAGAAAGAATGGCACTTTGAAAATGCAAGAAGAAGAATACTTGAACTCCTCAGAAACAACATGTGTTGAGCACCATGTTTATTTTAGAGTATAGCTTGGCGGGTCATAACTTCGCGAGAAATCTTGAAGAACAATTGAAGAATGAAAAGAATCCTTGATGAACCACCATGTAGAGCCTCCATGAAGAACTCCGGTAATAAAAGGATGATAAAAAGAAAGAGAACTTGAAAACACAAGGTGAAGCCTTGTGATGATTTAGACGGAGCTTCGCGACGAGATAATGCAGAAAACTTGGAACTCCGAAAAAGAAAAGATGACGCATCTCGAACCAAGAAATGTGACATGATGAATAACTCTGGAAAGAAGAAACTAGATCACTTGGATGAAACAATAATAAGAATTACGTTATGCGTATCCTTCACCAATTTAAATTGATGACAAGCAACAGATTTAGCATACTACTTATTCTCATTGAAAAGGATTAAAGAGAGAGATAAAGCACGAACTTGGTAAGGTCTTGAATGAACCACCGGTAGTATTTGGAAACAACGAATATTTGATATGATAACGAAGGAAGTGAAATCTTGAACGGACCACCGTAAGAATTGAAAACGAAAGTAGCAGAGGCTCAATTCACCGGGAAGAAATGGAAAACAAATGAAGATACTTGAGGGGATTTAGATACAAGAGAATGAAGAGATCACGAATTGATTAAAGAATACTTGAACGAAGCACCGGTAAGATTTGGAGAATGATAGCTACACGCTGAGAATGAAGACTTATGACATGATGGCCTTCTAAGGAAAGAAATGGAAACGACTCATGAAATGCTCCAGATGGTTGAAAAGAATCCCCACAATCTAAAACAATTATGAGAGGATGGCATCAAGCTTGAACTTCGCATCACACCACCATGAATTGTTGAGGCACTCCGGAATGAAAATTAGAAAGGTTGAACCAACGATGAAAAAGTTTTGAAATTGATGGAGAAGGAATATGACTGATGAAAATTCATTCTTACGTCACACTTGAAAAGAATTTGAGAATAACCCCGAGAGAATTAGAAAAGTCAGGTAAGATCCTGGGAAAATACCTGTGGGTTAGGGCCCACTCACAAGAAAACACCGTTGGAAATGATTTTAAAGAGAGATTGCACCGGTTGAATTAAATGGCTTGAATGAGATGATAATTTCCAAATAGCCTGAACAGATTAAGAATGGAAAACACGAATCTTCTGAGATATCTTGAGCACTCCGGATATGAATAGAGGGAGGTGAGTAAATAAGTGGTGCACCGGCATGGGAAAACATTTGAAACGAGGAAAGGATATGATCGACAAAGCTTGAATTGAATCCACCAGAGAAGGAAAGAGAACAAAGAATAATAAACTTGAAGCTCCGTTAGCATCTTCCTGAGAATCACCGGATAAGAACATTGATGGAAAAGAATGGAGAGACTTCCCATCAATAAAAAGGAGACTTGATTAAGAAATCTGAGTCATTGAAGAAAAAAGGGGGGAGGGCAGGAAAACAAAGGCAACTTGTTGCAGATGGAATGGATACCGTTGAGAAAAACTTAGAATTGATCTTGCGGATGTTGAAAGGATCTGATCCACTTGAAGAGAAGCACACCGGTCAGAAAAGAATTAAGATGACGACCTCGATGATAAAGAAGGATTAGTATTCACATAGCAATATGAGAACACCGTTTAGGAAAGGTATGGATTCAACATTTGACTTCGAAGCAACTCGAATCCCACAAATAAAACAAAACAAAGGATTTGGCTTGCAGAATAAGCCGGAACAAACATATGATAGAGATTTCGTCCGAAGTTTTCGTGGTGGGGCCCACACGAGCTCGATCGTACAGCACCATCATGTACAAGGCTGTGCACATGACATACGAAGTGTCCCCGAACCAGCATAGCCAAGGGCTCTTTAAGACACAACGAGACCACTCAGAAAAACGACGGTGAATAGGCGGACCACTAGACGTCGAACCAGAATCTCATATCATGCATCTGTCGGAAAGATATTCTAGGAGCTACTTGAATTCCCACCTATAAAACTCCCGAAACTTTCTGGTTATGCAATCTGGTGTTGGGGATACAGGGGAAGCAATATATCTCACCCAAAACTAACAATCCCTACATCCAAGTTGTATCCATCCGTCAACACATAACCAAGAAACCTTCGGAAATCGTGTACCTCAACCTTCGAAAAAGCATACGTTATACGAGCTATGGCAATACTCCCGAACTCCCCAGTACTGGGTGGCGTCGAGGTTATCTCACCAACAACTACATAAAATAGATTTTTGATGTCGGCAAAACTCAGGTATTCCAGAACTGCAACGATAAAATTATGACAACAATACCTCGGAGCTCAACTCCCCGGGACACTGCCACAACCCCTAAATGTCAGGAGGCACCAAGAACAATGTTCTTGTCATAAGAATATCGGAACGATCCCAAGAAACCCGCATGATCCTAAAAAAAATTTGTGAAAAATTGAGGAGAGGAAAGACAAAACATCTACGTCGAGAGTCCTCACCAGAGCGACGAAGGGGGCTGAGGAGTAAAAAGAATCCTACTCTCAGATATATATAATCCTAAGACTCAAAATAGTTTTCTTCTAGACTCAACAACGGCCAACAATCAAGGGGGCTCCTATGGTCGGTCGAGGCTCTGATACCAACTTGTCACGCCCAAGATGCGACCCTATCCTAAAGGAACTTGAAGGTCCCACCAAAGATAGAAGCGCATCTTGAAGACACTTTTGCAAGGTGGATATCATTACATCAACATTACATAATAGATGGGGATACATACAAAAGGCATACAATGCCACATGAATACAACCTCTTACATAAGAGCACCATCCGACTATGGATGAAACACAAACAGAAACTCAAACGACATCCACCCTGCTAGCCCAGGCTGCCGACCAGGAACCTATCCCCTGATCGAAGAAGAAGCAGAAAAAGAACTCCAAAACAAGCAAACATCGCTCTCGCGTCATAATCATCGCATAACCTGTACCTGCAACTGTTGTTGTAGTAATCTGTGAGCCACGAGGATTCAGCAATCCCATTACCATGGGTATCAAGACTAGCAAAGCTTAATGGGAAAGGAAGGGGTAAAGTGGTGAGGTTGCAGCAGCAACTAATCAAGATATGGTGGCTAACATACGTAAATAAGAGCGAGAAGAGAAGCAACGAAATGGTCGTGAAGCTAGCAATGATCAAGAAGTGATCCTGAACTCCTACTTACGTCAAACATAACCCAAAACCGTGTTCACTTCCCGAACTCCGCCGAAAAGAGACCATCACGGCTACACATGTGGTTGATGCGTTTTAATTTGGATCGGGTGTCAAGTTATCTACAATCGGACATTAACAAATTCCCATCTGCCACATAACCGTGGGCACGACTCTCGAAAGTTTATACCCTGCAGGGGTGTCCCAACTTAGCCCATCACAAGCTCTCACGGTCAACGAAGGATATTCCTTCTCCCAGGAAGACCCGATCGGTCTCGGAATCCCGGTTTACAAGACTTTTCGACAATGGTAAAACAGGACCAGCAAAGCCGCTCGATGTGCCGACAAATCCCGATAGGAGCTGCACATATCTCGTTCTCAGGGCAACACCGGATGAGACATCCTACGAGTAATACCAGACCTCGAGTTTCCCCGAGGGACCCCGCAGTCTACTCGGTTCGGACCAGCACTTAGAGAAGCACAGGCCCTGGGGGGCTAAAATAAAGATGACCCTCGGGCTCCGAAAACCCAAGGGGAAAAGCCTAGGTAGGCAAATGGTAAAACCAAGGTTGGGCCTTGCTGGAGGAGTTTTATTCAAACCGAACTGTCAAGGGGGTCCCATAAATCACCCAGCCGTGTAAGGAACACAAAATCCAGGAACATAATACCGATATGACGGAAACTAGGGCGGCAAGAGTGGAACAAAACACCAGGCATAAGGCCGAGTCTTCCACCCTTTACCAGGTATATAGATGCATTAATTAAATAAGAGATATTGTGATATCCCAACATAATCCTGTCCACCATGGAGCAATCTTCAACTTCACCTGCAACTAACAACGCTATAAGAGGGGCTGAGCAAAGCGGTAACATAGCCAAACAACGGTTTGCTGGGAAGGGTGAAAAGGTTAGAGGCTGACATGGCAATTTGGGGAGGCTTGAAGAACAAGTGATAGGAAGCGCAGCATAGCGATAGAACGAAGCAACTAGCATAGCAATGATAGTAGTGAGATCCAAGGTGACGGTCATCTTTCCTGAAATCCTGCTAGGAAGAAGAACGAGTCCATGAAAAAGACGAACGGGAGTAGTCGAATGAATCCTCACGATCGCAACATTACCGGAACTAAGAAGCAACACCGGAAAGAAACAAACAACATGGTAAATGCACAATATTATTGACTGTTCCATGCCAATATTATTCAACTTTCATATACTTTTGGCAGCTTTTTATACTATTTTTGGGACTAACATATTGATCCAGTGCCCAGCGCAAGTTCATGTTTGTTGCATGTTTTATGTTTCGCAGAAACCCAATATCAAACTGAGTCCAAACGGGATAAAAACGAACGGAGAATTATTTTGGAATATTTGTGATTTTTGGGAGGAAGAATCAACCCGAGACGGTGCCCGAGAGGGCCACGAGGCAGGGGGCGCGCCCTAGGGGGGGCAAGCGCGCCCTGGACCCTCGTGGGCACCCCTTAAGGAGCTTGATACTCTTGTTTTGCCTCAAGAAAGCTAATTTTATGAGAAAAAGCTGGGCGAAAGATTCACCCCAGTCGGAGTTACGGATCTCCGGATATAAAAGAGACGGTGCCAGGGTAGAATCGGAGAACGCAGAAATAGAGAGAGACAGAGAGACAGATCCAATCTCGGAGGGGCTCTCGCCCCTCCCACGCCATGGGAGCCAAGGACCAGAGGGGAAACCCTTCTCCCATCTAGGGAGGAGGTCAAGGAAGAAGAAGAAGAAGGGGGGCTCTCTCCCCCTTGCTTCCGGTGGCGCCGGAAAGCTGTCGGGGGCCCATCATCATCACCGCGATCTTCACCAACAACTTCACCGCCTTCATCACCAACTCTTCCTCCCTCTATGTAGCGGTGTAACCCCTCTCTTACCCGCTGTAATCTCTACTTAAACATGGTGCTCAGCGCTATATATTATCTCCCAATGATGTATGGCTATCCTATTGAAGGAAATATGCCCTAGAGGCAATAATAAAGTTATTATTTATTTCTTTATTTCATGATAAATGCTAATTATTCATGCTAGAATTGTATTAACCGGAAACATAATACATGTGTGAATACATAGACAAACATAGTGTCACTAGTATGCCTCTACTTGACTAGCTCATTAATCAAAGATGGTTAAGTTTCCTAACCATAGACATGAGTTGTCATTTGATTAACGGGATCACATCATTAGGAGAATGATGTGATTAACTTGACCCATTCTGTTAGCTTAGCACTTGATAGTTTAGTATCTTGCTATTGCTTTCTTCATGACTTATACATGTTCCTATGACTATGAGATTATGTAACTCCCGCTTACCGGAGGAACACTTTGTGTGCTACCAAACGTCACAACGTAACTGGGTGATTATAAAGGTGCTCTACAGGTGTCTCCAAAGGTACTTGTTGAGTTGACATATTTCGAGATTAGGATTTGTCACTCCGATTGTCGGAGAGGTATCTCTGGGCCCTCTCGGTAATGCACAGTACTATAAGCCTTGCAAGCGATGTAGCTAATGTGTTAGTTATAGGATGATGCATTACGTAACGAGTAAAGAGACTTGCCGGTAACAAGATTGAACTAGGTATTGAGATACCGACAATCGAATCTCGGGCAAGTAACATGCCGATGACAAAGGGAACAACGTATGTTGTTATGCGGTTTGATCGATAAAGATCTTAGTAGAATATGTGGGAGCCAATATGAGCATCTAGGTTCCGCTATTGGTTATTGACCGGAGATGTGTCTCGGTCATGTCTACATAGTTCTCGAACCTGTAGGGTCCGCACGCTTAAAGTTCGATGACGGTTATATTATGAGTTTATGGTTTTTGATGTACCGAATGTAGTTCGGAGTCCCGGATGAGATTGGGGACATGACGAGGAGTCTCGAAATGGTCGAGATGTAAAGATCGATATATTGGACGACTATATTCGGACTTCGTAAAGGTTTCGAGTGATTCGGGTATTTTTCGGAGTACCGGAGAGTTACCGGAATTCGCCGGGGAGTATATGGGCCTTATTGGGCCATATGGGAATAGAGGAGAGAGGCCAAAAGGAAGGAGGCCTGCGCCCCCCCTCTGGTCCATATTGGACAAGGGGTGCAGCCCCCTTTTCCTTCTCCCTCTTCTCCTCTTTCCTTCTCTCCTACTCCAACAAGGAAGGAGGAGTCCTACTCCCGGTGCGAGTAGGACTCCCCCCTTGGCGCGCCCTCCTCCTTGGCCGGCTGCCTCCCCCCTTGCTCCTTTATATACGGGGGCAGGGGGCACTCCATAGACACAACAATTTATCTCTTGATCTCTTAGCCGTGTGCGGTGCCCCCCTCCACCATATTCCACCTCGATAATATCGTAGCAGTGCTTGGGCGAAGCCCTGCATCGGTAGAACATCATCATCATCACCACGCCGTCGTGCTCATGGAACTCTCCCTCGACACTCGGCTGGATCGGAGTTCGAGGGACGTCATCGAGCTGAATGTGTGCTGAACTCGGAGTTGCCGTACGTTCGGTACTTGGATTGGTCGGATCATGAAGACGTATGACTACATCAACCGCGTTATGCTAACGCTTCCGCTTTCGGTCTACGAGGGTACGTGGACAACACTCTCCCCTCTCGTTGCTATGCATCACCATGATCTTGCGTGTGTGTAGGAAATTTTTGAAATTACTACGTTCCCGAACACCTATGATGTTTGAGTAGATCTGTTTTGTCCTATGGGTTAATTGATGATCGTGATTGGTTTGAGTTGCATGTTTTATTATTGGTGTTGTCCTATGGTGCTCTCCGTGTCGCGCAAGCGTGAGGGATCTCCGTTGTAGGGTTTGCAATATGTTCATGATTTGCTTATGGTGGGTGGCGTGAGTGACAGAAGCACAGACCCGAGTAAGTAGGTTGTTTGCGTATGGGATAAAGGGGGCTTGATACTTTAATGCTATGGTTGGGTTTTACCTTAATGATCTTTAGTAGTTGCGGATGCTTGCTAGAGTTCGAATCATAAGTGCATATGATCCAAGAAGATAAAGTATGTTAGCTTATGCCTCTCCCTCAAATAAAATTGCAAGTGATTACCGGTCTAGTTATCGATTGCCTAGGGACAAATAACTTTCTCGTGACAAAAAGCTCTCTACTAAAATTAACTTAGTTGCTTCTTTATCTAAACAGCCCCTACTTTTTATTTACGTGCTCTTTATTATCTTGCAAACCTATCCAACAACACCTACAAAGTACTTCTAGTTTCATACTTGGTCTAGGTAAAGCAAACACTAAGCGTGCGTAGAGTCGTATCAGTGGCGGATATGACTTGAGAGAATATTTGTTCCACCTTTAGCTCCTCGTTGGGTTCGACACTCTTACTTATCAAAAGAGGCTACAATTGATCTCGTATACTTGCAGGTTATCAAGACCTTTTTCTGGCGCCGTTGCCGGGGAGTCATAGCGTGGGGTGAGTATTCTCGTGTGTGCTTGTTTGCTTTATCACTAAGTAATTTTTATTTGTTGTTATTAGTTGTTCTCTATCTTTAGTTATGGATATGGAACACAAAATACCAAAAAAATTAGGTGTAGTTGCTACTCATGGAGATGGGGAACCTCCTAAAACCCTGGATGCTCGTTATGTGAAGGAAATTATGTACTACTTTGATAATCCTTGGAAAACCCCATTCAATTATGTTATGGGAGACACGTTGGATCAACGTGAATACATTAGGAATTATCGCTTGACACAAAAAGGGAAACTATTATGGGATCAAATTTATATGTTATATTGGTATGCTAGGCAACTATGCTTGAGATATGATTATACTTGTTGCTCTAGGATGAAGGCTCCACACCTTCCCTTTTCATGCAAATTTAATGATGATATAACCTTGGCTTATGCTAATGGTATCTATGATTACTATGATGTGGAACAAATAGAAGAATTCGTTGCTTTTATGGGTGCTTATGAGATTGAATCTATGTTTAAAGCGTTTGACGATTTTGATGATTCAGTTTACAAACCTGAAAATTTTGCTATACTTAGATATTGTTATGAAAATTATGAATATGATTCCAATATTGATGCATTTATTGAGAAAGTCTCCGCTGTCCAAGAAGAGACTAATATTTTGCAGGAAGCAATGGAAGAAGAAATTGATGAAACTGTGAGCTTATTGGATGAAAAAGATTATGAGGAGAGTGAAGAACAAAAGGAGGAAGAGCGGATTAGCTACCCGTGCCCACCTTCTAATGAGAGTAACTCTTCAACTCATACATTGTTTAATTCCCTTTCATGGTTACCGAAGGATGATTGCTATGATCCTGTTGATTTTCTTGAAATATCCCTTTTTGATGATGCTTTTGGCCAAGATGCCAATATGAATTATGCTTATGGAGATGAACTTGCTATAGTTCCTTATGTTAAACATGAAATTGTTGCTGTTGCACCCACGCATGATAGTCCTATTATCTTTTTGAATTCTCCCGACTACACTATATCGGAGAAGTTTGTGGTTATTAAGGATTATATTGATGGGTTGCCTTTACCATCTCACATGATAATTTTGATAGATATAATATGCATGTGCTTGCTGCTCCTACTTGCAATTATTATGAGAGAGGAACTATATCTCCACCTCTCTATTTTCCAATATGATAGAATTGCAAGAAACTGCTTATACTATGCGTTGGCCTTTACTATGTGTGCATGAATTGTTCTTTTATGACATGCCAATGCATAGGAAGAGAGTTAGACTTCTTCATTGCTTGATATATGTTACTTTGTGCTCACTACTAAATTACAAATCATTGTTATTTAAAATTGGCTTTGATATACCTTAGGATCCGGGTGGATCCATTACTTGAGCACTAAATGCCTAGCTTAATGGCTTTAAAGAAAGTGCTGCCAGGGCGACAACCCGAAAGTTTTAGAGAGTCATTTATTTATGTTGTGTGCTTTCATATAGTCTAAAAACAAAAAAATAAAGAGGGGTACCCAAATCTTTTCAAAGGAAAGTGAAAGTGAGAGAGACAAGCATTGTTGAAGTGGGAGAGCTCCTTGAACTTTGTTCATTCTCACGGAAACTTCGTGAATCTTGATTACAGAAACTTTTCATAAAAAATAATTATCCTCTTGTACAATTCCATTGTATTATAAAAATAATGTGCCAAGGTTTGCCTTTAGGATGTTTACAATGCTTGTTGGTTTGTACGGTGCAGGACAGAAACTTTGGCTGTAGTGCGCGATTTTACATTTTTTGCTGGAATGTCAAATGGTTCTGATTCTTTTTGCAATGTCTTGATGTACAAATTTTTTATGTTTCCTAATGTTTGTCGAATTTTTGGGGTACCAGAAGTATGGTGAATGTTCAGATTGCTACAGATTGTTCTGTTTTTGACAGATTCTGTTTTTGATGCATAATTTGCTTGTTTTGATGAATCTATCAATTTATATCAGTGGATTAAGCCATGGAAAAGCTATATTACAGTAGACACAATGCAAAAACAAAATTTTAATTGGTTTGTACCAGTACTTAGAGTAGTGATTCGCTTTATTATACTAACGGATCTTACCGAGTTTTGTGTTGAAGTTTTGTGTGGATGACGTATTTGATCGAGGAGGTCTCGATATGAGGAAAAGGAAGAGAGG
Organism: Aegilops speltoides; assembly: GCA_021437245.1. Lineage (NCBI taxonomy): Eukaryota > Viridiplantae > Streptophyta > Magnoliopsida > Poales > Poaceae > Aegilops > Aegilops speltoides. The sequence continues at coordinate 164,737,362 of CM038141.1, forward strand.
CAAGAGCTCAAGCTTGGGGATAGCCAAGGCACCCCAAGTAAATATTCAAGGAAACTCAAGCGTCTAAGCTTGGGGATGCCCCGGAAGGCATCCCGTCTTTCTTCAACAAGTATCGGTATGTTTTCGTATTCGTTTCATTCATGCGATATGTGCAAGTCTTGGAGCGTCTTTTTCATTTAGTTTTCATTTTTATTTTATGCACCATGCTGGTATGAGATAGTCCTTGGTTGATTTTTAGAATTCTCATTGCACTTGACTTAAATCTTTTGAGTATGGCTTTATAGAATGCTTCATGTGCTTCACTTATATCATTTGAAGTTTGGATTGCATGTTTCTCTTCATATAGAAAATCGCCATTTGTAGAATGCTCTTTTGCTTCACTTATATTTGTTAGAGCGTGGGCATATCTTTTGTAGAAAGAATTAAACTCTCTTGCTTCACTTCTATCTATTTAGAGAGATGACAGGAATTGTTCATTCACATGGTTAGTCATAAAATCCTACGTAAACTTGTAGATCACTGAATATGATATGTTTGATTCCTTGCAATTGTTTTGTGATATAAAGGTGGTGATATTAGAGTCATGCTAGTGGGAGATTGTGGATTAGTAGAAATGCTTGTGTTGAGGTTTGTGATTCCCGAAGCATGCACGTATGGTGAACCGCTTTGTGATGAAGTTGGAGCACAATTTTATTTATTGATTGTCTTCCTTATGAGTGGCGGTCGGGGACGAGCTATGGTCTTTTCCTACCAATCTATCCCCCTAGGAGCATGCGCGTAGTACTTTGTTTTCAATGGCTTGTAGATTTTTGCAATAAGTATATGAGTTCTTTATGACTAATGTTGAGTCCATGGATTATACGCACTCTCACCCTTCCATCATTGCTAGCCTCTTCGGTACCGTGTATTGCCCTTTCTCACCTCGAGAGTTGGTGCAAACTTCGTCAGTGCATCCAAACCCCGGGATATGATATGCTCTGTCACACATAAGCCTCCTTATGTCTTCCTCAAAACAGCCACCATACTTAACTATCATTGCATTTCCATAGCCATTCCGAGATATATTACCATGCAACTTCCATCATCATCATATACATGACTTGAGCTTTCATTGTCATAATGCTTTGCATGATCGTAAGACAGCTAGCATGATATTTTCATGGCTTGTCCATTTTTTGATGTCATTGCTATGATAGATCATTGCACATCCCAGTACACCGCCAGAGGCATTAATATAGAGTCATATCTTTGTTCTAGATATCAAGTTGTAATATTGAGTTGTAAGTAAATAAAAGTGTGATGATCATCATTATTAGAGCATTGCCCCAGTGAGGAAAGGATGATGGAGACTATGATTCCCCCACAAGTCGGGATGAGACTCCGGACTTTATGAAAAATAAAAGAGGCCAAAGAAGCCCAAATAAAAAAACAGGCCAAAGAAGCCCACCAAAAAATAAATAAAAAGTAAAAAAATAAAATAAAAAAAATGAGAGAAAAAGAGAGAAGGGGCAATGCTAATATCCTTTTACCACACTTGTGCTTCAAAGTAGCACCATGTTCTTCATAGAGAGAGTCTCCTATGCTTTCACTTTCATATACGAGTGGGAATTTTCATTACAGAACTTGGCTTGCATATTCCGATGATGGGCTTCCTCAAACGCCCGAGGTCTTCATGAGCAAGCAAGTTGGATGCACAGATACTTAGTTTCCAGTTTGAGCTTTCATACACTTATAGCTCTTAGTGCATCCGTTGCATGGCAATCCCTACTCCTCGCATTGACATCAATTGATGGGCATCTCCATAGCCCATTGATTAGCCGCGTCGATGTGAGACTTTCTCCCTTTTTGTCTTCTCCACACAACCTCCACCATCATATTCTATTCCACCCATAGTGTTATGTCCATGCTCACACTCATGTATTGCGTAAAAATTGAAAAAGATTGAGATTACTAAAGTATGAAACAATTGCTTGGCTTGTCATCGGGGGTTGTGCATGATTAAATACTTTGTGTGATGAAGATAGAGCAACAGCCAGACTATATGATTTTGTAGGGATAACTTTCTTTGGCCATGTTGTTCTGAAAAGACATGATTGCTTTATTGGTACGCTCGAAGAATTATTGTTTTTATGTCAAATGATAGACTATTGCTTTGAATCACTCGTGTCTTAATATTCATGCCATGATTAGACATATGATCAAGATTATGCTAGTTAGCATTCCACATCAAAAATTATCTTTTTATCATTTACCTACTCGAGGACGAGCAGGAATTAAGCTTGGGGATGCTTATACGTCGCCGTCGTATCTATAATTTTTGATTGTTCCATGCCAATATTATTCAACTTACATATACTTTTGGCAACTTTTTATACTATTTTTGGGACTAACATATTGATCCAGTGCCCAGTGCCAGTTCCTGTTTGTTGCATGTTTTATGTTTCGCAGAAACCCAATATCAAAAGGAGTCCAAATGGGATAAAAATAGACGGAGAATTATTTTGGAATATTTTGGATTTTTTGGAGGAAGAATCAATGCGAGACGGTGCCCGAGGGGGCCACGAGGCAGGGGGCGCGCCCTAGGGGGGCAGGAGCACCCTGGACCCTCGTGGGCACCCCGTAAGGCGGTTGACGCTCTTCTTTTTCCGCAAGAAAGCTGATTTTATGGAAAAAAAAATCTGGGAGAAAGATTCACCCCAATCGGAGTTATGGATCTCCGGATATAAAAGAAACGGTGCCAGGGCAGAATCAGAGAACGCGAAAACAGAGAGAGACAGAGAGACAGATCCAATCTCGGAGGGGCTCTCGCCCCTCCCACGCCATGGGAGCCAAGGACCAGAGGGGAAACCCTTCTCCCATCTAGGGAGGAGGTCAAGGAAGAAGAAGAAGAAGAAGGGGGGCTCTCTCCCCCTTGCTTCCGGTGGCGCCGGAATGCTGCCGGGGGCCATCATCATCACCGCGATCTTCACCAACAACTTCACCGCCTTCATCACCAAATCTTCCTCCCTCTATGCAGCGGTGTAACCCATCTCTTACCCGCTGTAATCTCTACTTAAACATGGTGATCAACGCTATATATTATCTCGCAATGATGTATGGCTATCCTATGATGTTTGAGTAGATCTGTTTTGTCCAATGGGTTAATTGATGATCGTGATTGGTTTGAGTTGCATGTTTTATTATTGGTGTTGTCCTATGGTGCTCTCCGTGTCGCGCAAGCGTGAGGGATCTCCGCTGTAGGGTTTGCAATATGTTCATGATTTGCTTATGGTGGGTGGCGTGAGTGACAGAAGCACAGACGGGAGTAAGTAGGTTGTTTGCGTATGGGATAAAGGGGACTTGATACTTTAATGCTATGGTCGGGTTTTACCTTAATGATCTTTAGTAGTTGTGGATGCTTGCTAGAGTTCCAATCATAAGTGCATATGATCCAAGAAGATAAAGTATGTTAGCTTATGCCTCTCCCTCAAATAAAATTGCAATAGTGATTACCGGTCTAGTTATCAATTGCCTAGGGACAAATAACTTTCTCGTACAAAAAGCTCTCTACTCAAATTAACTTAGTTGCTTCTTTATCTAAACAGCCCCTTGTTTTTATTTACGTTCTCTTTATTATCTTGCAAACCTATCCAACAACACCTACAAAGTACTTCTAGTTTCATACTTGGTCTAGGTAAAGCAAACACTAAGCGTGCGTAGAGTCGTATCAGTGGCGGATATGACTTGAGAGAATATTTGTTCTACCTTTAGCTCCTCGTTGGGTTCGACACTCTTACTTATCAAAAGAGGCTACAATTGATCTCGTATACTTGCGGGTTATCATACCTCGAACCACCCACAAACAGTCCCTTGAACGAAAGACCGAAAGCACGGCCCCTCAACAGATTGCAAGTATACGGTCTTAACGATCCGGCGGCGCTTCGTCCTTCAGAGCTAATCATCGCTCGAGAATTAGAGGGAAGAGATTATAACCAATCTGGGCTTCTAATTGTGAGGATTAGAGGATCTGCATCTAGCTCTAATTGGAACAACTAGAACTAGACTAGAGAACTAGAGGAGACTCCAAAAACATGTGTGTAAAAAGTGCTCAAAACTTCTAGTATATACAGGTTCGAGGAGGGAGGGAAGGCGCCACAAGAGGGGAAGGATCCCTTCCCCCTTGGCTAACCATGGAGGGGACGTTCCCATCCAATTTGTCCTCCCCCCTTTGCTTCTCCAAGAAGCTAAGGGGGCGCGCCCCTTGTTGGGCCCAAGTGGCCCAACATCTTTGCACCATTTTGCTTTTTAAGGCCCGTTGAAATTTAATTATATATAAAAGCCTCCTACTATTATTAGAGCCTTTTATTAGTAATTTAGCATTTTTAGAAACATTTTTCACCTATCTATACCTACTAATAAAGTACGGAGTGCTTCTGACCGTCCGCCATCACACGTTTTATAAAAAGCCCCTCGTGTTGTTTTTAATAACCCGCGGTCCAATATTAAGTCCCTCTTCTTTCTCTCTATCTGTTGGGCTTCGGCCCAACTTCTGTACCCACTGTTGCGTGCACCTGGACGCTAGTTAGTATTTCGCCTTTAACTACAGTAAGCCCGGTTCACTTTGTATTCAACCCGTTTAGGTCCCTCGTCTTTATCATGTACAAAGAATATGTTAAAATAATCATGTTATAACTTTGCAACCGTAACTCAGATTAAAATAATTTATATATGTAATTTGACCAGAAAAATGCTTAGTTTCCAACCATGCTATTAGTCGTTCATGTTAACTAATAAATTATCTTTAGCGCATAAACTTAATTAAACTAATTAATTGATATGCAATATTAAATGTTTTCTACCTCATTTAAATTGGCTGCATATGTTAAATAAAGTATATTAAAGGGCGTGCCATGCACCTTTTTTCTGAGACTTAGCAATAGCGAATATACATATATATATATATATATATATATATATATATATATATATATATATATATATATATATGTGTGTGTGTGTGTGTGTGTGTTTTACCCCATTTAAATTGGCTTGATATGTTATATAAAATATCTTAGGAGGGCATACATTGCACCTTTTTTCTACAGACTAAAGAGTAGCGAAAGCTATTTGTGCTTTGTGAGACTAGACCTCATGACCCAAAAGCCCCAAGCAGCTGACTTGGCATATGCTTGTGCTAAAAATAGGTTCATTATTTAACTAAAAAGTCCCACCTCAACTCTTTGCATGAGAATACATCAATTTATATATATTTGTGAACAGAGGGAGCGAAGGGATTAAATGAATTTGGGCTAGCATGGCTGATTGGCTCTTAATAAATAAAATTATTGGATTTGCATGGATGGTTGCGTCAATATAAATTAAGAGGGTTTATAAGTAAGACCATATTTCAGGATTGTTGCTATGAGGGGCAGACCCTATAATTAATGAATTAATCCTTCTGGAGTCCACCAATCTTGTGTTAATAATCCATTTTTTAAGACTTCCATTGTCACATCCCTAGTTCTGGTCTGCTCTGGGTTAGCTAGTCATGTGTTGCATCATGTTTAATTTCTTTTTAACTTGAATTGGGGATGACAGAACCCTCAGCACCCCCCTTAAACAAACTAGGGTTTACTAAAATCATTTTCAATGAACCCAAAATGCCTTTCTAAAATGTTCATCATCTTTGCCTTGGTCCAGAACCTCTAACAAAAATGGTGCACACTTTTCTAGGACAACATAAGGTCACTGAATTAAATCATAAGTATTTGAATTTGGACATTTAAATTCAATAAAATATTTTAAATGTCCAAATACTCCTAAACTGAAATGTTTCATGTTGGATATATTCTACAGTGGGCATGTGCAGTTTAGTGATTTTTGAAAGGGTCTAGGTATTTTTAGAAAAGCCCTAAAGATTACAGAATAAATAGAAAACAGAAATAAAAGGGAGAGAGAGCGAACTCACCTGGACTTACCTGCAGACCAACCCGCGGGCCAGTCACTGTGTAGCCCATCTGGCCTGGCACCACTGGGCCAGCCCACCAAGCGCCCCACCGTCTTCAAGCTCCTGCCAGTGGGCAGGAGGGCGTGGGCCGTCTTGCCAGCGCGCACACGCCACCTCCACCCTCCGCTTCCATTGCTCCCCGATCTTTGTCGTGCCACGCCTCCCCAGCTCCCTCCTACTCTCCCCCGTCCTCACCCGCTCCTCTGTCTCTCTCCCTCGCTCTCCTCCTCACGCACCCGAGCGTGCCGCCGTGAGCTGTCGCGCCCACCGCCGTCGTCTTGCCTCCCTGAGCCGTACAGAGCCTCCGTCACCTCGCGCTTCACCTCTGCACCGAAGGAAAGAAGCACGAAGGCCCCAAGCAGCCGCCATCGTCTTCGTCTTCGAGTTCGGCCACCGACGACCGCTGTTGCTCGATTCGCCGCCCACAGAGCGTCCCCGGCCTCGCCCTCGCGTTCGTTGGACTCGCGGTGAGCCGCTGACCCGTTCCCCTCTCCTTCCCATGCCGTTTGGCCACTCTAGCTGCTGTTTCCGCCGGACCCGAGAGCTCACCGCCGCCCAGCCATGTCGCCGCCGTGGCCACCGTCACCTATAGCCGCAACCGAGCGCTTCACCGCACTCGCCGTGTCCCCAGGAGCCGTAGCACCGCTCCGCACCTCCTGCCGTGCCTCCTAGCGACGACCCCGAGCTCGCCCGAGCTCCGGCCGCCGCCGAGGTCGACGCCGTGCCCAACTCCGGCCACCTCGCGGCCTCCCGTCCGTTCCTTTGGATGCGGACGAGCAAGAGCTCCTCCCTAGTGCCCCCAGCGCACCAAACCACCACCAGAAGCGCAATCCCGAGCCAGCGCATTGCGTCGTTTTGCTTCGCCGCCGGCTAAACTCCGGCGATCGCCAAGTGTCTGTCGTTAGGATTAAACCCCATCTAATTACCACCTCATCCATCGACATGTGGGCCCAGCCCCACCGACACTTTTAGTTAGGATTAAATTAGCACCAACAGTCTCATTAATTAGCCTAGTCATCGACGAAGGGTCCCAGCGTCGAGTTTGACCTGGGCTGACGCTATTGACTTGATGACGTCATTATGACGTCAGTCGACGTAGTAATGCTTTTCTGGATTTTAAATAAATCTATTTGATTTATTTATTTTGAAAAATGCCCAAAACTTCTAAAAATCATATAAAATCAACCGTAGCTCGTAATGAAATAATTTATATATGAAAAATGATCAGAAAAATCCAATCTATCCATCTGTACCATTTTCATGCATGTTAGAACAACTTATAGCTACTGTTTAGGACAAATGAAATGAATGGCATTTAAATAACTACATGTGGAGTTTGAATTTGAATCTTGGATTCAAACCAACTGATCGGAGTCTTGTTGTACCGGGATACCGAGTCTGATCGGAGTGTCTCGGGTGGAGGTCTATTCCTCCGTTGACCGTGAGAGCTTGTCATGGGCTAAGTTGGGACACCCCTGCAGGGATTTGAACTTTCGAGAGCCGTGCTGCATGTTATGTGGCGATGGGAATTTGTTAACGTCCGGTTGTAGAAGACCTGAAGTTGACCTTAATTAAAATACATCAACCGTGTGTGTAACCATGATGGTCTCTTTCCGTGAGTCCGGAAGTGAACACGGTGTTGGAGTTATGCTTGACGAGTTTCTTTGTAGGATCACTTCTTGATCATACTTTTATCGACCGTGCTTTGCCTTCTCTTCTCGCTCTCTTTTGCGATTGTAGCCACCATATATGCTAGTCGCTGCTGCAACTCCACCTCATTACTCCATCCTTCCTATAAGCTTAAATAGTCTTGATCTCGCGGTGCGAGATTGCCGAGTCCCCGTGGCTCACGGATACTTCAAAACCGGTTTGCGGTGCCGATGTTACCGAAAGCGGTGGCGCAACCAAGCTCAAGGAGGAGCCCGATGAAGATCTTGCCCTTTGTGTTGTTTCGTTCTAGTTGATAAGTAGTGGAGCCCGGTTGGGGTCGATCGGGACCTTTATCGATTTGGGGTTCTTCTTTTATTTTGGTTCCGTAGTCGGACCTTGATTGTATCTGGATGATGTAATGCTTTATTCATGTAATTGTGTGAAGTGGCGATTGTAAGCCAACTATGTATCTCTTTCCTTATGTATTACATGGGTTGTGTGAAGATTACCTCACTTGCGACATTGCTTTCAATGCGGTTATGCCTCTAAGTCGTGCTTCGACACGTGGGAGATATAGCCGCATCGAGGGCGCTATAAGTTGGTAATCGAGCCATCCCCACCTTAGGAGCCCCACCGCTGATCGTTTTTAGTGGCGAGTTGTGTCTAGAAAAATGTTTTGAGTCATTTAGGATTATATATATCGGAGAGTTTAGGAATTCTTTTACTCCCAGTCCTTCGACCTTACGGTGAGGTATCCCGACGAGAGTTTTGACTCTTCTCTCCTCAAATTTCACTAAATTTTTTTTAGGATCACGCTGGTATCTTAGAGTCGTTCGATGGTTTTATGATGACAACATTGTCTTGGTGCCTCGACATTTAGGGGTTGTGGCGGTGTCCCGGGAGTTGAGCTCCGAGGTGTTGTCGTCATAATTTTATCGTTGCGATTCGGAATACCGAGTTTAGTACGCCGACATCGAAAATCTCTTTTATGCAGTTGTTGGTGAGATAACCCCACTAACCCAGTACTGAGGTGAGTACGGGAGTATTTCCATGACTCGTATAACGGATGCTTTTCGAAGGTTGAGGTAGACGATTTCCGAAGGTTTCTTGGTTATGTGTTGACGGATGGATACAGCTGGATGTAGGGATTGTTAGTTTGGGTGAGATATATTGCTTCCCCTGTATCCCCAACACCTGATTGCATAACCGGAAAGTTTCGGGAGTTTCTTAGGTGGGAATTCAAGTAGCTCCTAGAATATCTTTCCGACGGATGTATGATATGAAATTGGGGTCCGACGTCTAGTGGTCCGCCTATTCACGGTTGGTTTTACGGTGGTCTCGTTGTGTCTTAAAGAGTCCTTGGCTATGCCGACTCGGGGACGCTTCGTATGTCATGTGCACTGCCTTGTACATGATGGTGTTGTACGATTGAGCCCGTGTAGGCCCCACCACGAAAACTTCGGACGAAATCTCTATCATATGTTTGTTCCGGCTTATTCTGCAAGCCAATCCTTTGTTTTGTGTTATTTGTGGTATTCGAGTTGCTTCGAAGTCAAATGTTGAATCCATACCTTTCCTAAACGGTGTTCTCATATTGCTATGTGAATACTAATCCTTTTTTATCATTGAGGTTGTCGTGTTAATTCCTTTCCAACCGGTGTGCTTCTCTTCAAGTGGATCCCATCATTTTTCCCATCCGCAAGATCAAATCTAAGTTTTCTCAACGGTGTTTGTTTCATCCGTCTCCAAGTTGCCTTTGTTTTTCCCGCCCTCCCACCCCTTTTTCTTCAAGGACACAGATTTCTTAATCAAGTATCCATTTATTCATGTGAAGTCTCTTCATTCTTTTCAATCAATGTTCTTATCCGGTGATTTCCCATGAAGATGCTCAACAGTTTCAAGTTCATCATCCTTCATTGGTGTTTCTACTTCGGTGGATTTAATTCAAGCTTTTGATATTCATCATATTCTTTTCCTTGTTTCTAATGCTTTCTCATACCGGTGCACCTCTTAATCATTCACTTCTCGCTAATTGTTATTCCGGAGTGCTCAAGATATCTTGAAGATTCGTGTTTCCACTCTGCATTCGTTCGAGCTCTTTCGAGATTGGTATCTCATTCAAGTCATTTAATTCAACCGGTGCAACATCTCTTTTAAATCATTTTCAACGGTGTTCTTTTGAGTGGGCCCTAACCCACAGGTCTTTTCCCAGGATCTTACCTAACTCTTCTATTTTCCCGGAGCTATCCTAAATTCTTCTCCAAGTTTGACGTAAGAATGAGTTATCATCAGTCAAATGCTTTTCTCCAAGATCTTTCAAATTCTTTCATAGTTGGCTCAACCTCTTCACTTTTGATTCTTCCGGTGTGCCTCAATAATTCTTGGTGGTGTTTCTCGTTGTCATTCTCATCATTTGAAGACCGAAGAAGAGTTTCTCTTTAATCTTGCTCTATTCTCTTCAAGATTCATGGTGCTAGCTTGTTGCCATCCTCTCATAATTGTTTTCGATTGTGAGAATCTTTTTCACCCATCCGGAGGCATTGTGCTCTTCACCCATCACCTCGTTTTGTGAGGATCATGTTCTTTTCTTGCTTATCCATTTAACCGGATTGTGTGCAATCTCGTTCATCTCTGTTGTACTCTTTCTTTTAAATTTCTCAACCTCTCAGGGTTCATGGTTTCACTCAGTTTGTCGAAGAAGCAACTTTGTTTTACCTCTCCTCTTCCTTTTCCTTTCCCTCCGGTGCCATCCTAGATCTCGGGACGAGATCCTCTCGTAGTGGTGGAGTGTTGTAACACCCCGGATCCGATGCGCCAGGTGTCTGCCAGTTATTCGCCGTCGTTGCCATGTCTTGTGCTTGCGTGTTGCACTTTGCCACGTCATCATATGCATTTCATATCATGTCATCATGTGCATTTCATTTTGCATACATGTTCGTCTCATGCATCCGAACCTTTTCCCCGTTGTCCGTTTTGCAATCCGGCGCTCCTATGTCCTCCGGCGTCTCCCTCTTCTCTCTTTTCATGTGTGGGTATTAAACGTTCTCGGAATGGCCCGAGGTTTTTGCCAAGCGGCCTTGGTATAACACCGGTAGACCGCTTGTCAAGTTTCGTGCCATTTGGAGGTCGTTTGATACTCCAACGGTTAACCGGGTAACCGTTAAGCCCTCTTTTGTTTCCAGCCCAACACCCCTTCCAAAGTGGCCGAAAACCCATCTAACTCCCCTCCATGCTCTCGGTCGTTCGATCACGATCGCGTGGCCGAAAACCGCACCTCATTTGGACACTCCTAGCTCCCTCTACCTATATATAACCCCTCCCCCCGAAATTCGCGGATCAAATCGCGAGCGAAACCCTAAATCTTCCCTCGCGCGCGGACGTGTCCGCCGCGGACACGACCACCGCCACCTCACCTCGGCCAATAGCGCGCCACCTCAGCATCTCCGCCTCTCGCGGCTAATCCGAGGGCGTCGCGTGGCCCTCTGTCTCCAGCGCCGCCGCCCGGCCGCCCCGCCCGACACCAGCGCAGCCCGCCCGCCGCCCGCCTTCGCCTGCCGCCGCCCAAGCGCCCGCCGCCGGCGTCCGCCGCCGCCCTGCCAGCGGCTAGCGCATCCGCGCCGCCACTGCGGCCTGTATCCGCCCGCCCGCCGCCGCCCGCTCCGTGGCTGGAGCTGCGCGCGCCCGCGCCTCCTGGATCCCGCCGCGGGTCTCTCTCCGCGCCGCCAGACTCCTCCCTCCTCTCCTCCGCCGCCGGCCGCGGCCAAGCGCCGCCCCGGCGTTCGCTTGCTCATTCATTGTCGCACCTCCACCGCGGATCTCCTCGCCCCGCGCCTCGCCTAGCGCGTCACCCCGAGGTCGCCACAGCATCCTGCCGCGCCCACCGACCCGCCGCGCCGGATCCGGTGAGCCGCCGACCGGATCCGCGCCCGGACCTGCTTCCGGCAAGCCCGTGCCTCGGCGTGTGCCCAGCGTCGCGGAGCCGTCGTCTTCCGCCGCCGTCGTCGTCCTGCTTCGGGCCGGGCTCGTTCCCTTCGCCATTGGCCACGGCCCACGTGGGCCACCCCGACCTCCCGGCAAGAAGACCACCACCACCTCCCAAGACCTCCGAGCCGGCCCAAGGCCCAGGGTGAGCAACCCCCCCGCGCCTCTTTTCCCTCCTGTTGGGCCAGCCTCCAGAGTCGGCCCAGTATAGTGTTTTTCCTGCGCTGCGAATTTTGCTATTTATCCGGTGAATTGCAGTTTTACAGATTGGCCCTCCATCTTCATGCATTTAATAACTCCACAACCGTGCATCGGATTAAAATGATTTTAACATGTAAAATGCTTAGAATTTTATCTAGTTTCACATTATGCCATTTTCATCCATGTTAAAAATGTTTAAAATGTTGTTTATTTAAATTTGCATAAATGCCATGCTAAAATGATTTATTTCATAACTAAATAACCGTAACTCTGATTTTAATAAACTTTATATGTAAATGGGGTGGAAAAATGCCTAGTTTAACATGGTGCACTTTGTTTTGCTGTTTAACAACATTAAAATGGTGTTTAGGGCAGAACAGTACCAAATTCATAATATGCTCATGAGGATTTTCCGGAATTGTTGTTTGTTGTTTCCGGCCTCATTTAAACTTGCCTAGGTAGGTAGTTTTGTTGTGCTTCACCACTTGCCATGTTAACCAACATTTAATATTGTTGTGTTCATAACGAGAGAGAACTAAATAAGTCATGTGGTGTTTTCTTCAATATGCAACTCCGTTGCATATTGAGCTCCACTTAATTTGTAAGATTGTTTCGTGCACTTTGCCATGCCATGCCTCATTAAACCGGACATGCATCATATTTGTTTGTGCTTGCCATGTGTATGCGGTGGTTGTTTACTATGTTGTTTGCTTCTTTCCGGGTTGCTTCTCTCGCTAGCTTCGGTTTCATTCCGGAGTTGTGAGGATTCGTTCGACTACGTCCGTTTGTCTTCTTCATGGAATCGTTCTTCTTCCTTGCGGGATTTCAGGCAAGATGATCATACCCTCGAAATCACTACTATCTTTGCTATGCTAGTTTGCTCGCTCTTTTGCTATGCCAATGCCACGATGCCTACCATTTGCTTGTCAGCCTCCCAAATTGCCATGTCAAACCTCTAACCTTTGACACCATTCCTAGCAAACCGTTGTTTGGCTATGTTACCGCTTTGCTCAGCCCTCTTATAGCGTTGCTAGCTGCAGTGAAGTTGAAGATTTCTCCGGGGTGGACAGGGGTTTATGTTGGGATATCACAATATATCTTATTTAATTAATGCATCTATATACTTGGTAAAGGGTGGAAGGCTCGGCCTTATGCAGTGTTTTGTTCCACTCTTGCCGCCCTAGTTTCCGTCATATCGGTGTTATGTTCCCGGATTTTGCGTTCCTTACGGTTGGGCTATAATGGGAACCCCTTGACGATTCGCCTTAAGTAAAGCTCCTCCAAAGAATGCCCAACATTGGTTTTACCATTTGCGCTAACAACCTACCACCTTCCCTTGGGTTCTGCAGACTCAAGGGTCATCTTTATTCTACCCCGGGCGGTGCTCCTCTGAGTGTTGGTCCGAACCGAGCTACTGCAGGGCCACCTCGGGAAACTTGAGGGTTGGTTTTACTCGTAGCTAGACTCATCCGAGTGTGCCACGAGAAAGAGATATGTGCAGCTCCTATCGGGTTTGTCGGCACATTCGGGCGGTGTTGCTGGTTTAGTTTTACCTGTCGAAATGTCTTGTTGTACGGGATACCGAGTCGATCGGAGTGTCTCGGGTGGAGGTCTATTCCTCCGCTTGACCGTGAGAGCTTGTCATGGGCTAAGTTGGGACACCCTGCAGGATTTGAACTTTCGAGAGCCGTGCCTGCGGTTATGTGGCGATGGGAATTTGTTAACGTCCGGTTGTAGAAGACCTGAAGTTGACCTTAATTAAAATACATCAACCGTGTGTGTAACCATGATGGTCTCTTTCCGTGGAGTCCGGAAGTGAACACGTGTTGGAGTTATGCTTGACGAAGTTGTCAGAGGATCACTTCTTGATCATACTTTTATCGACCGTGCTTTGCCTTCTCTTCTCGCTCTCTTTTGCGATTGTAGCCACCATATATGCTAGTCGCTGTCGCAACTCCACCTCATTACTCCATCCTTCCTATAAGCTTAAATAGTCTTGATCTCGCGGGTGCGAGATTGCTTGAGTCCCGTGGCTCACGGATACTTCAAAACCAGTTTGCGGTGCCGATGTTACCGAAAGCGGTGACGCAACCAAGCTCAAGGAGGAGCCCGATGAAGATCTTGTCCTTTGTGTTGTTTCGTTCTAGTTGATCAGTAGTGGAGCCCAGTTGGGGTCGATCGGGGACCTTTGTCGCATTTGGAGTTCTTCTTTTATTTTGGTTCCGTAGTCGGACCTTGATTGTATCTGGATGATGTAATGCTTTATTCATGTAATTGTGTGAAGTGGCGATTGTAAGCCAACTATGTATCTCTTTCCCTTATGTATTACATGGGTTGTGTGAAGATTACCTCACTTGCGACATTGCTTTCAATGCGGTTATGCCTCTAAGTCGTGCTTCGACACGTGGGAGATATAGCCGCATCGAGGGCGTTACACTACCTGGCACGGCGCCTCCTAGCCAATTAAAAAAGGGATGCGTGGCAGCACGTAAATGGTTAGTAGAACGCCCATGGTTTCAATAATACTTGTGTTTCCGATTGTAACGTGGCAGCTCTTGTTCCAAAATGAATTTGTTGGTTGCTAATGCATGCCCCCTCGCAAATCGGACAAAAAATTTTACCACAGCATGTTCGTGCCATGTGAAGCCAACATGTTGAGTTTCATGATTTTCAGGCGAGTTTTGGATTTATAGGGATTTAAGAACCAAGTTTCTGAATGTTTCCGACCAAGCCACGACGCCTAGATGTTTGAAATTCATTCCAATTTCTTGCATGGGACCTAAACATTCACCCAAGGACACATATGATTTTTCAACCCATTTTGGCGCACTGGAGCATGTGCATGTAGCTCAAATTTGAATTATGCACATTAAATTCCTAAAAAACTCAATTGATATATAAAAAAGGCAAAACATACCCTGAATAATTCCAAAAATTAGCACGATACTCCTATTGGTCTATGTTGCCCTGTAAAATAATCAAGGCGGAAAGAGGCGGTGTATGTCGTTTCGCACAAAAAGGTGACACGTCCCCTCTCGGAACCATGAGGCTTCTTGAGAGAAGCTCTATTTTGTAAGAAGCTTATACCAAAACTTGTCCCAAATCGGATGAAATTGTTACCACAACATGTTAGTGCCACGTCATGACACCATGCATAGTTTCATGATTTTCAGGCGAGTTTTAGATTTACAAGAATTTAAAAACCAAGTTTCTCAATGTTTCCAGCCGAGCCACGATGCCCAGATGTTAAATTCATTTCCATTTCTTGCATGGTACCTCAACATTCACTCAAGGACACACATATGATTTTTCAACCAACTTTGGTGCACTGGAGCATGTGCGTGTAGTTCAAATTTGAATTATGCACATAAAATGCCTAGAAAACTCAATTAATGTATAAAAAAGGCCAGAAGAACACAGATTAATTTCAAAAATTAGGATGATACTCCTATTGGTGTATGTTGCCTCTGTAAAAAAATCAAGGCGGGAAGAGGCGGTGTATGTTGTTTCGCACACAAAGGTGACACCTCCCCTCTCGGAACCATGAGGCTTCTTGAGAGAAGCTCCGTTTTATAAGAAGCTTATACCAAAACTTGTCCCAAATCAGACAAAATTTTTACCACAGCATGTTGGTGCCATGTCATGAGACCATGCCAAGTTTCATGATTTTCAGGCGAGTTTTAGATTTACAGGAATTTAAAAACCATGTTTCTTAATGTTTCCAACCGAGCTACGACACCCTGATGTTCAAAATTCATTCTCATTTATTCCATGGGACCTAAACATTTACTCAAGGACACACATGATTTTTTAACCAACTTTGTGGCACAGGAGCATGTGCATGTAGTTCAAATTTGAATTATGCACATTAAATGCCTAGAAAACTCAAATAATGTATAAAAAGGCAAAATGAACCTGGATTAATTCCAAAAATTAGCACGGTACTCCTATTGGTATATGTTGCCTCTGTAAAAAAAACAAGGCGAGAAGAGGCGGTGTATGTCATTTCGTACACAGAGGTGACATGTCCTCTCTCGGAACCATGAGGCTTCTTGAGAGAAGCTCCGTTTCGTAAGAAGCTTATACCAAAACTTGTCCCAAATCTGATGAAATTTTTACCACAGCATGTTGGCGCCATGTCATGAGACCATGCCAAGTTTCATGACTTTTAGATGAGTTTTGGATTTACGGGGATTTGAAAACCAAGTAACTCGATGTTTCTTGTCGAGCCACGATGCCGAGGTGTTCAAAATTCATTCCCATTTCTTGCATGGGACCTAAACATTCACCCAAGGACACATATATGATTTTTAACTCATTTCGGTGCAGTGGAGCATTTGCTTGTAGTTCAAATTTGAATTATGCACATTAAATGCCTAAACACTCAATTAATGTATTAAAAAAGCCAAACGAACCCTGAATAATTCCAAATTTAAACACGACACTCATATAGTTGCATGTTCACTGCAGATAAATGTTATAGCAATTCAAACACCGTCCTTTCCCTCCATAACACCATTTTGCCTTTCAAATCAAAATGAAAAAAATCAGGCACACCCCAAACAGTTTACTAGCAAGAATCGTGTGCGATGCGATATAAAATATCTTGGGGCACCCTCTTATATGTCTTACGCCAGAAGCTTCGTCGTCTATAGTCCATCGCTCGCGCTTCAACCACACTTTGCGCCAATTTCTCGCGGCACCGAGCAAAAAATTTCAGCAACCGTGGAAGTATCTAGCTCCCTGCCCCCTCCCCCCGACCAAAAGCCACATTTCCACTATTTGTCATTCCTTTACAAGTTCAAACATTCCCTTCTTACTTGCAGCACCGCCTCTTCGACGGCGACCCTTCTTCTTGCTGCGCGGCCTCGTCGATATAGTCAGGTAATCCACACCTCATCCCCATCCTCCTCCTCCTCCTTCTCCATCCCACATGCCCCGACCGACGGTGCGACATCTTTCACCCAAATCACTGCCCTGTCCTCCAAATAAATGCTACATATAGCCATTTTGCACGCAATATAGCTAGGAGCTCAGGATCATCTCGCAGTGGAGAAGCAAATCGCGGTCGCATGTGCGGATGAGGTCGTGATGGCTGTCATGTGTGCCGACTGCCAGATCTCGGAGGATCACCTTGCCTTCGAGGCCACCGTCGACGCCGCCACGCGGTTGGCTACTTTAAATAAAGTTTGTGGTGTTTTCTCGAGGCCACCGCCGATGCCTTCTAGTGAATTTTCCTCTGTAATGTTAATGTGCAATCTAATCTTCTAAAATGTAATGTTCAGTTAATAGTTTGGTGCAACGATTGCTACATTTCCTAGTAGTTATCAAGCATTCTTCGTTTGGTTAACTGTCTTATCTTCTTGTATATGTTCTGTTCTGCAAAGTGGTGCTCAGTTAACGGTTTGGTTCATTTGTTCCGATATCCAGTTAATTGTTTGGTTCAATTCTTTAATCTGATATTCATTTGTTGTAGGTACAGTTTCGTATTGTTATGCATGTGAAAAATAAATTGAGTTTGATTGTACTAAATACACGAGAAACATATACAATTGCTCTATTTCCAAGTTGTTTAGCAAGGTATGTGTTACCCTTGGGTCTTGGTAGTGTTGTAGAGGTCTTCGACGTTGGTGTGTAGCAGCTTGGTTGCTCTGTGATTTGCCTCATCGCCATTTGCATGAGGTTGGTCTAGGTCGAGTTAATCTGTTGGACCTGCAATTTGTCTATTTTTCATTTACATATTCTACTGATAGTATGCCAACTCTTAGATAGCCTAATCAAGATCTGCCTTATATGTGTTACGGGGAAACAATGGCAGGCGATGAGGTTTACCATCGACGTTTGCACATTCACGGTCCTTTGGCTAATAGAACAGTATTGTGTAGTTGCAGGAATCATTCTAATATTTAGGTTTTTAACAATTTGGTCTTGCACATGTAGGTCCTGCTGTCTGAGGTTTACCATCGAGGTTTGCACATGCATGGTCCTTTGGCTACTAGCACATTATTGTGCAGTTGTAGGAATCATTCTAATATTTAGGTTTTTAACAATTTGGTCTTGCACATGTAGGTCCTACCGTCAGAGGTTTAGACCCACTATTCGACCCATTTTGCATATGGAGAAATGAGATAACCATGAATATCACTCAAGTCAAGAAACTCAAAAAGATTGTTAGGATAAAGAAACTTGCGACGAATAACAGTAAGATCTTTGTTTGCACAGTGAAGAAGACATCAGTCAACTATAATATGGTACTAACTCTTTTACCTTATTTTTTCCCTTGTGCCATTTCAAAATTTAGAATAGCTATTTATGCATATCTGTGTTTTTAGTCCTTTCAAAGCAGTTCACCGATGATTACCTCTCAAACCACCTGCATGGTCAAGAGGCGAGGAAAGTATTCATTCAACACCCATGGTACAACATTGAATTCTTCCTCAAGAGGACGAAGATTGGGCAAGCAATTATCCATAGCCACTGGCCTAAAGTTGCAAGGACATTCAACATCACTGGAGGCTCAATATTTGCTTTCCGCTTCTGTAGTTTCCCAGATGAGATTCATCTGTTTATTTACCATGTATGATGCTACTTTCCAAAGGTTTTCGATGTTGCATGTGAAACTTGGTGCTGTTGTCTAATGGCGTAGCTAGCTATATGCCTATATGGTCTGAGTGCTGAAGCTATCTGATATAATTCAATTATGAAATCTTGGTTGCTGTAATATGGATATGAAATATATGGTGTGTTTCATAAGAAATGTAAATTTTATTGCTAAATGGATTATCAACAATAGACCAATTAGCCTGCTTATTGGGGTTTTCTGTTGTAGACAGTTTCTCATACAACACCGTGGGCGATGAACTCAAACAACCCACACGGTTTCTAGAAAATAGGCGCGTTGGATCAATGAAGAATCACACACGACTTTGGCCAAAGAACTATTTGTGTTAGGCCACCTTGCACAAATGTTTCCACATAAAAAATTGTATGTGATATACATATGAACGGAAATATTTTTCTGGGATTCACTGTGTGGGATGTTATGACGCCCCCGATTCAATCGTACACTAATCATGCACACAATTGTGTACGATCAAGATCAGGGACTCACGGAAAGATATCACAGCACAACTCTAAAAGTAAAATAAGTCATAATCATCATATTACAAGCCAGGGGCCTCGAGGGCTCGAATACAAGTGCTCGAACATAAATGAATCAGCGGAAGCATCAATATCTGAGTACAGACATAAGTTAAACAAGTTGTGTAACATCCCAAATTTTCAATTTGGAATGTTATACATTAGATCATCATTGCATATCATATTTTATCGCATTTTGGGTTGATACTAGAAATTCTATGCAACTCAAGGACCCACGAAGAGAGTTGGGGATTTCGTTATTTTCATATTCGACTTTTCTCAAATTTTGAAAAGGGGATCATTTGGTTTTAATTATTTTTCTTTCCTAATATTTCTAAAATAAAAATATGTGAGATGAGATAATACGACTTCTCCAAAATGAATGAAATATTAAAGGAAAAATATTAAAATTAAATAAATAGTTTTATTTGTATTTTATTGCAATTTTATTTGAATTAGAAAAATTGCACGTTTTCAAAAATGCATTTTTTAGGCCAAGAAAATGTTCATCTTGTTCTAAATATTTTATTTAGACGGTGAAAATTTGTTTTGGCATTTTCAGATTTTTATTTTATTTTCTAGGATTTGTTTTGTTTCGGTGGAATTTATTTTTTTAAAAAAGTGTTCACATACTCGACCGGGCAGCTGCCCACCGAGCCGGGCCGGCCTCGCAAGACCGGCGCCTCGCCTCGTCGTGTCATCGCCGGACTCATGGAGTCCGACCTCGAGCCGACGCCGCCGTCGCCCCTTGCCCAAGCCGGCCACGCCCCCTCCCCCTCCTATATATACTGCCGCCCCTGCCTCCTCACCACCACCCACCACTGCGCCGCCCCGCACCCGCAACCGCCACCGCTCGTCGTGGTTGCCGCCGCCCAAGCCGAGCCCCGTCGGAGCCGCCCCGCCTCGCCAGAGCCTCGCCAGATCTAAGTCACATTACTTGTTTCAAGTGCGGGAAGAATGGACATTACGCCAGGAGTGTTCTGAAGCAAAGAATGGAAATGGCATTGGAAGCTCTGGGAAGAATCCCAACCCTTTCAACAGGGGACAAGTGAACCACGTTAACGTGGAGGAGGTTGAAGCACAACCAGATGCAGTAATATGTAAGTTTTTGGTTAAGTCATTTACTGTAATCGTTCTTTTTGATAGTGGTGCATCCCATTCATACATATCAAGGGGATTTGTGGATAAGTATAAGTTGCCCACCAAAGTTCTTAGAACACCTATGTTAGTAAGCTCGCCACGAGCGGAGCATATGCCAAGCCAAGGATGTTTTCAGATGCCATTGACCATAGGTAGGCATGTTTTCCCCTCAGACCTGATAATTCTGGAGTCACAAGGTTTGGATGTGATTTTGGGTATGGATTGTCTATAGATGCATGGAGGAAACATCGATTGCGCCAGTAAGTCGATTATGCTCACCACCCCAGAAGGAAGGAGGATTAAGTATGTATCCCGGCATGTGCCGAAAAGGACTCAAGTGAATTCCTTATCAGGAGTTGTATAGGAGGAAGTACCAGTGGTGAAGGATTTCCCTGATGTATTTCCAGAAGAGTTGCCAGGCATGCCACCAGATAGAGACATTGAGTTATTGATTGAGCTTTTGCCAGGCACCGGGCCAATATCTAAGAGACCGTACAGAATGCCCGCAAAGGATTTGGAGGAAATTAAGAAGCAGATTAAGGAGTTACTGGATAAAGGTTATATTCGCCCAAGTTCGTCACCTTGGGGATCACCATGCTTCTAGTGGAGAAGAAGGATGGATCGTTGAGGATGGTTGTTGATTATCATGGATTGAATGAAGTGACGATCAAGAACAAGTACCCACTGCCGATGATCAACAATTTGTTTGACCAGTTGCAAGGAGCTAAAGTATTTTCCAAGATCGATCTGCGACCAGGATACCACCAGCTGAAGATTTGAGAGCAGGATATACCTAAGACAGCTTTTATCACAAGGTACGGGCTATATGAGTATACCGTTATGTGATTTGGTCTGACTAATGCACCTGCCTATTTCATGAACATGGTGAACAAGGTGTTTATGGATTTTCTGGATAAGTTCGTCATGGTGTTCATTGATGACATACTAGTCTACTCGAAGAATGAAGAGGAGCATAAGGAGCATTTGCATTTGGTACTTGGGAAGCTCAGAGAACATCAGTCATATGCCAAGTTCAGCAAGTGTGAGTTTTGGTTAAAGGAAGTTGGATTCCTCAGACATGTTATATCCGGAGAAGGAATAGCAGTGGACCCCACCAAACTTGTCACTGTGACCAATTGGGAAGCACCCATGTTAGTTGGAGAGATCCGGAGTTTTCTTGGACTCGCAGGATACTACAGGAGGTTCATTGCGAATTTCTCGAAGATTGCAAAGCCCATGACGGAGTTGTTAAAGAAGGACACCATGTTCAAATGGACTGAGGAATGTGAGGCTAGTTTTCAAGAGTTGAAGAAACGTTTGGTTACAGCTCCAGTGTTGATTCTTCCAAATCAACGCAAAGATTATCAAGTGTATTGCGACGCTTCTCATCGAGGACTTGGAGCAGTGCTTATGCAGGAGGGAAGAGTTTTTTTCATATGCCTCACGATAGCTTAAACCCCATGAGTTGAATTATGCTACACACGATTTCGAGTTAGCAGCCGTAGTGCATGCGTTTAAAACATGGAGACATTTTCTCATTGGAAACCAGTGTGAGGTGTACACGGATCACAAGAGTTTGAAGTATATCTTCACGCAGAAGGAGCTAAACCTCAGGCAGAGGAGATGGTTGGAGCTCATCAAGGATTATGATATGAGGTTGCATTATCATCCGGGAAAGGCTAACGTAGTAGCCGATGCGTTGAGATGCAAGAGTCATGTCAATACACTCATGACCGGAGAGTTGCCCAAGGAGTTAGCAGAGGATCTTCGTGAGCTATGCTTGGAGATAGTTTCGAGAGGCTATGTAGGAGCATTGGAAATTCAGTCTACTTTGATGTATGATATCAGAGAAGCTCAGAAGACGGACAAGGAGATTGCCGAGATAAAGGAAAGGATGAGCAAAGGAAAGGCCAAAGGATTTTGTGAGGATGAGCACAATACCTTATGGTTTGAGGACCGCGTATATGTGCCAAATGATCCAGAGATCAGGAAGTTGATTCTGTAGGAGGCCCATGATTCACCGTATTCGATTCACCCAGGAAATACCAAGATGTATCTGGATTTGAAGGACAGTTTCTGGTGGACCGGAATGAAGAAGGATATTGCGGAGTATGTAGCAGTTTGTGATGTATGTCAGAGAGTGAAGGCCGAGCATCAGAAGCCAGCAGGATTGCTACAGCCATTGCCGATACCTGAATGGAAGTGGGACAAGCGAGGCATGGATTTTATCACGGGATTGCCCAGGACTCGTTCAGGCTATGACTCGATATGGGTTGTAGTCAATCGGTTGACGAAGGTAGCTCATTTCATCCCAGTGAACACCACTTACACCAGTGCTAAGTTGGCAAAGATATACATGACTAGGATCATATGTCTGCATGGAGTTATGAGGACCATTGTATCAGATAGAGGAACCCAGTTTACCTCAAAGTTCTGGAATCAGTTGCATGAGACTTTGGGTACCAGGCTAGAGTTCAGTACAGCCTTTCATCCATAGACATATGGATAGACCGAGAGAGTCAATCAGAATCTGGAGGACATGTTGAGAGCTTGTGCGCTGGATTATGGATCTAGTTGGGACGATAATTTGCTATATGCAGAGTTCTCTTACAATAACAGTTATCAAGCCAGTTTGAAGATGGCCCCTTTCGAAGCTTTGTACGGAAGGAGGTGCAGAACACCGTTGTTATGGGATGAAGTTGGAGACCGCCAGTTGTTTGGACCAGATTTGATTAAAGAGTCTGAAGAGAAGGTTAAGTTGATTCGCGATAGACTCAAGGTAGCCCAGTCGAGGAAGAAGAGCTATGCGGATTCTAAACACAAGGAGACAGTTTACGAAGTCGGAGACAGAGTGTATCTTCATGTGTCCCCACTTCGAGGAGTTAAGAATTTTAGAATTAAGGGAAACTTAACACCACGTTTTGTGGGACCATACAAAGTTTTGGAACGTATGGGAGAGGTAGCCTACAAGCTGGAGATACCCGAAGGATTGTCAGGAGTTCACGATGTGTTCCACGTTTCACAATTGAAGAAGTGCCACGAAGAGATGGCCGATATCCCTCTAAGAGATACAGTGCCACTGGAAGCGATTCTGCTGGATAGCGATTTGACCTACGAGGAGAAACCGATCAAGATTCTCGAGTTTGCCAGCCGAGTCACATGCAGCAAAGTTATCAAGTTCTGCAAAGTTCAGTGGAGCCACCATACCGAGGATGAAGCCACCTTGGAACGAGAGGAAGATATACGGAAGGACCATCCACATCTATTTTCTAGCCAACCCGAATCTCGAGGGCGAGATTCATCTTAAGGGGGTAGGTTTGTAATATCCCAAATTTTCAATTTGGAATGTTCTACATTAGATCATCATTGCAAATCATATTTTATCGCATTTTGGGTTGATCCTAGAAATTCTATGCAACTCAAGGACCCACTGAGAGAGTTGGGGATTTCGTTATTTTCATATTTGAGTTTTCTCAAATTTTAAAAAGGAGGTCATTTGGTTTTAATTATTTTTCTTTCCTAATATTTATAAAATAAAAATATATGAGAGGAGATAATATGACTTCTCCAAAATAAATGAAATATCAAAGGTAAAATATTAAAATCAAATAAATAGTTTTATTTGGATTTTATTGCAATTATATTTCAATTAGAAAAATTGCACGTTTTCAAAATTGCATTTTTAAGCCAAGAAAATGTTCATCTTATTCTAAATATTTTATTTAGACGGTGAAAAATTGTTTTGGCATTTTTAAATTTTTATTTTATTTTCTAGGATTTGTTTTGTTTCACAGAATTTATTTTTAAAAAAAGTGTTCGCGCGCCCGACTAGGCCAGCAACCCAGCCGAGCAGGGCCGGCCTCGCCAGCACCGCCGCCTCGCCTCGCCGTGTCACCGCAGGACTCGGGGAGTCCGACCCCGAGCTGACGTCGTCGTCGCCCCTTGCCTTATATAGAGTGACACTATTCTAATCACAGAATCAAAATAACTATTTGGATCACGGCCGGCCCTATAAAAGGCACGCGGAGATGTTCCTGGATCTGAAAAAGGCAGCCCACCCGAACTTTCATTAAAAGAAAAAAAATCCTTCCGCGCGCGTGCCTCCCCCACTGCTTCACGGGTCCGGCGTGCTTCCCGCCTCCACCTAACTCCGGCCACCTACCGCCGCCGCGCTGCCGCGCGGGATCGTGCCGTTGGGCGACATCTTGCCATCGCCGCTCGAGATCCCGTCGCCGTTGGGCGACATCTTCCCGCTGCCGCGCGAGGCCCGTCCGCCGCCGCATCACCACCGCACTCCGCAGGACCGGCCACCCTCTCCCATGTCGCTCAGTTCAACCTCGCCGGCCAACGCGGTCCACCATGTCGCCTGGGTTCCAATCCAACCCGCCATCCTGCTCGACCAAGTTCCTCCACCTGTCTCGGCTACTACCTGGACCACCACCTGCCCGGTCATTGTGGCATGTGGCTGCCCAGCACATCGACGCCTGCAAGGTCCATCCTCTCTCCATCTTGCTTACATGTTGTTCCATGCGGCTGTACTATGCCCAGTTTCTATATTGTTTCTAAGTGACTTTCTTGTCTGAAGTTCAGACATATTTGCAGGTGCAAAAAAGTTGGATGTAGTGATATGTTCGTTCAGTTTCACAGGTCCTTCAATATATGCAAAAAAGAGTTTTCTCCAAAATGCATCAACGCCGTGAAGTGCTAATTCTTCTTGTGTGCTTCTATAAAGCCTTGTGTTTCAGGCACCACCATGACGAACCAGCTCGTCCTATTTTGCAGAAGCAAGTCGCACGATAGTTTTTAGGCGGAATGAAGTTCAGAGGTAATGGGGAATCAAGGTTCCGAGATATTTTTTAGTACATTCAGATCACTTTTTCAGTGCACTGCAGCCAAATCCGTTCTGAAGGCCAAACTGCTGACGTTTTGTTTTGATTTTATTTTACAAAGGAAGTTGCTAGCGGTGGTAGAACTTGGGATTTGGGCACACAAGGAAGAAGACGAAAAAAGAAAAATGGTGAGTTGGAGATTGCATGTTCGTTGCACAGAAGGATAAGATCATTTAGGTTTTAGCTAGATAACACCTAGTGGGGTAGAAAAAGCATCGCTTTGTCCAAAATCCGCCGGTCAACTTTTTGCTCTGTTTAATGGTTTGGTTCACACACTAAATTCTTGATTGTTTCTTTATGTATGAGCATCAGACTTGATTTAATTGTGAGGTGGTTCACTGACAGTAATTTTATCAGTTCAATAATATATGTACAAGTTGACCTCCTAGCGATATATATGCATAGGAATTTTGTTCTCGGTTTTGTTTATTGGTGCATGCGAGATGTTTTTCATGTTATGAACATATAGGTTTGCGAGAAGTTCATGTACGACTACCGAAGGAGTTCAAAAATCACTCACCACGAAGAGAACAGATGAGCAGCGCACAGGCCGTTCAACTTCGCCGCCTCAGGCCGTGCTACTCCGCGCAAGTGAGCAAAAGGGGACTAGTTTCTTCTTAACTTTTATTCTGCACTTGTATGGTACATTTTGTCTCAGTTATTAGGTGATTTTTTTTCTTTCACTTACATTGTGTTCAACAATGCAGAAAAGTTTGCCTACAAACTGTTCCGCCCAAGTGCTATGCAGCCGGGCCGAGGGAGCAGTGCCAAGCTGCAGCCTTGATGCTGTTGACAGCCAGGTGCTCCATCACGGGCAGTTCAAAAATAATAATGCTAGTCGGCCGTATAGCTTCAGTAGTGGTATAATGCTTTTGGTCTTGATGTTTGGCCGTACTTGAGGTTCCATGCTTGAGGTTCAGCTTGGTACAGTATATGGGAGCAGTTTGGATTTGGTCTTTTTCTATAGTTTGGCACCATATTATATGTATTTTAAACTGCACAAAATATATAACACTTAGAGTCAAATTTGTTTTGCAAGTGCGGATGCTCCATAGGTGCTTGTTGTAATCCAAAACCCGTTGAAAACACAGTAAAGTTCGTATGTTTAAAAAGCCTTGGAAACCAAAAACGAAATTCAACAAACAAAAATACTCGCGAGTTCTTTGCAAAAACCACATGAAGTTTAATAAGTATAATTTTAGAGGTTCAAGTAATATGAGAACGCTAGAAGTTCATAGAAGGAAAATACTGACGTGGCATGGCACCATCCCAATAGCTGACCTTCATGGGTTGCCTACCCGACCTTCATGGGTTTCCAGCGGTGTCCTTCATCATTCTGCGTCGCTGATGCGGGGCTATCTGCCGATGAGATGTCGTGTACAACCCGAGCAATGAGCTGTCGTGTACAACCTGAGCAATGGCCGGGCCTCGCGTGCCTACGACAGGCCCTGAAACTTCGCGTGGCTGCTGCTCTTCGTCACCCTTGCCATCGAGCGTGAGAGTAGAGGAAGGGCTCTCTATCCGGAACTGGGTTTCATCATGGTTGGACACGTGGCTGCTGCTCTTCGTCACCCTTGCCATCGAGCGTGAGAGTAGAGGAAGGGCTCTCTATCCGGAACTGGGTTTCATCATGGTTGGACACGACGTTGTCTTGTGAAGCACACAAAATTTTTTGAAAAAAGAAATAACATATGTTTGCAACCTAGTTTTGTTCTCAAATGCATGCAAGATGTACAAGCAAGCGAAAAAGTATGAGTTGTGTAAGGCCGAGGTCCGCAATGTCATGCCGGTAGCGCTACCCACACACTGCTCCCTGCGCACGCGTGTTTCTCTCTCTAGTAACTAGCATGTTTGGTGAATGTGTGAAGTCCTGCTAGAACGAACAGAGAAGGAAAATCGCCACTGAATCTCATCTTGAGCTAAATGGAACCAATTTAGTAAACTTGGGAAGCCCACAGTGTGTCACCACCAATTTCTTTTATGAGATGGTCGTGCGTGCGTGCATGTGGTGGTTGTGAATGGTGTGCTTGTGCTATGTGTATATTTTTTTAATAAATCAGAAGTTCATACATACAAAAATCCAAAGTCTAAAATATCTTATAAAATAAATGTTTATGCAAAATTACATGTGAAAAATGTGTTTTGTGTGTGGGTGTGAGCCAACACCACAAGATCGGATGAGGAAAAAGTAATAAAATGAAACTGAAAAATGTTCATTCAACAAACAGAGTACTCTCATGTATACGAAAATCTCAAATTCTTCCCGTTTCTAGGAAAAATAAAAGAAACAAATATCATTTTTTAAAAGTTTATTTAAAAATTGTTTTTTCTTTCTGAGAATAAAACAAAGAACTTCAAATTAAAATAACATAGAAGTTCAACTTGTGCATTAAAAATAGATATTTCTGCGATTCTAGGAAGACCTAGAAGTTCAACTTTAAATAACTAAGCAAATATAAGTAATGTAGTGATTACAAAACTCAAAATTCCCCATTAATAAAAAAATGAACTAAGAAGTTCAAATTCAAATAACACAGTATTGCAATTTTTATAATTCATGAAGAAACCAAAAAGCGTCACCTAAAAAATGTTTATTCAAATAACAAGAAGTTCAACTTTTAAAAATAGAGCGCTTCTAAATTCTATAATAAAGATTAATAAATAAACCAGGAAGTCCAATTTAAAAAGATGGAGAAGTTCGATGATTATAGAAAACTCAGATTTTCCTCGTTATTAAACAATGGTAATAAGAAGTTCAAAAATTAAATAACAAGAAGTTCAACTTTTAAAAATAGTGCGCTTCAAAATTTCATAAAAAAAATTAAGAAAAAAAATCAGGAAGTCCATATTAAAAAGATGGAGAAGTTTGATGATTATAGAAAACTCAGATTTCCTTTGTCATTAAGGAATGGAAACAAGAAGTTCAAAAATAAAATAACAAGAAGTTCAACTTTTAAAAATAAAGCGCTTTAGAGTTCATTAAAAAGGGATTAAGAAATTCAGATTAATATTCATAAAAAAATCAGATATTTTCTCGTAACCGAGAGAAGTTCAGATTGATAACTGTCAGAAGTTCACGTACTACACGGTGTGCGTTTTATATTTAAAAAGAATAAAAAGGCAAAGACTAAAACTTTTGTTTTTATAAGTTCAAGCCCTCGGTCGGAGAAAGTTAAAAAATTTTATTGTGATAGAGTTTCTACAAAAGGAATATCATTTGTGTAACACTCACGAATGGATTAGAAAATTACAAAGGGAAAATACGTCACAGAAGTTCAACGTGAAAACAGCAGGAAGTTCACTTACTACACTGAATGAATTTGAGATGAAAAACTTTTAAAATCGTCGTGAATATGAAAAAATGATGAACACAGGAAATTTGCGTGTTTACAATAGCTTTCCACCGGTATATCACTTGCTCAATTAAGGTGAGTGGATGGAGAGTTACGAGCAGTGGATGGAGAGCTACGAGCAAAAAAATCACGTGAAAAACAGAGTGAAGTTCAGGTACACGCACCGAGAAGTTCAGGTTCTTCACGCGGTGCATTTTCGAAGAATCTGTTTCGCGATAGAGGCAGAACGAATGATCCCGTCGTTTTCGGAATTACTTGAAAACGGCTAGGAATCAGAGAAAACCATCAACATGAAAAAGTTTCGCATTTTCCGTAGCTTTTCAGCGGTATATTATTTGCCCCATTCCGATAAAGTTTGAAAAAGTTACGGCGAAAATATGTTTTTCACCATTTTCAAAACTGACTTAAAACCGTAAAGAATTGGGAGAAACCATACATACCAAAAAGTTTTGCATTTGTTCAAGCTTTCCAACGCCATTTCATTTGCTACATTCGGACGCACGGTTAAAAAATTAGCTCGAAAATACGAACTCGGTAGGACTTCGACCATTTTTCTAAATTACTCTTAAACCATTCAAAACTAGAAAAAAACTTTCAAGATGAAAAAGTAGAGCATTTTCATAAGCTTTCCAACGCCATATCATATGCCTCCATTGGATTAGCCATTTAGAAATGACATCAAAAAACGAACTCAGCTATTCGGTTTACGAAATTTTATGTTTTTTCAAATTACTCTTTAACCATAGGGAATTAGAGAAAACTTTCAACATGTGGAAGGAGCGGTTTTGCAGTAGCTTTCCAACGCCATATTATATGCCTTATTCCGATAGACGGTTTAGAAATGCAATCGAAAATACGATTCACGTTTTTTGTGCGAAGAGAAAACGGTTTTCAAAACTGCTCTTAAACCGCTTACATTTTGTCAAAATTTTAACTTGGGTCATGATACTGGTGTCCATAGCTTTCCAACAGTATATAGCAAGCCCCATTTCTGCAATGTTGGCGGAAGTTCAACCTAGTTCATAGGGAAGTTCAACGTACTACTAGCGAGGGTGTCGAGTTGTGATCGAATATTATTACGATCCGTGATCGAATAGTGTTTATATATATATATATATATATATATATATATATATATATATATATATATATATATATACCCTCACCTACTCACCACCACCCACCACCGCCCACTTTTACACGGTAGTCGTTGCCGCTGCCGCCTCGACGTCGCCGCCTTTGTTGCCCGCCGCCAAGCCGAGCCTCATTGAGCCGTCTGCCTCGGCGGAGGTAGAAACCACCGCCGCCGCCGATTCGGTTTTTCTTTTGAAAACCGCTCGGTTTTTTTAGAAACCTAGGTTTAATTTTTTTTAGATTAGATCAGTTTGGTTTTCTCGGTTTACCTAAATAGCGGACGTTCATCCGTACGTTCGTTTTAACGAACGGTGTTCACCCATTAGCCATAGACGGCGAACGTTCGTTCGTTAGCCTGTTCGTCAGTTTTTCTTTTTTCAGGATTTTTCCGCGATTATTCTCGATCGCGATTTCTGACTTGATTTTCGTTTTAGTTTATCTTTTCTCGTGTTTATAGGAATCAGGCGACTCAAGCGCCTAGATCTTCGTCTTGAAGCCCTCTTTCTGTTTAAACAACTTGAACAAGATTTTGGTACGGTAAAATTTGACTTTAGTCCAGATTAGTAAACGGATCTTGTTTCTTTCGCAGTTTGAGTTTCGTTGCCTCGTTTGATTTGATTCTTTTTGCAAACCGGAGTTCTTAAGTTGAACTTTCTGGTTAGATCTATTATTTGAGTTTTACCCGTGCTTCTAGTTGAGTGCTTATTGTATGCTTGTTTGTTTGCGATAGAGTACCCGGAGTGTGAAGCGTGCTACTACGAGTCTCTAGGTTTCATGGATCATCAGCAAGGCAAGTAACACTTTGATCATACCTCTTTAATACCCAGTTCTATTGCATTAGATCAACCCTCAAACAATTGCATGGTTAGGATCTGTTTAACATGTGGGTTCTGGGAAGTAGATGATGAGGTAGAACCTATTGCCTGTTTATTATCAAACCTTTGGGAGTTACTTCTACGTTGCTTATACTACTATGCTATGCTCATAGACGTTGTTTGGATTGAGTGATTCATGACAGATGTGAGTATTGTTAAGTAATGGTTAACTTAAGGTGGCTACTTAAATACACATCTGGGTGGATTGCTTGAAGGCACCCTGGAGTACCCAGTGGTTGTCAGGGCACCTGGAGAATCCATTGTTGTCCTAGGATATCTCGGAGTACCCGTGTGATCATCCTACGGTCCGCCACCCAGGCTCAAAGGGATCATAAGATTATTCATGCTAGAAACTTCCGTGTGCAGCCACAAGCTATTATGGACTCTAGCATAGTTGAGTATGTTACAAGACCTCTTTCAATGGTGGGCTAGTAGATGTAGGGAAAGTAGGTGTAACTTTCCACCCAGAGTAAAGAGTTATTGTTTTAGAGAGACTGTGTCTCGTTTCTCTGACCATGGATGCATTCGAGTCTTGTGGGGAAAAGTGCGCAAAACTCTGTAGAGTGTACAAACTAATCATGGTTAGCCGTGTCCCCAGTTATGGATGTTTTGAGTATCTGGTTCTTGGATTATCATGTTGATCTCATCACTCTAATATAATTTGTTTGGGTTTAATGATGATGTTTAATTGGGATTGAGTTCGAGGAACCTTCTCAATGTTTAACAACCACCATGATAGTTAAATAAAAATTTATTCCTTTGTTGTAGGGAAAATTGGCTTTATGCAAAACGGTAACCATAGAGCTTTCCACCAGCCATATATGCATGTAGTGATAGCATTTATTCTGCTCATTACTCTCTATGTGTTACATTGCCAGCATATTCCATGTCTTTGACCGCTTTGAGCTACAACGTTCATATTCTGAGACTTTTCAGACGACGAGTAAGGTGCCATAGGTCGTTGTCTTTCACTCAGTGATGCCGTTGGAGTTGATGGACTCACTTTATCTTCCAAGCCTTCCGCTGTTATTGATTTTAGATGGCCTTAAGCCATATTATTGTAATAAGTTTCTTTTGAGACATTCGATGTAATAAGTGTGTGATTGCTACTATGTTATAAATCCTCAAGTACTGTGCATGTCAGCATTACCGATCCAGGGATGACACTGATGCACAGAGATCAGACCGTTTGAGGTTTGGTCGCTACAAGTTGCAATAAGATGGCTAGCACAAACTTGGATACAGATCGAAAGAGGCGCATGCCTCCTGCTTGGGATCCTCCTAAGCTACACCTGGTCGGCAGCGGCCTAAACTTAGTAGGAGGCATCGTCGGTGTAGTAGGGGTCGTCAATGGTGGCATCTGGCTCCTGGGCTCCAACGTCTGGTTGCGGCATCCAAGAAGATGAGGAAAAGGGGGGAAAAGAGGGAGCAAAGCAACCGTGAGTACTCATCCAAAGTACTCCCAATCAAGGATCTACACTACATATGCATTGGTATATGTGTAAAGAGGAAAAATCGATGGTCTGAACTGCAGAATGCCAGAATAAGAGGGGGATAGCTAGTTTTGTCGGAGACTATGCTTCTGGCAGCCTCCATCGTGCATCATGTAGAAGAGAGTAGGTTGAAGTCCACCAAGTATCATCGCATAGCATAATCCTACCCGGCGATCCTCCGCGGGAAAGTGATCACCGGGTTGTCTTTGGAACTTGTCTGGGTGCGTTTCATTAAATATCTGGTTCTAGTTGTCACAAGGTCACCACAAAGTAACCATCAGGGGGCTGTCGAGAACCCAGGCCCATCACTACCTGGATGGTACCACCTGCCCCTTCAGCCCCCATCTCTGAAACACTTGCGGGTACTCTATGAGCCGACCCGACTTTAGTCACCATCTGAATAGTATGTATGTATAGTATATACCTGTGATCACCTCCCAAGTGATCACGACCCGATAGTATAGCATGGCAGACGGACAAGAATGTAGGGCCACAGATGATAAACTAGCATCCTATACTAAGCATTCAGGATTGCAGATAAGGTATCAACAACTGTAGCAACACTGGCAGGCTATGCAACAGAATAGGATTAACCGAAACAGTAACATGCTATACTACTCTAATGCAAGCAGTAGAGGGAAGGAATAGGCAATATCTGGTGATCAAGGGGGGGCTTGCCTGGTTGCTCTGGCAAGGAGGGGTCGTCAACGCTGTAGTCGTACTAGGTAGCAGTGGCGTTGGTCTCGGGGTCTACCAGAAAGAAATAACGGAGGGGGAACACAGTAAATAATAGAGCAATCAGAGTATCACAAAGTATAACATGGCAATACGCGGTGCTAGTGGTGACCTAAGGTAGTACTAGATTTTACCAGCAAAGGGGGAAAACATCCGGGAAAGTATTCCCGGTGTTTGCGTTTTCGGACAGTTGAACTGGAGGTGGATGTTGCAGGTTCGCTATGCTAGGGACGTGTGCTAACGGACGGACTGCGTATTCGGATTTGTCTCGTCGTTCTGAGCAACTTTCATGTACAAAGTATTTTCATCGGAGTTATGGTTTATTTTATATTAATTTTCAATGTTTTAATCATTTTCTGTAATTACTAGATTTAATATAATTCGAAGATATTAAATGGTTAAAATGCTAGGTGCGCACGGGAGTGTACCCAGCAGGGACTGTTAGAGGCTGACAGGTAGGGCCCCATTGACTGCCCAGTCAGCAGTCAACAGTTAACTGTTGACTGGTCAATAGAGTCCAAGGTCCCACATGTCATAGACTCAGACAATTACTAGGATTTTAAATTAGTCTAATTAAGTCATTTAGCTAGGTGGGCCCAATGATCAGACATAGAGGTTAAATTAATTTCATTAATGGAAAATTAATCTAGTTAGCAGGTCCCATATGGCAGTGGCTATTTAGCACCTAATTAAGAGCAAGTACAATAGAGTTGAGTCAGCGGGCTATAAGGAATAAACTAGTATATTTCTGCTTAGTTGGAAGAAAGAGAAGAGGAGAGAGAAGGTAAGCGGGCTCTTCGTGAAGAGCCAGCTCTAGCACGTGCTCCTAGGCACTTTGTGAGAATGAAAGATGGGCCACATGACAAAAAAGTGGTACACTTTTTTAAGCTACTATTGTACATGTTGGCTATAGGATGGGCTGTAGATGAAATGGCACTGACTTATAGCCAGCAGCGGGCTATATTATTAACCATGCTCTAAACAAAACGGGTCGGCGGTTAGCACCCCGGGCACGTGGGTTGCCGGAGATAGAGCGGCAGAAGCACAGACGGCCCCCTCCGGCGACTCCATGGTCGGCCAAGAGGGCCTACACGATGCAGGAGGGGCGAGGCAAAGGACGGCCCAACGAGCGCTGGCAGGGGTTAGCCGGAGCGATGGCTACGGAGACGACGGCTTCAAGATGGGCGGCGGCCAGAGTGGGCATTTGTGCGGGCTCGCATGGGAGGGCGGAGGCAGTCGTGGTGACTGTAGAGAAGGCCGCTACAGGCGGCAGGGCAGGCAGCAGCGGGAGGCAAGGCATCCACGGAGGCGCGCGGGGGCGGCGCGGGAGGCGAGCATCAGCAGATGCGGCGACGGTGACAAATAGAAGCAACAGCAGCAAAACAGTAGCAGGAGCAGGGCGTGCGGCCTATGTTCACGAGCGCACGGGGTAGCGCAGCCAGGGGAGGCCATGGTACACGGGCCCGCGGAGCCAAGCTCCGGGCAGGGAAGATGGGGCGGCGACCTACGGCGTCGGGAGCAAGGGAGAAGCAGGGCAGAGGAGGAGGCTCACCGCAAACGCAGAGAAGGCCCGGGGAGGCTGACGGTGGTGGAACGTGACCGAATCGATGGTGACAGAGGCGGGAGGAGGTGACAATGGCGACGATGGAATGAAGCTCCGGTCGAATGGATCCCTGTAGTCGATGCAGACGATGATGACGCATCTCCTGGGCGTACTCCCAAGTGACGGAGATGACTGTGGCCGCAGAAACGATGGTGAGGCAGCGGTCACCGTGAATTGTTCGATCTTGGATTAGGGAAGAAGAGGAGGGGGCCGATGGGGGAAAGAGGGGGGGAAAGGATGAGGGCGAGCTAGGGTTTCGTGGGGGCACTTTTATTGGCTAAGGGGAGTCGACGTGGTGGCCATCCGGCGATGGCGTCGTGGGATGGCCGGCACGCCATGGCCCCTGTCTCCTGTATGTACAGAGAACATAGGAAGGGGAAAAGTCCATGGTGGGCTTGGGCCGTGCTCCTTCTAATTTTCTGTTTTGTACTTTACCCACCATTTGGTATTTTAATTTAATACCAAATAAGTTTGGTTGAATCCAAAACTTGTCACGTAAATAGTAGGCAATGTTTTGAGCTAGCACACGAGATTTCAAGTAGTTTGGAAATACATAAACATTTGTTTATTTTGAAAAGGCAATTTTAGTTGTTCTCGGGTCACTTTATATTTTACTAGGGATTAAAATGGCGACTAAAATGATGTTGGTTTCTACATGACAATTACTTAGTCAATATTTGCAACAACTCAAACATTTTTTTATTCTCCATATGGATAACTAATAATTTTGCTTTACTTTAAAGTTGAATTTGAGGTCGGTTTGGAACAAAGTGATGATTAGCAAAATCCAATTATGATGATGTGGCACCATTAATAGGGGTTTATTGTAGCATGACACCCAGGGTGTTACAGATCTCCTCCACTACAAGAAATCTCATCCCGAGATTTAAGAGGTGGAGCAATGGGAAAAGTTTTGGCTATGAAATTCTAACGATTCTTCTCAGTCTTGGTTGCTCTTCTCGAAGAGTTCGATCCACTACGTTGATGTCTTCATTACTCTGTTTTCAGGCCTTCACGATGAAGTCGGCATCCTTCCTTCGGGACTCCATTGTACGTATGAAGGACAAGGGGTAACTTCGGAAGAACAGACCGCTACAATGTAGCTTATCTGGTAGATAACATGAGGAAGGGTGGCGGAAAGTAACTCTCGAATTGAAACTTAAGAAATTATTGAGAGCAAAGTAAGAA
Source organism: Aegilops speltoides (assembly GCA_021437245.1). Classification (NCBI taxonomy): domain Eukaryota; kingdom Viridiplantae; phylum Streptophyta; class Magnoliopsida; order Poales; family Poaceae; genus Aegilops; species Aegilops speltoides. The sequence goes on from CM038141.1 coordinate 164,772,730, forward strand.
GGTGCAAAATAGAAGTTTCAAGCACATAGGCAATCGTTTGTTGCTTGAAACAAAGTGTGAAAGGGGTCCAGAGCAATGAGATTAGGTATTGCGGCTGAACCCCGTATAGATCACTAGGTAGGTGAGATTCACGGTAGGTGGCTCATGATTTACTTACGAAGCCAAGCGTGAGGAATAACTTTGGGAACAGGAGTGTACAGAAGAGTCAGATTTCGATCCTATGGAACTATGGGTTATGGGCCACCATGTGGGTTAAAAGGAGGAAGGCGCTGACATTCGCACGGTCATGATAGCAAGGCATGTCAGATCATAGTCTGCCAGTCCTATTGGCAACTGCGTCGGTACCAAGGGTGAGGGACAAAGAGAACCATTTTCCTGCTCGTTGAAATGAGGCGGACCAATAGGCAAGGTTCTCGTCCATCAGTAGTTACCGAAATGTCATCAACAATCGTAACAGGGTCTTACTAACCGAGTTGTACTCTGAGGTGTTTACCTAAGCAGGGAATTATCTCTGCTCGGATAAGTTAGATTATAGGAAAGGTTAAACAAAACAATGGAAAGGAAAAATGTGTTTGTATCCGAGTATCAAGAGTATATCTTTCCCAAGGAAAGGCAAAGCATGATATACATGATAGGGCTCCAAATATGAAACCATGTAGATAAAAGGGCAAGGAATTTATGAGGTTTACCCATACCATGTTGTTTGGGTAATTGATCAAGAAACATTTTAGCATTGAGCTTCCAATGCTCTTGTGGATATTCGGAGCACCAGAGTCATGCCTCGGGATAACATTGACTAGGTCATTAGGTAAGGTCAGACTTTGGGAACACAAAGGATCCATCGGGAATTTCTAGAACATCTCATGCAATTTTATCAGGGAAAAGACAAGGTGGTGGCCGATGGGTTCAGCAGCAATCCATCGACATGTCACAAAGGATGTATGATGAGGGTACAGACCCGGGGTAGGGTCATAGGCTTGACCTATATGCCCTACCCAAGGTCACTAACCTAGAAGGTAAGAAGTCCAAGAGGCAACAAAGAACCCCCAATCAAAGGTGTCGAGTGCAATCCACTCGACCAACCATATCACTTGTGTACCCCTCCTACCTGTTGTCACTTGACTATATAAGGAATCACTCAACCTACTGAAGACCAGGAGTCACTCAGCACTGCAACGGTTAGACATTCACTCCATAGTCTTTAAGGTCATTAATAGCACTTATGGCTGGCGTTATCAGTAACGCCCCTACTTTATGTACATTAAGCCCCTTGTAATGGAGGATGGCTGGGGTCCGGGCGCACTCTATATAAGCCACCCCCTCCTCTGGGACAAGGGTTGGCACCCCCTGTAACACCACACACATATAATCCAGTCGACCACCTCCGGGCACCGAGACGTAGGGCTTTTACTTCCACCGTGAAGGGCCTAAACTCATAAATCTTGTGCGTACGACTTCACCATAGATGAGATCTTGCCTCTCCATACCTACCCCCTTTCTACTGCCAGTCTTAGAACCACGACAGTTGGCGCCCACCTTGGGGCAGGTGTCTTAGCGACTTGTCGGTGAAGTTGCAATTTTTTTGATCCCCATCATCATGGTTTCCGGTGGTGGATTAGCTGAGGGCCGCGAGATCCGTCTCGGTGTGCTCGTTTTCATCGCCGATGACTCCGCCTGGCTTCAGGAAGCTCCCCTTGATGTCGAGGCGCTCCCCGTCCGAGGGGCGACACTTTCACGTGTGCGTACGTAGCATCCTTCTCCGGCAGTCGTCGACCCAGTATCGGTCGGCTCCGATGATGCCTTCTCTCCCCGCTGTTCGCCGCCACAAGAGATCCGGTCGGTCGCGGCTTCAGCGGTGGGTGAAACACGCAGTGGCTTGACATTCGGCCACCCATCAAGTCGCGGCAATTGAGCCCGACGAAACTCTCCACCGCCTGTTCGACCTGTCGACTAGCTCCGTTGAGACCACATCCGAGTGCGATAGCAGCGACCCTGCGGCTGAAGTCTTGATGGTCGACAGACCATGTAGTCCGCCTGATTTCCGCCGTGAAGATGGCGGGGATGGTGGCAGCGATCCGTCGCACGTCCACGAGGAGTACCATCCCGAACCCCTCTCTTCGCAGCAGAGGGAAGAACTTCGTTGCCGCAACATGGATGCACTACACACGCCCATCATTGGAGAAACCTCTGAGGCTCGGGCCTTGGAAGAGGTGCGCTTGGCTAATTTGGCTAAGCACACTCGAGTGGAGAACCTCCAGCGTGCACTCGACGAGCGTGCTAGGGAGCGGATCCCTGATTCCATTCGACGACAGCTTTTTCCACCTCCACCTGAGGTATACCACACTCTGATTCAAAATCTCACAGCTGCGGCCTGAATAGCAGAGTCAATTCAACCTTCCCAGTCAGAGTCTGGCAGAGGTTTGATGCAAATCCGGGCCTTACTCCGGGCAGCAGGAGAACAGAACACAGTAGTGTCTCAGTCGCGGAATAGGATTCATAGTAGATCCGTGGTAGCGGATACTGTTCAATCGGTCCACAACCCAAGATCGCCCATGCGACGCTAAGGCGTGGGCAGTATGATCACCGACTCGACCACCACAATCGACGTCGAGTGCCCACACCTCCTCCGAGGAGTACATCATATGTGCCTCGGCAGTACAAATGATAGACGCCTTCAGAGTGGTGAGAGCAGAGCACCAGTCGACCCAAGAGAACCAGGCTTTGATGCAAGATCTATTCTCGTTCAAGGTCTAGTCGATCGGAACAGAGCGCACAGGGAAGACCTTGGCAGAGATCGTCCGACTGGCAGCAGAGTACATGTTTTGGGTCCAGAGTGTTTCAGTAGAGCCATCAGGGCTGCAGTGATTCCTCCCAACTTCAGGTTGGCGACTAGAGTCAGCAAGTTCACTGGAGAGTCTGTAGGATCGAAGAAGGTGAGAGTGTCTAGAGGGGGGGTGATTAGACTACTCGACAAGATAAAAATTATGCCTTTTGACAAAGACAAGTTTTTGGCAGATTTTGCATATCACACAAGTCAAGTAGCATACTACACATGCAATTCTAGAGTATGGGCAGCGGAAAGTAAATTGCACAAGTAGTAAAGAGAAGTGGAGAAGATCAAATGCAATTTGGAGACACGGAGATTTTTATCGTGGTTCCGATAGGTGGTGCTATCGTCAATCCATGTTGATGGAGACTTCAACCCACGGAGGGTAACGGCTGCGAGAGTCCATGGAGGGCTCCACCCACGAAGGGTCCACGAAGAAGCAACCTTGTCTATGCCATCATGGCATACGCCCACGGAGGGCTAGCCTTACTCGGGGTAGATCTTCACGAAGTAGGCGATCTCCTTGCCCTTACAAACTTCTTGGTTCAACTCCACATCTCGACGGAGGCTCCCAAGCGACACCTAACCAATCTAGGAGGCACCACCCTCCAAAAGGTAATAGATGGTGTTGATGATGATGAACTCCTTGCTCTTGTGCTTCAAATGATAATCTCCCCAACACTCAACTCTCCTCACTGATTTGGCTGTGGTGGAAGAAAGGATTGAGTGGAAAGCAACTTGGGAAGGCTAGAGATCAAGCTTCATATGGTGGGAGTGGAGCAACTTGATCTCAACACAAGGGTAGGTAGTTTTCTTCTCAGAAATGTAAGGTAGGAGTGGTAGTTCTTTCTAATGGCTCTCTCCACGAATGAGGAGGGGGTGGAGGGGTATTTATAGCCTCCACACAAAATCCAACCGTTACACACATTTGACCAATCTCGGTCAGACCGAAGTTGACAACTCGGTGAGACCGAAAGTTCAAAACATGTGAACGTTGGGATTTTCGGTGGGACCGAAAATACAATCTCGGTGAGTCCGATTCGTGTAAAGACTAGGGCTTGCCAATCTCGGTGGGACCGACTTCATCATCTCGGTGACACCGATTTGATGACGAAGGTTCTGAAGCTTGGCAACCCAAGTTTCGTGAGACCGAGTTCGAATCGGAAAATCCGAGATTTCTAGGGTTTGGCTATATGGTGAGGTGGTTCATCTCGGTGTGGTGAGTTTAGGAAATCGGTGGGACCGAGATTACTTATGAGTGTATTATGGAAGTGAGAGTTGCTGATAGTTTAGGAGATGTATCACTAAGCACTTTGAGCAACCAGATCATTATCATAACCTCATCCCCTTTTAATAGTATTGGCTTTCCTATAGACTCAATGTGATCTTGGATCACTAAACCAAAAATGGAGTCTTGAGCTTTTGCCAATGCTTGCCTTAGCATTTTAGGGGTCCACCTCTTCAGTCCTTTTGCCATGCCAATGTGATTGACCTTCCTGAAACATACTTGATAAAAGCATTAGTCCAACCACAAAGTATGTTGTCATTAATTACCAAAACCACCCAAGGAGCAAATGTGCTTTCAATCTCCCCCTTTTTGGTAATTGATGGCAACACACAAAACAAGACATCAAAGCTTACTGAAAGAAAGACAGAATTATCACTAAAGCTTTGACAAACATGTAGTACACAGGCTCCCCCTACAAGTGTGCAAGAATTTCATAGATTATGGTTTTGGACTACCACAAGCACACAAGAGAGAAAGGCAAGATGTGCTACATGCAGCTTGGCCATATGCATCAGAGCAGATGAAAAGAAGTGAGTGATAATGCATATGTGCATGGTGATTTCTTGCAAACAGATATTCACAAGCAAGCCACCATCATGCACATTCTGCAAGATGCATATACTTACCTTGAGGTTCCTTGACATTGTACCTGAAGAAATAGACTTGGGAAAACAGGGTTAGATAACACAAGGGTATTTCTTCAACCAACTAAGAACATCAAGAGTACCAAGCCAGGATGACATGTATAAAGAGTGTCTCATATTGAGCACTAGCTTGAATCAGCAAACATGTCTCCTGAAACTAAAAGATTTTCAATGAACTCTGAGAGATTTTGCTTTCCATAAGATATCAATTGTGAAGGTGATGGAAGGAGCAAAATCAAAAGAATGATGCCAAATGTAATATCCAATGTGAAACACGGCAAAGCTTTGATGTGATTCTCTCCCCCTTGAGATAAGATTGCTCTTCTTCTCCCCCTAAATCTTCTCTTCTCCCCTTATCTCCCCCTAAATCTTCTCCCCCTTTGACATCAAGTGCCGAAAAGGACAGCAGACTCGGAAGGTCAGGTAAGATGGAAAGAAGTGGGATCCTGAAGAATCACAACAGGGCAATAAGAAACATGCATAGAGAATCATTGAGTTGAGCTGCAGAATATGATATCAAGGAAAAGTCGGTGGCACTGAAGTAAGATGGATCGGTGGGTCCGAAAGTCATGGACCTAGGGCAGATCCTTTTCGGTTAGACCGAAATATTTAAGTCGGTGACGCCGAATTCCAAGAAATTACAGAAATAATTCAGCTCACTTTGCAAGGAATGTTTCAAAGGATTTACAATGAATTTGTAAATGATTTTCAAGGAATTGATCAGAGCCAAAAGGATATTCACAAAAACATCAGAGTAGAAATGAAAAAGATTGCTAGATGAAGTTTTTTTTAATGAAAGATTCCAAAACATATGTACTTCATCTAGATAAGGGTCGGCGACAAAGTCACCTATGTTTGAGTATATTGACTTAGGAGTCAAATGAGAACATTTGATCATAGGTCATACTCATTGTTTAAGCTCAAAATGGGGTTGCCATTTTTCGATTAAGCATTTGATGTGTTCACATCTTATGAGGCTGCTTATACTCATGACTTTGAGCAAAGCTCCTTGAAGATGTGAAGAACATACCTTGGGCTTGTTGTTGCTTTGTTCATGTAGGTGAACTTGATGTGGGTGCTCATAGAATGTGAAGTTGAAGCACCATTTCCACTTGTGTAGTTCATCTTCCTACATGGGTTAGGCAAGCAAGGAAATACTCAAGGATATCCAAGATGACAAGAGTGAAATACTAGATGTATAAGGTGTCAAAAAGGATGTGTGGAATTTTGTTCCTTGAACTCAACATCCCAAAGGGCTAGATACTTGGTCAATGACAAGATTACTCAAGATTTGAGTTTGTGGTAATCTTGTGGAATGTAGATCATCCAAGTACCTACAAGGAGTTAGATGCAATACAAGGGGGCAAATGTGTCCAAGACATATGATCATCATCATAAGAGAAATATCAAGGATTAGTCAAGTAGGCTCATGCCTTGCATGCATCAATGGAGTTTTCACTCCAAGTTTGAAGCATCAATGATGTTCAACTCACTCCTTAGGCGACAAAACACTTTCTCATCAAGTGGTTTTGTAAAGATATCAGCAAGTTGTTTGTCAGTTCGAACATGCTTAAGATTGATGTCACCCTTGGCAATGTGATCACGAATAAAATGGTGACGAACTTCAATATGTTTCGTGCGAGAGTGTTGCACTGGATTGTGTCCAATCTTAATCGCACTCTCATTGTCACAAAGCAAAGGAACATGTCTCACATGTATCCCATAATCCTTAAGCGTTTGTGTCATCCATAGCAATTGAGCACAACATGAACCAGCAGCTATATATTCTGCTTCGGCAGTAGATAATGATACCGAATTTTGTTTCTTGGAGGACCAAGATACAAGGGATCGACCAAGGAATTGACACGTACCCGAAGTTGACTTTCTATCAACCCTGTCACCGGCATAGTCCGAGTCGGAATAGCCAACAAGGTCGAAAGAGGCCCTCTTAGGATACCAAATGCCAAAGTTAGGTGTGTGTATCAAATATCTCACAATCCTTTTAACAGCTTTAAGATGGCATTCTTTAGGGGCTGCTTGATATCGAGCACACATGCATACACTCAACATTATGTCAGGACAAGATGCACAGAGATATAGTAGAGAACCAATCATAGATCGGTAAACCTTTTGATCAACGGGTTCTCCATCTTTTGTCAAGTCATTATGTCCACTTGTAGGCATGGGGTTTTTCATACCTTTGCTTTCTTGCATGTTGAACTTCTTGAAGAGATCCTTAGTGTACTTTGTTTGTGAGACAAAGGTACCCTCCTTAGATTGCTTGATTTGCAACCCAAGGAAGAATTTGAGTTCACTCATCATGGACATCTCATACTTCTCCGACATAAGCTTTCCAAACTTCTCGCTAAAATGAGGGTTAGTTGAACCAAAGATAATATCATCAACATATATTTGGCACACAAATAGTTCACCATCAACCCTTTTCGTGAATAGCGTTGAGTCTATTTTTCCAATCTCAAATCCTTTTTCAAGAAGAAAGCTAGTCAAGCATTTGTACCAAGCTCTAGGAGCTTGTTTAAGACCATAAAGAGCTTTGTGCAACTTGTAAACATGATTAGGCTTTTTAGGATTCACAAATCCGGGAGGTTGTTTCACAAATACTTCCTCCTCAATTTCACCATTTAGGAACGCACTTTGATATCCATTTGATAGAGAGTGATATCATGGTGATTGGCATAAGCAAGAAGAATGCGAATAGACTCAAGTCTAGCAACGGGGGCATAGGTCTCACCATAGTCCATACCTTCGACTTGTGTGTAACCTTGAGCTACGAGATGAGCCTTGTTGCGGATGACTTGTCCATCTTCATCTTGCTTGTTCCGAAACACCCATTTGGTTCCAATGACGTTTTGATCATCCTTGGGCTTCTCTACCAAAGTCCATACATTGTTCCTCTCGAAGTTGTGTAGCTCTTCGTGCATAGCGTTCACCCAATCCGGGTCTTCAAGTGCTTCTTCTACCTTCATAGGTTCAAGACTAGAGATAAATGAGTAATGCTCACAAAAGTTAGCTAAGCGAGTTTTAGAGCGAGTAATTCTCCCGGAGTCGATGTCATTCATCATTTGTTCCACGGGATGATTCTTCTTGACTCTTGCTCGAACTCGAGATAGCTTTTGTTGTGGTCGCGGCTGAGCTTCCTCATCATCCTCATCTTCCTCTTCTTCTTCATTGTTGTTGGTGTTGTCTTGAGGCGGTGGAGAAGGAGGTTGTGGTGGATCTTCTTGTCGCACTTCCTCATCTTGGTGAGTTCCACTTGTGGAAGCCTCCATGTTGCCTTGAGGTTCATCTTGCCGTGAGGTAGGGGGCTCCACATATGTAGATGAGGTACTCTCCTTCACTTCCATGGGACGGATCTTTCCAATAGATAAATCTTGAATGGCTTCCGATGGGTCCTTGTCTCCTACATCAATAGGCATTTGCTCTACTTGCGAGCCATTAGATTCATCAAACTTCACGTCTACCGTCTCTTCAACCTTTCGGGTGAAATTATTGTAGACACGGTAGGTGTGGGAGTTTGATCCATAACCGAGGAAAAAGCCTTGATGAGTTTTAGGAGCAAATTTAGACCGACGATGCTTATCAAGGATATAGCATTTTGAACCAAAGACACGAAAGTATCCCACTTGGGGTTTGTTACCGGTGAGGAGCTCGTATGATGTCTTGCCGAGGAGCTTATGAAGATAAAGCCTGTTGATTGCATGACAAGCTGTCTCGACGGCTTCTCCCCAAAAGTGCTTCGGTGTCTTGTATTCATCAAGCATCGTTCTCGCCATCTCTATGAGCGTTCGGTTCTTCCTCTCAACAACTCCATTTTGTTGAGGAGTGTACGTAGCTGAGAACTCATGTAGAATCCCTTCCTCATCGAGAAAAGAGTCCACATGGGCGTTCTTGAACTCCGTTCCATTGTCACTCCGAACTTCCTTGATCTTCACCTCAAATTGATTTTGGGCCTTTCTGGCAAAGGTTTTGAAGATTCTCTGAACCTGTGATTTGTCATCAAGGAAAAATACCCACGTAAATCTGGAATAATCATCAACTATAACTAGACCAAAGGAGTTACCACCAAGGCTTTTGTAAGCATTGGGACCGAAGAGATCCATATGGAGAAGCTCAAGCGGTCTCCTTGTGGTCATAATGTTCTTCACGGGATGACTTCCACCTACTTGTTTTCCTGCCTGACAAGCACTACAGAGTCTATCTTTGTCAAAGAAAACATCTTTAACACCAAGAATATGATCACCTTTGATTAGCTTATCTAGATTACGCATACCAACATGTCCAAGCCTTCTATGCCATAACCAACCTTTAGCGGATTTAGCAATGAAGCAAGTTCTAGGTTGAGCTTTCTTAGTGAAATCAACAATATATAGATCACCTCTACGGATACCGGTAAAAACCATGTTATGATTGTCACGACAAAAGACTTGGCAATCTACTTCGGTGAATAGCACATTGAATCCAAAGTCAGCTAATCTAGACACGGAAAGTAAATTGTATCCAAGTGATTCAACAAGCATGACATTTTGAATAGAGCTATCATGGGATATGGCCACCTTACCAAGGCCAAGTACCTTACCCTTGGAGTTGTCTCCAAAAGTCACATACTTGCGTGGACCATCGTTCTTTGCAAGCTCTCGAAACATGTCTTCGTCTCCGGTCATGTGATCGGTGCATCCACTATCAAGAATCCACTCTTTTCCGTTGGATATGTAGTCTCTCAGATTTGCCATAAGATTGAGACTCTTCATGATCTTGTCTAGCTCGGTGTCTGAATCGGAGTAATCATCATCATGCTCATGCTCATCATCATATTGACCCATAAATAGTTCATCATCAACACCTAGGTCAATTTGACAACTACTTGCATTAGTTTTGTCAATGTGACAATAATCATCGGAATGCAATACAAGAGCATTTCTAATTAGAGCATTAATAAGACAAGGATCACCCTTCTTTTTCATAAGATCACGAAGCTCAAAGAAGCATTTATCAAAGTTGGGATCATTCAAGATCATATCAAATTCAATAGTCTTGTATAGAATTTCATCAAGACCTCTCAAAGAGTAGTCCGGATAAAGTTCTTCCAAGAACTTCCACATAGCATAGGCGCACTCAAAGTTTGTGACAAGCTTAAGCAAGTTATCGGGCAAACCTCTAATGATAAGATTTACAGTTCTAAGGTTACGAAGCAAATCAAGCTCTTCATCCATGGTAGGGTGCAAGGGGTCAAATGGAGGTACATATGGGGTTTCAACATATTTGCGCAAGTTATACATCTTAAAGATAATAAGCATTTCAATCCTCCACGAGTTATAGGACACTCCATCAAGAATAGGCACTCTATGACTAACACTCCCAAACGTAGACACGTCCATCTTCCTCCAATGGTGTGTAAACCAAAGCAATGGAAACCAAAGCTCGATACCAATTGTAGGATCAAGAAGGTGAGAGTGTCTAGAGGGGGGGTGATTAGACTACTCGACAAGATAAAAATTATGCCTTTTGACAAAGACAAGTTTTTGGCAGATTTTGCATATCACACAAGTCAAGTAGCATACTACACATGCAATTCTAGAGTATGGGCAACGGAAAGTAAATTGCACAAGTAGTAAAGAGAAGTGGAGAAGATCAAACGCAATTTGGAGACACGGAGATTTTTCTCGTGGTTCCGATAGGTGGTGCTATCGTCAATCCACGTTGATGGAGACTTCAACCCACGGAGGGTAACGGCTGCGAGAGTCCACGGAGGGCTCCACCCACGAAGGGTCCACGAAGAAGCAACCTTGTCTATGCCATCATGGCATACGCCCACGGAGGGCCAGCCTTACTCGGGGTAGATCTTCACGAAGTAGGCAATCTCCTTGCCCTTACAAACTTCTTGGTTCAACTCCACATCTTGACGGAGGCTCCCAAGCGACACCTAACCAATCTAGGAGGCACCACCCTCCAAAAGGTAATAGATGGTGTTGATGATGATGAACTCCTTGCTCTTGTGCTTCAAATGATAATCTCCCCAACACTCAACTCTCCTCACTGATTTGGCTGTGGTGGAAGAAAGGATTGAGTGGAAAGCAACTTGGGAAGGCTAGAGATCAAGCTTCATATGGTGGGAGTGGAGCAACTTGATCTCAACACAAGGGTAGGTAGTTTTCTTCTCGAAATGTAAGGTAGGAGTGGTAGTTCTTTCGATGGCTCTCTCCACGAATGAGGAGGGGTGGAGGGTATTTGTAGCCTCCACACAAAATCCAACCGTTACACACATTTGACCAATCTCGGTCAGACCGAAGTTGACAACTCGGTGAGACCGAAAGTTCAAAACATGTGAACGTTGGGATTTTCGGTGGGACCGAAAATACAATCTCGGTGAGTCCGATTCGTAAAGACTAGGGCTTGCCAATCTCGGTGGGACCGACTTCATCATCTCGGTGACACCGATTTGATGATGTAGGTTCTGAAGCTTGCAACCCAAGTTTCGTGAGACCGAGTTCGAATCGGAAAATCCGAGATTTCTAGGGTTTGGCTATATGGCTGAGGTGGTTCATCTCGGTGTGACTGAGTTTAGGAAATTGGTGGGACCGAGATTACTTATGAGTGTATTATGGAAGTGAGAGTTGCTGATAGTTTAGGAGATGTATCACTAAGCACTTTGAGCAACCAGATCATTATCATAACCTCATCCCCTTTTAATAGTATTGGCTTTCCTATAGACTCAATGTGATCTTGGATCACTAAACCAAAAATGGAGTCTTGAGCTTTTGCCAATGCTTGCCTTAGCATTTTAGGGGTCCACCTCTTCAGTCCTTTTGCCATGCCAATGTGATTGACCTTCCTGAAACATACTTGATAAAAGCATTAGTCCAACCACAAAGTATGTTGTCATTAATTACCAAAACCACCCAGGGAGCAAATGTGCTTTCAGAGTCCAAGCCTGAAACTTGGCTTGAGGATTACCGAGTGGCTGTGCAGATTGGTGGTGGGAATGATGAAGTGGCAATGAAGCATCTTCCTCTGATGTTGGAAGGGTCAGCTAGAGCGTGGTTGACTCAGTTAGCCCCAGGCAGTATATCAGTTAGGAAGAGCTTGCTCGAGTGTTCATCAGGACTTTTGAGGGCACTTGCAAGCGACCAGCGAGGTTAATGAAATTGCAAAGATTATGCGTCTGGCCGAGTGAAACTCTAAGAGATTACATTCAGAGCTGGACCACCTTGCATCACACAGTGGAAAATGTATTTGAGCACCAAGCAGTGTGTGCCTTCAAGGAAGGCGTTAAGTACCGAGAGCTAGTCTTGAAATTCGGTCGGATTGGGGATATGACCCTGACTCGGATGATGGAAATAGCCACCCGGTACGCTAATGGGGAAGAAGAGGATCGACTCCGCAGTGGCAATGGCAAACCAGTCGGCCAGGACGCCGGCGGAGGTATTCGAAAACAGAAACGAAAGGCTGAACCTGCAGCGCCTGGTGAAATTGCAGAGGTAGTGCAAGGAAAGTTTAAAGGAAAACCTAAGGGGCCCTGGACCCCTAAGAAGGTAAAAGGTCAAGCGGTAAATGATGTGTTGGATTTACCATGTCACATTCATACGAAGAAGGATGAAGAGGGTAATCTGATTTATCCTAAACACACCACTCGGCAATGTCGATTCCTGATCCAGTAGTTCCGAGAGAAACAGCCCAGTGAGAAGGAAAAACAGTCGGACAAAGACGAGGATGAAGAGGAAGACGATGGTAATCCCAAAGTCAATTCCACCCTGATGATTTTTTGCTGATGTTGAGAGCAAGAGTCGATTGAAAGTTATCAATAGAGAAGTGAATATGGTTGCTCTGGCGACGACGGACACATACCTGAAATGGTCACAAACAGCCATCACATTCGACCAGTCTGATCACCCGACGCTATAGCCACTCCTGGGAGGCAAGCGTTGGTGGTCGACCCAGTAGTCGAAGGCACTCGACTGACCAAAGTGCTAATGGATGATGGTAGCGGCCTGAATATCCTTTATGCTGAGACCTTGCAGGGGATGGGCATTCTGATGTCCAAGCTTAGTGAAAGCAATATGAGCTTTCATGGCGTCATCCCTGGAAAGAAAGCCGAATCACTCAGCCAGATTGCCCTTGACGTGGTTTTCGGTGATTCCAAGAATTACCGCAAGGAAAAGTTGACATTTGAAGTAGTGGATTTCCAGAGTGCCTATCATGCTATTCTCGGTAGGCCTGCTTATGCATGTTTTATGGCTCGGCCATGTTATGTGTATCTCAAGCTGAAGATGCCTAGCCCCAGAGGAGTGATCACAGTCACTGGTAATCGGCAGAAGGCAGAAGAGTGCTACCAGAAGGGTTCTAAAATTGCCGATGCACAAATGGCGGCAGTTGAATTCCAAGAGTATCAGAAGAATGCAGATCCGAGTGATTTGCTCCGAGCAAAGAAGCCTGACACCAATTCTGCATTTCAGTCGTCTGGAGAAACGAAGCCGATTCATATCCACCCGACCGATCCCAATGCAGCACCGACTCATATCTCAATGACACTCGACAGTAAATAGGAAGAAGTGCTCATCCAGTTCCTCCGTGAGAACTGGGACATCTTTGCACGGAAACCTTCTGACATGCCGGGTGTACCCAGAGAACTGGCAGAGCACCATTTGTGTGTTGATCCAAAGTCAAAACCTGTCAAAGAGCATCTTCGGCGGTCCACCGTGCAGAAGAGAAAAGCAATTGACGAAGAAGTGGCTCGGCTCCTAGCAGCAGAGTTCATCCGAGAGATCTACCACTCCTAGTGGCTTGCCAATGTCGTCATGGTCCCTAAGAAGGACGATTCAATTCGTATGTGCATCGATTTCAAGCATATCAATCGGGCCTACCCGAAAGATCATTTCCCTCTCCCCCGCATCGATCAGATTGTCAACTCGACTGCGGGGTGCGAGCGTTTGTCTTTTCTAGATGCATATTCCGGGTATCATCAGATCCGACTGTATGGTCCCGATGAAATAAAAACGGATTTCATCAACCCATTCGGGTGCTTTTGTTATGTCACTATGCCATTCGGTCTCAAAAATGCTGGCGGCACATTCATGAGGATGATTCAGAAGTGCTTGCTCACTCAAATCAGTCGGAATGTGGAACCATACATGGATGACATTGTGGTCAAGTCGCGTAAAGGTTCCGACCTGCTGACTGACCTCGCAGAAACCTTTGCCAATCTGAGAAGGTATGATATCAAGCTTAATCCGTCGAAGTGCACATTTGGAGTCCCGGGTGGAAAACTGCTCGGTTTCCTCGTTTCCGAACGGGGGATCGACGCAAACCCAGAGAAAGTCGACACCATCCTCCGAATGAAACGCCCTGTGCGTGTGCATGACGTTCAGAAGCTTACTGGCTGTTTGGTCACCTTGAGTCGATTCATTTCTCGTCTCGGTGAAAAGGCCTTACCTCTTTACCGATTGATGAAGAAATCTGATAAGTTCGAGTGGACTGATGAAGCTGACGCAGCGTTTGCAGAGCTCAAAGCCCTGCTTTCCACCCAGCCGGTGCTTGCTGCCCCAATCAGCAAGGAGCCTTTACTGCTTTACATTGCAGCCACTGGACAAGTTGTTAGTACAGTACTTACGGTCGAACGGGGAGAAGAAGGAAAAGCCTATAAAGTTCAGCGCCCAGTGTACTATCTTTCTGAAGTTTTAACTCCATCCAATCAGAGATATCCGCATTATTAGAAGCTTGTTTATGGAATTTACATGACCATGAAGAAGGTTGCACATTATTTCTCTGATCACTCCATTACAGTCGCCATCGATGCACCATTATCTGATATTCTGAATAACAGAGATGCAACTGGTCGAGTGGCAAAATGGGCGATTGAACTCCTTCCATTGGATATCAAGTTTGAGGCAAAGAAAGCTATCAAGTCCCAAGCAATTGCAGACTTCCTCGCCGACTGCATTGAGAAGCAACTTCCAACTCAAGTTCACTCGGAGCATTGGACCATGTTCTTTGATGGCTCCAAGATGCTGAATGGTTCTGATGTTGGGGTAGTATCGGTATCCCCCCGCGGAGACAAGCTCAGCTACGTTCTCCAGATTCATTTTGATTCCTCCAACAATGAAGCTAAATATGAAGCACTTTTATACGGGTTGCATATGGCCATTTCACTCGGCGTCCGTCGCCTCATGGTCTATTGTCACACCCTAGCTAGTTCATGCATTAGAGTGTTGCATCATGTCTATTTTTTTCAACAGAAACTTGAAATGGGATTGCCAGAACCCCCAGCCCCCTCTGAAACAACTAGGGTTTACTAAAATATTTTCGATGAACCTGAAATGCCCTTCTAAAATGTCCATCATTTTTGTCTTGGTCCAGAAGCTTTGCCAAAAGTGATGCACAATTTCCTAGGACATCCCAGGGTCTTTGAATTAAATCATAGCTATTTGAATTTGGGCATTTTAAATTTATAAAATATTTCAAATGTCCAAATATCTCCAAACTAAAATGTTTCATGTTGGAAATATTCCAACAATGGACCATGAGCAGTTTGGTGAATTTTAGAACCTTTCTGGTATTTTAAATAAATCAACAAAGTTGCAGAAAAATAGAAAAAGAAAACAGAAACAGAAGCAAACTTACCTGGCACCTCGGCCCACTAGCCAGCCCACCTGGCCGGCCCAGCCCAAAGACCGCGCCAATGCTGCTGCTTGCCGACCAGCAGCAGCAGCAGTGCTCGGCAGCGAGCACCGCATGGGTGCCACGCACCTGCTGCCGTCGCCGTTTCCCTCGCCTTGCCACGTCGGGGATCGCCCCCTCGCTCTCTCCCGCACCCCCCAGACACCCCCGCACCTCCCCAGTTCGTCTCCCTCGCTCCCCCACGCCATGGCCGACGCCACCGCCGCCGCACCACCGTCGTAGCCGCGTCCTCCGTCGACCCCACGCCGTGCCACTGTGTCCAGGAGCTCCGCCGTCGTCGACTCCTTCGAGCTAGCCGAGCCCCGAGCGCTCGCGCGCCCCGAAGACGCCGCACCAGCCTCGCCCGAGTCCGCCGCCGCCGGAGATCCCCTTCAACGCCGTCGTCGCTGCAGTTCGTCCCCGACCACGCCGTCTGCACCGTCGTGTCCGCTGTGAGCTTAGCTACTTCCCCGACCCTTTCTCTCTCGCTCCCGTGCACCACAGCGAGCGCACGAGGATCGCACGCACGCACCGCCGCGGACCTCGTCGCCGACGTGCTCCCGGCCACACTCCGGCCTTCCCACCGTGTCCAACACGTTCACCGCATCGCGCTGGAGCTAACCACGCACTCCACGCACCCCACCGCACACCCCAGCACGAGTTCGTTTTCACCCGAGCTCCGGTGGCCGCCAAAGTCGCCGCCGGCGCCAACTCCGGCCACCCCGAGCCCAACGGACTCCGCCAGGAGCTGCGGCTCGTCCTCAGCTCCACTCCGGTGGTCGCCGCGTCCCTTTTGGTGGCCGGAACGGCCAAAAACACTATCGCCGCCGCGTCGGGCTCGCCGGCTAAACGCCGATGGGTTTGACCCGGTTTGACCACGGTGGGCCCAGTTGACCCCACGGGTCTATGACATGTGGGCCCAGCCACGCTAATTAACCTAGTTTAGTTTTAGTTAAATTCTAATTAAACTAACCCCATCGACATCACGGGACCCACTGGTCGGTTTGATCGACCAGCTCGTTGACCCCTCGACGTCATCATGGCGCTTGATCTTGTGTGATATTTAAATTCTTGGAATTATTTTTACACAGAAATTCGAAAAATGTTTCAAACTTCAAAATTCATATAAAATCAACCATAGCTCCAAATGAGACAAATTATATATGAAAATGATCAGAAAAATCCAATCTATCCATCTGTACTGGTTTCATGCATGTTTACAGAAGCTAACCCACTGTTTATCACAGAACAATTTTAAGCACTTAAAATGATCATATATGAGTTTGAATTTTGAATCTTTGGTTCAAATTGATTCAAACCCATCTGATCTTAGTTGCATTAGCCCAAAGCACTCATTTTGCCATGTCTCATTGCATGCATCATATTGTTGCATATTGTTTGGTAATGCTTGTGTATCGGTGTTCTCCGCGGCGAGTTACGCCTCGAGAATCCGTGATAACCCCGACGAAGAGCAATACCGTGCAACGACCCGTCGAACAAGCAACCAACCATTTGATCATACCGATAAAATCCCATGTTCTTGCTCCTGCTCTCGTTCTTGCATTAAGACAACGCGATTCAAACTGCTGTGTGCTGCGGTAGTTGAACCCATTTCCTCTGCATGACCTGTCATTGCCACAATAACTAGATGAAACCCACTAGCATGTGTAGGAGTTGATTGAGCCATGTGATTGTGTTGTTCCTACCTTGCTATGCCTCGCTATGCTTAGAGTCGTGTCAGTCCGGTTCATCGGGCGATGGCTAGAGTGAAATGATCGAGTCGATGCGAGTAAGGTGTTGAACACGATTTGGTAAAGGTATCGATGAAAGGCCATGTAGGAGTACATGGTGGGTTGTTTCATTGAGACCGTCCTTAAGCACTGAGATCTGTATGTGTGATTTAAGATTCAGCTACTACCATGCATTGGGCCCGAAACCAATGGACCCTCTCGACTTCTTATTCACCCTAGTCTTCGGTCCAGGAGTTGCAAGTAGTTTCTGGTGTTTGTAGCCTACTGGAGGCCGTGGACAGCGCTGACCGTAGGGGTGGGCTGTGATCTGGTAGAATGCGTGGCGGGTGTACCGGATGCCCGTTTGGTATCCCGGGAACCCTGTTCACATCGTTTGGGGCTGTGGCGAGACTTGGCCGAACTCCTCATAGATGGAACCCAAATAGGCGATAAACCCGGACTAGAGACTTAGGTGTCTAGGTAGGTCGTGGCCGACACCCACGTTGGGCTTCCGCTGAAGGTTGCAGTACATGTCGTGTAGACGGCGATAAGTGGTGAGAGTGTGTGAAGAAGTACACCCTATGAGGTTAACATCATCTATTCGAATAGCGCGTCATGATAAGGACTACTTGGTTGCCTATACAGTTCATAGACAAGTAAATGGATACTACTAAAAGCCTCAAGATAAGCGTGAGTGCCGAGGATGGCTCCTCCGTAGGAAGACGGGGTTGTATCCTCGGTGGTGTATTGAAGTGATGAGTAGTGGACTCGAGTACGCAAAACTATTTCAAGTTGGTGTCTCGTAGGATAGCTTAGCCATGAGTCAAAGCTGGCTTGCTGCAAATACCCCACCAACCCTTCTTGATAATGTGCATGTATGTAGGGTCTGATGTAAGTCTTGCTGAGTACCTTTGTACTCATGTTGCTTTAATTTACATTTTTCAGAAGATGCCTCAAACCCTTCCGACGGGTTCTTCGTAGACGTTGACATCGATGAGTAGACTAAGGCCCAGGTGGTGATCCTGAGCAAGAGAAGGACCATGTAGTATAGCTAGGCTTACTCAAGCCTCTTTTATTTTACTAGTTATGCGTACTCGGACAAGACACTTCATTGTTGGCTTGTATGCTTGTATGACTTGTATGTGGGTCGTGTGACCCGTGCTTGTGTGTATGTTATGAATGACTCTCTGAGCCTTTAAATAAAGTACTTGTGTCGTGAGAGTCATGTTGTGATGCCTTGTTGTATTTGCACATATCGAGCATATTGTGTGTATGATTGAAATGCTTGGTATGTGTGGGATCGACTATCTAGTTGTTTATCTTTAGTAGCCTCTCTTACGGAAATGTCTCCTAGTGTCTCCACCGAGCCATGGTAGCTTGCTCTGCTCCTAACACTTAGGCTGGCCGCATGTGTCCTTCTTCGTTCTGTGTGCATCCCTTCGGAAATGTCACGCATTGAGTAACGGAGTCCTGTTAGCCCGCTACAGCCCGGTTTATCGAGTCTGCTAGCCCAGCGCTACAGCCGGAACTTACTTGCTGTTGACCGACACGTTCGATGCTGGGTCATGGATGCTGTCCTGTAAGTCTGTGCCACTTTGGGTTTACGACTAGTCATGTCAGCCGGGCTCCTTTTCATATGGATGCTAGCGACACTATCATATCGTGTGCCAAAAGGCGCAAGCGGTCCCGGCCAAGGTAAGGTGGCACCTGTTGGGATACCGTCGTGAGGCCGCAAAGTGATATGATGTGTTCTGAGCTAGATCGATGTGACATTGAGTCGGGTCCTCGACAGCGTTGGCATCGAGCGGACTGCTGTAGGTTCTCCAAGCCAAACTGGTCGATGTTGAGTCTAGAAATGCTTTAGTTATATGTAGGGGAATTGATTGTGGGATGGTACGTAAGGCTCTTTTTACTCCGTTATCTCATGATATTCTGATCTGAGTCAGTCCATTCTTCCACCGGGGATTAAGGATTAGGACCTTTTCTCTCTGTTAGGCTCACGTGTTACTAATCAGTAGTACCTTGTAGGTTTGATGATTACAAGCCTGGTTCATTCTTATTATTCTGTTATGTTACTATTTGGACCCAGAATCTTGATATGAAATTGTTGAGTGGTTATGCAATTCCTTGTGAAATGTCTCAAACCCTTTTGAGCATTTACAGTCGTTATGCTGTCCAAAATCCGCTAGAAATACTAATGTCTTTGCATTGTGGTTATGCTTCGGATGGCCACTCGTGACCAAAATCAAGTGGTTCGTCGACCCGGATGCATTGAGGTGACCGGTCATACAGCCATGCTAGTTCGGGTTATGATCGAGCGGGATATCGTTGGTACCCGAATACACGTTGAAGAACGATGTCGAGACTTT